>CM017896.1:9850397-10510513 GCA_008369825.1 Triplophysa tibetana | reverse complement strand
GTTGGAGCTGTTGTTGTGGTAGTTGGAGCATCAGTTGTGGTTGTAGGAGCTGTTGTTGTGGTAGTTGGAGCTGTTGTTGTGGTAGTTTGAGTTGATGTTGTTGTAGTTGGAGCGTTAGTTGTGGTTGTAGGAGCTGTTGTTGTGGTAGTTAGAGCTTCAGTTGTGGTTGTTGGAGCTGTTGTCGTGGTTGTTGGAGCTGATGTTGTGGTAGTTGGAGCTGATGTTGTTGTAGTTGGAGCTGTTGTTGTGGTGGTTGGAGCCTCAGTTGTGCTTGTTGGAGCTCCTGTTGTGGTAGTTGGAGTGTCAGTTGTTGTAGTTGGAGCTGTTGTTGTGGTAGTTGGAGCATCAGTTGTGGTTGTTGGAGCTGTTGTTGTGGTAGTTGGAGCATCAGTTGTGGTTGTTGGAGCTGTTGTTGTGGTAGTTAGAGCTGATGTTGTTGTAGTTGGAGCTGTTGTAGTTGGAGCGTCAGTTGTTGTTGTAGGAGCTGTTGTTGTGGTAGTTGGAGCTGATGTTGTTGTAGTTGGAGTTGATGTTGTTGTAGTTGGAGCTGTTGTTGTTATAGTTGGAGCGTCAGTTGTGGTTGTTGGAGCTGTTGTTGTGGTAGTTGGAGCTGTTGTTGTCGTAGTTGGAGCTGTTATTGTGGTAGTTGGCGCCTCAGTTGTGCTTGTTTGAGCTGCTGCTGTTATTGTTGTAAGTGGAGCCTCAGTTGAGGTTGTTGGAGCTGTTGTTGTGGTAGTTGGAGCTGTTGTTGTGGTAGTTGGAGCTGTTATAGTGGTAATTGGAGCTGTTGTTGTGGTTGTTGGATTCTCAGTTGTGGTTGTTGAAGCTGTTGTGCTAGTTGGAGCCTCGGGTGTGGTAGTTGGAGCCTCAGGTGTGGTAGTTGCTGTTGTTATAGTTGGAGCTGTTGTTTTGGTACTTGGAGCTGTTGTTGTTGTTGTTGCAGCTGTAGTTGTGGTGGTTGGAGCCTCAGTTGAGGTTGTTGGAGATATTTTTGTGATAGTTGAAGCTGATGTTTTTGTAGTTGGAACCTCAGTTGTCGTTGTTGGAGCTATTGTTGTCGTAGTTTGAGCCTTCGTTGTTGTCGTTGGAGTCTCAGAAGTGGTTGTTGGAGCCTCAGTTGAGGTTGTTTGTGCTCCACAAACAGCCCACCACATACACACTATGTTACAAAAATGTGTTTTTTTTAACCAATATAAATTACATATAAAATACTTCATATCTATACCATTATATTGAATGTATGGATGTACTCACATATGGTGAGGAAAGTTCTCCTTCTGCCATTATATTTTGATATAAAGGACCTGCTAAAATAAAAATTTAAGATTTAATTTCAAGTAGGGCTATATTTTCTAATGGAGCAAGGCAGGTGGATGTAGTCACAAAAGGTACATAAATTAAATTACCAAAATGTTCCAGTGTTTTAAAATATTCAAAGCTGTGCAGATTTTCGTTTATCTGTGCAAACTTTTTTGCAAGTAAAATATCTGATCACCGCACCAAAGTCATGGGTCTTTGCACTTTCTTGTTTGGACACCATTATGTAATTTCTCTGCAGCTTTTCTGAAATATTCTTGATATATTTTGTGCTAAGTATTCAGATTTTCTGTGCCATTGGGCGGAGCATACAGAAACATCCATGAGTTATCTCATTAATGCCTAGTTGAGCCCTGCCCAAGGTCCCCGAAAATATCAGGCACTGAATATTTCAGAACACATAAGGATTAGTTAAATGTCATTTAAGGCTCAGGTGATTTGCTAAAATAATTTGTATTAAAAACTAAGTGCGTTTCCAACTTGTGTCACAATTCTTTTTAAGGGTGCAGAAATGTAGATGAGGACTTCGAAGGCACAGCCTCAATATAGGTCAACCCGAAACGTGACAGCAGCCATCAGGACACAGCAGAGACTTTTCTTACAGACTTGGTAAAACATTCTATATAACACAATTTTCTGGGTTTTCTGTGTACAATTAAATGTAGATTAAAACTACATTAAACTACAAAAAAGCATTGAAATCGTTTGGTACATTATAACGTTTTTTTTGTTAAAGAGCTGCAGATGCCTCATTTATTCAATCCTTTCCTGATATGGCGACTTGTTAACGCAGTATTGGGGACAAATTGGTCACTGTGGTGTCTGTATGTCAATAGAGCTTGTTAATCGACGTCATGCCACGTTGAATGTTGCGCCATCTTGGGAGGAGGGTGGCTGCTAGTGCGTTCAATGCAGCGTTTTGTTTTTCTTGTTTGATTTGGAAATATAACTATGGTAGGTCGGTCTTGCTGTGTTAAAAAAAACTGCAATATGCTTGAATTACACAGAGTCGTTGAGGAAGATCGCATAGTAAATTCACATTCGATTTCTTCAACAAATAACGTGGCCTACATATCAAAACAATAATAGCAGTTGAGTATTATCCTCCCAAGATGGCGGCGACACCGCAACATAGGGCGTGACGTCAACTTCACATTCTCTATAATGGGAATGCACGTGTCGTCACTTTACCACGTGAACACAACTTGAGGACGTAGGAGCGTGCCCTCCTGGGTGGCAAAACATTCGGCAAAATGACTCTTTGCAATATCAGGAAACGCAATTCCACGCAACATTTCATTGTTCAGGAACACATGTTTCCTCTGTAAATCGCAGTGAAGTCCTAAGCTTAAGCGACCGTAACCGACGAGTCCAGCTGCTTGTAATTTCAGCAAATAATTGCGTGTTTTAGTCCAAGTTTCTTAATTTCTCCTATTCTCCTCAGCCATTATGCTGTGTGATTTGCCACACAGGGTAGCGTATCCCACAGCGTGTCCCGACATTTTCACGATGGAAAGTGACGTCGATGCATGCCATCTATAGTTCTCTATAGCCTATGTATTAGATGTATATAATCTCATTTCTTTCCTCAACACCTGACACTTATTTATTTACTGTTCACTCTTTTTTCCACATCACACTCTTCAAATAAACCTCTGTTATAGCTTCGTGATCTGCTTCAGGTTTTTGAGACCACACTGCAAAAAAAATCCCGTAAAAAGACGTATGTAGTAGCCTACTGGCAGAAAATTACCAGTACCTTTTGCTTTATTTTACGGACATTTTCGTTAATGCTAAAATGCAATTTAATGCAGTGCAAAATACAGGTAGAACGACTGTAAAAATGAATACGGAAAATGTCTTGACATTAATACAGTACATTGTGCCCTACTTTTAAGAATTTTCAAAGAGTGCAGCTTCATAGCACTTATGCATTGTTGCACTTTTGTTGCTTCAATTGTAAATTTTTTGCCTTATTTGTACGTTGCATTGGATAAAAGCTTCTGCTAAATGTTTAAATGTACATTTTAAATATCATCGCTTTATTTGTTGCAGTACAAACAAAGTCCAATAGATGGCGTTAGATAGCTTTTAGTATGGTATATTAGGTAGACCTCTTCCTTGACATGAATTATGGATAAAGTAGCCTCGCGCCGCGGTTTAGAAAAAATTGACAAGAGAAGGCTACTTTTGACCAGTATCTTTAAAGATGAAGACTTTACAATACACTTTGTATATATATATATAATTCCTAGTAAATGACTGCCAATATGGAATGAATGTGTAAGGGGTGCATTTTGTCATGCACAAAGGATGGAACTGTGCCTTTCACGCACATAGGTCACATCAGTGGGTAGCCCTCTTCTTACAAAAACAAAACGCATAGCCTGCTGTCCACTCATGTTGGCATCTAAAAATCTCTTTGAGTACATATGTGTAAAAAAAAAATTTATCATTCCCTAAGAGCAATAAAAACGCACAAAAGTCCCGACTGATTTGGCACTCAAGTCAAAAAGGGCACCCCTGCTTTATAACCACACTTGCGTTCTCGGCCACCGGAGAGCTAGTGACTGTCCCAAGTCTGTAAAATGTCAAACCTCATTTAATAAATCATGTTCAGGAAAACGACATTTAGCAGTCGAGGAATGAGGACTCGAATAAGGACTCAAATAAGAGCGAAGTTTGAGGAATCAAATCAATCATTAAGCAACATACCGCATAAAACACTGAAGTAGGCTATTGAAATACAAAGAAAGATAATGTATAGGATTTTTGCTTTTTGTGTGATATTGTAGACTATCCCCCTGATGTTCATTTTAAATTATTTAACATAGAGCAAATCAGAGTTCCTAGCAACTTTTTATTAAATATTTTTCAAACGTATATTGAAATGACTGAAATAAAATGATAACGGTACAGTTTTCAAAGGACAAACTGAACAGAAGTAAGCCAAAATGCATTAAATATCGCTAAACGCAGCAGTATTAAATGTAAACTTTGTTAAACATATAAATAAAAAATCTACAATATCACATTATTATAGGCAAGAAGTGTTTGAACAATTAATTAATAAATTGTCATATGGTCAGGAACTTACCCTTTATCTGCGTTCAAATTCATTACCATAAGCATCAAAGTGTAATTGTCCTTACGAAGCTCCTTGCGATTTGTCCACTTGGAGAATAATTAGGAAACTGGTGAGACAAAACTATAGAGGATGTTTTAAACATTGATGTTTGGAAGGTGTGGCAAATTGGTGACTGATCGCTGTTGCGCGCGCACAGAAACAGACCAATGTGCTGATTTATTCCCTGTCAACAATGAAGGGACAACAATGAAGTGTGTATGTCCAAACATTGCTGATTAATGGTGAACTCAGTTTAGTTGCCTAAGCAGCAGGTGCCTGTTCGTTACCATATTTACCCTAATTAAAACAACACTAGGCATTTGGTTCTTTATGCAAAATTTGATTTTATGCAAACTACAAAACTGTGAATTTAAATAATATTGATTATGTAAATGATATAAACGTATTTAAATTTGACTTTTCTTTCAAATGAAACGTTTACAAATCTATCAGTGTATGTACTTCGTTGGATGTCTGAAAAGTTTAATGTCGCTATATATATATTGTTTTCCAAACAAAATAAATAAGCTAACGCAGTATGTTAAAATAACTATTTGACATTTTCCCTTCTTGTCTCATCTTATACGCACAATTAAACCATTAATGGTAATAAAGAAGACGGATATGATTTGCATTTGTCAGTGAGTTTGATGTAAACGAAAAACGTAAACTGGAATTATGAAACTGATATGCATGTATATTATGTAATTATTAGGGAGAATGCCATCTATCATTTGTTGATGACTTTCTGCCGTACCAAACGAATTTGTAATGACCAGCTTTAAATTAAAATATTCATTACAATATTTGATATTGTAAGTGACGCTCAATATAAATATTGTAATAATTGATAAAACAGGCGAATACTTTCAACAATATTTAGATTTGCTTATAGAAAGTAAAAATAAAATGGTTATCAACAAATGTATGAACAAACAAGTAAACATTTATTTTTTAGTTTCTACATTTTGGGGATGTGAACAGAGCTGTACAACAACTTTTCATACGCATATAGGCATAGAAATTCAAACAAGGTGCACACAATTCGTTTTTCTTTTGCTGTAAAGGTTTTGTTCTGATGGCATTGGGTGTGTCCAACGCACTTGAAAGGACACCTATGAACACCCATTCCTACTACACAGACACACCTTTTAAAGTTATCTACTTACAATATGATATTGTTTATTTAGCATTGGTATTGTGATTGGAATTATGATTGCATTATTTTTCTAGATGTCATGCTTTTTATTTTTTATTTACATTTTTCCATAACAAATGGCTTCTAAGGTATTCAACTACAGTGTATATATAGTTTTATTTATTTGTTGTTTTTGTCTTTGGATGAGCATTTTTAAATCCAAAGTCTTACAGTAAACACAGAAACTTTATATTCTTTTATATTTCATTTTTTCTTCCCATCATACCATAATTGACAAATCATTTCCAACAAACAAAAATATCCTCTTGTATCGGTTTGTCAACAAGACTCATGTAAACTGTTTTCAGAACATATGCACACACAAAAGCTGTTCAGCCATGAAAGGTTTACCGTGTATTCATCAGATAAAGGAAAATTTAAATAACTTATAGAGAATCCTATACCGGTATAAACCCTGCAAAAATATGATTTTTATAAAAAATCAATTTGTTGTTTTCGTTATCACACTGTTACAGTATGTTCAGCTATTCTTCACTTATTTATACAACCATCAATTAGGTTTAAGTAACAATTTGTTGTGGTTTCCAAATAAAAATCAATTGGCTGTTTTATTCAAGAATGTGGAAACTACACTCTGCTTCAGAAGGTTCTTCGATGTCATAGAAGAACCTTTTGTTTTCATAAAGAACCTTTAAACATCTGGAGAACTTTTCATTTCTTTGTGGCGAAAAAAGTTTCTTCAGATTATAAAAAGTGAAAAATAGATGGATATTTAAAGAACCTTTGACTGAATAGTTCTTTGTGGAACCAAAAATTATTTTTCTTCTAATCTATGGCATCGCTGTGAAGAAACTTTTATTTTTAAGAGTGTGGTTCGAAAGCTTTTGGACATTTGCGTGATAATGTGATGTTTCCACACAGTACTAATGAATAAAAACAGCATAATCATTGTTAACAATTATAAACAATAAGGCAGAGACAGTACTTGGCATAAAACAATTTTCAATAGTCTACATGTTGTGGTAAACAACAATTATGGATACCAGAAATGAGTACCAGATGTCTGGTGGCTGTGGGTTTCCAGTCTGAAGTTGTGAGGCAAGTTTCTCATATTACTCGATTACTATACTTCTAAAATAACAAAGGTGAGAGTAAGAAGTAAAAAAGGCCGAAGAATGTCTAAAACATTAAGGTACTAAAATAATAGAGTCACTTCAAGTGTAGAACAACTTAAGTTTCTATTTCAATATGGCTGAAAAAGAAAGTGAATACACTGTAAATGGATCGCATGATATGGTACTTATCTGTCCCATAACCCACTTTTAATTGAATAACAAACTTATCAAGGATTTCAGGCCTTCATTGGAAAAACACTAGAACTTTAACTCAAAACATTCTCGCAATTGGTTACATCCAAATTTTCCAATTCAATGAGTTAAAGTTCTGTAAACAGAATATTGCTATACCATGTTATTTGTGATTGTGACAATTGAAAACTTTAGATGAAGCCAGAATGTTTTGAGTTGAGGCCTGAAAGTTTGTTAGAGAATGAGTTATTTTATTTAGTTGTGTGTCGCTAAAAGAGCAGGTGAGAAAGAGGAGGGAGTGTATGGTTTAAAAAGGTGGGTATAGAAGATGAGGTCAGTTGCTTCAAAAGAACATTTTTTAGTGGGTGGAAGCATATGAAAAGAAAATGACAGCAGGAATGGTATTGAGTTATTAGGTAACAAAGCCTGTATACAGAATTGCGTACTTTTTTTATCTAGCTGGTATACCATTATGCTTAATGTACAAAATATATATATATAATTTAATTATATACTTATTTAACAATGAACATATATTTTACATATAATTGTATACATTTTATCCGAGTGAAAAAGTTCAAAATATTTTTAAGATATACAATAAGTGAAAAATAGCCTATTTTCTTTAAATCAAGAAGATAACAAAATTTTTCAGCCATGTTCTTGAACACACGTTTGCATAGATTTGTTGATAGAGCAGACGCATGTATCATAGTTCAAAGTGACTGAACAAACCGCTTTTTTGTGCTGCCATATGTGTCAGGAGTGAGGATGTGTTGGCCGACAATAACAATGCACTTTTATCTTGATTAACTGGAATTGCCGCTTTTCTACATAATCTTTATTAGATAATAATCTTCGTTAAAAGAAACAAAATACCAATCTTTCCTATAGCTCGGTGGTTAGAACATGGAGCTAGCAACGCCAAGGTCATGGGCTCGATCCTGGGGGATTGCACATACTCGGATTCAAATGTATAGTAAAATGCAATGTTCAAGGTCAAGTTCAAGTTCAAGTTTATTATTTGTCACATACACAATCATACAGGGTATATTCAGCAGTGAAATTGAGGTTAGGACAGGTCCGCTCAATGGACAGTGCAAAAAAAAATAAAAGATGATACATAACAATGGATAAAATCGTCTGCCAAATGCATAAATTATAAGGTAAGAGAAAATAGTCGAAAGTGTAAAATATTTCCAATCATGAAACATAGCCCTAAACTAAAGTATGTATTTTTTTTAACTAGAAGTACGCTTGAAGATAAATATTCAAGACATGGGCATTAAAATTATGCAGTTGCTCTGAAACAACCCGCCATAATTGGAAAAATGTGCTTTTATTATTTTTGTACGAATTAATATCTGCAACCAACGTTGAGAGACATAGGGTTTCTTATGACGCATCGGATTCTTCTGTGTGAATTGTTGACGTTGTTGAATTTCAGGTAATTGAAGGGTTGGAATGCAATTGGTATTATGTTTTGAAACTTCGAAAGGCGTGGAAACCGGTCCAACATAACATTAAAACTTCTCAAATAGTATTCTATTCTTAAGGATTTTGAATGCATACAAAAATGTTGCTGATGTTTTTGGGTGTAGTAGGGTGGAGGGATGCTGCACCTAATACATATCATTCAGAAACCTGACGTAGCAACGGACGTCGATCTTACGGAAAGTGTCCATGGTAACAGAAGTTTCCGGCAAAGGAGTTACGGTTGTTACTAAAGTTCAACCACCTGTTCTTATAAAACTGATCAATAGATTAAAACAAATAAATACAACATGGATAAAGGTAATGCTTTCCTGCGGCTTAGTGGTCCGAGCACAGCGCTAGCAACGCCAAAGTCATGGGACTACATTGCACATACTTAGAAACAAATTAGCCTATAGTTACATAAAATGCAAGTCGATTTGAATATAAGCGCACGCCAAGTGCATTAATGTTAACTGATGTTATTAATTCATGTTATTTATTGGATATAGTTTTCTAATAGGCCTAGTTAAGATGTTAAACGTTAAATCGTGTAATATTTTATAGGTTACCTTTAAAATTTTTTAATCATGCTTGTAGGCCATAGTTAGGAAATTCATCAATTATTGTAACAATGCTGAGATTTCTCAAAAATAAATGCTTGTCAATTCATATTCTTCCGCGTAGTGTATTATTATTTAGACAGGCATGATAACATTGTCTTGGCACACCCAAAGCGATATAGTAGGTTCAAATGTTAATTCTGAATTGCAACATCTTATGGCATGCTTAAATGCTCCTTCAAGTGCTGCCACTGGTTCTGTGTAAAGAAGTTGTAGGTCTACTTCCGTTTTTTGGAATACAAGGCATATAGGGATAGTTGTGTAAAAAAAAGAGCTTCAGCTTGACATTCCGTCATGAACAATTTTTCCCGTTTCCACTGCTATTTCAATATACAATTTTATTTCTATTTCAAATGCTTAGTTGAGTTTTTGCTTGTGAAGTTAAATCCCGCTTTTGATTTCTCAGGAGTTAAACAATTCACCGAAATATAAATAAGACTAATTGTATCTGGCTGCATTCATCGGGCTGAAAATGTGAAAGAGTGGCGGTCCAACGAAATATTATAGTGTGTGACTTTTTTTGAGGAGCAGTGTGTATATAAACAGTAATTATCTGCTTAAAAACATGGCTTATCCATATGTGCACCCCCATATCTGTGAACTTTGTTTGCCAATAGTTGCGTGGGAACCATTTCTGCTCATCTGAACTTGATCTGAAATGCTACAGGACAGAGATTAATGCCGGACCGGTTCTACACCCCTAAACAAATGTTAAAGCACCCTCAGATAAAACCATTAAAAAGGACACAGCCTATTATAAAATAAATCGGAAGAGCCCTCGATGATTTGCTTCTGAATAACTCATAGCCTGTCGAAATGGCTCGGCTTATTCCAGTCACAACGGCAGCTTATGACAGATACACGTCGTCTGGAGTTATTATATAGACCAAAACCTTTAAATGTGCAATTTGGTGGCCAGTAATCGGACAGCAAAGGCCATGAATCTTCCTTCCTTCCAGGAAAGAAGGTGGGTGGAAGCTGACAAGCCCCTGACACAAGTTTAGGGCACGTTTACTGATTATTTTTATTTTGCATTACGATGGCACGTCACAGAAAAATAAAATGGTAAACATTAAAATGCAACTACAAATTTGGCTTCAAATCCAATCTTTTGTTCATGAAATGAATTCGTTATTTTCGTCAAATTATTGACTAATTTCTCCCACACCTCCTGATACTAGGAGGTAGCTGCAGCTGCTTGGCTTGTCATTCTGCTTCCAATAATCTTATTTTGCAATGACTAATCGGCATTAATACTGGCACAAAGAAAACTAAGATGTGGCTCCATGGAACTTTTGTCTCCTGGATCACTCTGAAGTCATTATTGACTATTTTCCGCATAAAGTACCTCGTGTATGGTGTAGCTATAAATGTGTCTTAGAAATGTGTTTTACGCTTTACTTGAATAATGTCTACTGATCCCTAAAGACCTACATCTAAGCTTGAGCTCATTGGTTATTCTTAAACACAACTTGGAAATGTTTCTCATTCAACCTGTTTTCACTCACTTTAATGACATACACAGGATCATATATCATTCTTCTACATACCTTGTCTCGTTTTCATGTGATTGCTGTTATTGTGCTGACTGGAATTGCCAAGTTTTTTTCTGATGGTGCTCATCGTTTCATAATATCATTCTTCGCATTACTAATACTCATTTTTGGTCAACTTGTTTTGTGTTGCTTTTAGGAGACTTTAAAAAGACTTTAAAATAATTTAGACACCACATATGAGGATAACTGTAAATTATTTACCTGAACAGAGCACTGGCATAATGGCCAGTGGATGTTGGACAACTTAAAATCAGGATAGGAGAGCAAAAGTTCAGTGTTTCACACCTTCAATAACTGCACTAACTCACCTACTGCAATGTAACTCGTCTATTGCATTACTGCATCTATCGCATAACTAACTGCACCTACTCATCTATTGCATTGTAACTTCAATAACTGCACTAACTCATCTACTGCACTGTAACTGTATATCTGCATCTACTCATGTATTGCACCATAACTTCAATAACTGCATTAACTCATGTACTGCACCGGACCTTTAATAACCACATTAACTCATCTACTGCACTGTAACTTTAATAGCTAATGTCTGTAACTAATGCACACTCAAGTCACTTGCACTATTGTATAGTCTATATTGTTATCTGTTCATTACCTCCTGTACATTATATTTATATTTATTTAGTCATTTGGCAGACGCTTTTATCCAAAGCGACTTACAGTGCACTTATTACAGGGACAATCCCCCTGGAGCAACATGGAGTAAAGTGTCTTGCTCAAGGACACACTGGTGGTGGCTGCTGGGATCGAACCAGCAACCTTCTGATCACCAGTTCAGTGGTTCAACCCACTAGACCACCATCTCCCATTAATGTTCAGAGTATATAGCCTTCAGTATATATTGTTCATAGTACATACCGACTGTCATATTTTCATAGTACATGCCCATTGTAAAGTATTTTCATAGTACATGCCCATTGTAATATTAGGGGAATACTATACAAATGTTCTATGACAAAATGACAGTCGGTATGTACTATGGACAATATATACAGAAGGATATATACTGTGAACATTAATGTACAGGTGGTTGTGAACAGATAACAATTTAGACTATACAATAGTGCAAGTGACTTAAGTGTGCATTAATTACAGACATTAGCTATAAGGTTACAGTGCAGTAGATGAGTTAATACAGTTATTGAAGTTATAATGCAATAGATGAGTAGATGCAGTTAATAGAGTTACAGTGCAGTAGATGAGTTAATACAGTTATTGAAGTTATGGTGCAATAGATGAGTAGATGCAGTTAATAGAGTTACTAATACAGTTATTGAAGTTACAGTGCAGTAGATGAGGTAATGCAGTTATTGAAGTAGTCAATTAGTGCAAATGAGCATTCAGTATAATATACCTGGTGTGCAAGTGAGCAGTATAGAGTGCAAATGATGCTGTGTGTGTGTAAACAGTCCGTTAGAGCAGATACATGAAGTACTGGTGTGTACAGTTCGGTCATGCATGGCAGCCATGTAGTGCAATGTAAACAATGTAATAGCAGCATTAAAGTTAAAGTTATGAGGGGTAGTGAAATCAGTGGGGGGCAGAGTTCAATAATGAAACAGCTCTGGGAAAAAAGCTGTTTCCTAGTCTGCTGGTTCTTGTCCGGAGGCACCTGTAGCGCCTACTGGAAGGCAGTAGAGTAAACAGTCTATGAGCGGGGTGTGAGGAGTCCCTGAGAATGCTGCGAGCTCGACGCAGACAGCGTTTCTTCTGGATGTCCTCAATGGAAGGGAGTGTAGTCCCTGTGATGCGCTGGGCTGTTTTCACCACCCGCTGCAGTGCCTTGCGCTCAGCAACAGAACAGTTCCCGTACCAGACTGTGACACAGTTGGTCAGGATGCTCTCCATCGTGCAGCGATAGAAGTTCACCAGGATGGTTGAAGACAGTTGGTTCTTCTTCAGTGTCCTCAGAAAGAAGAGACGCTGGTGAGCCTTCTTGACCAGGCATGAGGTGTTGGTGGTCCAGGACTGGTCCTCCGAAATATGGGTCCCCAGGAACTTAAAACTGGTAACACGTTCAACAGCCATCCCATTAATGTGGATGGGGTCGTGTGTGCCTCCTTTCGCCTTCCTGAAGTCCACGATGATCTCCTTTGTCTTGGAGGTGTTAAGGAGCAGGTTGTTCTTTGAGCACCATGTGGCCAGGTGCCGTACCTCCTCCCTGTAAGCAGTCTCATCGTTGTTGCTGATGAGACCAATCACTGTTGTATCGTCTGCAAACTTGATGAAGGAGTTCGATCCATTCACAGGCCTGCAGTCGAGTGTGAAAAGGGAGTAGAGAAAGGGGCTCAGTACGCAGCCCTGTGGTACACCAGTGTTGAGGGTGATTGTGGTGGAGCAGATGTTGCCTAACCTAACAAGCTGAGGCCTGTTCGTCAAGAAATCCATAATCCAGTTGCAGGTTGAGTTGTTAATGCCTAGGTTTCCAAGTTTGATGATTAGCTTGGAAGGGATGACAGTATTGAATGCAGAGCTGAAGTCTACAAACAGCATGCGTGCATAAGTGTCCTTATTGTCCAGATGTGTGAGCACAGAGTGCAGCGCCATGGACACTGCATCATCTGTGCTCCTATTGCTACAGTAGGCAAATTGGTATGGGTCCAGTGTGGATGGTAGAGAGTCTTCTAGGTGTGACAGGACAAGCCGCTCGAAGCACTTCATAACAATGGGTGTGAGTGCCACAGGGCGGTAGTCATTCAGGCATGTCGGGCTGGAATTTTTTGGAATGGGCACAATGGAGGTGGATTTAAAACATGCTGGAACCACTGCTTGGGCGAGGGACAGGTTGAAGATGTCCGTGAAGACCCCAGCGAGCTGCTCCGCACATGCCCTGAGTACACGACCAGGGATCCCATCAGGGCCAGCAGCTTTGCGCGCGTTTATCCGGCTTAGTGCAGTGAAAACATCTTTGGAATTTAGTGTGATGATTGGGTGATCAGTAGAAGGTGTAAGCCTGGTGGCGGGTTCCTTGACTAAAACCATGAATCATATCTGAATTTCTGATCTCATTGTGATCCTATTTCTTGAATGTTAACTTTGATATTTCATTTAAAAGGTGCACCTCTTATAGAGAGTTCCTGCATTTGTCTGAGCAGCTGTTTGGATATGTTCGGTGTTGCTTAATAATAATCTGAAACAAAGAATTAGATTGGGTTTATTTTTATGATTGTTTAATAAATCATCCATGATGCTGATGCGTCCTTAAATGTGTTATTAAATTATTATAAATTCAATAAAATAATTCCTTTTAAACATAACCATTTCAATTTAAAACTTTTTTAATGCAGTTCATACATGGTCATAAATACAGTACTATGATAACAAATGTTAATATTAGCCATATATTTTAAAGCACAACACATAGACTTCCGTTTTAATACAAATACATGCATACACATGATGGAGGGGCTTACACAAAAAGTATCCACACAAATGCCCAACAGTTTTATCTCACTAAAAGTGGATCATTGTAAAACAAGGAAACCACAAAAAAGTGTGAACACAACTAGCTTCCAAAATGAAATTGGGGATGTGCAGCCCAAGGACACGATTGCAACTGATTTCATAAAACGGGCTTTAATCTGCCCAACATATGAATCCTCTCTACACCATGTTAAAAAAGCAGATGCCTGGCTTTCAGTACCTGCAAAATCCTGGAAAACGTGTTCTAGGTTGTAACCTACATTTCCTCTCCTTTGGCCCTTTCTAATAAACAGGTCATCATCCACTTATACACCTCACCCCAAATTACATATCTACAGCTCTTAATTGATTCACTGAGCAAAAATGCTAAATAAATACATGTATGCCCTACACAACTACACTTCTCACCAAGCAAACTTTAAAGTTCTGTTGTGAATTAAAATATGACATAGATGAGATTTGTAGCGCTGAATGATACCATAAAGCTTAAAGCACAATACATTTAGCCTTTTATCCAATTTGACAGCATATATCCTCGCACTCGAATAGACTAACCTTCACTATGACACATCTTGTCTTTTTGCCCTTTTCTTTTTTAATGATTGTGTAAAGTCTGTATATGGTACTACTGTCTATATATGTATTACTGTGCATAGCTGCCAGGACCTAGGCACACAATGTTTCACTCCCTGTACACCTGTGATGTGACAATCAAAGTGAATTGGACAATTGTACAATGTAGATCGTTGAATGAAAACCTGGTCTTATAGCAATTATTTATAGGATTACATTCAAAGACAAAATTTGATGATAGCCCAAAACAAACAATTGAACTTCCAACAGATATAAAGATCAGAGTCGAAGCCAGGCGACTGGATTCTTGGCCAACCTTCCTCATGTTCAGAAGGGTGTTAACAGCGCCTGCTGGTGGACAATAAGAGACACGGGGCAGGTTGCACCAGCTGGACATAAGAAAGTTTGGTGTAACTAACCCCAACGTCGGATTGAACTACGTCCAGACTTTTGATTAATATTTACACCTGTTGCACCATCTAAAACTACGACCAGGCGCAGCTAAACTCAGCTTGGAAAATGGTCGTCCCAGCGGCTACATTCTATTGCGCTTAGAGTGACATTCTTATGGCCTAAAATGATAGTTAAAAATTTCAAAGAGCAATAATAGTTATAAAAGAAAAGCAAAATTACAGTAAGAACAAGGAAAAATTCTTACGAAACTAACAAAAAACTTGCATGCAACTGCCAAAAAGAAGACGTCTGACATGAAGCAGCGCACCATTCCCGCCTGTTTCATTACAGCCTATACCTGCGGTGATAATTCGTTGATTAATAAAAAAATGAAGTGCTGTTCAAGTGAAACCTTGCTGTAAATGATCGTCAGTGGGCGGAATATGTTAAATGTGTTAAGCAGGACCGGCAGCAACCGAAGCCAATAGGCTACAAATAAGTTCTAAAACATTACTTTTCGTTTGTGTGTACAGTATGAAATATGTCAACACTTTGTTATATATTCTATATAAAGATATATTTTTGTTAGTTTATTTCAATTAGAATATAGAGGTTTAACAGTGGACAAAAAAACTTTAACTGCGGATATTCTATTTTATTTTACCCCGAATAACGTCCCTAAGAATGTTCTGGCTTCGTGAAATGCACTTAATTGCAGATGACAGCAGATTTGTTTCAGTTCATGTAGGCTAGATAAAACTCAACAAGAGCATTAGCCTTTCATTCGTTCTTGTGAATTGATTTGAAATAATCCAGCGCCATTTTAGGTATTACATTACGTTTCTTGCTCATCCGGTTAGCTTTCTTAAGACATCTCAAATATCTGTTCGTTCGTGCTTTCTTACTTTCATTTCGCAACAGCAAACATTGCTTTCTACTAGGCTACTGCTCACAAATCGCGCAGGTGTGTGAACGTTACGGGTGCACTCACTTGTCAACGAAGAGCGACATAATCTATTTTATTGGTCTACTGTATTATTGTTTTCCATCACGCAAAAACGTCAAGATTTTTTTTGACCAAAATGGCAGCTGCTTTTGATCAAGCTATAGCTATTCAGAATCCTGTTAAATAAATTGTGTTAACAGGGTGGCAATGCTTGATGAATTAATTGAACATGAAATATAATTTAAATAAAGACACTAAACACAAAGACAACTATGCTTTTTTCATTTTTTAATGATTTATGTAGGTATTTTGATTTTCCATTATCGATTTTTTAACTGGTATATCCTCAGCATTTTCTCATCAGTTTTGAGGTTGCTGGGAATCAGAAGGTTATAGGACATTTCATGTATGCTGTTTTAAAAGAAACCTTAAAGCCCTTCTTTAGAACCATTAAAAAAATTCTTAAAAACAAAAATAGCATTTATTATATTGGTAAACAAAACTAGCATTTATTTTATTGGTAAACAAAAATAAGCTAAAAACACTTTAGACATACATATCTAAATAATAAACATTCTAAAATAGTTACGATTTTTTTTTAAAATCTATATAAAAGAAATACAAAAAATGAAGAAAATTATGTAGATCAGTAAAAAATTGTACCACAACTACAGCTGGTGGATGCATAGCATACACTCAAATTTATATAAAGCACAACTGCATGCATGTGCATGACTGTCTCCACTGAAGTAGGAGAAAGCACGCAATGACATAGTTTAAGGGTGGACAGGTACACTTCTGACACCATGGCTCTCGACTTACATAGAAATGAATACAACAATGCACCAATGGAAACGTACAGCTCACAAACGCAAGCACCCACAAACAATGGCATGTTCTAGAATTCACTAGAAGTGGATTATTGTAAAACAGGTAAATTATTGTCCTTACAGAAACTGTGCAAAACAAACAGTTGGTAATTGGAGTTGAGAGCTGTTCATACCACTTGTTTTGTATGCAGAATCTTTTCTGAAAGTTTATGAATTGGCAGTGAATTCATTTTGGCAAAATATTACTGCACTGTCCCCTTGGGGGATTATTAAACTAGTATTAATCTATGAAATGCTTGGTTTCCAACCATTTTCTTCATTGATAGTTCACCCCAAAATTAAAATTCTATCATCATTTACTTAAATATACTCAAATTCAATGACCCAAAAAGATATTTTGAAGAAAGTTGGCCCCCATTCATTTCTATTGTATCGGCAAAAAAACAATGCAAGTTAATGGGGACAAGTTACATTCTTCAAAACACATTTTGTGTTCTTGCGGGAGAAAGAAAGTCATACAGCTTTGAAATGACATGAAGGTTAGTAAATTATGACAGAATTAGTGTTTCTTGGGTGAACGATCACTTCAATTCTTTAGCATGAGGACTTTCTACTTTCAAAAAGATGAGAATATGTACAATGTCTGAAATGTGAAAGTGACACAGTTTTGCAACCTCCAACAATATTCTAACTTTAAAACCTTGCCATTTCTGGACTCATTCTGGACTTGCTAAATGTACATAAAGGCTGAGGTATTACTAAGAACTGTGCAATCTACTTCAATGATAGATCGTCCAAAAGCACCGTTAATGCATCTTCATTGTTAAAAATGTACCTTAACCTTTAAGCGTAGAAGCACATCATTCCTTAAAGCACGAAATAATTTTGTACCATTATATGCTAGACTTTAAACAGCATCACTTATTCTTCTACTTGTATTACTTCTTGTAAAGAGCCCAAAAATCTCTGATAAACATTCTCATGCTTCGTGTAAACCAGCATAAATGACTAAATCAAGATAATCATTATTCTACGCTACTTCCAGAGAACACTGAATTTTATCCACAAACGTACAAAAATATAAGTTTTGAATACCTTAGATTTGATACACATGAAAATGTTGCATAAAACTACTAATAATAACACAACATTCAGTATGCAAAGCTCACAAGTTCTAGTTGACAGCTTGGGAATGCTTTAGAGAAAGAAATGCTATTGGTTACTGTGTATATACCCATGCTTGCATTTATTTCACATAACTCAAACAATCTCATACTACCACATAACTGAACAAATAAAAACCTGTCCCTTGCAAATTACTTTCTTGATCACTTCACGTCTTCATTTTCCACCCCTCAAGTATCTTCCAACTCCCATTCTGCCTTCTCCTACAAGTTCCTTACTTTTTCTTCTCATACTTACACATTTTCTGTACATCCTTAACCAAACAGTATTATCTTAGTTGTTACTTAAGCACAAGCAAAGATTTCTTGTAGCTTATTTACAAATCCTAGGCGGAAAACACCCCCATTTCAACAGCATCCAGAACGTCTACCATCCACAAGTTCCTGAATCGCATTGTTGTTGTTTTTTGCCTCCTCACTGTAGTTTTTCCTCCTCTTCAGTGATGCCCTGGGCCTTCAACTCCTGCAGTATGTTGTCAAGATAGCCAGGGTCTGGATAGCCATGTCCAGTTAGATTGGAGCCAAATTCTGTTTTGTGATGGATCTCATTCCAGATGACAGTGTCTGATTCTCCTGTTGTGCTAGAGGTGCCAACTGAGAAAATTAGTCTTCGATCCCACGCCACCAACAACATCCTTAACACCTGAGAACATTGAAAAAAGTGGACATCATTAGAAACACTTTTGCCATGTTCCAAAATTCCCACGGTTACTTTTTTGGCTTACAAGG
The DNA here is from genome assembly GCA_008369825.1 of Triplophysa tibetana. Lineage (NCBI taxonomy): Eukaryota > Metazoa > Chordata > Actinopteri > Cypriniformes > Nemacheilidae > Triplophysa > Triplophysa tibetana. The sequence goes on along the minus strand of CM017896.1, from coordinate 10,491,852 downwards.
ATTTAGAGCTGTTTTCATTTCAGAATGACTGACTTGCAGATGATTTAATACAATAACTTCTAGATTGTTGTTTCAAACCTTGTACATTTCAACAAATTTATCACAAAGTGGCTTTGAGAGTTAATTTGAGAGGTCACGTTTCTTCATATTTCAAATTCGACCCGTAGGCAATTGTGTACATTTTAAATGAGGGTAATTAAATAAATATAGATGATTTTCAGAATTACTTAAGATAACTTCAAAGACATCTGTTCTACTTTTGTAAAGTTGCTTAAAAAACTGAGTGAATGAATACATTGTATAGGCATAGTTTTGTTGGACTTGCCTTGCGCCCTTTTTCATTATCTGGAAGATAGCAGTGACGGGGAAATCCTCTTGCGGTGAAAGGCTTCCCTGGGTCTGGATGCCCTGGACCCTAAAAAAAGAAGACGAAAAAAATTACATAGTAATGAACAGAATATATACACAAATAAGCAATAAATGTGCTTTGAAAATATTATGCAGACTGACTAAAAAATGCAGTCTTTTAAGAATAATCCAAGTGATCCTAATATAGATCATAAATTCCCAAACAGTGCCAGTTGGTTAAAGTACACAAACGTTGCGCGCACATGCGGACATGCACCTATTCAACCCAAACTCGCATAATGACAACACAAAAGAGCACAGTCTAATGAAATATTATTTTATAGTTATTTACTCATTACCTTACTTGTTGTTATACATAAACCATGAACTATTACTAAAGATGGTCGAATTTCATCAAACTGATTCAGGTGCTGATGGATGTGCCTCTTTTCGTACCTTAGGACGATGGCCTCTCTGACTGCGGCGTTTCTCCGCTCTCCACGCTGGACTCCCTGCGTTGTTTTTGGCCGATATTAATCAACGTATCATTTCGACAAATAAGAATATCCTAACCTTAAAGCCTGAAAAATAATCCGTGTGCACATGGGACTGTTTAACGTGTTGCTGTAAATGGACTTGCTGCACCTAACCCAATAAAGTTGCTAATGTCGTTGATGTCATGATTGAGAGAGAGGAAATTCCTAAGGCTGGTGGCTTTTTATTTGAATGATTTTATTTTATTTTTAACTTAACAATTATTTGTATTTTTTGCTACACTTATTGATTAAATACACTATTTCTAATAAAAAATAATATTCTTGCGATAAGGGCAAGAACAGCATTATGATGCATTAAAAAAGCTGCTCACATCAACACATACTTCAGTTCAGTTGAGTTGAGTTGTACATTTTAGGGTTGAGATTACCAAATACTCAACATTAGTCATACCTGTATGCTGGACGGTATGTTGTAGATGATGCGAATGGTTTTGCAGTCCGGATGTCCTGGCAGCGAGTGAGGGATGACATGGTACTCCATTTTACCAGGTGGCTGGTTGCCCGTTTTTACTCCGTATATTGTCTTGCACGTGGGACACTGCAGGCTGCCATCTTTGTTGCCGTTTTTATACATGGCAACCAGGCACTGCAGATGATATAGATGCCCACACTGTGTCAGTCTTCCTATTGATTCTGTACGTGAAACGCTCGTCATATCCGGACCCTTATATCCCGATGGTCCCCCCAGAGCTTCCATGCATATAGTGCAATCCTGAAAGGAGATACAAATGCTTACATTGTAATAATGGAATGTCACGTTATGCATCCACATGCAACATGCACGGGTGTGCAAACGTGTGAAATGATACATGCCTACAGGCATACTGATAAAACTATGTTCTGACTATATTTTGGTGATTTAATGCAATACATCTGCTACTGATCCATATTTTATGAATATTGTTTATATGCCTATATATTTTTTTTCCGCAAATTGGCACAATTTAGCTTAATGGTATCCATTTGTGTTGTTTTTGTTCTTTTTAAGAAAAACATGCTGTACAATATCTCTTTTATAGACGCGGTTCACATTTGGCATGAAAATATGTACAGTGTCTGAAATGTGAAAATGAAGCAGTGTGGCAACCTCCAACAACATTCTAATTGTAAAAATCCCATGCTAGAGAACAAAAACGTATTTAAAATCTCCAGATAAATTTAATTCAAAATAACTTTCGACAACACCACTTCCATCAACAACGTCTACGCTTAAGGCAACAATGCTAAATTTTCCCGCCCCGCACCCTAGAGTACGTCATCAGTTCCAGTCGTGCAAGTTTTTAGGGCCAGAGTTCAACTGATTCAACTAATTACCTGCGTCATGTAAAAATACTAAGGATGTCTTACTTCTTCTGGTGGATTCCTGACCTTCTGCAAGTATTTCTTTACCACCTCCTCTGGTGTTCTTCCTAGAAAAACAGATCAGCTATGTTAATTATGCAAAGACTTAAAAACAACAAGATATTTCTTAATAAATGTTTCATGTATTTTTTTGGTCCTATTTTGTCTCTTTTCAAAATATAAGTCATCTTAAGGCCCCTTAGCAAATTGGCTTGCCCCCTTCTTGAGAAACACTGATTTACAAAGAAGTGATCAGTTATATATTTAATCAGCAAAATATTTAGCCACAATATAACCAATGGTGGCCCCTCGATGGTTGTTTCACTTTTACACAGTATTTACAAGACAAATTAATCCCTTTTATTTACTAGTATACTGTTGGTATGAACACTTCATATTTTTCAAATACAAAAAACTTAAAACTGTGTTCTGGATCTCTGTATCTCTACCCTAGAGCATCTGAATAGATTTACATACCCTCGGGAAAACAGATGTATGCAGTTCTACCTTGAACTGTTACCTTGAAACTACATGTGTGAAAATAAAAGAGGAAACTAAGTTGTAGTCTTTCCAAACAGCAGGACTTTTTTTGGCAAAGCAGACATACCGACTTCTGTCTGATAATGTAAAACAAAGTTTTTCTCATTGAACAAACCCTATTCGGAGTCTCTTTCCTTTATTTCTGCAGCGCTCATTTAAAAGTAAGTTATGTCAAGGCACCAGTGAATTGAAAATACAGCAGGCAAGCGCCTTCTACTGGATTCTGTTGGTGTTGCACCAAATTAGTCCTTTTGAATCAAAATCCTATATTTACCGTTTGCCCCCTCGGAACAAGATGAAGGTTCACATGTATCTCTACTGTTTTGGGAACGAGGGAGAGAAAGCACCTCTCTGAAGCAGCTTTGCCTTGAATGACACTTTCTCTGTCCTTGGTTAGAGTGTCCATACGGGGCTTGAAAATGGCTTTGTTGTGGAAAATGTTTCGTTAAATTAACTTTCTTTTCTTGTATCCTTGTGACTCCTGATCTTCAATTCTAGATGTACAGGCCTTAATGTACTTCCACTAAACCTTCAAATGCATGTCCTGAAGGATTCTCACCTTTGTGGGCTTGCTTTTTTGTGGTCTTGCGGCAACCATGTCCAACGCCAGGAATTGGTTTGATGTCGCTTTTGCTGACAGATGGGGGATGTAGAACTACTTTAGGTGGGCGAGTCAAGCACACAGGTAGTCCAGCTGCACTCATCAGAATGCCAGTGATACCTGTAACATATCAGAATATTCAAAATTAATTTCCTGTTTGTCTTCTCTTTTATAATCACATATTCATTTGACAGATACAAATGCAGTTAAAATGTCTTCTTTTTTACATACCAGCTAAAGCAGGAAGAACAGTACTGGAGTCATTAAGGTTTTTCACTGGCACTGTTGGTATCCTAAAATAAACAAAATCAACAACGATATAATAATTCAACATTACCAGCAGATCATGTTCAATAAGAGTCATTTACTCAAGATTTTTATATGCAACAGATCTCATTCCCCATTTACTGCCAAAGAAGGGAAGAAATCCAATGGGGGATCAGATCTGTTTGGTTACTGACATTCATCCAAGTATCTTTCCTTGTGTTCAGCAGAACAAAAAGAATGTTGCAGGTCTGGAATAATCTGAAGGTGAGTAAATGATGACAGAATTCTCTTTTTTTGCTCAACCATCTCAGATGATGTTTCCTAGACGAAAATAAAAACTGAACAAAATATGCAAAAGTGGTTGAGAGGTTTAAATAAAAAAGGCTGTGCTTAAAAAGAAAACAGAACAGATGTGATTGCCCAAAATACATTTGGAACCATCATTGACATGTTTCTATTCCTCTGCTTGTTTTATTCTGCTTTTCATTTGGCAAGACTTTACGAAGGTATTTCATATAGGTGGGTAGATGGCTGGTGAAGCTTTTGACCTCCACTGACCCTTGAGCTAACATATACAACACACTTGCCTTTATGCTTTCTATCGCACACATGCCCAGCAACTGTTGCTCTCTGTCCCCAGATGGCTTTAAGTCAAATACACAACGTTCTATTATAAAGCTCCAGACAAACCATTTAATATGCTGTTGTGCACTTGAAAGCACACATGCATGTCACAACACTTTATAGACTTCGACTGTTTTGGAATGTCGGATTTGCTAATGCTTTCAGAATCTAGGAGAGGTAAAAATGTATTTATCAATTTACTAACATGTGGTTTTAATAATGTGGTCTCACAGCAATACAAATTGTAAACGGTTCTTCACAAAAGAGGTTCTTACTTATAATTAATTTTTTTATAAAATGTGAATAAAAACTCCAACTTGATACTCTGTCTTTAAAAGAATGATGGTAGTAGCATGATGTTGTTATGCATATACAAATTATATAGCTTATATAGTTTCATGAGTCTTAAAGAAGTGTAAACAACCCCACTTTAAAAAAGTATATAAAATTGCACCACACCACTGCTACTCACAACTCCACAAAAATTGTCTATTGTCTATTAGGACAGACAGGGACAAAATCATTGCGACAGAAATTGAAAAAACTTGTTCATTATCTCAACCCCTCACTAAGAGACATCCAGACCAGACACACACTCGACTAGGGCAATCGCTTCAGAGGGGCACCATTGTGTTGCTAATGCAGATGGCCCCTTGTCAAGTTAACAAAGGTTGCTGCAGAAACCCTGTATGAACGCAAAACTACCACTGAGAGCCAAGGGAAAAACACAGAAACGTCAATAGACATGAGGGGAGAGGGGGGCGTTCTGGCCCCAGATGGTCAAACAGAGCAGTCTGGGGTGATTTAGCCGTGTAAGAAACGTGAGAAACACACTCCCACGCAAAGAGAGAAAAGGGGAATGGGTGTGGCTAATAACATTCTCAAATCCTATATAGAGGTCCAAACTTTAATAATACTCAAAATATCTATGAATATTTTCTCTTGCTCTAGAATGTTTTTTTTTATAAAAAAGCATAGTTTGAATGGAAGACTCAAAATGTTTAGTGCAAAAACATTCACCACGTAGTCAAGACGTTAACATGAAAATAAAGCAAGAAATCAATAAAGCTACTGGTTGAACTACCACCCTACATGGTAGTGGTGAAACGGATCGCGTTCTACGGTTCTACGGAAAATGATCCAATCCTTGACCCAAAATTCCTATTATGATTCGAACCGTGAGTTTTATGATGTGTTGCACCACTACTGCGTAGCAATCGTCTCTGTAAATTATGGTATTTTTGACTAGTATCTGATTTTTTAACTATTTTCATATTACTTTTCTTCGGGGCATTAATCTTACTTTTTTTTTTCAATGTTCATGTCATGCCATTTTTTCACAATAATAATAATAATATCCAATAATCAATGTATGACCTAGCAAAACCTTTACATTGACCATATCTCCTTTAGATCAATTTCTTGTGGTCAGTCTGCATAGGATCAATAAGCTTGTTTGCTTTGTGGCCACTTTACATGCAAGATAAGATTTGGATCTACGTCAGAGTGCCCGAGACTCTTTATACAGCTTTGTTGGCCGGGCGACCAGGGCGATTTTTGACACTCTAGACGGTGGCGGTCTGAACGTACAGTAAGAGTATAAAGAAATAGATCTTCTCACCCAGAGGCGACAAGTGCTTGTGACTGTGCCATTGCGATTCTCTGCAAAGCAGGCCGACTAAGTCCTGCCAGACTGGCACGATGTGGTAGAGGGGCAGCACAGGCAGCTGACTGTTGCTGGGGTAATGTAGTTGAAAAAGTTGTGGACGGTGTAGTACTTGATAGCACATTGACGAGCATTGCGGTTTGCACCACTGTTGCTGAAGACGTGTTTTGGGCAGATGAAAGATGCGGTTTAGTTGAAGGGTATAAAGGTGGAGGCGATGAGCGGCAAGATGACATTGTGAGAGCTCCAGTGTCAGAAGTGAGATGGGATAAGGAACGAGCAAAATCACTTGAGTTCTTGGGTTTTTCAGAAGGCCCACAGCTGAAGGACAAGCCATCTGGTATGGTATGGGAGAGAGAGTTTAAAACGGACAAAGATTTCGAGTTTTTTGGAAGTGTCCCAAAGCTGGATTTAGGATGGTTTGCTTTTGTTGCGTGAGTTTTGCGTCCTAATGTCTGCGACGCAGTGGCATGCGTCTTTATCCTCATTACCAGCATGCACTGCTTGCAGGCACACGGTTGTCCAAGAGGAGCGAGAGACGAGACTGAAAGCGTCCCGCTAGGGTAAACCACACTACCTTTTCTGATTAGGGTAGAACCAGAAACACCTATCCCAAGAAGCGCCCCAGTTGACCCGCCACCTGATGAAATTCCTCTCATTGTCCTTCCGGTTATACTACGAGTCTCTGAAGATTTGGGCAATGGCCCATAGACAAATGGATAAACCATGTCAGAGCGTCTCTGAATGCGGCGCTTCCGTTGGGTTTGCATGTTAAACTGGGTCATGGCCTGGAAGTCCACGAGGTAGCAAAAGCCCAATGACGTCAGGTCCAAAGAGGGTTGCTGCCGGTCATGTGCAGCTTGCAAGGCGATGCTCACCTCCGTGTCATACACTATCCAGGAACCTGTGTCATTTTCCCACTCCCATATCCAACCTTTGCCAGGTGCTGAGGTGGGGTCATAGAAACTCCGCCGTACTGGTCTTATTGTACCTGAGGGGTCAGACAAAAGGATTATTGCACTGCAATGGGGATACACAATGACTACATTTAGGAGTATAAAAGGAGCCATTCTTTTGCTGTTTTTGAAGCTTTGATTATGTTTTTTGGGTGTTTAAAGTGGTTTCAAAAAACGCATTATATTTCACATATTTCTATTGTTCACCGTTGTCCCTCTTCTCGCATAACACCTGGATATGTCCAGCCATCATCAGTTGAAAACATGCGGATCGATCGAAGTGTAACGGATGTCTGCTTGTGCATGTGCAAACGTCCATCTTTGTGAGGGATCAAAATTTTTCCCCTACTATGGGGAGAGAAATGACAACGTACAGATTGGGTCAGACAAGTTATATTATTTTACACTAATAACAGAACCATTAGTTTTGCATTTTTATATTGGACCTAAATAAGATAATTAAACAAGCAGATTGACTAGGAGAAATTTGCAAGCAGGACTTCACAGGACATTTAATAGAAGTGTTTTAGAGGTATGCGCACACACACAATATCAGTGTGTTACACAGAACAGCTTTGAAAGCCGATGATAAAGTCATGGAAGCTGTTATTTGACCGTTGGTTATCTTAGAATGATTGTAGCTTAATTCTTATTACCAGCTGTAAGACTCTGATGAAAGTGAACTTAACTAAGCGAGTAGCTCAGTCAAATGTTGCATTTTCCGATAACCAAACACTACTCCAGCGGCTCTTCCTCTTCTCTAACGCCTCGCCCCTTTTTTGGCGTTTTCCTTTGGGAGGAGGCTTTTAAAAACTCGGAATGGTGATATCATTTAACCGGGAAGTAAAAAGCTGTAGTCCGATTCCAGCCGTTCTCTGTAGTCCTTGAAAAGCGAATGTCTGCTATTAAAGACAATATCCTGCTTGGCATTGAACTTCGAGCTTTATCATTATGCTGATATTGTTTGAAATTGGCATCACATGGAATGGCCGCTTTAAGACTAAACAGAGCTCCAACATGGAATACATCACTTAATAACATATTGCAGAGACATTTCAGACAAATTCTTATAAGAATAGAAGTCATGCACTCTATTGTCAATGTATTATTTAGAGACTCAGTATCTCTCTCCCCCAGAAAATACTGCATTATGAGCAAACATTTATTTAACAAAGCGTAGCCCTAATCAGTCTTTCCAATTTTAAAATGCAAGTATCAGTACAACACTGGTTATCAAAGCGACTACTGGTATTACAGGTTTAATAATAACACCATTTGCTCAAAAGATTCAACTTACAATGTTTGCGGATTATAGTAACTGAATGCCTTTTGTTATACTTTGAACTGAAACTTATTCTGTAGACTAGAAATGGAGTTAGTTAGCTATTCCCATGGGACTGAATCGGTTGCGTCCAGGTCAGGATCTGATTGGGGAAGCATTTTTTAGCACTAAATGTGTGAAACAGAAGCAACACTCACTCAGTTAAAGCCACAGCAGCAGTAAATTGAATACACACATCTAAGATCTAATGAGCACATAGTACCAACAGACTATGCACCAACACTTTAAACATTAGAAGTCTAGAGCACAGTTCTTATTTCTGAGAAATTCTTATTCTAAGGATGTCATATTAAAGTACAAAAATTACGTGTATAAAATAAAACGTAAAACATTAAAGTTGCATGGTGATTATAACATGAAGAAACTTTCTAAGCCATTATTTCTTCATAGGTGTTCCAAAATGTAGGTGGAGTAAAGAAAAAATCAATCTTCAATTGTGTCTGAACTCACTTTACCAGCTCCATGCCAAATGCACAATCCCATCCTTTTGTATCGGAATGACATAACGATCAGGGCTGTGTTCTTTTGTAAATGAAAAACAGAAAACAACGCTCCATATTTTTATTCTTTTGAGATAAGTTAGTTCACGAGATCTTCAATAACATGTGGTTATGAGTCATGGATTGGGAAAACAAATCAGTCCACATTTAACTAAACACTGCAGCCACTACAACAGATCATCATGTCAATGTTCACATGCCAGTCATATTTGCTGCATTTCAGTTTGTGTAGCTATAAAAGGTTACGCCTCAGGGTAGGGTTGCACCAGCTATTCATAAGTTCTTTCTTAAAGTGAACGTAAAGTCCACACTAGAGGCTTCATAACTACTAGGTTGTTTGTGAGTAATTCTGTATGTTATTCGGTTGCACCATTTGGTCTTGAGACAGAACGTAGCTAGTACAGGGTACCCCCAAATGAAATTCAAGGCTTTTTAGGACCTTTTTAATACCATTTTAAATGAAATTCAATGCCAACTTCGTACCCATTCTGACAGAAGTATGAGGGGAAAATGTCAAATCTGTATAAATTTTGAACCCTAGAAAATAATTATGTACAAGTAGGCTACTTGAATTAAATAAAACATTTTATTTAAATTATCAGTTATATTTAATACCAACAGCGTAACACATTTGATTTGTAATAAACAAATAGATTTGAGCTGTTTCAGTAACCGAAGTGATCCGCGGTGCACAGAAGAACGGGCCACTTGGTGGTTGGCGATGGCGATCAGTGCTACACGCGGTGTGTTTGGCACCCTTCATATGGGAGTCCAGGGCCGTAACACCCATTGTCGCTAGCTTAAAAGATTTCCTGCACCAACAGCAATAGGCCTCGCGTTCATTTCCTGACACAGGCTTGACCCAAACGTAATTCGGATTCCTTGTCCACAGCGGATTAAACCGACACTTTCCCATTTTAGCCGACAAACTAGGCTAGCTACTATCTTGTTCTGTGATTTACCTCACTTGCCTAGTAACCATAGTAACGGGTGCGCGAGCTTTCGCGCTTACTGCTATGACATGAATTTTTAATTAGCCCACACTAGTAACAGTTCATTTTGTTACGGTATGAACTTAATCCTAGGAAAAGTTAAAAAATAAAAAAAATAAAAATAAGACCTTTGTAACGAAATCCAAGACTTTGTATACCAAATTCAAGGCTATTAAGGCCTTAATTTTAGATTATCAAATTTAAGACTTTTTCAATGCTTTTAAGACCCCGCGGGTACCCTGTAGTAGCTCGTAAGCTCTCTCTAAAGTAATGTATGGTCGCATATTATGACGTTTACCTTCAAAAGTCCAATAGCATCTTTTAAATTTGTGAGAAAAAGTTGTGTTGAAATTTTGTGAATTTCAAAACATTCTTGATTTAAACTTATTTTTTACCTCACAGCGAATTATTTCATTAAATAGCATAATTCCTTTCAAGAATAACATGTTTAGAATTAGATTAATAAACAAATGCGGTTAAAAAAAATAGAGCCTAATTAAGGCAATAATAAATGACATGCAATATGGGTGATTTCATTTTTCTGTCAACTACCAATTAAATAAAAGACAGGCAGAACGTTACAGACACGGTGGCGCGCTAGGACGCTTCTTGTTAGAGCCGTCAAAAATTAAATGGCACCACAAAATGTTCTCTATTTTCAAAGGTAAGTGACTGTAAATGTCAGCATTATCATGCGTGTAAATCATTGAAGAATGTCGAGTGAAACAAGAGCTTATTCAGGTAGTTCAATGAGTCTGCTATTTTATTCCTACAGTTACTCCTGAGAGGAGGCGTCCGTAAATATTTAGTTTATATGTAAAATTACACTTCAGCTAAGTTGAATGGTTTAACTAAATATTTAGTAGCGCCTAAGTTGTAACTTAGTGCCCGTTTAGGTCAAAATTAGGCTAAGTTGTCACTCACGCACAGCTTGTGCAACCGGCCCCAGAAGATCATAATCTCTGACACAGGGTTAAGGTTCCCAGGACCTCAGCAGCAGCACAAAGCCCTACAGCAGGTGTAAAGGGACTGTCCATCTGTTCTATTGTCGCTGACTCTCTGCCTCTTTTGACTTCCCATATTCCCATATTCTTATATCCTTTTTCTATTTTAACCTAACAACATTTCCTTCCTTTCCTCCATTTAATTTTAAACATTTCATTATATTAAAATCATAAAATAGACGCCAAGATCACCCGATATTTTATCTAGGCGAGTAATCGCAAATTATGTATAATATATATACATACAAATACATGTATATATATATTGGAAATATTTAGATATTATTAATTCATATTTAACAATAATTTAAATGATATATAAACTTTTATTACTTGTTACAAATAATTAAAATTATATATAAACATTTTATATTTCTTATTACATATTTTTCTTAAATATATACATGTATGTGTTTGTGTTTATAAATACCAAATGAATTGTATTGATGAATGCACAGTATACAGACATATATTGTGCAAACAAAAACTAGTTGTTGACTAGGGGTGGGAAAAAAAAGCGATATGCCGATTTATCACGTAATTTCAACCTGCGAGACGTTATCGATACTCTGGCACAAAGTATCGATTTTTTTTTAAATACAAAAGATGTAAATTCATACCTACACTATGCCTACCAGAACAGCAGTACACACATATTTCTTGTTGTGACGCCCCCAGATTATGAGAGGCAGATGAACGGAAATTGTAATTTACAGAGAAGAAATACAAGCATAATGACAGACCAAGAACAAATTAGAGATGCTCCAGCGTCTATTAAATTAAAAGTTTGGGCCCACTTTGGATTTCGTAGTGAATATAAATAAGTAGGCGTGGTTGACTCTGCGCTCTGCAATTTGGCAATAAATACTCTTTTGACCCTCTTTTTAGTCAGTAGTTTCGTGATTAGCTCCAGTCCGTAGTGATGGGAAGTTCGGATTACTTTATTGACTCGGACCTTTGAGTCTCGTTCAGCAAAATGAACAAATCTTTTTCGATTCGTATCTTTCCGTTCGTTCATTTTAGCAAAGTATAATTTAAATGTAACATGTCACTTTCCTAACAAATCTACTACTTATGCAAACGTTGAACACATTACAACCAATACAAAACTATAATGCTATAATAAAAAGAAAAGATGAATTACTTGTTTACCTGGATATTTAGATTGCGATTAGCTCATTTCAACTCTTATCTGACAAGTCTTTGGATTGGACTCGTTCGCTCGTCACGTGACAGCCATGCACGTTTAACAACTGCAGTCAGAGCCGGAAAGAGAATTGATTTGTTCACCTCTCGAGTCTTCGGGTTCGAGTCGTTCGGTCTTTTGACACGTGACCATTTGCCGGATCAGTATAAAACATGATAAAGTAAAACTGTAGTTTTTTAATGTTGGATCATATTCAAGAATTATCATAAAATTATTAAAATATATGTAACAAGCATGGTCTGTTCATTTATGTCATTTTTTTGTAACGGTTTTCTTAAAGATGATAGCAGAAATCAGAGCAGATAGTGGTTTGTATGCTTGCTGGAGGGGTGATACCAACAGAAAAAATTCACAAAACAGTCAGTCTGAAGCAGTTCACTAAATGCGAACATTCCCTTTACTTTCCCGCCTAACCATGTGAGAGCCGCTGGATAAGGAGAAACATAATCCAGGCCTGTACCTGTTTGTGTGTGTTAAGGAAAGCAGAGAAACCGACATTCTCCCAGGGGCCAGAATGGATGAAACTTCACACAGCCTGTTGCACAATCAGAATCACAACCACTCCCCTTTCCCTTCCTCCTCTATCCATCCAGTTTCGTTATTTTACTTGGAAGCGTGCTGGTTTCCCTGGGTAGTACTTAATGGCACGTCAGTATCTGTGTTTCGATCAAAGTTACTCTGCAGGTTCTTAGGGCAAGTCTTGGCAAGTCTATTAGGGTCACAATCATTCCTATAACCTCACAGTCACACACAACGTTCTAGTAATAAAATATTTTCCTTAAAGAATTTGTTCACCCAAACATAAAACTCATATTATTATCGGAATGTCCTTTCCAACCTATAACTTTTTCCATAGAAAACAACAGGTCAACAAATCACAAGTATCACACACTGGAAGCACATTATCCGCATGCCCAAGTCTACTCCGAATGAAAAATGTGTCAATTTAATCTTAATTTTGTGCATTTTAAAGCCATAATTTATACATACCGGGTGATATATTATTTCTTTGCAACCTATATTTAACAGTTGTGTTAGCGTTGTTGGGTTGAGCACAATAGTCCATTTTGTATGGGATCAGAATTGTTTCATTATTCTGTATAAATAAACTACGATTCGCAAATAAATATAGACAATTTCACAAACATTTTTTAAATCCACATATGCACAAAAAGCGAACCATAAATACATGTTAGACGCTCCACAAAAATAAATGGAATTCACAAATAAATACAATGAGATTTGCAAATAAAAATTATTTACAAATGTATTTTAATGATATTTATTTGTAGATCGCCTTCTTCACATTTGTGGATCGCTTTCTGCACATTTGTGGATCGCTTTCTGTGCATTTGTGAATCGCTGCACGCATTTGTGGATCAGTGCACGCATTTGTGGATCAGTGCACGCATTTGTGTATCAGTGCACGCATTTGTGGATTACTCTCTGTGCATTTGTGGATTTTGAAACATTTCTAACGTCAAATCGGCGCACAATCCACAAATAGGTGGACTCCGCCCACTATCTACGCAAGCCAATGGGTTAACTTCCGCTTTTGTTGTCCAATAGGCGACGTTCTAACTTCAGTCAATCACGTTTCGCTCTGCACTAAGATTCAAGGAGATAACATGGCGACTAATGGCGGTCTAAAATGTGTGTTAAACTAAGAAATGATAATGGCCTCTTCTTTATACTATGTAATGATTGCTTGTGTTCAGATACGTTGTCCGTATTGTTACATATAGGCTGTATATAAACGTTTTATGACTTGATAACAGCGTGCACTGACTGGTTTGGAGAATCCCGGTGACGGAATCCTGACAGGCGTTTTATTGTGTTTATGTACTAAAGGGCTAAATTCCGATTTTTTGCAACTGTCGTTGTACTACAAGTATAACGGTGGCAGAATTAATGTGGGGGAAATCATCAGCATTTTGAATTACTATGTCATTCATAATTCAATATTAAACGTAATTTCATCAGTCATCTCTGTTTATCCCATTCCTGAATGATCTGCTGCTATGGCTAACTGTAACTCTCTGCCATGAAGGATGTCGATTCTTTTACTATGATCTTGTGCACACAATATATTCTTAAATTCAACCCCAAAAGTTAAAGATGTGAGACGATACAATTTTTGTTTTCGAACCTTACCATAGTAAATATTGGTATAGGCTACAACTGCAGATAATCAATTTACTGTAGTTAATAAAAATGGACGTGGCAGTGCTCTCAGTAGCGTGTTATACGATAAACGTCTCCATTTTACCTGGTGCTAAATAAATAATTATTGTTGGGTTATAATTATGTATATATTGCTGCCTTTTAAATGACATATTATTGGACAGTTTTAAAATACTGTTTATTTCCTTTATTTAATGGCAAATAAAAAACAACGGGGGCATTAAGAATGCAAGGCAGGCAACACAACTTTTTCTTCGATGAAAAAAGTATGAAGCAAAATTTGAAATTGCCAAATAAAAATTAATTGAAGCCAATAGTACAATTGACTGAGTTCTCCATACAAATGCACAAAAGGCACTGGATATCACTGGGCATTTCAGTAAAGCCCTTTTCATACAGAGATCCCCGAAAATATGCGGAAGGTGTGTCCCGGGATGACGGGATCGGTTGCTTTTGGTTTACAATGCCAGTGACCTGCAATAAAAAGGCAATTATTTTGTTTTACTTGTTTTTGTTTAGAAAAAACAAGCATGCTCAGGCAGGCTCGAGTCAGTCTGTTAAAAAAAAGAATCTTCCGGGTCGCGTACATCAAGAGACTTTAAAGATTGCTAAACGTTCAAGTTAATTGAAGTGCTCTAGCATTGTAATTTTGTGTTGATCGATGAAGTCATTTAAAACTTGCTGCATTTAGAGGCGACATAGCCTTTTCTCTCTCAATTTCAGTGAACATGCTCGGGACACATACAAACTCCGAATACTACAGCGGATATTTCAGACTGCTGAGTGAATCACTGGTAGACTACTGCAAGAACTTTACTCATCCAGAGTGAGCGAGTAAAATGGCGCGCAAGATTCGCTGGACCCCTCACACCCAGCACACTATCTCTTTCAACTCCTGCCGTCTGGTCAGCGCTACAGAGCACTGAGCACCAAAACAGCCAAACATAGGACAAGTTACTTTCCTCAGGCCATCTACCCCATGAACAGTTGAACAGTTAAAAGTTCTCACCACTTTGCAATATATATGTGCGATGCTAAACTACTCACTTATACTCATATTTATTTATTATACGTATGTTACTGATTTAATAAATCATGTAGCTATCCCATTACCTTACACAATTTTTATAACACCTAATAACTCCGGTTCTCTTTTGATATGTATTGTTTTTTTTCAAATGTGTATTATATTACATATTCAATTTTTATTATTTTGTTACCTGCATCTTGTCACTTTATGTGAACTGTTTAGTAAATTTATAACAATATAATGTAATGTTTAAAAAGCCTTCCTGTAGCTCAGTGGTATGAGCATTGGGTTCGATCCCAGGGGATTGCAAATACCTATTTAAAATGTATAGGATAAAGCAATGTAAGTCGCTTTGGACAAAAGCGTCTGCCAAATCCCTAAATGTAAATGATTTATACTACTACAGTATTTCTATGTGGGGAATTGTGGACAGGCTTGTCCCACATGATCATCTTGCAATATAGCCTACCACTAAAGACTACGCCTACTATTGTTAATGTATATAACAGGTATCATATAGTTTTGTCATGGCAAAGAGTTAGACAGTAAACAGAACAGTGTAGCGATAGCAGCAGAGATCATTCAGGAATGGGATAAACCGAGATGACTGCAGAAATTATGTTTTATTTTGAATTATGAATGACATAGAAATTCACAATGCTGATGATTCCCCTCACGTTAATTCTGCCATCGTTATACTGGTAGTACATCGACGGTTGCAAAAAATCGGAATTTAGCCCTTTAGTACATAAACACAATAAAACGCCTGTCAGGATTCCGTCACCGGGATTTTCCACTCCAGTCCGTGCACGCTGTTATCAAGTCATACACGTTTATATACAGCATATATGTAACAATACGGACAACGTATCTGAACACAAGCAATCATTACATAGTATAAAGAAGAGGCCATTATCATTTCTTAGTATAACACACATTTTAGACCGCCATTAGTCGCCATGTTATCTCCTTGAATCTTAGTGCAGCGCGAAACGTGATTGGCTGAAGTTAGAGGGTCGCCTATTGGACAACAAAAGCGGAAGTAAACCCATTGGCTTGCGTAGATAGTGGGCGGATTTTTGTGGATTGTGCGCCGATTTGACGTTAGAAATGTTTCAAAATCCACAAATGCACAGAGAGCAATCCACAAATGCGTGCACTGATCCACAAATGCGTGCACTGATCCACAAATGCGTGCACTGATCCACAAATGCGTGCACTGATCCACAAATGCGTGCAGCGATTCACTAATGCACAGAAAGCGATCCACAAATCTGCAGAAAGCGATCCACAAATGTGAAGAAGGCGATCTACAAATAAATATCATTAAAATACATTTGTAAATAATTTTTATTTGCAAATCTCATTGTATTTATTTGTGAATTCCATTTATTTTTGTGGAACGTCTAACATGTATTTATGGTTCGCTTTTTGTGCATATGTGGATTTAAAAAATGTTTGTGAAATTGTCTATATTTATTTGCGAATCGTTGTTTATTTATACAGAATAATGAAACAATTCTGATCCCATAATTTTGAATTATTAGCCCCCCGTTCTTCCACAACAGATTAATGTATCTTGAAGTCAGGTGTGATGTCGATTTAGACATGTGCACGATCAATCGCGGTTACCACTAAATCCAGCTAAAATCGAGCTTGTGGCGTTTATGCAAGGCATCGATTATTTCATTAATGTATCTTGCCTGTGAAGCACGGCTCTGGGATCAGGTTTGTAATTTGCCCTGTCGGGCCGACTTTCCCGGAGACACGTATACGGTGTTTTTCATCGATGCGTAATTTCGTCACATTCGTACACAGAACGTAGAGAATCTGGCTGCTAGCCCACGTGTGGATGTGGAGCCAGTTCATTGCATGTACAACTGTTGGGTAGGATATCATACGACGTTTAGTATTATTTATGGCGGCGTTTAGTACTTTTACTTATAAACGGCGAGCAATGTTGACAACTGGGGATTCATCATTTGTGAAAAACAAGAAAAAAAAACTCGTGACAGTTTACAAAGAAACAAGGAATGTGATCGACTAGTGCGAAAACAAGAATTAATAACGGCAAGGCATTTTAAAGGTTGTGTGAACTCTGTGATCTGAAAGGTTGTAAACTGAGGCACACATCGCTTTATTTCAATATTTCAATAGATAATACAAAACCGTAGAGCACTTGTGTTAATAAAGACTGGTACAGTTTCATTGGTTATTCTTTCTCTCTTTGTTATGTCATTATGAAGACCTATTCGCACGGGATTAGTATTACGTGGGGACCTTGTGTGATTTTAAATGACCTTCCCACATTTGTTTTTCATGTGACGTGAATTAGCACGGACAAGTGAAGCCTGTGATTTTACAGAATTATATCCCGGATATGATGCCAAGGCTTTGCATATAGTATATATAGTTGAATGGTGTGGGATGCTGACTGTGCCTTTCAGCATTTGAGACCCGCGTTCAGGATTCTTCTGTCCTGTTCTTGTTACGGGAGTTTCCATGAAAAATAACAAAATGACCCAGCACCCGTAATAATATCAAAACACTTCAGCAAAGAGCACCTGCCTTTCAGATTCAGCAGCATTTTATCATACTTCACTCACAAATTGTGCATTAATCACGTGATATATATTTTTGGTTAACTTGGCAGATGTCTACTCATCCACAAAGTTGAGCAGTGCCGAATCACAACCCGCGTGAATAAATACCTCCGCACATCAACTGCATTAGCACTAACAATCTGAGATGTGGACAAAGAAGCCAATCCTACTAGAGATCGACCGATACATCGTTTTCCCGATAATTTTCCCGATGTTTAATCAATTTCCCATCATCGGGTATCTGTTTTCTAATATCGGATTCATCAATAAGATCCTCCATCTTGTAGCCGTTTAGAGAATTGTGGGCAGGACGAGACATGGGAGACGCGACAGAAACAAAAACGTGCACAGTTTATGTATCCTTACTTGCTTGATTAATATTATTGACAGATAAAAATATTATTAACGTAACATACGAGATATGCAATGATGATCACTTTCATGACAATGTATTATTCCATCATATAATGCATTTACTTATTCTGCGTCACATTTTGCAATGTTTTTATCCATCCATGATGGTGACTATATCTGTGATCGATTAATTAGAAGATAATCAGTGCTTCCGCGTCTTCTCTCGTTTCTGACCTGTTTGATGCGAGTTGACGCACGGCCGTATATGCATCAACTCGCCGGTTTTCGCATGCGATCTCTTTCTCAAAGAGCACCGTGTGTGTGTGAGTCCTTCGTGCCAACCAATGAGTATGGTGCAGTGTTTGCTTTTTATCTGTTTAATTGGTTAGAATGATTTATTTTTTAACAAAGACACTTTAGAACGGTGCAATTTATTTTCACTCTTTCAGACCCCTCTATTTATTGGTGTATTGATGCAAATGTTATGCTTTGTATGCAAGGAGGGAGTGAATGTCCTAAATAAAATAGTAATAATGTTTTGTTATCAGTGTGTCAAAAACAGAAGTATAACAGTAAATTAATATCTGTTCTGCATATCGGGTATTGGGCACACAAACATGCAAATAATCGGTATCTGTATCGGTATTAGAAAACGAATATCGTTCGATCACTAAATCCTACAGACTGCCGCGTTAATCTCGTCTCGCCTGGATATTTGGTGTACACTTGCAAACGCCCCCCTTTCAAAGCAGTGGCGGATGCTGGTCTTTCAAAGAGGGGAAGCTCTTTTCACAATGAATGAATGAACAAACTATCTAAAAAAAACATATAAACACGACGGAGGAAATGTGGGTATACATTAAACTGAAACAAGGAATGTGATGTATAATTGTGTGAAATGTATGATGAAAATTGGCAAGCAATTTCGGCAAGCAAATACAAAGAAATAGGTTGCAGCAGTTTGTCTTTCAACTACACTTGAAAAATCCGCAATGGGACTGAAATTGAATAGCTTTAGCGTCAGCGACTTTTTATAGAACAAAATCGCTGTCAATCAAAACGAGATGCAGTCTTTCGACAGACCCTCCAATCATCACGCAGACGCTCGGAGTCCGGGCCAGCCCACTCCTCCATTCATCCCAGAGACGCTGAGCGTCCGTGGGCGGGACATAATCGCAGCATTATCCAATGACCGTCTTGTTTCTAAGCACTGAAAAAAACTGTTGAAAGCAGCCCCATTGAAGTCAATGAACGCTGGGCTTCAACAGAGTAATGCACTGTACGCTACGGGAATGAATGAGAAGGAAATCGAGTCAGCCGACCTAAGTAGCTGATTCTGAACGAAATTGTTTTCGTTCGAGATGAACATGTTTAACGCATTTTTAGTCAATAAAATGTTAACATAATAGTACATATATTTGACCATTCATTTCTTGACAATTATAGGGGAAGCTGAGCTTCCATTGCAGTCTTAAAGAAATCGCGACTGTTTCAAAGGTCTTGCTTCTGAAAAAAAAAAAACTTTCTGAACCTCCACTTTGGGACGGTACCGCCCCCGTTGAGAAACGCGGTTTTAGGAAATCACTATATCTGGTACATTAGCTTCCCACATTCAGTAAATGTTACAAAAAAGCACAGGGTGTTGGAGTTAAAACTATTTTACTCTTGGATTGTGTTTTCCATATTATGAGAATGTTTTCAATTTTTTTGTTATCCAGTCGTATACATTAAAACAGAAGCTAGATGGATTAAAGTAATTCAATGTCACATTCTGACCAGTATATATCATGTTAAACGTATGAGTTTTTGCAAAAGATATTAAACGCAGAAGCTCATCGTTCTGAAAAGCGAGGTGTACTATGATTGGCCAGTTCACCAGTGCGTAGTGATTGGTTGAATAATGCAGGAAAATGTTATGCCTCTTAAAATATTCGGAACATCAGGCTGCGCCAGCGACCGTACAATGAGATTTACAAGACCGCCCTAGTTACATGCGTTTAGATTTGGGCGGTCTTAGTCAAAGCCTGTTACAAACTGACGTAGATTCGCAGGGGGGTGTGGTTACACGAGACGTTTTTATGCAGGTCTGGGTTTGCATTACCTTCTAGAAAAAATACATATTTTAAACCGACACTTAAATGTTTGCAATTTCAGATGTCTTTTAGATGCATGGGTAACTTATAACACACCAAAGAAAAACACCTATTTCCTGCGAATCCCCCCTTTAACATACACTTTTAAAATATATTGACAAAACGTTTGCCTTTGCACTTCTGAAAACACATTTGCCATTCCCTGGTAAACTTCTGCACCACAAATGCACGTGCTTGTCATCGTGCTAGTAAATTGTACTGCAGAATTAATAAACATTTGTTTTTTATACTTCTATAAGGCTGCAATGAGATGACCTCACACATACTGAGGACTTTTATGGTTTATCGTGTTTAAAGGCACTGATCTAATATCATCTTACCGGTATCTTGTCTGAACTGATGCATGGACTGTCGATCGAGGATGTACGGGGACAGGCGGTTGTCGGCTCGGCCTAAAACGACGCCGCCGCCGCGGGGATCGCTTCGTATGACCTCCTCTATGTGGTGAGACACAGCCGGTCTGTAGGGCCGCCAACGACCGTGCTCGTTGAGCCATTCCCAGACGACCACGGCAGAGGCCGGTAACATCGCTTCCCTAAAAGTAAATAAGATTAGTTACTTCTCTTCACAACCGCCATCGGACTTTTGTGAACACTAACGTTACCATTGTGCTGCTAGCTGCGATAAACTATTACAAGCTTTCAAACTACTAACGTTAAACTAACTTAACTCGTTTATACTTATCAACCAGACCCAAGTATATAACGTTAAATCACATGCATGTACTCACGTGTATTTAAAGGAGATTTAACTCGAGAAATCCCAGCATCAGGGCATTCGTATCACTTCCATTACTCCCGACAGCTCCGTTGTCTCGACGATTGAAACTGTCGGAAATTGTTCTTCCTTATTATAAACATCGGCGTTTGCAGATTCAGCGTGTACTCCTTCCCTTTCTGCTTAACTGTTTGGTGCGAAACGATGTATGATTTATCCAAAGTCAATAATACATCATGTAAACGAGTTGGTAGTGAAGCGCTCGCGCATCGCTCCGAACTGAAAACACGCAACAACCCCCCCCACAACAGACTCAAAACCTGTTGGGTTGGTCATGTGTTTTCATGTCGTTTGAATGATGAACAAAGCGTTTATGTATTTAAAAGCAGTTGGAGGTTTAGTCAAAAACTGCATTCAGGAATAAATTACCTTATTATGTCCCTTTGCCAAATTAGCGAAATACCGTTTAATCAACGAGTTTTATCCTAAATGGTGTTTAAACAAAATTATAAAACGTGGCAACATAGCCTTTAACATTCGTTTTTTTCTTTATATCATACTATTAATACAGTTTGGGTTTGAATACATGTCATTTTGTATTCTAGAAAACGAGAGTTTGCGTTTTATATAAAATAAGGCAGTGCTCACTCGTCAATTTATTCACTAAACATTCAATGCAATAATCCCAGCAAACAACGTTTGGTTCCCAGAAAAAAACCAACGGGAACCATAGGGGAACGTTAGGGGAACGTTTTGTGTTTAATGGGAAGACAATTACACACAAACCTGAAATGAACACTTATTGCACACCTGCATAATAGCTTGCTTTTGCACATTAATCTGTTGAATTTTTGCACACTTGTTTGGACTGATGATAAAAAAACATGTCTACATACAGTGAGAAAAAATATGTATTTGAACACCCTACTATTTTGCATGTTCTCCAACTTAGAAATCATGGAGGGGTCTGAAATTGTCATCGTAGGTGCATGTCCACTGTGAGTGACATAATCAAAAAAGAAATCCAGAAATCACAATGTATGATTTTTTTAACTATTTATTTGTATGATACAGCTGCAAATAAGTATTTGAACACCTGAGAAAATCAATGTTAATATTTGGTACAGTAGCCTTTGTTTATAATTACAGAGGTCACACGTTTCCTGTAGTTTTTCACCAGGTTTGCACACACTGCAGGAGGGATTTTGGTCCACTCCTCCTCACAGATCTTCTCTAGATCAGTCAGGTTTCTAGCCTGTCGCTGAAAAACACGGAGTTTGAGCTCCCTCCAAAGATTCTCTATTGGGTTTAGGTCTGGAGACTGGCTAGGCCACGCCAGAACCTTGATATGCTTCTTACAGAGCCACTCCTTGGTTATCCTGGCTGTGTGCTTCGGGTCATTGTCATGTTGGAAGACCCAGCCTCGACCCATCTTCAATGCTCTAACTGAGGGAAGGAGGTTGTTCCCCAAAATCTCGGAATACATGGCCCTGGTCATCCACTCCTTAATACAGTGCAGTCGCCCTGTCCCATGTGCAGAAAAACACCCCCAAAGCATGATGTTACCACCCCCATGCTTCACAGTAGGGATGGTGTTCTTGGGATGGTACTCATCATTCTTCTTCCTCCAAACACGTTTAGTGGAATTATGACCAAAAAGTTCTATTTTGGTCTCATCTTACCACATGACTTTCTACTATGACTCCTCTGGATCATCAAAATGGTCATTGGCAAACTTAAGACGGGCCTGGACATGTGCTGGTTTAACCAGGGGAACCTTCCGTGCCATGCATGATTTCAAACCATTACGTCTTAGCGTATTACCAACAGTAACCTTGGAAAAGGTGGTCCTAGCTCTTTTCAGGTAATTGACCAACTCCTCCCGTGTAGTTCTGGGCTGATTTCTCACCTTTCTCAGGATCATTGAGACACCACGAGGTGAGATCTTGAATGGAGCCCCAGTCCGAGGGAGATTGACAGTCATGTTTAGCTTCTTCCATTTTCAAATGATTGCTCCAACAGTGGACCTTTTTTCACCAAGCTGCTTGGCAATTTCCCCGTAGCCCTTTCCCATCTTGTGGAGGTGTACAATTTTGTTTCTAGTGTCTTTGGACAGCTCTTTGGTCTTGGCCATGTTAGTAGTTGGATTCTTACTGATTGTATGGGGTGGACAGGTGTCTTTATGCAGCTAACGACCTCAAACAGATGCATCTAATTTAGGATAATAAATGGAGTGGAGGTGGACCTTTAAAGGCAGACTAACAGGTCTTTGAGGGTCAGAATTCTAGCTGATAGACAGGTGTTCAAATACTTATTTACAGCTGTATCATACAAATAAATAGTTAAGAAATCATACATTGTGATTTCTGGATTTTTTTTTAGATTATGTCTCTGACAGTGTACATGCACCTACGATGACAATTTCAGACCCCTCCATCATTTCTAAATGGGAGAACATGCAAAATAGCAGGGTGTTCAAATACTTATTTTCCTCACTGTGTACTGTAAGTAACATTCCCACAACAGATCATTAGATAAAGTTCAGTGCTTTTAAACTATTATATGTTTCCAGAGCTTTTTTGTTATCCAATTGTTTCAGTGTCATAACATATATTTTAAAATCATTAACAAAGTGTGAAATGTTTGGTTCACATGAGGCCCATTTCGTTTTATGTATATGATATTTACCCAATACAATAAATAACTGTATAATATATTGTTCTTCGCTTTGTATATTATAATTTAAAAAATAACAACATACATCAAAAGCACAAATTTCCACCATACTTCAATGCAATTTCCTCTTTATATAATTCTCCAAGTCTTTCCAAAATAATCTTGAATAGAAACAGTGGTAAAACAAATGTAAAATTATTTCTTTTTCCATCCCTCAAAATTCACATATACACTCACCTAAAGGATTGTTGGGAACATCATACTAATACTGTGTTTGACCCCCTTAGGCCTTCAGAACTGGCTCAATTCTT
The DNA here is from genome assembly GCA_008369825.1 of Triplophysa tibetana. Classification (NCBI taxonomy): domain Eukaryota; kingdom Metazoa; phylum Chordata; class Actinopteri; order Cypriniformes; family Nemacheilidae; genus Triplophysa; species Triplophysa tibetana. Next base: position 10,467,879 of record CM017896.1, on the reverse strand, counting down.
CGTGGTATTGATTCAACAAGGTGCTGAAAGCATTCTTTAGAAATGTTGGCCCATATTGATAGGATAGCATCTTGCAGTTGATGGAGATTTTCGGGATGCATGAAGCTCCCGTTCCCCCACATCCCAAAGATGCTCTATTGGGTTGGTGACTGTGGGGGCCATTTTAGTACAGTGAACTCATTGTCACGTTCAAGAAACCAATTTGAAATGATTCAAGCTTTGTAACATGGTGCATTATCCTGCTGGAAGTAGCCATCAGAGGATGGGTACATGGTGGTCATAAAGGGATGGACATGGTCAGAAACAATGCTCAGGTAGGCCGTGGCATTTAAACGATGTTCAATTGGTACTAAGGGGCCTAAAGTGTGCCAAGAAAACATCCCCCACACCATTACACCACCACCATAATTGCATTAATGAGAAATTGAACAGGTGTTCCTAATAATCCTTTAGGTGGGTGTATAAGATTTGTCCAGTTTAAATCTTTCTAAAACGTGCTTAACATGATAAATTCAATGCAAAATTGTATACGATACCTCCTTAATTTTGTTACCAACTCAGAACTTATTCTGTATTTTCCAAGCTTTCTTCGAGTTTATTTCAACTGAATAAAGAAGACCAAAAAGCTGTGCTGCAGGAACAAAAGGTATTTCTTATAGAATTATTACTGCATTTTTTATTTAAAATACGAGCATTATCAATATAAATCATTTTACAATAATCCTCCATATTGATTTCCCTTGAACTAGAATTTCTCAACAGAAACACCACAGTCTTCGGAGTTGTATTGGAGAGTCAGTATAGCCCTAAATCTTTTTTTGTCACAGACTAATGTGTGAAGACTTGTTGTTGAAAATTAATTTAAAATAAAGGTATGCATTGATAAATCATTTTTAATAATCACTGCAAGACTGTGTAAAACACTTAGACCTTCCTGTTTGATTGCATGGTGATTTCAAAAATATGTAGAGCTTATAAAAGCCGGTGCTTACATGACTTGACAGATGAGGTTGTTAATAATTTACATTTAAAATGACGAATGAATATCTGGCCCCCATCATTTGTGGAGTGACAATCTTAGAGGAACAATTTTCTCGGTTATATCGTTTTTGTGTAACATCTGGCATTTTATTTTGACGTTAAAAATCTTTTTAGGAAAAATAGTGTCAATAAATGTCAAAATAAGTATTTTTATACATAAGTGCAGACATTGCTGGGTGTACAGAACAAATATTTGAATATATCTTATTTTGCTGTGATGAACCTGGATGCATTCACTTTCCAACATTGTTAAGCATATTATTGGCCAAAGTTCTAAAAGTTGAATCGTACTGATTGGCGAATCCATCATTTAGTCCATCTTTTGGTCCAGAGCATTGGCTGAGCAAAAGCATTGGTTGGATAACTGAAGAAATGTCACAAACAATGGATTTAGTAAATATGAAGCATATGTGATACCGTTCCAATGTCTACTCTCCCACTGTGGATATTTAAATGCCTTTAGTCAACCTGTATTTGCTAGAAGTGGGAGAATCCTAAAGTAAAAAATTATATTAAATGGATATGACAATGTACAAATTTATACAGATGGTTCAAAAGATCCAGAATCTAATAAGACATGAATAGCAGTAGTCATACCACAGCAAGAAGTAGTTATCACAAAAAGAACAGGAATACTTATTTTTATTTACAGGTCCGCTGACCATTTACCTTTGTCTGCCCCTAATTTAGCTAAGCTAAAGAGTAGGGGTACCGGGCATTTGCAGTGGCGGCCCCGAAGCTCAGGAATAGCTTTCCCCTCCACATTAGACAAGCACAGACACATGATATTTTTAAATCCAGTCTCAAAACTGATTTGTTTGTATGTATGAATTGATGAATTTGCTTTACATTGGCTGGAAGAGACACAGATCAAGAAAGCTAAAGACGTGCTCAAATTTATTGGTAACCCTCCACAAAAAAACTAAGAATGCACAATTTTCTCTGAAATAACTTGAAACTGGCATCAACCATTGTTTATTCCCTTTTTAATACAAATCAGACTTTATTTTTTATTCATCATGATACTGTAAATAATAAAACAAATGAAAATGTCATGGACATAATTGATGGGACCCCTAACCTAATATTTTGTTGCACAATCTTAATGTTGTGCTCCCACCAACTGCGAACGAAGCATTAAGCTCGAGTGATTTACATGTTAAGTCAGTGCAAAGACGCGATAGGACATCCTGCGACGCGATTCTCGCAAATGAAGGCCTGTTCAGATTGCCCGCAAATATTCGGTGCGATAACGTTCTAGAAAGTAAACAGTAGATGTTGTTCTATGTCCAGTATCCTTTATGCTATGTGTGTCTCTGTTCCATCTTGGATTTATTATCAAAATACTATTTTGCTAATGCCATGTTGTGCTCTTTGGAGGACGCTACGTCATAATCATGTCACTGCAATAGCAAGCTCATGATTGGTTAATGCGGGCAAAATTTTTACCAAAGTTCAGATGTTTCAACTTGCATGTTCCCGCAGGATGTCCTATCGCGTCTTTGCATTGACTTATCATGAAAAATCTGAACTATGGCGAAAATTTGCGCAGCGTTAACCAATCCTGAGCTTGCTCAGTAGTGTGACGTGATTATGACGTGGTACGTGGAGGCAGAAATCCGAAAAAACAATGGAGGACAAAACCATTGTTGCAGTATGTGCTTTATTCAATTTGGACTATATAAATATATATATATAATATATATATACACATAAAACTGGAGCCGCCTGGCAGAAGCCGGTCCCATGACGCAAATTTGCAAATGTTGTGAAGTGAATTTCCTGCCCGAATGAAGCGAATTTTCCCAGCGAATGAAGTGCATAAACTCAAAATGTTATGCGTCTAATTACGCACGAATAGGGCTATTGGTGGGAACGCTGTATTAGAGGCAAACACTGCAACCAAACGTTTTCTGTAGCTCTCAATAAGAGTTCTGCACCTGTTAACAGGTAGTTTGGCTCACTCATCCAGAGCAAACTGCTCCAGCTGTCTCAGGTTTGATGGGTGCCATCTCCAGTCTGCATGTTTCAGCTCTTTCCATAGATGTTCGATAGGATTCAGATCAGGACTCATTGAAGGCCACTTCAGAATAGTCCAATGTTTTTTTCGATTGTAGCTGTGTGTTTTGGGTCATTATCCTGTTGGAGGACCCATGACCTGATACTGAGACAGAGCTTTCTGTTACTGGGGAGGACGTTTTGCTCCAGAATGCCTTGATAGTCTTGAGATTTCATTGTGCCCTGCACAGATTCAAGCAAAGCAGCCTCAAAACATAACCGAGCCTCCTCCATGTTTCACTCTAGGTATGGTGTTCACTTCTTTGAAAGCTTGCTTTTTTTCGTCTCTGAACATAGAGCTGATGTAAATTGCCAAAAACCTCCAGTTTTGAATGTTGAAGTGGTAGCTCTAACTGTTGCTCTTACTGCAGTGACCAGTACGGAGTTCAAACCTGGGTGCACTTCATGCCCCATTCAGACTGAACTACACAGATTGCTGATCACAAAGTGATCCAAAATCTGTGAAAGCTCTGGAGTGTGCATTAGGTCCGTACTTTCGATTAAGACATAACTCTCAATACAAGATGATTGTGTGGTGTGAGAAACCAATCGCTTACTTGTTCCAGAATCCTTGCAGGCAAAATTCATCTCGCTTGCACATGACAGGCACCAAGGCATTGTGAAAACGAAAAGATAACTGAGAGAACTTTATTGGTGGCCTGGCATGGATGCACAGGTGGAGATGGCTATCAAATCTTCCGTCACATGTCGGTTACGTGACAAATCTGCTGTCATTCACACCACACCACTGCAAACGGAACCATGTCGCACCGAGGCATGGGAAAAGGTAGTCATTGACATCATGGGCGCTTTAGACAGTGATAGCCAGTGATAAGCTTTCTGTCTACTTTGTTTAGCAGAGAGGGGAACCCAAAATACCTAATTTCTGACAATGGGTTACAGTTCACTTCCAATGACTTCAAGTCATTTCTTCAACAGAGAGGAATAATACACAGAACATCATCTGTATATTACCCAAGAGCCAATGGAGAAGTGGAATGCTTCAATCGTGCCTTAAAGGAGAGCTAGCAAACTGCATCACTGGAAGGAAAAGAGTGGAAGGACTTTGCAAAAGACTTTTTGCAGGCATATCGTGCGACACTGCACTCAACAACACAGTGCAGCCCAGCAGAACTTCTGCATGGACGACCCATGTCCACAAGCTAAACATCTCTGGTATGCACTTGCCTTCTACACGCAAACAACCTTCAGCTCAGGAGATTGCATCACGTGTGGGTAGACAACAGGTGAAAAGCAAACAGTAAACTGACAAGAAACGCAGTACAAACATGTGTCTTTTCAGTGTGGATCGTATGTCCGTGTAAAGAAACCAGGAATTGTGCCAAAGACGTTTGGGAAACCCCTAAAGGTTGTGAGTAGAAAAGGACTGTATACGTATAAACTGGAGGATGGACGATGCTGGAACGCTTCTCACTGGCTCCTGCACTTGCACCAAGCAGAGTGGATGACTCGCGTTGTTGTTATTTGACTCTGGGGGTACAGATTTGGGTGGAGCTGAAAAACCTGTAGTAGTGTTCTGACCTGTCCGGAATAAGCATGCACCTTTATGGACTAAGGATTATGTGATGTAAAATTGAATTAGGTTCATTGCAGGAAAAGTTATATGTCATGTTGTGTGATACAAACACAAATGTTATATTAATGTTCTGCAGAGTTCACTTGTGTTAACCAAGAAACAAGACAACTTATGTGGGTTAAGTGATTGAAGTTACAAATGCTGTTGTTACTACATAGCATGTCACTAATAGATTGGATGCATAAACCTACTGATACTGTTGTAATTACGGCTGTCGAGATATGTTGATGTATGCAGATAGGTAATTCCTTAAAAGAGAAGAAAATGTGGTGTCTATGGTAAGCCGCTAGAGAGAGCAGAGTAAGTAATGCATTAGAACACGAGGAGGGGAGCAGAAATAAAGTAATACTGAGTTCAGACACGTTCTGGTTTTTGCGTATACTGTACAACTTAATATGGTGCGATCAGAAGGGGGGGGTTTTGGTAGAGTTCAGAAACTTCACCATGGAGTTCAGCTTGTGTCTCTTTGGCAGTTATCCTTGGTTTTTTTTCTACCATTTGCACTACAATTCTATTCAATCTGGGGTCGATATTCCTCTTGTGGCTGCACCAAGGAGGGTTGGCTACAATTTGATGGACCTTAAACTTCTTAATAATAATTGCAACTGTTGTCACAGGAACATCAAGCTGCATGGAGATAGCCTTTGCCTTTACCATTCCCATTCTTGTCTATTATTTTCTGTCTGAGCTCCTCAGACAACTTTATCATTTGCTGTCTCTGGTCCATGTTCAGTTTGGTGCAAACAATGATACCAAACAGCACAGGGACTCCTTTTCTCCGTTTAAATAGGCTGAATGACTGATTACAAGATTTGATACATGTGTGATACTTATTAAAGAAACTAATTAGTTTGAAATATCTCTATAATCCAAGTATGTATTATCTTTTCTAAGGGGTACCAACAAATGTGTCCAGGCCATTTTAGAATATCTTTGAAGAATGTGCAATAATTTATCTCTTTCCACAGCTTCTTTGCTGTATTCTATTACATACCAATGTCATGCAAGTACGCAAGTACTGTACATGATACAATAGCTTTTAATTGCGTCACTCTTCAGGAGTAATGAAGCATTATTTCAATGAGCTGAAGGGGTTCCTACAAATTTGAGCACGTCTGTATAATATGCTCAGATTCACTGGCAGCGTTAAGGAGTATTCAGTGGTTTCCAATCAAATTGCAGACAAGATATTATTATAGAAAAAATGCAACTGGTATATAGACTTCATGCTCAAAGCATGGTTGTTTAATTTTTATGGGTAACAGCATAATATAGATATATAATATAGAAATTGATGTATAGATCATTAAAGCAGGACCAAGACAATTATCATACAAGCTGTTATTTAATATTTGCAACATAGATGGGACATGGAGAAGACAGGAAGACATCTCTATAAAATTCAAAAGAAACTAGGGCCGTTTCTCAATATGTGTTCTTCAGTGGTCTTGTGTCCACGTCTTCTCGCTTTACATCATCAATAACCGTCAAAGTCCGGTTCCAATACTCAAGAAATCAAGAAGTGAAAGTGACCTCTTTGTCAGATATGGTGACCCATACCCGAAATGTAATCTCTGCATTTTACCCAAACGGTGAGAAGTGAACTCACGCACTGCATGTCTTGAACACACGCACTGCATGTCGTGAACACACCGGGAGCAGGGGTAAGGCTTTCACTGCAGCACCCGGGAAGCAAAAGGGGATGAGGTGCCTTGATCATTGGCACCTAAGTCGTTATCTGCCCGGCACTGAGAATCGATCTATGAAGTTCTATGAATATAATATATGTCTGCCAACTCCCTAAAATGTTGTATTTCACTAACTGTAAAGCAAATGCGTTTGAGAGACATTGAAATGAACGGGCTTCAGCGCAGTGTTTGGAACTATTGGTTGCTCCATGACACAAGTTATATTCCATTCTTCCAATTGACGTCTATGTGAGTGCCGTAACCACTAATCTATATAAATTACTGGATTGCACCTAGAATCCCAAACTAATGGCACGATGTGAAGCCACCACGCCGCCATCTTGATATGCCCAACTGACAGCGAGCCATTGACTTACATTCAAAATGATGATCTAAAATAACCAGTTTTTCCGTTTATTAGGCCTGCAATACGTTTTTAGTCCAACAAGCGTGTTTGAATTAATTGTTACTTATGATGTTCTTTCCAATGTTTATGTTTATTTTGGGCAGAATAGCGACGGATATAGATCATTTTATAGAAGGTGAGTGTGTACTGCAAACTGTGGTAATGGCACGTTTAAATGTTTAGAAATAAAGCTTCATGACTTATTCCATATTTATATATCAGAAAAGGTTGAGGTGTCTCATAGCTAGGGTGACCACCTGCTAATAAGCCCAAGGGGGGACAAGGGGTATGTTTCCAAGGGACAATGTGGGACACTGCCTGGCGCGGCGGTGCCCCCACCCCCCGGACAGACTCACTGATAGTGGTTCACCCATTTCTAGCACATACCACCTTGCATGGTATATTAATAATGCCCTATTCCCCTAAACATGTGTAATTGCTGATGTATGCTCATGAATAGGCCAACCAATGTGTTTTAATAAAGATTCATTATATTTTTAACATTCAATGAATTGACAAATGCACTTCCACTCACGATTTACTTTAGCTATTTAATTTTATTTATTTTTCATTACAATTTATTCACTTTAAATAAATTATAATATAAAATTATAGGATTAACAGCAATTGTAGTTGCTCAACACCACAGGAACAGTTAAAAAAAACTCTAGACTCAAGTCTTAACTCACAACTCCAGAGGTTCTACGGAACGAGAAGGTGGAGGAAGGATGGTGAACTTGCATGTTGGCACAGGGAAAAGAAACTCAAATTGGTCTGTCATGACAACAACGGAACAACCTAGTCAGCAGTTCAACTGAGGGTGGGTGTGGCAACAGTAGCGTGCTGAACTGTCAAGTAATGTTCGTTTGGCTGCCTGGGGTTCGAGGATATAGAGCTACCAACTTTTTTTTGAGCAAGCATTGATTATGCGTGACACGGTCTCAATTTGCGTGACGCATGAATTGGGCTTCAATCGCTGTGCGCGCACGCTCTACGCGGGACGGGTGGTCACCCTACTCATAGCCGATCTTAAATGTATGCAGCAATGAAAATGAATGAAACTCAGTCTATATCTAATAAAACGGGGAATAATTTAAATAATTATAAAAATAATCATTTACATGCTTGAGACATTTGCGTTGTAAGAATATACTGTGAGCCTTTGGATGTAAAGACGGGGACTGGTGGGTCATTACTGTTATCATTCGTATGTGAATACGATCCGAATGACGTCATGAGCAATCCAGTCCTTTATACAGATCCGTAGTCGTAACTCTGTTTCTCAACGGCTCTGTTGAGAAGGATGTAAAGGCGAACGCGGATTGGACGATCAAAAAGGACACGTGACATCGATCACATGACGCCCCTGTAAACATCAACCATGGCGGACGTGGACGATCAGAGATGCATTAGCGCGTTATTGAATGGCATCACGCAACGGTTTTATTATGGGAACTCACACATCACTGAGGACTTGCTTAAAAATGAGCTTTATGCAGAGATGCCACAGAACGAGTTTCACGCTTTACACGAGAAGATGAGAGCGCTCTTAAAGGTATTATTGTTGACATTCCTTGTGATTATACACTGTATCTTAAAGTGTTCACTGCACTATAATACAAATTACAATTTGTGCTTTTTTAAAACAAGTGATAGTAAGTTGGTTTAAACGGAAGTATGTCTTTGTCACTTTATCAAGTGTTCTTTAATTTTTGCAAGTAAATGCACCTCAAGGGGGCAGCAGTTTTCTACGTACATTAGCTTGCAGATCTCTAATCTGAATATTCTACAAATTGTGCTCTTGAGGCAAATATGATATATAAAATGAAGTGTATTATGACGTTCTACAAAAATACACATCTGCTCGTCCCGCTCAATTTTCATGCCACATAAAAACTGGACTTTTTACAAACAAAAACAGTGCTTTAAAGCTCGGTTTCACAGACAAGGCTTATCTTAAACCAGGAATATGTTTTAGTTAAATTCGCATATTTTATTTGCTTTTATTAAAATATTATTTATAAAACAATACTGGTGTGTATACATCTTGAGGCAAAACAATGGCATTGCCATATTTTAAGACGGTTTATTTTCAGTTAAGACAGCTCAAATGTTCCTTTTAGTCTGGGACTATTTTTAAGCCTTGTCCATGAAACAGGGCTATAATCTACTGTGCACAGTAAAGCCTGGCTCAGACTACTGGAGTTTTAAAATCCTGACAGATTTAAAATTCTGGTTGTGGCACACACATAAGGAAAATGTTAACAGATTATTTGATGTAAAATCTTAAACCTGGCATCACATCTACATTTGAATCTCTTTTTCAAGTACTACAAAAATAGGTTTGCTTCGTAAACTTGCATTTCTGAAAGTTGTGTTTATAAATAAGACTAAAAGTAGCAAGTGTAAAAAATAAAAATTAATTGATTTGAATTTTGGATTTTTTATTTCCAAAATTCCAAGGGATTTATACATTACTGTAGAAAAATGTCGCGCTCTGAATGATTCTCTGTCTGTCAGTCCAAAGCTATATGGGGAGTCTGCAGACCTGGAGCATGCAGTTTTGCGCCCCCAGGCAGTTTTACGCCCCATGCTGTTCCTTATTTCTCCAGTAGGGGGAGTATGCAGTATTACGCCCCACTGTATAATTCATACAAGTTCATAGAGATTTATTTTTCTAAAACTTTTTGAAATAACAAGACAGTACAACTGCATGATCATTTAATATTTTTTTAATTATTTCCAAGTATTATTAGAAACGAGATCAATGATATCACAACATAAGCCTAATTAGCCAGCCAACAACTACTATTAAGAAAACAAGATACACAAATAATTGAGCACTAACAATCACAAACGTGATAAAACCCACATAAGGTGCTCATACATTTTAATCCAGATCATTAAGTTAAAATATTTAATGGAAAATATCAAAGAGGTATATTGTATGTACAATAGATAATTGGATCATCTCTTTAACAACTCAAATCAAGATCCATATGGGACTTATGTTTTCAATTTGAGTTTGAACATGTTTGTGGTTGTTGGTGCTCAATTATTGATTTTTTATACAAAACTTGAGTATGTGTGCAGCTAAACTGAAATAGTTTATATATAATATAGAATGCAAGTTAACAGGGCCAGAAGAATATCTTACCAGGACAGGCCATATCGCATTGACTACGGAGACAAAATGAAAATAAATTATAAAGAAAAAATATATAAAAATGAGTTAGAGATATCGAGTTGGCATACACGTGGTTAGCTAAGGTTGATCCAGACACAACATTGACCTGGTCACCAATAAGTATTTATTGTATTGTCTTTGAGTTTAAATTACACTCACCAATATCTATAGTATATATATATATGTTAAGATGTTTAAATGAATTCATAACAATATCAATCAATCGTCAAAAAACGATGCATGTTGGACCATTTCTTAGTAAGAAAAACGATTATTTACCATACCTGTTGGGTCTGTTCTGGTGGTTCATTATGAACAGCGAACCCCTAGTGGAGAAATAAGGAACAACAGGGTCCTAAAACTGCATGGGACGTAAAACTACCTGGGGGGCAAAACTGCATGCTCCAGGTCTGCAGACTCCCCCTTCTCGTCCAAAGCCGCGGGAACGTATTTTGAGAAAGGGGGCTATAATGCTTTTTTGCTAGGGCTGAAGTTATGACTGTGCTTTGGGCGAGCCGCTTAAATTCAATGTTAATAAATAACGGAAGAAAACAATGGTCACTGCCGATATTAAAGATGGACGCCATTGTGATTATAAGATACAGCATAAAAACAAAAACATAAACACAGACGATAAAGACGATCTTCCATCTCCTCTGTGCAACGTACCCTTCCAGAAGCTTTGGCGATCCACATTTTAATTAAAGTGTCTGGAAGTTACCCCCGTCACCTTGGGGATGTGTCTTTCATGTGTCAACATGTTTGATATGAAAGGGGTGGCTAAGATTTCTCTCGGAGCAGACCGGGAGGTGTAAAATTCGATCTGTGAACGCCTCAAATTACGTGATAATCTCGGCCGAGTCTCGGGCCCGATCGCGGTTCTGGGCCCGATTTCTTCAAAGATTCTCGGGAGGGGAAATCGGGGTAAAATCTGGCCGAGCATCCTCTAATCTGAGCCAGGCTTTACTAGCACCGTAGACCTTGTGTCTTCCGCTTGTCCGTTGTGAGCAAAGTTTTTTTTGCCATATTAAATCCCGTTTTGACCTTCCCTCAGCCCCGTGCTTATCTTTCTTCCGTGTCTGTTTTTATTGTTTCTGTCTTCAGTCCATTGCATCTGCAGATATGGACCAGGCGCAGCTTGAAGCTTTTCTCACTGCACAGACTCGCAAGCAGGGTGGCGGTGGAGTGAGTCCGGAGCAGGCGGCCGCTCTGTCACGCTTCTGGAAGACCCACCGTGCGCGGGTGCGAGAGAGCCTGCTGTCTCAGAGCCGCTGGGAGCCTGGCCTGAGGGGCCTGAAGTGGCGGGTGGACCTGCACACTTCCTCCAGCAGGGGGCAGTTAACGAACAGTCCTGTGGCCCTGGTGGAATTAGAGCTGGGTCGCACTGGTGAGGTGAGATGAACTAAAGGAAAGTTTCTTTCATGTCAGTGGGTGATTTGTTATTTTAAACTGATTCATAATATATAATAAAAGGTTTTGCTATCCCTTCATAATTTTGTGACTTGTCCCAGACTGTCCTAAATAGTATAAAAACATAATTTGTTAAATTTCTAAACTCTGATAATCAACGTGTCAGTATTTGTTTTGTGAAAATGATGTATGCCACAAAATACAGATGTTGCACTCCCACATTTAATGTAATTTAAAACGATTCATCAGCTAAAATTGCTAAGATGTTCACTCATAAGTGCATTCGGTTCACTTCAGTATTGCTGTGGTTGTTTTAGGGTATATAGAAGATTTAGGATGTATTATCAAACACACCTAGAGTACGTAGAGGCATGTTCCGAAAATAAAGTCGCACCCCTGCTTTCTGAATTATTTCCCACACATCTGCAGAAGTTGGGACATGCTGGATCTTTTGTATTATTGCATAGTGAAGCATGGGACTTGTTACTGGAAAGATTTAAATCAGAGACATTAAGACTTTAGTCATACATTGTAGGAATGACATGATGAAGTGTAAATAATGATACATTTTGTGGACGACTACCCCTTGAAAGGGTCACAGAAGATGGTGAAATGGTAATAGACAAATAATACATGTGTATCTAAAAAGTAAAAAACTCTATGAAATGAGAAATGCATGAGGTTTTAATATGTATATATTTCCTCTTGTATGTAAGTGTGATTTTAGAGTGTTCAGAATTCTAGAGAGTAGAAGCCCATTAGAGATAATAGCCCTAATTACACCTCTAATATATCCTCTATTCTATTTAGTTTGTTTTCATATCGATGTGCCATTCCATACTGACTGTAAGTTATTAAATAACCTCAGTGATACGAGGGCAGAATGGCATTAGGTTTTTGTCTGGTTTATTTTCTTTTTGAAATGCACATTTACAAGAAGGTTTCAATTTTCTCACTCATCTGTCTTCCTGTGTTTGCCTGTCTGAGTGGTTTAATTGTGTCTCATCATATCCATTGTGTGCCGAGAGATGCATTACACAACGTGTGGTTAATGCACGGAGAATAGCAGGACTACAGAACCATTCATTACTGCAGAACTGAGATATCTCTGTATTTACAGAAAAAAGCTAAAAATGATTAAACATGTTATTGTTTACAGGTGCTTCTGTTTGAATGTTTATGGTTGGATCAGGTTTTACCCTCATTTTAGAGTACTGGCAAGGTTAATGAATAGTAAGGCACCTAAGGTACATTGTGCAGTTTTGTAGTTGACAAATAAACCGTACATGTGTCCTATGGTGTTAAAGAAAAAAATTAGCAAACAAACTGTCAATAATTTTTATTTTATATGATAAATATTTATGTTTCTAAAATACAACAGCATAGGAATGATTGATTTTCATCGTTGTTGTTTTTTGTCACCTACCCAGATACAAAGAGCTGCAATATAAACAATTCTGAACGGTTTTGTGTGAGTTTTGGGTTAAGGGGTGGGGGAGATAATAATAGCTCACAAAAGTCTATAGAAAGTCTCCACAGCGTGATTGAAATGCAAACATATGTGTTTGAGGTCTTTGTGGATTGTTACCCGGCCCTCTATCTCTTATTTTAGAATCAAAATTATATCTGATTACATCTATAACTAAATAAAACACCCCTCTATCACTGAATGCAAATTTCGTTTGTTTTTATGTTCAGAATGCTCCACATGTCATGAATCTAACACCTTTGTGTTGATACAGGTTGTTCACAGGTGGGTCAGCATTACCCAAATAGCCTGTAAATGCAGATATCTGGTTTAGAACCCAGCTATGTTGTAGGGCAATTTAGTCTAACTGTTCAAAGCGTGTATGATATGTAGTTTGTCCCTTTAAGATGCATAATAGGGAGTTAATAATCAGTGTCAATGATCATTGTTTGTCTGCTTCTTTTCTGCTTCAGAACTCTGAGTTCATGTGCTTGGAGTTGGATGAGCAGAAGGTTAATTCAGTCCTGAAGAAGATGGCGGAACTACAGGAAAGCATCGACAGTATTGTGCACCACAGCTAGAGCCTTGTGCGCGTGTTTGTGTGTGAGTATGAGTGGGTGTCTTTGTGTGTTTATGGTAAAGTGTAAGTGTGAATGCAGGTTTCCTTTATTTTCAAATATTATATTCATCATTATGAATAAGGATCTTTATTGTCAACGATTTGACATTGTGAAACTAACACGCCAATAACAACATTAATTGTTATTATGTTTTATTTTTTAAACTCTGTTTTATTTTCTTCTCTCATCGGAATTTATGTTCTAGTTTTGGTAATACTATTAAAGTAATAAGCCACACACACCAACATGAATAATACATGCCTCTCCAAAGTCGTCTTGTTTAACAAACTACATTTGTATCCTAACAGCCACCGGCAAGTCTTTAAACTTGTTACAAACGTTTGTTGATTTCATTTTCAGGTTTGTAGATAAAAAACAAAACAATCACATTAAAATAGTGACACCACTATTTTTTTCAAACAGTTTGACATTCATTTCTGTAAAAATTGGTTGTATTTGAATAAAATTATTAAATAATTTACTAAACAAAGACTAATGTGAGGCCTACTCTTTCAAACACCTGTATGTAAATTGTTTCATACATTTGTGTAGTTATTTTTTATATGATACTAAAGACTGAGAGTTTAATTCCAGGAACTGGAGACATACTATCACTGCAAACTGCCTTTATCAGTATATTATCTGACCTGCCCGAGAATTACCTAAGACGAACAATTTTAAAGAAGCAGAGTAAAATATATTCATAATAAATTCTTCATAGTGATCGTATGTTGACAAATATAGCTCAAATGAGTGTCAAAAGAAGATAATTTGAGAAATTACTTTGTGGTTTTGTGTCTTTACAATGGAACTCAATGTGGCCGAGTGTTGTTTGGTTACCACTGTTCTTCAAAATATCTTCTTTTGTGTTTTGACATGAAGGTGAGCAAATAATGAAAGGATGTGTAAATTTTTTGAACATTTTTCCTAAGGTTTTTATACCCTTTTTTATGTTTCTTCAATATTCTGTATCACATTTAGTGTCTGTTTTAAGCGCAAGTAATATCTTTTGAAACCACTTGACCTGTTTAAATATTGAAGATGACTGAATATTTAAACATATTTAGCACCATCTTCCTAAAGTAGATGTGTTGTTCGTTTCAAAGGTTCAGGACGTGAACCACGTTTATTATCATAGACAAACACCTACCTCTAGTTGGACTTCTGTACTTTTATGTTTTCTATGCGTCTGTCACAAGAACAGGGTGGCATAAAAAGCTCAACAGTAGGGACGTCCACCAATTACCCCCATTAATTAATCAGATGAGAGGATACTGGTGTAATTGGTGCCATGTGAGACGTGATTCCTTGTGTGCGTCTTTTATCTGTCTGCTCCCGTCATCCATTATTAGATTTCAAGGGTTTTAATCAACATCCCAGTATTTAAACTTAACGCAGTCGTCATTGTGGTCACATGAATGTATTGTTTGTTCATTATACTGGCCTGATAGTGAGGCTATATGAGAGCCAACACAATGGTGGCAGCTGCTCCATGTTCTAATTTTATTGTTGGTAAGGAATTCTAGTGTTGATTTTAATATTTTTAAAAACGCTAAATAAAAAAATTGTTTTATAAAATAATGTAACAATATGTTAAGTACCTGTTGTTTGTTTATAGAGTTATGACTTTGAACTATAGTCACTGAATAACTTCTGCCAAAATGTGTGGTTCAATATGTGCGGATTTGTGACCAATGTCTTGACATTTCGTTGTTTAAAACAGCCAAGAAAAATGTTTTTTCTTAAGCCTTATATGCAGCAAATGCTTGCAATTTGAAGTTTTGTAATATCAAGGCAACATTGAAAGTATATCTTTAATAGGGAGGTTCTCATGCTGTACAGTGGGAGTGGCCTAGCAAAAGTGAAATGATCAACAGCTCACTGCCTGATACTATGCGCAAATTATTAAGAGATTAACTCTTAATGCGACTTTACATGTTTGGGAAAGAATGAATGACACCTTCAGCTCCTTCGTTCGGATTGAGAGCAAAATATGAAGATGGATCTTTGAAGAACAGGACAGTTTTTCTGTTGTAGAGGTGAGAATATCGCGTACCTACACGTGCGATGAAATGAAATCACCTAACGTTTATTTTCTGCAAAACTGAGAAGATATCGTATAGCGAACTGCTCAATAAATTCTTAAAGTTAAACTAATCTTTGAGTTAAGAATTATTTACTAAATAAATTTCCCGTTGATGCTCGATTACCGGGGGTATTCAATTACAGAGGTCCGGTCTTTAGGCAATATTTTCTTCCAAAAGTACAATTAAAATAAATATTTTTTTATCAATTTAGCCCATTTGGATATACTGTATATACTTTATAAAAGATGTGACATTTTATCTGGCCATTTATTTCTTTTATATTTTGATATCCACTTATGTATGTATTGGGCTCTGTGGCTTTAGGGGAATGCCCTCTTAATGGAAGTCTGATAATAAATATTTGTGGATAAAAATACTACTGCCATCATACAAACAGCAAATGTAATGTAACAATTCAAGTCCTCATCATAAACAGAAAACAAAGTTTACCTAATTAACCTTTCCATGCCATTCACACCAGAACTACTTTCTTCAATTAAATTCTCAATTAGAATGTTGTTCATCACAAAATGTGACCTTGCTTGTGAAAAGTATTTTTCAAATACATTACCCACATTACTCTGACATGTTTAGTCAAGCCTTTTTGTTTCCTTATTCTGATGTCTGTTTGTTGAGACTGCAACTGCTCAATGTTGTTTTATTGGCTTTGCAATGTGTCTTTGAAAGGTCCTTAGAAACATTTGTTTCTAAATTGTGGTGTTATAGAATGATTTGTGCATCAATAAGCTGGTGTATTATGTTGAGAGCCTGGTTCTCTGTGCTGCTCCTGGTGAAGAAGCCTATGGTCACTTTTTAGATTTGAGATTCAAAGAAGCGTTATTGGCATGATAAAAAAATGTTTTACATTGCCAAAGCACAGAATTATTTTATATAAACATTCTGTAACAATACAGATATACATATTAATATCGACAGAAAAAGAGCAATGTAACGATGACAGTTCTCAGTGAGGGTTCCAGGATCATGTCATATAGTATCAGTTTGTGTTGTGTCAGTGTTTGTTGTGGTGGTTGTTCTTTTTTCGTGGCAGGACTTGACATATCTTATAGCTAGGTTTTGAGCGCACTGAGTTTTCTCCCAGTATGTATGATATCTTGTCCTTTTGTTGCAACTGGTTGAAAAAAGACGTGAAAAAAGTCATAACGTTCCGACTAGAGGCAACAAATGTTGTGTTTATAATGGGATTTATTGTCTTTGCTGATTCGCGATGAGATGTGGTGTAATACTGGTTGGTCAAGAAGGGGCAAAACACTCGTGTTATTTATTATGTTACCATTCCCTGCTGTACTGAGAGCTTGTTTCTATCTCACACAAACTCGGTGTGATGTATACGGTTGTTTGTTTATAGTCTTTATAACATCGTATATAAAAGGTATAACCGTAAGCTATAGTTTCAACTATTTATAACATTTTACACCTGTAAGTACATTCCTTTGGAAGCTGGTGTTCCGAATACGGTAAGAGGCGTTACATTTTCGTGAAACGCTCTAGAATTCGACCAATCACTACGCACTAACCGACTGGCCACTTATAGCACACCTCGATTTTAACAGCGAAGATTTCTGTAAAAAATCAGTGCGTTTCAGAGAGGCGGAGGAAAGAGGAGATCCAAACATGCGCGGTTAGTGGAAAATACACGTTTTTTTGGCCTTAAAACGTGTATACACATTACATTACATCTTAAACAAACGAAAATATTAATTTTAGCCGTGTCATACGACCCCTTTAAGTGTCGGAACCAAAGATGTATTTTATCTAGAATCATTGCTTTGGAACCTGATGTTCCAAATAAGGTTAGCGGCGTTACATTTCCTTGCAGTCTTCGACCAATCACTACGCAATAGTGAATTGTCCAATCATTGCACACCTCGCTTTTCAGAGCGATGAGCTTTGTAAAATATCAGCGCGTTTCAGAGAGGCGGAGCAAAGAGGAGCTACAAACATGTGTATTCACATTGTATTAAATCTAAAGCAAACAAAGCATGAACCCTTTAAGGGTTTGTGATGGAGTGTCTCTGTATTGCTGTTCCTTAAGGTGAGTGTAGAATTGTATAGCTTTTTTTGTATTTTATTTATAAGAGGAGATATACTCCTATTTCTGCTCTGCAGTTAATGTTTGTATAGTTTTACGCTGTATCCGTAGAATGTTTTCTAGATAGAGTCTAAATAGAGTCTCTATTTCAATTATATTTTTGTGTCAAAAATCATCCTGCATGTTTAAAATCAGACCAGTCATTAACATAACAAGACAAGTTAACAAACCTTATCCCTAAACAACATTTAATTGTGTCAAAGGAAAAAAATGTAGTAGGCGATTTACAAATCAATGTTTACATAAAAACAATATAGAAAACAAAACAAAAGTCCTATAAAAGGTTGTAATTGGTTTTGTCTTGAAAATGTGTCGACAAAAAACTGCCATAAACTTGAGAGACCATCATAGTAGGTTCAAGTTACTCCCAATATTGTGATTATTTTCTGTGGATTATTCGTACTATATTACATACTATCCTTATTATGTGTTTATAGCATACATTTCATCTCTGGGGTCACTACTCACCTTCAGCACATCTTTCACACACATTCTATATGACTTCATCTTATCTCCACACCTGGGACAACCCCTGTTCAATGAGATTTGGACATTTAAAGAAGAGCGCTGAAAACATTTGCTTTACGTTGTGGAAAATTCCATTTAAAGAATTTTGGGAGGAGGGGTCAAAATAAAGTTAGAAAACATTCTGTTGTCCAACAATGAGGGGTGTCCTTCAGTCTGAAAGGGTCTGACGCTGCACGTCTGTAATTGGTATCATGTGGAACACATGATCTTTGTATGAGAGAAGAAAAGCATTTGACAGCATGATGAAATTCAGACTGCTCTTCAGAAAACTGAGCTAGGGGACAAGTGTTAGATTAGGTTAATAACTAGAGGAGATCAGAATGTGTGGTTGACTTTACAGTCTACAGTTTAAGTATAAAACACGGGCTGATATGCAGCAGGTTTCTCCCTTACTGTTCCTGTTCAGGAGGAGAAGCGTTGGACGCATCAGGTCGGACTTAAACATGGAACTCGTCCTTGATTTTCCTGTCCGATGTACTCGCTGTGAGTCATGGACCAACTTTTACTTATAGTGTTTTTACATTAATCATTTCTGCTTATATTGCTTATATGATATGTGAAACCTTATAACATTTCTGGCTCACATTTTTAAACCTGATCATCACTGTAATGCATTCAAATGGTTTACTTGAAAAAAAACGTACTATTTTCACTGGTGAACTAGTGTTAGATTGTCACTAATTTCTTATTGGATAGATTAGAACTGATGGTGTTGAGAGATGCTTTATCTAACTTTATTTATACTTTGACATTGCCTATGTTTTTGGTTTGGACATGTTCATGTGCTTTAGATGTGCTTTTCAAAAAACATGTTGGGATGTTGTCTGAACAAAGCCTAACACTGTCTACACAGAGTGTGGACAAAATTTAAAATTATATTGGATTCTAATGCGTTAGAAAGTCTAACTAATGTCACTCACGTAATGTTTGGTTAGGAATTCCGATGTGTTTTTACATGTTCTTACTTCAAAATAACAAGCCAAAGAATTTGTTTATTTCTGTACAAACAGGCTTTTACTAACTGACATGTTTCTCCATTCACCATGTCATGTGGCTTAAAGAGTACATAACATGAGATCATGAAAATTTCATTTGATGCAGTGTGTAATGTTGCCGTGTTTGAAAGTAAGCAGTCAGCCAAGTTTACAATTTAACAAAATGATTGGCATGGAAAATTGGGAGTAGTCCGATTCGTGATCTTCTGTAGATTTACGTCACTACATTTAGTCCCCGCCTTCGTTTTGCTAAAACTGTCCCCCAAACATTGTAGTTCGTGAGCCTCATTTGCAGTAGACCAATCACAGCAGACTATACCATCTGACCAATCACATCAGACTATGCTAGCAGAAAGGAGGGTATTGGACAGATGAATCACGGAACAAATCATAGTCAGTCAAGAAGTTAGTAAAAAGTAACTAGCTATTATTATGAAATAATAGAGTTTTTTCATCTTCTATGCACATAAACTTATTGTTGGACACTCCGTAAACCAAAGTTGGACCTTAAAATCCCTAGTTATGTACTCTTTAAGTCAACTCTGTTTCTGTAATATCTTCTTATAGCCCTCTTCAATGACCAGAGACCAGCCGCTAACATCCTTCCCATCATAAAATAAGAATAGGAGGTCATTGATCATCCTCTAACCTAAAATTGACCATTGTCTCTTTTTGTGGTTGAAGGCGGTGAGCGCATCTTGAAGATGCAGGGCAACTGGAAGATGACAAAGGTGCTTGGAATGCTTATGCTGGTCAACTTCCTCATATACATGTTGGTGGCAGTGTCCCGGAACTACAGTAAGAATAACCACAAGCACCGAAAAGTAATATCCAAAGGCTTCTGGAAAAAGCAGGAGGTCATGACACCAATCTGGAACTACGAGCAGCAACGTCTGGATGACGTCTACTTCCTGCCCGTTGCCAACGGCAACGAGTCCTTCCGCGACTTTCTGAGAATCCCTCATTGGCTGAATATGAGTCACATGTCTTCCTGCCAGCGAGATGACAAAGTGATGACACAAATAAGAAACTTTAGTTTACTTCCACAGCGCTTTAAAGACTTCCTGCTGTACAGGGACTGCAGGTCATTCCCTCTGATAACAGATGCACCCAGTGTGTGTTCGAAACCACCCTTCCTCTTACTCGCGATAAAGTCCATCGCGCCTCATTTCGATCGACGGCAGGCCATCAGAGAATCGTGGGGTCGTGCTGGTCTCCTTGACGACCATCGCATCGCCACTGTGTTCCTCCTTGGTGACACCACTGCGACGGACCACTTTCCAGATTTGTCAAATATGGTCAAGCATGAGGCCGTGTTGCACGGAGACGTGTTGCAGTGGGATTATCGTGACTCATTCTTCAATCTCACATTGAAAGAAGTTCTTTTTCTCGAATGGTTTGCCACCAATTGCTCCTCCGCCCAGTATGTTTTCAAAGGTGACGATGATGTTTTTGTAAATACACACCACATACTGGAATATCTACGCAATTTAACAGAGACCAGCTCACAAGACCTCTTCATTGGAGATGTGATCTCCAATGCTGGACCTCATCGGGACAAAAAACTCAAGTATTATATCCCCGAGAGTGTGTTTGTGGGGGATTACCCTCCCTATGCGGGTGGAGGAGGTTACCTGTACTCAGGTAATTTAGGGATGCGACTAAGAACTATCTCACGATTGGTCACTCTGTACCCAATCGATGACGTCTACACTGGGATGAGTTTGAGGAGACTGGGTTTAGCACCACAGAAACACACTGGCTTTAAGACTTTTGGCATTGAGGAGAAATACAAAGACAACGTTTGTGCTTATAAAAACTTGATGCTGGTCCATCCCAGGAGCCCACAGGAGATGATTAAGATCTGGTTAGGGATAAATGACCCCAAAACACACTGTGAGTGAGAGACATTTTAAGTTCGATGAAAAATGGCATGTCTTTTTCTAATTATAATTGATAGCAGGACACAAACTTTCTTTTTAAATGTAAATCATTTTATTATTACCACTATCATAAGACCAGGACAATTTTATTACATGAAAATCAGGAGGTTTCCATGACGATAAAGAATTATAGAAACTGTGGCCTTTTTTATGTTGACATGTGAATTGTCATTCCTATTTATGTGTGTTTCTGAATTACAAAAAGGGCTGTGCTCTAAACAAAAGATATGGTGTACTCAATTTATATCAAAACAATAGTTATGATAGATGTTCTATAAATTATGCAAGACACACAGACTTGTGAACTTTGTGCCATTGTTATAGAACAATATACGATACTGCAACACACGCAAACCCATGTGAGATTCAGAAGGTCAAAGTCTAGCAAATTTCCATTACGCTATGACTCTGCTAAACTCACAGGTAGAAAGGATAAGATTTATTGTGATCTTTGACCTTTAAAACCTAGTTTGTGTCTTTAACACTTCTAAGTTAATCATCCATTGCTTTGTGTTTAATACTTTATCAGGGAATACTAAATGACTAATTAAAAGATTTGAAAAACATACTTTTTTTAATTTAACATTGCCCGGTTATGATTTTGGTCAGTTAAATCTATAACACAGGAATTGTATAATTTTAAATTAATTATTCTACATCTTAATTTGAATTAAAGTGTGTCACAAAAATACCACATTCCTAACAACCTTTACCATGTGGAACAAGGAAACTCCATGGACAATTCTATCAGACCATGAAGAATGATCATATTTACTGATCCTAACCCTGTTGCAAGATGTATACTTAGTTGCAAGAAAGCACCCTTACAAAAATGACATTTTTCCTGAGAAAGACTACATAAAAGTCGGGTGCATTTGACTTATTTTTATTTGACTGTAATACCTTAAAAATAAAATAAGAGATATTAAAAATGTGTTAGCTGCAATTAACTTTTTCTATCTCAAGTGAGTCATGCTGCGAAACACATGCAGCGTTTAGCACTTTCTCAGTCCTGATTATGTACCGTGTTTAAATATGTAGTGAAACAGCGGTATCTGTTGGAGAAAAAGAGACTCGTGTACGGAACACATTTAGATCGTGCGGCCATCCGTTTAGTCATTCAAAATCAAAGGACTTCATGCAGCGGCATGTGACTTCACAATATCGCGAGAGTGCTTCAGGCACACGCAGCAGTCCGCTCTCGCATTACTCTCGCGGTACTTGAATGTCATATGCTGATCGTTCGGCACAGCGAGGTATATTGAACACCAAACCTCTGCTTTATTGATTACAGATAAAGCACAGGTGATTTTTGGGCACTTCCTCCGTTTTTCGTTTGAAACAAGCAACTGATAGCAATTCGCGAAGTTTACAATCATATTCCTAAAATGCCTTGGCGGCATTTGTTGTGTAAATGCAGTCTTCTCATATTAATCTATTTCACACTTTGGGTGACCGGTGTGCAGGTGAGTAAACTTATCAATCAATGGATACAATACAATAAGATTTTGATCAAATTAAGAGAGCGTGATCGGTTAAGATCTTACTATTATTGTATGTTTTTGGCAGATACACAGAAATGAAGGCCATTCATCCGCAGGTAAACAGCTGTCAGTCAACACGTACAGTTTTGATATGTAATGCATCACATTACGATAGATTGCATGTGTGTTTCTAATGATCAGGTGTGACAAAATATTTGAACATGTTTATGTACAAATTTTTCACTCGATTGAGTAAAATTAATAAATAATTCAAAACCATTTATTTTTATTTTTTCAAATAAGATATGTTCAGGATATTTTTGAATGTGTTTAGAATAAGAGCATCTGCCTACTGTAAAGTTAAATATTTTATGATTTAGAAGGTGAGAGAATAAAAAAATGGTTTATATCACATTGTAAAACAGTTCTATTACTGCTTCACTGACCCACATTAAGATTCAAAAGGTCTTTATTTAATAAATCAAAATTTTCAGCGGGAGGAGGCAGGGAGAGATATGCATTCTTTGCCCTCCGCAGCTGCCACCAAGTTCTCCGCGGTGAAAGCGGCGAGTTGTTCTCCCCTGACTACCTGTGCGCCAACCCCCCCGTATGGTGCAACTGGACCATCCAGGTGCATCCTGGGAAGCGTGTGGAGTTGTACCTGGAGGACTTTACCCCCTCGGAGGCTTGTCACATGAAAAGTGATCAGATCCACCTTGATGAGTCTCCTGCTGCTGCCGGTGGACAGAGAATACTGGAAAGGTGTTGGAGGAAGGCACAGTACATGTCGGTGTCTAACACCGTTCAGGTGGTGCTCCTTATTGGTGGGAACCGTCCCACCCCATACAGAGGGTTTTATGGTAGTTTCAAAGCTTTTGGACCATTGGATTCTATTGACCCCCTCTATGAAGGTGAGCAGTTGTCACAGAGAAGCATCATATGTGTCCATTTTCTGTCCCAGTATTTATGTATATTTTTTGTACTTTAATGAAATATTTTAATGAATGGAATGATGTGTTGATTTTTGATGAGCAGAATCTTTGTGTTTCTACTGACAGAACTGCCCTTAGATGTGATAGAGGAAGCATTAGGTGGTGGCGAACAGGACACTGATGCAGTTACAAATGCTCCATCAGGTGTGGGAGGCATCACAGCAGATATAAAACTGTCTGGCATGAATGCCCAAACCACTTCTCATGGTCTGACCAAGCCTATGATATTCACTCAGTTTGAGTCCACATCAGTGGCCAATGAACTTGTCTTTAAGAATGGGCAACCATGGGAAAAGAGTTCTGGGGATGTCCAAGAAGTATCTGCTAGTTCTACAAATTCAACTCTCACCTCTGGTTACCGCAGTGATGTTGAATTTCTCGAAGATGCGCATTACGATTATAGCTCCATTCCAATTCCGAGAGAACAGCAGACGCCAGCAGGTGGATCAGCCCAAATTCGTTCAAAATACCAGCCTGCCTACAGACACATCACGGACATGTACCTGAGCCCACCGGTCGAGATCGAAGCAACTAAACCAGACGCTCGGTCATCAACAGCTATGCGCAGGAATGTGGATGCGCACTCCCATTCTTCAGGTAAATCTGGGTCAGTTAGAGCCATGATGGCATCTGCTGCTGGGGAAGTTTGGTGGGTGAGGGGGGGACAGGTGGATGATATTGCCATGGAGACGAGAGAACAAGACAGCGATATCAAACCACCTGTCTTTATGGACACAAATGCTCCCAGACAGCCTAAACTCCAGCGCAGATCCAAAGGTGGAGTTTTAAAGCAACATTTTACTCTCTTCATAGTCTTTATTCGTTTAAATATTTTTTTTATAAAGACTTGCATTTCTCCCCCCTTATTTTTATTACTGTTATGATAAAACTGTAAAATGCAGACAGTTTTGTCTAAGGTACTGAAATTATAAAATCTGCGCAAATGTGACCCTGGAGAACAAAACCAGTCTTATGGGTCAATTTTTCGAAATTGACATTTTTACATCATCTGTAAACTGCATAATTAACCTTTCTTTTGATGTATGAGTTATTAAGGATAGGGGAATATATGGCGGAGAAACCGACGTTTATATCTCTGGAATCTGAGGGTGCTAGAAAATCTAAACATTGAGAAAATAGCCTTTAAAGTTGTCCATCAGGGGTGCTGCAGCAGACCATTTACTCAAAAAAATAACGTTTTTACGTATTTAGGGTAGGGAATTTACAAAATATCTTCTTGGAACATGATCTTTACTTCATATCCTAATGATTTGAGCATAAAAGAGAAATTGATAAATTTGACCCATACAATGTATTTTTGGCTTTTACTAAAAAAGTTACAATGCTACTTAAGACTGGTTTTGTGATCCAGGGTAACAAATGGTATAAATACTCATGTTACAGGTATGTATCAATAGTTTGTTTCTCATGATGGGAATAATTCACGAATTGCACCAAAATGTTCAGATTGTACATTTTGTTTTTTGTTGTGTACTGTCGTTAACTGTTGTTTTCATTACACAGAAAAAGCTCAGAACCAACAGACCATTACAAATGCCACCCAAAATATTCATTTACCTGGGGGTGAGAATTGCTTGTATACATCTCTACCACCACCCCTTAATTCTAAGAATGTTTTTTCACTTCAAAATATTGTAAAAGGCTATTGCATGCTTCATTGCATACATCAAGGTACAATGTGATGTTACATTGTCTGTCCAATCAGAGCTCTTGTTTGAGGTAGCTGTGGAGGTCAGTCTAGATTCTGAGCACCATGAAAAATCATCTTCCCTCCGAACCCCTCTAGAGATCATGGTGGGTAATATAAATGACTTTTTCTCTGAATTTCTTTTCAGAAAAATGTAAAGGCATTTTAAATTGATCCTTTCAGATTAAAGAAGAGCTTGGACAACTCGCCTCAAAAAGTCTACATTTAAAAAGATTCAAAAAGTGAGTTGTAAATTTTATATGAAGCAGTTAAAGGGACAGTTCACCCAAAAATAAAAATGGTCTTCATTTCCTCGCCCTCAAGTGGTTCAAATCTGTAAAAATTTGTTCTGATGAACACAGATAAATAGATTTTGAAAAATCCTTGTAACCAAACAGTTCTTGGCCACAATTGTCTACCATAGTCAGGAAAATTACAATGTTTGTCGAAAGTTGCACAGAACTGTTTGCTATCCTAAATTAATCAAAATATTTATAAAGCCATTTTTCCTACTATGGTAGTCAATAGTGGCCAAGAACTGTTTGGTTACAAGCATTCTTCCAAATATCTTAATTCAAATTTATACAGATTTGGAACTATGAAGGAGAATTAAATGATCGTATTTTAATTTTTGGCAGAACTGTTCCTTTAAATAGATATGGTGACAATCAGTTGGTTTCCAGGTTGAGTTCGGGGGTTTTGTTCATCATGTGGGCACAGTTTCAGAAAACTGCTGCAGGACAATACATGTATGCAGATCTTCAGTCCAGTATGCAGAAGCTAATAGGCAAGATTGTCAAATCCCAAACCAGCGAATTACAGGGCACCATAGCCTCTGTGTCAACGGAAGGTACTCTCACATCTAAAACACATTTACAAGTCTTACAATTTGCTGTCATTAGTTGGTGTTTATCTGCCACAATATGCATTATGTAAGTTTGTCTGTGTTTGAATAGACATCAATGAGTGTGATACACACATGATGACGTGTGTTGCACACGCTGAGTGTGTGAATCAGTTCGGATCATATTCCTGTCACTGTCTCCGTGGTTACCATGAGGCTCGTAAGGGGCCTGCTGGGATGGTTTGCGTGGAGTCTGCAATTTCCGGTAAGAGAAGAGGGTGTTCAAGTCTTCATAGCCTAACTTGTTCGTGAGTTATAATTATTTAGACGTCTAGATTTTTGCAACTCAAAGCTTTGTCTCAACTCTTTCTAGACTGTAGCTTTACATCATCTCCCAGGGTCCTCAAGGGCATTTACGCCATCTGCAGTCTGCTCATTTTGCTCATCTTATTGTTACTGGTAGTGGTCACTTTTCTGTACCGTCGGTACTACAGAGGGATTTTCATGCCACGCTGCCAGAAAACAAGCATATGCAGCAGTGTGGAAACGCCTGCCAATGATGGAGACAACAACAACTCTGAGAATGACGGCTGTGGTGGTGCTGACCCTTCTAGACTCCCACCTCCACCTCCACAAATGAGACTTTCCAAAGATGGCCTCTGTTCACTGGATCTACCATTGTTACGGTTTAGCCCTCTGGCGCCCCCTGATGGATTCCACAGTAAAATACATGCAGAGAAACATGAGTTTTGATAGATACACACTAACGTTTGTCTAAACTCATCGGTAGAGCTGCACTTAAATGCATGATATGTGTGTGACTGGTCTTGGTTTGTATTGGTTTTCCATGCCATTGTTATGTTATGCCTTGGCATGTTTAATCTGCTTCAGCATGTTTAATCTGAAATATTTTGGTGAGAGTTGGCTGCCTGTAGAAATTGGGCTTATTTTTGTTTTGTCTATTCATTCCTTACTGGTCACATAATTATGACTCAAAAAATTGATAAAGAGTTTTCTGTATGTTGTGATTTTATGAAATGTTTTTGAAGTCAACACACGCTTTTAGTTTGGGCTGCCTTGTAAAGTCAAACACGGTTGAAGTGTGTAGGCTATGAACGCATTTTATTTAAGGCCATCAGAAAAACACCAGGGCCCGTATTCATCTATAATCTTAGCGCAAGGAGTTGCTCCTAGTCACAAAATTCTAAGAAAATTATTAGAAATAGCGGCGTTTTGCTTAAAATTACAGAAAGATCCTAGTAAAGAAAAAAGTAATTTATAAAAGATCTTAATTGTTGGAGTTGCGAGGAGGACTTTTAAGAGATTTAAGAATTTCTTTAGCAGCGAAAATGGACGAAACATGAAAAGTGAGAAGAACTCTGTTGCACTGGATGAAAATTTCAATATTACTTTTAAGGTTTATCAGATTTGTGTGTGTGTGTGTGTTCAGCTTTTGATTATCTTGATTTTGGTGTTCTTCTATGGCTGCTTTGATGCAATGCAAATTTTAAACGCGATATAACATTAAATTACATTGAATGACATTGAGTTAATAAGGCACGACACATTAAATCGTGCAGGGTTCATGTTTGTTACTGATCTTGAGACACGCTGACATATCCAAGACATCGCAGAAATGCCATAGCGCCGCCAGACATAGAATAAATCACCACATTAACATATTTAGCATCTTGAGAAATGCCGCAGAGATGATTTGAGACTGACAACCTTCCATAGGGATCAAACAAACAATTACAGCACTTACATTTACATTTAGTCATTCAGCAGATTTACAGAAACGTTTTGTGTCACTTTGCATTTTCTATCAAATACGTTGACATAACAGCATGTTAAATAAGAAATAAAGAATATATGTGTATGTTTAAAAATAACATGTTTAATTTCAAAATAATTACCCTATACTTAAAAGCGCTCTTTTTTTCCTTCTTGGCCAACCAACCAATCACAGCCTTCAAAAGACATGGCAATGGGGTCAGCCCCGCCTCCTCACTAAAATCAAATTTGCCTTTTCCTTGCTCAGATTTGCTCTCAAATTGGTCCTGAATCCCCTTTAAGGTAAGACTCATACTCAGAAGTTCTTAAGCTAAATTAAGAGCTTTCTTAGAGGATTCTTAGAAGCTTTAAAAATACGGGCATAGATTTCTAAGAAAAAAATGACGCAAGCTTTAGGTTTGTGCGTTGATTTGAACGAAAACTAAACATCTGCATCTGACCGACAAAAGTGCAAGCAAAAAAACATGAATTATTCCAACTTAAAGTGGTGCTCTGCGGTGGCGTCGTATTACTATAGTCGCTACTTGTGCGCATGCGGAGTGCGCTCAATCGCTTCCGGGGAAGAGGCTGCTAGTAAGTAATTCATACAGTTTTCAGACTCTGTTAAACGTATCATTGAATAAAAACATAGCACTTCAAATCTTAGTTCTCCATTAAGCAATACAAACACCGGCGGTGACGCTCATTATTTGTATCTCTCGAGCGCGAGCAACCTGTTGTTGTGTTGTGCTGTTGATTTTTATAGCGAATTATGGTTGAGTTATGTGCCGACTTGAATTGTAATGTAATTCATTTATCATTCGTGCTTTGTTGGTTAACAGTGCAAATAATGGCATTCTTTGCTAGCACAAAGCTAATTGGATGGAGATTAGAAATAATGATTATTGCTGGTAACGTTCGAGTGACTGTTGGTTACTTATACAGTGACGTGACGTTACAATGATCAGCCGAACCATTTTGCAGTGAATGCATGAAGTCCAAATGTTTTCTATTATTGTTGCTGTGTGATACTGCATATATGAGAAAGAGCTGCTAACTCATTGCGCTTGTATTTCAGAGGATGTTTGGGTTTATCTGGCAGTGTTTCTACTCGTCGTGTCTGCGCTTCTGGATGAAATGGCTCCTGCGGTTGGTGACAGGAACGTGCGAGCTGCAGCGGATTTGTTCACAATGCAAAGCCGGAGCACTAAGGACATCAAAGATAGGTGCAGCTTATTGTTGTATGAACATTCAGTTCTTTACAATATAAATATATTATGTCACTTTGAAATGTATTCACCCCTTTTCATAAAATGAAAGTTTATAGTGATCACACTTTTCAAGTTTCAACAAGCATGAAAAAAACAATATAATGACTCGTACACTATTTATATGGCTGTTCACTTTTACTTTGACTCTGCACCCCTATGAGGTGACATTCATTGCATTTTTTTATATTTTGTGTTAAACAAAAAAAATCCAGACATTTATTGGTGTAGAAAACAATGGAAGTTGTTCTTGTAATTTAAATTATTGATCAACTGTAAACTGTTTCATCAAACCAGCCTTTGGTTTCCCAAATTATAAGCTTTGCAAACCTGTTGTCCTTGTTTTTCTTTGTAGAAT
This sequence comes from Triplophysa tibetana, assembly GCA_008369825.1. NCBI lineage: Eukaryota > Metazoa > Chordata > Actinopteri > Cypriniformes > Nemacheilidae > Triplophysa > Triplophysa tibetana. The sequence goes on along the minus strand of CM017896.1, from coordinate 10,438,311 downwards.
ACTCCCTGAACTCATCTAAAAGCAAGGTATGCACACTTAAGCACTTTCTTATCTTGGTATTAGCTAAATATTTATATGAACTCTTCACTTTTTTTGCTGCTCTGAACACACATTGTTCTTGTTTGCTTTGGATTGTGTTTAATCAGGTATTGCGAGCAGCTTTATCTGTGAAGGAGGCAGACTTGGAGGACCTAATAGCTCAAATAATTCAGGAAAAGAGAATCAAAGTGCAGAATGATCATACGTGAGTCTATTCTGTTTTTTTTTAAAGTTCACATTAGAAATAGGTCAAATTGAGCACATTGCATTGTGGGATATAGTATTGAGTGTGCCGCCAAATACTACTGTCTACTGGGGAAATAGTCAATAATACTGGTTTTAGAGTTATAGGCCAGTAAACAACTGTACTTATATTTTACAGGTTTAAGCTGAATTTTCAGAAATGTTTGTTACAAATAAGTGGATATAGCAAACTGTTCGAGGCAGTTGAGGAATTACGAAAAGAAGTGTATGACTCTGAAAAGGAGGAACATGAGAAGATGCTCTTGAAGGTATATTTCAAATCACAATGGCATCCACTCACAACCTTGCAGCATAAACCTGTTGTCCTGATCTCTCTCTGAAGGGTTACTAAACCAGAGTGATAATTCTATATAGATTTGAGTGTCAGAGTTCAATTTTGCTTGGTCTTTCTGTTTGTTTTGAGCCAGTTGTGGGAGTTGTTAATGCCTTCAGTAAGGCTGGAATCGAGAATCTCGAAACAGTGGTGCAGAATTGGTTTCCAAGGTGATGACCCGAAGACCGATTTCAGAGGGATGGGCATGCTGGGCCTAACAAACCTTCTGTGAGTGGAGCTTCTTAAATTTTTTCAGGATGATGATGATTATGTCACATTTAGATGTAATGGCTTTCCAGATTCAAGTGAACGTTTGCTTTTGTTTGTCCAGTTTTTTCAGTGAAAACTACACGGATGCAGCCAGGAAGGTTCTTTCACATTCAAATCACCCCAAACTCGGGTAAGTCCACATTCTGCTGGTTCATGTCAGTCAAATGTCACCTGATTTTGTTACGGCTGGTCATTGGATGTGTGTGTTATGTTATTGCAGGTACTCGTATGCCATAGTGGGGATTAATCTTACCGAGATGGCATACAGTTTAATGAGCAGTGGAGCATTGAAACCAAATTTTTACAATACAGTATCTGGAAAACCCCAAATGCAGCACTTTCATGAGTTCTACTGTAAGTCTGCACAATCTTTGTATGTATTAAGGTCGTGTTTATAACTTAACTGAAAACTGACTACAAAGTCTTAACTGATGACAAAATAGGCTTCCATATTGTAATGCATGTAATGCATTTTTTATTTATTTTTTCTCTAGGTTACCTGGCATACGAGTTTGATAAGTTCTGGTTGGAAGAGGAACCCGAGAGCATCATGGAGTTCAATCGCTACAGGGAGAAATTTCATGACAAGGTCAAAGGCCAACTCCAGGCACAAGAGGTGACGCTGAGCTTTACTTTGGACGCACAAAAATGACTGCTGCATTCCAGCATAACATCAAGCACAGACGTGGCTATATTTTCCAGCCGATGAAAAAATCAAAGAAAGAGAACGTTTGCATTTCAAAGTTGTTTTCCGTTGACTTCTTGATAGCTTTTAGTAAGGAAAAGTACAATGTGCATGTAATGTTGAACACAATAATTCCTCAACAGAAACAGTATAATGTGTACTGTATTTCTAATAATACTTTAGTGCATTTACAGTAATATTTTAAATTCCACTTAATTGAATGGAAGGTCAATTAATACTTGAACGATTTGATTGTGGTCAAATAATTCCTGTTTCTTTGTACAACAGTTACCCATCTCAGGAAGTTGATGTTTCTATTGATGATCAAAGATGATATTAGGATGTTTCTTTCCTTGGCAAATTGTCTTTTGTATGCAGCGCATACAACCTCATTTGCATGTTGCCTCCCCCCACACACACACACGCACACATCTAGACATTTCTTAATGTGGCTTATGATGGGGAAGAACTGTGGAGTATTTAATATCTAATCAGTTTTGTTATCTGTTCTGTGAATATTGTTACCTCAACTCAATTCCAAAGTACAAGCATTTGCATAGACAAATGTTTATGTAACATTGTGTTGTGTTATTTAAAAAGGGTTTGGTGTTGAAAATATAACTTTGTATTCTTAATGACACAATTCATTTTATAGTGTTAGGATCATACCTGATAAAAAAATAAAATTAGACTGATAACTTTTTTTTTAATGTTTGTTTTTAATGACATTATTTGAGGGAAATTAAATAAGTTTAACAAAATCAATTGTATCTAAATTTGAGATTGAATTGAATTTAAAAGTACAAATTTCTCGCCATTTGTAAAAGCTTGATAAATCTAAGCAAAAGGTGCTGAATCCTGTAAAACAGGTTTAAATGAAATAAAGAGGCACCCTTGCCAGAACAATTTTTTAACTTGCCAGGTACAAAAAGAGATGCAGTCTTACACACATTTTCAGTGGGTAAAAGAAGAATTGAATACGTCACCATTTTCTCTGTAAATTTATTTCTCAAGGATTCTGTTGAAATGAAATTTTCGCAAGATGTCGGTAACACTCCAAATAACTAATACATACAAAGAAATGAAAACAAATAAGTTCACAAATAAAGTTATGTATAATAAAATGGAATGAGACAGGGAAAAAGTATTGAACACGTGGAGGTGCAAAAAGGCTGGGAAAGCAAAGAGACCTGCAGAAATCTATCAGTATTTAGAAACCAATTCTGCCCCTTGTCAATAGGAATTAACATCAGATGGTCCAGCGCCAACTCATGGCATATGAAAGGGTTTCTCAAAACCAAGGTGTCTTCTCATAATGGGTAACGGCAAAGAGCTTTCTCAAGACCTTGTTTCTCAAAAAACCGATTGCATAGGTTAAAGAAGGATTTCTAAACTTCTGAATGTTCTAGTGAGCTCTGTTGGGGCCATATATTGGAAGTGGCAAAACATCGTTTTCACAGTTCATAGAACAGGCCCACGGAACCTTCAAGATTTTAAGAATGTTTGTGTGGAAGAATGGGCCAAAATCACACCTGACCACACAGGAAGCGTCTTGAAGCTGTCATTACCAACAAAGGCTTAGACGTATTAAATACATTTCAGTAAGCGTGTTCAATACTATTCCCCTGTGTCTTTCTATTTTTTTACATAAAACACATTTTTATTTGCATGTATGGATTACTTGGTACTCTTAACGACATCTGGTAAAATTTCATGTCAACAGCAACTTGAAGAAATCTATTTTCTGATACAAATGATGACGTGTTGTACAATATTTATTTTACCTGCTGCATATACTTGGGCAAGGAGAACAAACCATCTTATTTAAGATCTCATTTGTCAGCACATAATAGTCCCAAAATAATATCGCAAACTTGCAAGAGCTGTCAATATGAAAGCTAGCATCTAATAATGTTTATAAAATCTTAACATTCTATATTCACTATAAAGTTGACTAAACTTGTTGACATGTGTATGGGGATCTGGTTTCCAGAATTGAGGCGGTCTCACTACCTAGGTCATAGTCAGGTCAGGGAATAACAAATAAATGGCACAGTAAATAGCTCTGTAGAATGGATTAATTAGAAATAAAAAGAGGAAAAAAAATATTACATGAACATTATGTACATTAACATCACAAAGGGATGTATCAATTTGTGCGTTTAAAGAATTATTTCTTATATTAAAGAGGTTTTCATAATAAGGAATACATTTACATAAAAAAATGTACATCTGAAAAAATAGGCTTATCAGCATCCTTGTTGTGTTGGCTATTAAACTTCCAAATCTGAATGAAATACTTGGAAGTCAAATTCCACTCCAGTCATCTAGAGAGGTTAAAAGTCTTTGGGTTTAAAAGTGGGATTTCTGATTAAAACATCTATGTGGCCGCCTCGAGCCTGTTTCTGGACATCATCATGGCTCTCTTGAGTTGCTCGAATGATACAAACATCACCACGTTCCAAGAGCCCAACCTCAGGAAAGATGGAACGAACCTAAAGAGCACAAACAAAACATTATTGATTTCTATAACACAAAAATCTGATCTAAATTATATTTTAAATGCAAAAATACACACATTGTTTTCCATGTTATAGACGACGGCTTATACAGTTAAAAGTGTAAATGTTAAAAGTATAAATTGTATCCCCTTACACTCACAGAAAACTTTCTGCATTCTTATTCTTATGTGAGGATCTCATTATTTGATTATTCAGCATAAGCCTTTATTTCACAGAGAGGGTCATGTTTCTCATTTTCCTCAAAGAAATTTCCTCCATATTAAACCATGGTCCTATTGTATAATGTGTTGCCAACAGTATACAATTTTACAATCCAAAACTAATATCATTGTGACTGTTATAGTATTGGATCTCTCACCCCTTGTAAAAGGCAGTGGGACCCTCTTTAGTCATCATAGTCCAGGCACAATTGATTGAGCTTTTGTATTGACCAGGAGGAGAGTTCATGTATCGAGTCTTTACGACATCGACCGGGGACGCGATCACTGTAGTGATGAAACCGGCTCCAAACGCAGATGTGAAATGGCATGGCAGATTGTCTGTTAATCAAAACAGGAGCGAGAACAATAAGAAATAAAGACATATTCTCTAAAAACAATAAATAAATAAAGTCAAAAACATTCTCAAACGTTCTTTTTCAATATTTTCACTGGAATTGGGTTTAACACACATAGCCTACAGTATTTTTCTTTGGAAGTACCTTTACACCTTCGCTCTTATTTTACAACTGATTCTACAGTTCATACAGTATGTACTGATATCACCGTATTTGGTTTGTTGAGTAAGAAACATCAGAGCCTGACTCATGTCTGTCTTATCAGGTGAAAGAGGTTGTAAAATATCATGAGATGTTTGTAGCAGTTTAATTTCAACATGTTCCACAACAATTACTAGTGCACTTAAAAGTGTAATTGATTGGAAACCAATCAGAGCTCATTCAAGCCTTTTGTTTTTCTTGCCATTCTAATTTGCTTTGAGGTTTGGGAAACACGTCCGATTTTCTTACCCGACATTAGTTTGTGTCTAAGAATTGCTTCCTTGATGAGGTCATAGGACACGAGTTCTGTGCTGTTGACCAGGGCGTTTCTTGTGATGTTGGGTAGTGTTCCTTTACAGAGAAGACAGATAAGAAATGTATTATCGGGTCTTGGATTATTCATGAAAAAGTGTTGATTATAAATGTACTTATAGAACTAAACTTTAGGACTAAAATAACCCATTTGACATAAGATTTGTATTCTATTTATTTTTACATTGAAAAACGTATTGTGTCAGTAAGTCAGATCTTCTGTGCGGTTGGCATGGGTAGCACTTTCTGCTCTCCAAATCTTTCACATTTTAGCATCTGGTTCACATAGGATGCAGACAGTCAGTTTTGGACCAGAGACCTAAGTTGCAGGACTGTAAAAAGAAGAATACCACAGGAATATTTTAATTCCTTTCTGGGTACACACCTTTCCACAACCCTCTAAGACCCTCCTGCTGGAATATTTGTCTGTAAGCTTTCATGGTTCCATTGTAGCGACGTCCCACACCCTGCAGGTTTTTCTGGGCCTGGAAACGCACCTTCACCACGTCTGTGGGCTGCGCCATGGAAACAGCCATGGCCCCTGTGGTGCAACCAGCTAAGATCCTGATGCCCACATTGGGGTCTGTAAGACAAATGTAAATAAACTGAACTCCCTGTTAAACGAAACCCAAATGATATTTCTCAGATAGTATTTACCGTAGTAAGTATCTAAGAAATAATTGAGTAACAGATGAGTACAGAAACATAAAATAGAGTTTGATACATTCTTGATCCTTTGTGAGCTTACAGGGGAAAATCTGAGAAGCAGGAGATCAATCATTTATTTGATCTCCATGCAGAAGAAACTGAGATATTAACAAAACTTCTCATTTCAAATTCAAGTTTTTCAACTTACTGTCTTTGCCCCTTGTGTAGAAGCTCTTAACGCTGTCGTACAAGCCGATTCGTATAGAGGCAAAAGCCATCTGTCTCTGTAGACCAGCTATTAATCCGTTGTAGAGCGAGCGTGGCCCCTCCGTTCGCACCATGGTACTGATGGTCCCAAATACGCCCCTGTACCGGATGCCCTTAGCTGCACCTGTCGTGACTTTCTCTCCCTGGATCTAGAAGCAAGAAAACAATAAACATATTAAAATAGTGAGTGTTAGAGCATACAGGTTCTGAAAACAGATGTAACCCTTATTCTAAGGGTTATTTTAAAAGCTATCTATGCTTACGAGCTTTAAAGAATAGTATGAAAAGCATTGCAACATAAAACTTTTACAAGTTTTATGAGAACCACAGAATTTTCGTTCAAAGAATCTGAAACGTTAGAAAGGTATATAAATAGCTGTGGAAATGATTAACAATTCTTCAATTTATTTCAAGTCTTACGGGTTTCAAGCCTTAAAGTACTTCATTTGCGAAACAGATCACTAGGTTTTTAAACATTTTAGATAATCATGTTTTTTATTGGGCTTTTCATGTAATATCAATCAAATTGCAGTTTGGTTGTTTTGTATAAGATTAAGATTTAATAATAACAAAAAAAACAAAAAAAAAACATTTTAACATAATAAAAACATGATTTTTGATTTTTTCTAAACAGATTCATCTGTTTTTGAAAATAAACTCTTGATTTAATTAGTTAAGTCATGTAGAAACAGTATTTAAGCAAACTTTAATTTAGGCACTTTTGTGAAATGTATATAAAATCTCTTATATGTCATAATCATAAATATCATGAAAGCAGTCAGGACTTGGTTATAAATAACATGCAATTCATTGATGCCTTCCGTGCAGACGATCTGAAGATGTTCAGCCAGGTGAGTGATGTACAGTATGTACCTGCAGGCGAACTTTAGCTGTGTCCAGAGGAAACGTGACTAAATCAGCAATGCAGGCAGCTGTTCCTGCACTCAGAACTTTTACTCCAAGAGGAGGAGGAACATCAGATGGCTTTAGACCCACCATACTGACAGCTGGAGTGGCAAAGATAGACAGAGACAAAGGGATAGGAAGAGAGAGAAAATATTGATATTTTTTATATATAAATAAATATATTATGTTGTATCATTAAAGCTATTGAAATATTTGGAAGATTTTGGCCTCATTATATTTGTATTACAAAGAGCATTTATAAAATGCTTAAAGGGATAATTCACACAGAAATAAAAATTCTATCATTTACTCACTCTCTTGTCATTTCAAACCTGTATGACTTTTTATCTTCTGCAGAACACATAAGGATATATTTTGAAAAAAATGTTTAACCGAACAACCAGTGGGTACCGCCATTGTTCATTTAACAACATTGTTCAAAATATCTCCTCATGTATCTCCTTTTCTGCAGAAAAAAAGTCATACAGGTTTGAAATGACAAGAGGGTGAGTAAATGATGAAAGAAAGAAAATGTTTTGGTGAACTATCCCTTTAAAGCCTTATAAAAGTCATATTTACAATAGATACATTTGCACCAAGAGAAGGTCAAAATCACTTCGGCTAGACATGTAGTGTAAAATTATTTATAATGTAAATTATATTACATAATAAACAGTATAAAATATAACATTCAAACACATTTCTATGCACAGTATTAATGTATGCAACATTTTATGTATATTTATACATCATTATTTTTACATTTCAAAGAATAATAGCAGACACATGAACTGACCTGCGGATGGATTTCTCTGTCTGATGGTATGACAGGGCTCTTAGCGTGAATTCTCAAGTTGTAGAGAGAGCAGCAGTCATCCTGTCCTTCTTTATATATCACTATCACAGACTGTTTTCCTTTTTTTCAACATCCACTTCCTCAGGGAGGTGTTTCTTTGGGACTGATTACTGGGTAACACAAAGTCCACCCTCTCGCAGAGAGCCAATGTCCAAAACATCCCACATCCAGATAAACAACACTGTAAACGAACAAAGCTGTCCCGAACAGTAATGTTAAAATATTAACATAGATTACATAAATATTTCACCTCTTCACAAAGGTCAAGAAAGGGACAACATGCTTATCACAACAAAATAGCCACAGAATGGTTATTGAATATATAGACATACAGTATGTTTCCCAATGGACAAATAAGTAGGAAGGTTTTGGTCTTAGTGTACAAAAGCAAGATCTCATGAATCTGAATGTACGCCGATACTTGGAAAGAGGTCAAGCAGCTCTCGACCAATGATGGGTGAGTCGTGTAAGGTCTGAAAGATGATTGGCTTCGGGCTGGGTGGGCAACAGGGTGGTACGGGCCAAATGACAAACATGTCTGTGTTTCTGTTTAACAGGAGAAAGATGCCGTATTTTGGCTCATTTCAGGATTTTAGTTGAACATGTGTCATTTACTCAGTACTGGAGGCCAATCACTTCAAAGGCAATGTAATTGTAAGTTCGCGAAATTTTTTCCTTTTAATACGGTGAAAATGGTTATTGCTTTGTGAAGTTCAGATTGCAGGAACCAAAATTATTGGTCGTGTGGCTCACAATGGTTATTGATCCCACATTAAATTGTTATTGACCATATTGAAACATTTGATGTGATCAACCGATATAAGCCAGCATTGTTTTAAAGTAAACATAAAAAAGACTGAATTACATTCTAACTGTGTGAAATATAATAAAATTACTCTGATCCCAAATCAAATTTCTCCATCACTCTGCAATCTCTCTGCTTGTTTGATTTCACTGCATTAATGAAGGTGTGATCCGGTCTGATGTTATCTGAATCAATCACTGAGATGTGAAGGAGGGGAAGCAGTGATGTTTGTGACTGAAGGTCATGGAGGACTGATAAGAGGCCTGTGTAGCTTTTCAACTTATGCAAGACCCCCTAAAGAAAACCACCAGCTCCAACCGGACTATTATCTGTGTGACTTAATCTGCTGACTGTCTTGCAACAGGTCATTTACCTTCAAGTGAAGTATCAAGAGTGCAAGATTACCATCAGTGGGTGATAGCCGACTGAAGACTTATTACAATTTGTTTTTCAATAGTGTATTGAACTTTAACACATACATTATATTTGCCCGTTCTAGCAATATTGCAAATTGTTCTGGTATATTGAAAACTATGTTGTTAAGTTTCAAGCACTGATAATATAAAAAAAAGGCTTATACACTTTAATTAAACAATTTACTTTTTCTAACAATCCAAGACTGCATAGAAAAAAACAACAGAAAAGCATGTTCTATTTTATATTGACAGCTAGAATATTGAAACTGAACTTTGGTTGCAGGGTTGCACAAATAGAATGTATTGTTTAAATTAGGTAAATTTGACAAGTATGGCAATATTTCTATTTTTTCAGTTCGGCCCAGTGTTGGGTAAATTAGTCTGAAAAGTAATTAATTACTAGTAACTAATTACATATTTAACAGTGTAGTTAGATTACTGGACAAATTACAATCTCCAAAAAGTATTTAATTACTTATTACTTTCTATATCCTCTATCAACCTTGATTTGTTAAGTGATTCAAGGATAGAGATGAAACGGCCCTTTTCATTCATTCAAATAAATAATAGAAAACAGCATAAAGTAGCAATATTAACGGACTAAAGTGTTACAAATGTGAGAATTATACCTTAAAGCACTGATATTAAAGCTAGACTTGAGATTTGATGTCAATTCCACTATTGCACCTAGATATAACACAAATAAATTAGTTTAATTCCATTAGAAATAACAGTAATTCAATTAAAGGAAAGATTAGAGTAATCCCTTACTTTACTTTTCCAAGGGAAAAGTAAAGTACAGTAACTAATTACTTAGTAACCAAAACTGGTGCAGCGACCCTTAAACTTTTAAAGCATTGCAGCAAAAGGGACTATATTACATGATTCAACATTTGAGGATGTGTTGCGCATGCATTATTAAAGTAGACTTTACTTTCATTCGTTAATTCATAAACAGCAAATGAACAGGGACATTTTGTCTGTGTCGCATAATACTTGGATCGAGTGCAAAAGATACAAGGCTTAAGATAACAGAACAATCCTTGATAAACAGAACATAAAAACAGAACAGTAATGACTCGGATAACTTCCGTGTCTTACTGATGAGAAAGTGCTTTGGTACGTACTGTACTCAACAACTGCATGTGTGCATTTATTTAAATCTGATTCATAAGAAAGACAAAAAGTGTTGGTTTGATTAGCAGTCAGGAAAGACGTACTTGCCCGAGACAGCGTGGTGTCATCATCAGTGAACTCCCAGAATGTCAAGCACTCGGCTGATAAGAGCATCTGATTGGACGTTCACGCTTACACCCTCATACGTCAATTAGGGTCAGGAGGAGGGGGCATGGGATTATATAATTTACTGTAGGACACATTCATTGTCAACCCTGTTAAGGATAAACAGCAGTGTTGTAATGAATGTATGCCTCACAATGCAAATGATAGAGGTTCGGTGCTTTACTGGCCCCTAGTGGTAAGTTGAGTTAACAACAGCGCAATTCACCATGACCGAGCAAAAAATCCTCTCCATAGGGGTCTTGTGGAAAAAAAACAAAGTCTGGTTCATATTAAGTCTTAAAATTAAAATTGAGTTTTAAACAAAATTCTTGATTTAAATACATATTTTTTTCAGGAATGGGGTCTACATTGGATAACGATTACCTTAAGGTAACAATGCACAGATCCCATTTTTATTTGAATAAGATCTCATATCTACATATCTAAAATATACAACGTCTATGAATGCATTAACTTAGTGTAACAGAGAAAAGCAAACTAATATAGAAAAACATTTATCAGAAATAAAAACCAAAAGGTACCATTCTTCTTGAATTAAATTATGAGCTTCGTTTTGTACACCATTCATATAAAAAAGCAGCAAATGGTTGTAATTTAAAGCAAAACAGACAATTTTTTTTATTAAAAACAGAGAATTCCTTTATACTTTTAATTTCCGGAAGGGATTCAAATCATTTACAGGATGGTTTTAAGCATTCACATTAAAACATTAACTTAAAAAGAGGCATAAAGTAAAAAAACGGTTTATATAAAAAAAAAGTTTACAACAAGTTGAACTCACATGCCACATGCCTCTGACAGTGAATACGCACACTAAATTAAAAACTGTACACAGTCGCTGTATGGAGTATATACTATAAATAGTGAATGCCTAAAAGTCTGATATTTCACACTTGGACCACATTGTCTCTCAGCTGATTAATACCTAGTACTTAAGTTTTATTAGTATATACACATCTTCACCATTGATGTCAAATAAAACCCAAAGTGCAGGTATCGAAAACCGTAACCGTTTTGATTTAGGATGCTAATTTATGTTGTTCCAAGCAGCAAATATCCTTTTTTAGCATCAGGATGCCCTCTCTTTTCCACAAGGTGATAATCATTGTAAATTTCAATGCCGAAAAGTAAATTAAGATTACTTTCACATATTTCCCGAGGATTGAAAGACCCTTGACTCTCCCTGTGAAACTAACATTACTCAAAGACTACTTAATAGATTCTTCTAGCATGTTTAGCCTGATCAGAACTAGTCAGCTACTCTAGACACGATGACTATAATAGACAGCCTAACTTTATAAGATACTTTAGTTAGCATTTCTGTATATAAAGTACACCAAGTGCGTTGTAGTAATAGGTCAAACGGATCTTTGTTTGTCATTTCTTAAGAAAAAAGTCAGAACTGTCCGTTTCATTACAAGCTTACATAAACACGACTTTGATGTTTCACACTGATTAATGTGGAGATCCGTTGGAGAAAACAGATGTTATAAATTCAACTCAGCTTTATTTAAAGGGACAGTTCACCTAAAAATAAAAATTCTGTCATCATTTACATATCTTCATGTCATTCTAAACTTTTTTGATTTTCATCTGTGAAACATTAAAGATGACTAACAAAATCCTGACTGTTCTCAGATTCCTGGCAGTTCTTTCTAGATAATGGAAGTGGATAGGGACTGGAGCTGGGGAGCCCCAAAAATAACAAAAGAGCACCATAAAACGTCCCCTTATGACTTTTGTGATACATTCCCAGTCTTATCAAGACACAATTGTTTTGTGCGAGTAAAGAATGAAGTTTTTTTCTAAAAATCTTCCATTCCACTGTAGTGTTGTAGTACCCATCCACTTTCATTGTATGGAAACGAGCTTAGTTCCTATTTTCAGAGGTTTGAAATGGTATGAATGTGAACAAATGCAGACAGAATGTTTATTTCTGGCTAAACTATTCCTTCATATCTGAACGTATGGCTGATGAGCCAAGATACATTTTGGAGTGGAGAAGGTTAGGTTAAATCAGCCAGATAGCGAGATCTCATAGTCAATGACGGACGTGTGAGGTTCTCCAACCTTCCGTACGTTCTTAGCGTTAGTTATTCGTGCAGTGATGTCCACCGGTTTCTCAAAGTACTGGACCAGGGCATGTTCGGTCAAAAGAGAAGCCAGGAACTGCTCGAACGTAATGGTCCAGTCATTATCGATACTGGTGCTGTGAGGCAGACCACCTTTCCCATGATGGCCTGCTCTGCCCTGGGGCCCACCATTCCGTATAAGCACCGTGTCCTCAGCGATGTCCTCGCACTGAAGCTTGTCATCCAGCTCATGGGACCCGGCGCTCAGAACGGAGTATGAGGAAACAGACGTGTCATCTTTGGTCTCATCGTCAGAGATGAGCATGGCGGAGGATGTTGCAGTGTCTTTGGGGGAGGAATCTTCCAGCTTGATGTCCTCCAGCAAGAGGGAACCCGTGACGCAGGAATTGATCTCGGCGTCGCCCGTGCTGCTTTGCGGGATGCTTTGCTGGCACCGGTCTCTCTGTTTCTTGCTTACGCTAACTCGAACCTGATCGTCATCTTCGTCGTCGGCATCCTCGCTGTCCTTGCTAGCCGGAGAGGAGAAGAGTTTGCCCACCTCGCCCATCTCCAGCAGCAGGCTGGTCACTGTGGCGGTGGCGTGGTACAGGTCCTGCTCATTGGGGTCTTCGCTGAACATGTTATATAGAGTCTTGCACAACTCGATGAACTGACTCTGATCAAAGGAGAAGAAAGAAACAGACCATCACATGACAGAAAGCATAAACAATCCTTGTCATATTGCAGATTTATCAGTTAAAGAGAAGGACATTCAAAGCCATCTATGTTGGCTAATACAGCTAATAACTTTTGTATTTAATATTTGGACAATATTTTGATAGTTTACTTAAAGGTCCAGTGTATGAAATTTAGCGGCATCTAATGGCGAGGTCTTGAATTACAACCAACGGTTCACTTCACCCCTCCATTTCGGAACAATACGCTGGCTGATGTCGACACATTTTCGTTTCTTTGCCAAATTAGACAATGAAACATTTTCTTTTTTAAATAATCACTATATCAACAAGACATTTTCCAAAAATCTTTTACTCTCCACACTATAATAGAAATATCTTAACGTTTTAATGGAAGGTAGTCATAATTTTAGTGTGACTCCAGGTTTACCTGGTTGAGTTTGGGTAGGTCCTTCATGTTCTCTAACTTCGATTTGGTCTCCTGGTTCCACAAGCGCAGGTAGGTACGGTAATCTGGAGTGTGTTTCTTAACTATATTAACAAAATATGCCCAGTTATATACTGCAAATGTAAGCATAGCTTTTTGTCATATAAACTTTTAATAAATGATAACGAAACCTTTTTCGGTTTTAAAGGTGACTCGGACAAAACCATCATCCTTCTCAGTCCTGTTCTTGGGATCAAGGCCTGTGAATGAGAGGTCCAGGATGTAGAGCTCAAGTATTTTAATGAGAAAAACAATATGGAGATTAATATTATTAAAATGAATCTAAGGAAACTCTAACTAGTGAACTCTCAGAAGTCTCGATAATAAAATAGTGAGGATGAAATGTTATACACATTGCATTATTTACCTGTTTTAAAAATAAACTGAGTTATTTAAACTTAAGTCAAGAAACACGCCACAAAAAATAGCTATACTGAAACGATTTCTTTTATCTCTAAACATGCACAGGGCCCATGAGAAAGGCATTTTTAGCAATGTCTGCATTTTTTATTCGAAAAAATAAAAATGGGGCGCATATATAAAATATATAATTTACTATATTTGCAGTGCTAGAATAAAATGCAGTAAAAGCTGATATTGAACAGTGCAATGAAGTGCGGTAGACATGAATCCTGAATTAGTACCGCTAGATGTCTCTGGAGTGATGTCTTCAAAGAAATACTGCATTGCTTCACAGGCCGAGTCAGGCTCCTCCTGTTCATGATTCAGCTCTGAGGAGAAAACCATATACATTCAGCATCTTCTAGCAGGACTACACAATACATGGACTTTCACAAAAACACAACTAAACACAGCTTGGTTGTCATGCAGAATGCAATATAACAACCCCATTGTGAGACATGAAGTAAATCAATGATTATTCCCATGTCAGAACGTTATATCGCACCCACCTGGAAACACATGTATCTTGTACAGAAATTTGAGTTTCTCTGTCAGGTCACAATGACACAGTACACCTGCAAAACAGTACATTGCTTTGTTAATGCCAACAAGTTAAATGCATAACAAACACCTCGATAAATGTTCTGGTTTAAAACGAAGTTATTGTAGTTTTAATTTTTATTAATATTTTAAATTAGCTTTCATTCTTAGGTTCTTAGATTAAAAGTTAATTTATATAAAAAAATATGAACTTACATACATATATTAAGGAAAATCAATTGTAAATATAATTTAATTGATCACTTGCCTATGTGTGTGCTTAAAGTTTGGTTCCAGCAGTCACACATTTTCATATGTTTACATAGACACAGAAATGGAAATACTTGCATCTGACAGAATGTAAGACTTAAGCATGTATACAGGCTATGAAGCATATAAACTAAGTATTGTGACTGAAAATCTGCCTATTATATGTTATATATATATGATGTTGTAATACTTGTGCTGTCCATTATAGGTCACAGTAAGGAATTTATATCTAGTGATGGGATTCTAGGATAATTTTGTTGACATCGATCTTGAATGTCGTTAATCAAAATAAACGGATCTTTTTAATTTAGTTTTTATTCAGATTTGCATAAAAGGGCTAGTTGTTATAACACCTCAGTTTCATTGGGTGTTTCGGCCATTCATCACAAGAAACCCCTTCGGCAAGGGAGGCCCGCCGCAGGTTGATCAGACCAGATCGCATTGTTACGAGGCCATCTGGCAAAAGCAGTGGGCAGCTATCACTGCAGCTCAAAGGCACCCCAGTCGTTGCCCGTTGGCACTGAGAATCAATACATCTACCTTCTGGTCACGAGTCCGACTCTTTAACCATAAGGCCACGACTACCCAAACCATTAATCTGAGCTCAAAGCCCCGGTCCCTTGTGGCTGCCGTTAGAAAACATTACCATACGCGCCAACCCGTTGGCTAAGGCTGTAATAGCCCCACTGGCTCCGTTAATGCTAGCTCAGCGCCCCCAGTCCAGTATGGCATGACATTACCAAAACTTTGTATAAATGTAAGTTTAATTTTCACTGTCAAGACCTTATGATTGCATTTCTAGCGAGAAACTAGTAATGTAGTTTTTAAATATGTGATTGGTTATTGTAAAGACGCTATTTGTTTATAATTCAGGTAGACTTCCGTTACACTGCCTATGAAGCCTATTGCTCTAAGATGCTTCGAGCACAAATGCCATCTTTGAACATCGCCGGCTGCTATTTGTAACCACAATGCTAAAAGAAAAAAGCGTCATCGTCAACTTTTTCTAGTCAAAAATGTGTGAACACAGCCTAATTTTTCATTTAGTTTAAGCTTTTCCAATCATTTAAATACGTTTATTTATTAAGTTATTAAGTTTTCATTTTAGCAAACTAAAATAACTTTCGTTTAAAAGACAAATTTTTAACATTAACTTTATTTAACCGATTCCCTTCTAAGCAACTCTGGTGCTCACTCACTCAATCCGCTGATGAACTCGCGAAAGTTGATGAGCCCGTCTGCGTTATTATCCAGCAGACGGAAGAAGCGCATGGCCAGATCATCCGCTTGTGTGCCGCAGGCCCAGGGGAAGAGCAGCACAAAGAGGCCCTTGAACTGTTCGAAGTCAATACGGTACTGCTCAAGGTAGGGCAGGCTTGGGTCGTGATGGCTCATGGGGTTACTGGTGCTGCCCCAGTAACAGCTAGTCAGATGCTCAGTCTGATGGAAAAACATACATGAATCGGATGTGAAACTTTAAATATAAGGCAATGGATGAGATGTATGTTCATAATTAAACTCATTAGTCCAAATGAATGCTCATGACATGCAGAAGTTCTGAAATATAGATCCACTCTGAGCTGTGACTCACTTTAAACAGTGTGTAGAGCTCCTCCAGCTCATCAATGCTGAAAGCCGTCTCTGTCACTATGGTCCTCACCTGGAAAAAGGACAGCAGGACAAAAATGAATGAGAGAACAACTTATTGTACTGTTTACAAGCATATGTGAGAATCATGCAGTTCATGCATTTTTTATAGTTTGTTCATGACTATGTATATTAAAAACAAATTTTTCAATTGTGTAGTAATAGAAATCATACTACATTTGCCATACTGTAAATACATCATATTAATACATTATAAATACATCACATGCATTTCCAGTCATTTTACAATGTGATCGCGCATATTTGTTTTACAAAATATGTAATTGACGGTACAGCGTGTGTGTAGTGATATTCATTACCACATTGCGTTTGGTGTTATCTTCAATAGCCTGGATGACTCTGAGCCTTTGTTTGAAACGCATCTGCTCGATGACGTCCGCCCGTATGGAGCCAAACTTCTGCACGCCACAGAATTAACCCAAAAAGTTTAATATATCACATCTTATGAATGTAAGTGTAAACATACCATATTGTAGATAAAGTTAAAAAAAAAGATTCAGATGCTAAACCTCATAAGAACTGCGGACGAGTTTGAAGATGTCCACCTCTGGATGCGGCTCACCGTTATCGGTCAGGAGAGAGTGCAGGTGGGGAATTGGAGGAAGCGTGCTGTCTTTATTGGTCACGCTGTCTAGATATCTACAACAGAAGGACACAAGCATGTGTGCTTCATTGTTTTTTCATAGAAATAACTTATTGTCAAAATCCCTAAAAGGTATGCTGTGAATGTGAACTGCTGTATGTAGTGTCCTACATAGTATGCATGTTAAAAAAGTGATTGTACAGTACTATTTAGAAAACTACAGGTACTACATACAGCCAATCTGCAGTATATTACATATGCTGTACTTAAATGCAGTAGACATCACATACTTTGCTCAAAACAATAGACTACATACAAGCACACTGCACTTGCAGTATACACAAACTAAACTCCAAATGCAACATGCTATATACAGTATATAGCACTAAAATAGCAAACTCTAGTACACCCTGCAGTAATTTTATTTAAAGTTTACACATTGCAATTAACAGCATACACCCACTCTGTAGTTTACAGTATACTGTACACAAAACACAATATACTACATACAACCACTTCACACTATACTGCATACACTATACTAAAAGGGGTCATATGGCGGAAATACTTTGGTGTGTTATAAGTTGCCCTTGCATGTATTAGACACGTAAAATTGTAAAAATTTACCACTTTGTGGTATGATTTGACTAAGACCGCCCCAAATGTACACGCAAATAAGTGCACTGTAAGTCGCTTTGGATAAAAGCGTCCGCCAAATGACTAAATGCAAGTAAGGTGGGCGGTCTTGTAAATCTCATTGTACCGTCGCAGCCTGATGTTCCGAATATGGTAAGAAGCGTTCCATTTCCGTGTAGTATTCGACCAATCACTACGCACTAGTGAACTGGCTAATCATAGCATACCTCTCTTTTCAGAGAGATGAGCTTTTCAAAATTTCAGCACATTTCAGAGAGGCGGAGCAAAGGGGAGATACAAACATGCACGGTATGTGAAAATACAGCGTTTTTAACCTTAAATCGTGTATACACATTGTATTACATCTAAAGCAGATAATAATATTTGTTTTAGCCGAGTCAAATGACCGTATACAACATACACACACTTAGCAGAATATAGTACTTGATATTCTACATACACCAACTCAGAAGTATACAGTATACTGTGCTCAAATTAAAATTATCTACACTGTATTAAAATTACTACATATCTTACTATGTATAAAACAGTACACTGTGCTATGTAATGTTAAGGCCTAGTACATAAAACTGCATTTAAATGTGATGTACTACATAAAACACTCAGCAGTATACTACATATACTGCACTTGGAATGAAATTTACTACAAATACTGCCCTCAAAATGCAATATACTATGTAGACGCAGTATAAAGTATACTGTACTCACATGCAAAATACTGCATAAACCACTTTGCAGTACAGAACATATAGAGTACTCAAAAGGCCGTATACTATATATTAGGGTTGTCACGGTACTATAAACATGTCTTAGGATACTATACTAGCTGAAGTATCTCGATACCAAGTAGTATCACAATGCTGTGCCATTTAATTCAAATCTATACAAAAAACACATATTTAGATTAAACATGTTGTATTTACTATAGTAAACTGCATTATACTTTGCACTAGAATATGTTTTTGTAGTAACTGTAGCAATTGGATAAATAGTAGCGAATACTGTAGCAAACTTCAATATCAACTATGATAAGACTCAAACACACTATTATTTAAGAGTTTTAGTAGTTTACTGTAGTAAATACTAAAGTACACTAGATCATTTTTCACGTGGGAACTAATTATAACTAATTCAAATGTGGGACACAAATTCATTGATACAGCAGTGTTATATATATAAAGGGAAATATTAGGCTTACTTTAAATACAGAACTAAGACCGCCAGTAGTGGGCGTCTATTTTCCACAGAGTTAGTGAATCATTTAACCAACTCTTTCAAACGGCGATTTGAATCATTAACTCGTCCGAGTCATAAAAAATACACATTCATTTAGGAGATAAAAAACGCAAAAATGCAGATGTAAGTGTTCAAATGAATATCAATGCGCATATGCAACATTAACTCCGGTACTACGATACAACCGTTTCAAAAATAGAGAGGCATAACCGTGCAACCCTACTACATATGGACAGCTGACAAACATAATGTTCTATGGTGTGACATAGCAAATTTGTTAACAATAAATTACTTCAAATTCTAGTATTATTAATATCTGATCTATAATATAAAATAGCGTCTAAACTTTTGCTGACACATCATAGGACAGATTTCACATCAGTTTATTTGTCAACTACCAATATACAGTACTCAGAATAAAATATACTATATGTACTGTACTCAAAACCTAATGTACTACATACAACCACTCTGCAGTTTACTACGTACACTAAAGTGTACACAAAATTCAATATATTTTATACATGCACCCTGCAATTCACTACATACAGTACATTGTCCTCAAACTGCAATATGGCCAATGGTTCGAACACACTACCTGCCCAGAATGGTCATGGCTTCTCCATCATCTTTGCAGGCCAGCAGCTGATGGATGTTAGCATCCAGCACCGAGAGCGCAAGCTGGAAGATGACCTTGATGCCCTCGTAGAAGAAGCAGTCCACCACCACCACGGCACTTTCGAACGGCATGACGGACAGGAAGAGCGTGAGGAACCACGACAGCGAGATGGTGGAGATGACGGCCAGCGCTTGCATGCAGTCGTACAGCTGAGGGACGTACACGTGAGCGAGCTCCTCGAATACACCCTGATCCACCAGAGCACCTGAGGAACAAACACAACATCACTGCTCGACCTGTGGCTTCTACCCGAATGAAGAATCATTTGGAGAATAACTACCCTGGAGCTCACCAACAACTCTGGTGTTGTAGTAATCTGGTAGCATTCTTTCACATAGGGCAACCAGGAGCCAGAAGGCCTCTTCCTCTTTAGCGTACAGCAGGAGTACAGAGGTCACAATGTTCATAGCCTGTGGAAAAAATTAACTCGGATCAACATTTCTGAATTTTATATTTAAAGGGACAGTTTACTCAAAATCCAAAACCTGCCATATCCTTTTGGGTTCCTTAGATGAAACATAGGATAATATTATTTAGATTTTTAGATGATCTGTCCCTTTAAGACTACATAAGGGTGTACGTGTGTAGCCGTAAGCGTGCGTTCATACCTGACAGTAACCAATTTTAGGGTTGCGAAAGGCGTATGCCGTGAGGACTCGACGCAAGGCGGCGATGCCCATCTCATTCTGAAAGGCCGGATGCTCGGGAAGAGACCGATGCAAATCTCTCTCGATCTCCTCCGTGGCCAGATTATATTTCCCCATCGACTTTTCCACCAGATCCTCGTAATAACCAGGATGAGTAGCCATCTCATTAATCGCTCCTGTGAACATTAAATTTGACACGTTGAACCAACCAATCAGAACTTATTCATCGCTTTGAAACAAAACGAAGGTTTCTGTTATTTTTCTCCACCTCTGCTCATGTAGACAACTCTAATTAAAAACCAACATACAACATGCACTACCACAAAAGTAGCTGATGCGCTCGTGTGTTTCAGTTTGTTTAGTGTGTTTGTGGCCTGTCAAGGTTTCGATACAGTTTGTTTTGCTGAACAATTTGATAACACATCTCATGAACAGGAAGCTGCTGTAAAAAACTAACAGGTATGTTCGTAACCACAAGTGAGCCACACAAGAAAAGTAGGCCAACAGGTGTGTGCGTGCAATGGAGTAATTACAGAAAAATGTTTTATCCACAGCTTATTTAAATGGTCATCTGTCATGTTGTCAACTCACCAGAAAACAGGAGCCAGAGGTCTCCTCTCATGTTCTCAGGGATGCCCTGCAGCACCAGCTCTTTGGTCTTCTCCGTTCGGTACATACACAATCCCTGACCGTACTCGGCAAAGTGATTTTTCCAAGCCTGCTCTTTCAGAAACTCTTTAGCCTGAATGCATTTAAGAGAGAGGATGACATCATCGGAAGTGTTCCTTGGAAGCATGTGAGAGAGGATTCAGTTTTTGTCAAGTATATGCTGGAAAGAATCTAATAAGCATGTTACTAACTCAAATACAGTCTAATACACTTGTTTCTGCACGACTTTACATTTGTCTTTCATATATGCTAATACTCATACAGCATAGAAAAAATTCAAAGCAGTTGACAGGAAACCTTGTTAACTCGAGTTTCATTTCATGTTTTGTGCTACTTTAACTACAGCAAACCTCACTGACTATAAAATGCACTCGCTGCAACCTTTATGTTCCCAATACAAAACCTAAGATCACAGATTTTAAGCATGTGCAGCTTAATACCAGAAATGATCTAAATTACTTAATGTTATGTGATGGCATATGTTTGTGTGCATACTAGTTTGGGATTGAACTCCTCTGGTGATCGGCGGCGGTACATGGTCATCAGTGCCTGTGTAGCTGTTGGAACTGTGTTGTCGTTGAGATTAAACCTCTCACTTTCTCCCTCAGAGCTGAGAGCACCGCGCTGAGGACTACAGGACAGAACACTGCCCTGCTGAGAGTACAAGAGAGCAGAGTAGAATATTGCAGAATATTGAATAGCATAGTATAGTATAGCACCGTATAGTATTTATAGCATACCGTTGCATTGTGGGTAAAGTATGGCATAGCATGCAATATAGTAAAGTACAATATACTGTAGGAAAGCATAATATTTTACAGATAGCAGAGCATGGCATAGTATAGAACAGTACAATACAGCACAGTAGGCCTATAGCATGCTGCAGCATATCATATCATGCTGTACTGTAGACTAGGGCACAGTTTTATATAGTGTGCGGCATAGTCGAACAGTATAGCACAGTATGGTCATCTTATCGTAAAGCAATGTACAGTATAGTAGGGTGTGGTAAAGTATCAAAACAATACTCCATATCAAGTACACTATAGGTAAGCACAGTACTCAATGTATATTTTCAGTAGAAGTATACAGAATATACTCATAAACACCAATATAACAAACAAACAACATTCTGCCCACCTCGTCGTCTGAGCTGCTGAAGCTGCCTGTGATTTCTCTCTCAAAATAGATTTTGGAAGTGGTCTGTTGCAGGAAGTCAGAGATCCTCTGCACCAGGAAGTCCCGATCTTTGAGGTTGGCAAAGAGAAAGGTCATCTTATTTTTGGTGCTGATTGACAAGGGGCTCGGCAGGACGTTGGAGCTATCAGCTTTCTCAACGATGGTCACCTATTGAAGACAGATACAGAAGGCAGGACGGTTTATAACAGGCGAGGCGTTCAGAATTGCTCACTAGGGTGCTATAGACAACAGATGTTTCGATGGTCAGTGTCATCATATGTGCTCAAACATAATATCGTGACTGATCGAGTCTGGCAGAGTATGTCTCAGCTGTGACTGACCTCTCTGAGTGGGATAATCAGACTGCAAGCGGTCTCCTCTTTACTAGTGAAGCAGATATAATTGGTGGAGACGAACATCTGTCCGAGGATGTGCATCTTATTGAAGGGAGTCCACAGGGTACAGTCGGTGTGACCGTCCAGCTTCTCATCTTTGGGAAGGCGGAAAAGCGCCCGGTATCGTTCGCTTTTAGCCCTGGCATCCAAATCCCTGAACACATTATATCTTTCAATGAGCTTCGGCTCCTGACGTTGACTACGAACATGATGAGCAGTACCTGTACAGACCTTTTGAGGGCTGACACCTTCTTGGGTGACTTCTTCTTCAATTTGGGCAGAGAGCGGTCCTGCTCGAAGCCCTTGTTATCCAGCAGCTGGCGCATGGCTATGTTGGCCAGCTGTTCCATAAGTTTGAAGGTCTCGTTGATATTCAGGAACATAGAGAAGACATGCTCGCCAATGCGCGTGCTGACTCTTACCATGTCGGGCAGCAGAAGGGTGGCGTTCTTCTCCAGCTGCGTGATGTCGGCCCAGCGGATCACCAGCTTAACTGAAAAAATCATACATGTTCATATAGAGATTCAATGCTTTGTGTTCAGATTCAAAGTATAAACATAGACAGAAGGTTAAATGCTGTTTTTAAATATCTCAGTCAATTTCCATATAGTGAAATAGGTTTTTGGCACAACATATAAACTCTGAGGTTGTTAGGTGATGGCATAAGCTATTGTAGAAGCAAAAGAGGTTTAACCTTATGTAAAAGAACCCAATTAAAAGTAAAGCACTAGCTTATCGTCGCTTTCATTGGCCAAGGTAAAGCAACCAATCACGTTTTGTATTTTGCCGAATCATGTTAAAAGAAATGGAAATGTCCCCGCAGTAACAGTCCGGTGTACATTCACAAACGTATCAAAAGTTAACAGGAACAAAATTATTATAAGTTTATGCTGAGAACATTGCATACTTTTAAGTATTAAGCGTTTAGTCGATAGTGATGAATTTTTATAGCAAACATTGTAAACGTCTCCTGGAAATCCTGTGAAATTCAACCAATCAGATGACGACTTTGAACGTGCTGAAGTGTTTCCAGAAAAGTGTGCCTTATGCATCAGAAGACGTCTGTGGCTGAGACAAGTAAAGCACTATACTATTCATTATGCTTCAGAGAGATGAACGGAGAAGTCGCTGTTACCATGGAAGCAGAATTTGCACCCAAACAGCTCAGCAGCGAGTTTCAATAGTGTTTTCGGATAGAGAAATCTTGTAAAGAAAATATATGTTTAATGTTTAGCTATATACAGCCAAATGTTGGGCCAATGAAATTTCCACAAACCACAAAAAAACAAATAAAACACAAAATGTCAAAATGATTGCAGGGCTCTCAAGTTTTGACCTGAGTTCAGAGTGATTCTGATCTGAAAAATGTGATGAATAAATTTGTACAAATAAAACATATGTATTTAATTCAGCATCTCTTAGTGCAGGTTCGTGTGTGTGTGTGAGAGAGATAATTGTTAAACTCTAAACACTGTAAAAAGTGTTGTTTATTGTAGGTGTTGGTAGCAGGTTTTGAGGCCTTTAGCACAGGGGTTGGTGGCTGCCATTTGAAACACTGTGGTTCCAGGCCAGCCATTTTCACTGTCAAAATGGATGACAGAGTTCCATCTAGTGCCAAGCTGTTCCTGGTTTTGTTTAGTCAAGAGGATTTGTGTGCATGTGAAAGTTAAAACCAAAATAAGCTTCCTGACAGACCAATAACCAAAATCTGTCTTTAGCAATGCCATTTTCTGACTGGCTGTTTGATAGATATATTTTTTTATTTGATAAGCTGGTGCGTGGCAGGGCCTTCTGAACTCTATGGGGAACTCACTTGATTCCTCTAATAGCAATTCGACTTGGTGGGCGTTATCCTGGAAATTACTCTGCGTGAGAAATACATGGTGTGGCGTGTGAGCGTGTGAACTGGTTGAAATGCGTGTGTCTCATGCCCATGGCGTAAGACTATAGAGGCCCGTGATTGCTTGATTAAAATGATTCTTGACTTGAATATTTATGGCACATCCTTTAACAGAAAGTGACAGTTCTAAAAAAATAATACATGGATAAATTCAGTGAATTTAGTATTCAGTTCAGCTATTTTAGTTGCCATTACTGTTTATACTAGTATCGTGTGTACTGTAGATGGGTACTTGACGAATAAAGATGGGTTGTGTCCTATATGGTGTGACATTGCAAAATTTAGAAAGCAAACTCTTAATTTTATATTGTTTTATATTCATTTATAATTATATCTCTCATAAAAATTTTATAAAATAAATTTATTTTGAATGTTAGTCACACCATTGGACAAATTTGGATATTAGTCAACTTCCCAGATTAGCCTTAGCAACAAGAGCTGGTAAAAACTCAAGAAATATGATTTATCACATGATTCCTGTTTATGATGAGGCATCAACCAACTTCAACACCTGTTACAGTACATGGGGGAGTACTCATTACACAAAACACATCAGGGCTGAGAGCTCCATTCTTACCCTCTTTTCCCAGTAGGTAGGAGTAGAAGCAGAGGTGGTTGATACTGAGGTACAGCCATCCCTGACGGGGCACTTTTCCCTTCCAGTAGCTGCAGGAGTAGTAGTTCACCAGTTTTTCCTCTTCGGGCATGCAGAAGAGCTTACGAAACTTTGCTATTGTCTCTTTGAACTTATCGGTGTCATCATCTTCTTTGATGTCGTGGCTTTTGTTGTATTCAGCTATGATGCCCTGAACAGCAAGATAGATATGGAGAGATTATGTCTCTGTTCTCCAAAACTGTTGCCATATGAGATATCCCAGAATGCGCTGCAATTGACAATATTTTATTTTGTATTGACCATATTAAAAGAAAATGAACGAAAACGTCCATTTTGTGATTATTCGTCAGTGCCTAACCTGAATTTTGCCCTTTACAAAAGTGGTGATGTCATTTTCATTTTCAAATATAGAGAGGGTCTGCAGGAGGTTCTGCTCCAGACACTCCCAGTTCTCTGTGATCTCCTTACGAGAGCTCCCTAGAAGACACAAAAACATCAAGGCAGAGAGATGTTTTGAGTTTGTAAAATAACACCAATATATACCACACATATAAAGTATCATCAATTTCAGTTCAAGTCGACATCCAAAACTACTTCAATTAATTGCTGAATTCTGCAGCAGATGGTTCAGAATACATAATTTAATTAACTCAACTCTCATCAAACAATAAATCAAATAAAGCATTGGCAAGCTTAATGATTATTTTAACATGATTTGAAGGGATAGTTCACCCAAAAACTCAAATTTGCTGTTTATTTACTCACCCCCAGGCCATCCGAGATCTGGGTGACATTTTTTCTTGAGTAGAACCATAAAGAAGATTGTTTGGTAAATCCGCAGCCCTTTTTGCTTCATATCATGGGAGTCTATGGGGTCCACCTGTCTAAGAGTTCCTAAAGCACATAATACCAAAAGAGCGTCTTCTGTCGACACGTTGACAACTTGTGAAGCGAATCATTTTTAATAATATTAGTCATACTGTGCATCCTCATAACACGTCCCGATGGTGATCTTCTTGTAGTATTTGGTGGCGGATGGCATGCCAGCATCTGGTGCGTTTAGCACAACCATCAGAAAGGGAGTGTTGAGCGACAGGTGCTTTTTGGAATTATGTGCTTAAGGAACTCTTAGACAGGTGGACCCCATAGACTCCCATTATATGAAACAAAAATCTTCTTTATGGTTCTTCTCAAGAAAATGTCAACTTCATCTCGGATGACCTGGGGGTGAGTAAATAAACAGCAAATTTTAGCTTTTGGATGAACTATCCCTATAATGATGATATTTGTAACTTCCCTCTATATCGCCATCTCTGTTTGAAACATAAAATAGCAGGTTGTTTATCTTTACATAGGTTTAAATCAATTGACTGATGTGTCCCAAAAATTATACCAGACAGCTCAACTTTTCAATTTAAAGCATTTTTTTTGCATATTAAATAAAAATATCAATAAGACAAAAATACCAACTCTGGTGTTTGTTACTGAAGCAGTTTTTTTCTAATCTAGATTTTTTATGCTTGCATTTCAGATTACAAACTACAAACACAAGATTGGTGCTAAAGGTATTTAGAGAACATGCACACAGGTTTTTTTTGGTTACTTTTCTTTAATAAAGAGCTTTACCAAATGGCTTGCAAGGAACAGTTTGTGAAACCTGAACCAAATGGCGTTCCCTTTAAACAAGATTAGTTAAGAAACAGAACACTCTATGCTCCTCTGGGAGGCAAGAGCTCTTTTTCATCTTTCCTTCACTGACGGCACAGACATCATATTCTAGGCTATTCCTCCTGCTCATATTTGTGCCCAGTATCCAGATTGTATATTGTGCAACCACGACAAGGTGCTGCAAGCCCATAATCCAATGGATGTCCTTGTCATATTATTTGCTCCTGGATTAGCAAGCGTTTACATTTTTGGTAAACAAATTCAAAGAAGTAATGTGGAGATTTAAGCAGCATCTAACGGCGAGGTTGCAAACTGCAACCAGTAGCTAACTCGACTCTCCCCCTCGCTTTTGAAGGACTAAGGTGGCTGACAAAGGACAAATGTCTTTTCGCTTCATTGCTGAAGGAGATAATGTATTTACGAAACAGGCTCTGTAGAGCAGTTTGTCCATTTGGGGCTACTATAGAAACAACATGCCTAATTCCATCTAAGGGGACCAGCAGGGTATGTAGAAAGAAATAGCTAATACAAACATAACACTTCTCATTGTGTTATGCTCAGCAACCATAGACTACACTACAAACTCCACTTGATCTCTCACTATATAACCTATCACACAGTAGCCTAGTGAATTCCTCTACCGGCAGAGACTGTTGTAGTGCTCTTATCCGCACATTAGTTCAGAGTCGGTAGGTTAACCGTGCTTAAACATGCCAACCAAACATCATGTTTTGTTGAAGCATCGATTACTAAATCAGCCCTTGCGCCGCGATCAACGTTGATGTAGTCTGAACTGAACTTTAAAAGCCAAGACCGTAAGAGAACTCAAGCAACATTTGAAAGAGAAGTGGACATTGATTTCTGTCTTCCCATTCCACTTTAGAAGCACTAGGCCATGAGGTAATGCTCTGGCAATGAGAGGCCACCCGGGAGAAGGCGGAACGTGAGGGAATATACAGAATGGGAGGCATACGGAGGCAGTATGTTACCGTGGGCGATGGTCCAGTAAACCAGGGAATCGGGGGTCTGGTAAAGGATCCTGTACGGAGCCACTCGTGCACTGGAGTCCAACACGACGTCAAGTGTTCCAACCAGGAGACCTGTGGGAAAACAGAATATTAAGCAATGGATTATGATGCTATGATACTGGAAATATGAGAGCAGTAGCTTTAAATAGAACAACTTTACGGCTCCCACATCTACTGGTCAATTATTTCCATCACTTTTTCCATTATATCTCTTTTTTTGTTATTAGGATAAGGCTTTGGAAATGTAATTAATAGATTTCTAAATGACAACATTTTAAACTAGAAACAATTGTAAATTCACTATTAAAGATTGCAATAATTTATGACTTTTCTGAGCCTAGGTTATCAAAACACGACTATATTCTTAAATCTTTTATTCTTAGAAGCTTTCTCAGCTGCTGAATTTGGGATATTTGGAATCTCAGCATTCTTCAAAATGTCTGTCAGGTTCTGCACATAAGCTGGTCCTTGCTTGTTTCTTTATCAAGTATATTTGGCCAATATTATATTACTTTAAGCCAAGAACAAAAAAGCAGCACTAGATACCTTTGACCATGTTTAGATACATTCTACAGAAAGACCTTCAAAATCAACATGGAAAAAGGTGAAAAAGCCCCTTTGACAAATTCAACAAATGACCAAACACAATAAACAGGAACTTGGATGTTACTGAACCATTGGGATGTGAATAAATCTATGAATGTTCATTTTCACACTTCAGTAGTACTAGTTTCCTGGTTTTATATATTATGTTTTATGTATGTAAATCAGTGTATACGATACAAATTTAAATATCATTACTTTAATCTTCTTGCCAACCATAGCAGTCTTGGTCATTGAAATGTTAATACTCAATGGAACTTATGGTTGCCCGATTTAAAATGAGAAAACACAAGTCTAGATAATTATCAAACAATATCAAGTAAAAATATATAAAGAATAGGCAGGTAAAAAATAACCTGGTTTTATGCGCATCTGATCAACCAAAATACTGATCTAGTTTCATAGCATCTGAAATGTTGCTATGGTCATTCTTAAATGCCTAAGCAAATTCGTCAAAGTATTTCTTTAATTGCCTCACAAAACTGTCACAATTGCGTTTCCCAAACAGCAGAATTATTTATATACAGAAATTATCCTATTCAGTGGCTTGTCTTACTTTTGCCAGTTTATTAGGATTGACTAGGTTGACTAGTTGGATGGAAACAGGCGCAAATGTTTAATGCTATATTCTAAATTTGAGCACAAGTAAACAAATAAATTCGCAACTTTGGATGAAAACCTGTATAATGTTGAGAAATATAGATTGTTGTAGATGTTGTGCAGATTATGTAAAGCTGTTGGATCCCCAACAACATATCTGAGGAACATTTGCATTGCCTCAAGATGAAACTATGGCTTCACAAGTATCTGAGAATCTAAGTATCTGACACGCCAAATTAGGCCATCTGCGAAACCTCCCCATCAACAAATTTCCCCTTCTGGCATCACACTTTATCTTCACATCTGCACCACTAAGTCTCTCCCTGATCTGAGGAGATCTACTACAAGGTATCATGTTCAGCATTGCTAGGATGCAACCTAGCTTGCGTTCCAATGCCGAGTCACGATAAACCGGAACATGTACCAGAAATGTAACATGTACCATGTCCCATGTCCCCTTCCATTTCACATCATATAAGGTGTTGTGTGTATGTGTGGTGAAAAACAGGGATCTTCTAAACAAGCCTGTCTTCCTCTTTATGCACAGGAACATATGTGCGATGACACCCCCTCCTGAACATGTGACTTTCTGTTCCTGCTTTGAAACGCTCGGATGAGCAATGGTTTCCTTGGTTGCAGAAACAAGAGAGCAGGGATTTCAGAATACAGTAAATCTCACATGATCTATTCAGTTACAGGCCCTACCGCTCACACCTATGAGCCCTAAGTAAAGTGGAATTGTATTGTGGGATACAGTATTTCACAATGTATTCTCTTTGCACATTTTGGCAAATGTGGTGGGTCATCCAGGCATCCCACGCTTAGGCTATTCTGCATATACTTACATTGAGGTTTGTCCACCAATCGCATATCTATTAGTACTTGTGTTACTGCTTCCTCTCAGTACAGATGAACAGAACTGATTCTGCAAATCTGATGTCTTCCTAAGCAATCGAGGAGTGTGGGAGGAACATTTGTTTGTCTTTTCTAATTCTAAAAATAGAAAGTAGCTGCTCTCAATCGCATTCATCGTAAGATCATCTCTGCTCACACAAAAACAGCAACTCTGCAACACATGGGCAAAATCAATATCTTTTTTAAACAGCAACGGCACTGTACTGAAGAGCAT
Source organism: Triplophysa tibetana (assembly GCA_008369825.1). NCBI lineage: Eukaryota > Metazoa > Chordata > Actinopteri > Cypriniformes > Nemacheilidae > Triplophysa > Triplophysa tibetana. Next base: position 10,408,226 of record CM017896.1, on the reverse strand, counting down.
AAATAGCATTTTTTTCCATGATAAACAATGTTTGGCTTCCACGCTGAGCACAGCATCAACACCAAATGGACTAATATGTTGCTATACTGACTGTCATTTTAAAAAGGGAGTCAAATATATTTTTTCTGAGAAAAAAACAAAACCCCGAAGACAATGATTTAGATATATTTTTTTCAAATATCAATAATGTCTTGTTTTTCCTAAATTAATTAATTCAATTTATGAAAACTATAACATTATGATAGTATACCGCTGATTATTTGTTTTTGTAAGAAATTAATTGCCAAAAATAAGTTGCATAACTCTATGGAGAAAATACATAAAAAATAGCCGGAGGTGTTTTTCTTGACCAAAGATTGGATTTTAAATCTGTCTAGTAGAAACAGCAGATATCAAATACGTTTCAGAAATAAAAAATGATCCAAAACAAATAATCCTCAAATCTATAAAAACACATCATCAAGTGGACAAGTGGAAGTTTATCAATTGAAGAACATTTGCAAGAAACTTTGGTTCTCTTCTCATAGACAAACATAAATAACAGATTCTTCTGTGCAAGTCTGCTGGGCCGTACCAGGATGACCAGCTCTCACTAGAAACTGGCACACAACTTGCACATTTATGTAACAATGATGACATAATCATTTCTCAGTTTTGTGTCTGTGTACGCTTTGTGTCTGTCTTCCATCGGTGATAGACACAAAGAGGTCGACACATAAATAAATACTGTAAAAGTTTCAATTCGCTGTATCTTTATCTTAACAATCTAATTTCAAAAACCTGTTCCTTTGAATGCGTGAAACAGCAGATACTAGTCCATAAGAGATTAAGAAGTTGAAAGCAAACGTGTCGCAGACCTGTTGACCACCTAGAAATTCAGGTCTGGTCAGCGGGTGAGGCGCTTGTCAATAAAACATTTCACAATATCAAACAAGATTCCATTAATTCTCCTGCAGAAGGGTTTTTTAATCAGCTTAACGAAAAAAAGATTGTTTCATTCTAATAACAGTCATTTTTATAAGGTCATTAGAGCCACATTGGCAGGTACATTAGACTGAATAACTGTAAGATCTTTCTAACAAGCAATGAGGAAACTGAATCCAGATTGCCTTCTTACTGGAATTAAACTATAATTGATTTATTGAGACCAAGAAGAAGTGTTTTGAAGACAGTTAAGATATTTTCGATAATATGCAATTTTTACTAAATGCCAAAAAAGACTAAATTTTACAATCAATAAATAATTGTATCAGATTAATCTTAACAGGTGCAAAACTACCACCTACTATGTTGGAGTGTCAAGCAGATTCTGGAACGGAATTATCAACAATATTGACACAATATCAATAATCGTGGCAATAGATATTGGGTTATTTACAATACCGGTATGTCATGACATCAGTGACATATTTAGCTATAACCTTAGCATAACACCAGATCGAATGACTCCCTCAACTGGACAATGGAAAGCATAATAGATTGCTTAATGGAAAGCAATCTAAAATTTACAAATTAACCAGTCAAATATAGTTTTTCTTTACATTTACACATTTGGCAGACGCTTAAAGCGACTGCGACTTACATTTATTGTACACAACCTAGGATATATTAACTTTATTAGAATGTGTATTTCCTGGGTGTTGAACCTGCAACCTTTGCCCTGCAAACGCAATGGTCTACGAATTGAAATACAGGAGCCTATTTTATCAACCTGCAAAAATGTTCGCTTTTAAAATAATTCAAAAATCTTGTGTGGCTTAACATGCATCCTTTGGTTTTGAGCAAACATATAGAGCCCATAGCAGCTACACATGCTGTCTAAAAAGAACAACAAAATGACTGAACAATTTGAAATACAAGTAAATATTTCAATTTATATTTCGTTCAAATTGTTTTGCTTTAAGAAAACTACCCACATTAAAATATACATGAAAACAGAGGCACTTAGTAATGCATTTCAGACTTTTATATCATTTTCTAAAATCGTCTTCTCCACACTCAGGTAAACGCGCACAGGTGCGTTGCGCGTAAAACTTACGCAGCGTGACCAATAACAATAGACGTCTGTTCGACTGGCATTAAACACACCTCTAGGGTTTTACGCACGTGTGCAAAACAGTCTCTCATCTAAATAACATTATTTTGCATGCACTTTATTCAATAATTGATAGCATTACCCGCGAGTCCGCCTCCTCCGTCGCCATGGCCCTTTCTCTTCTGGAGGATGAAATAAGGATTCGCTCGCTCTGTCATCCATAAAGCGCTGGCCAACAACACCTCCTCGGGGTTGACCCACATCTTCACCACGATATCGTTACGAGGGCATCAACAATAAAACTAATTTGAGGGGTCCAGTATGGAGTCGCCTTCCTTAAGCTTATCGAATTGTAAAATCGCGCACCCTTTTAACCGGAATCCACGCGCTTCGACAACCGGTGACAAAGCCCAATTACAGGTTATCAGTGGCATATAATATCCAAATATTTAAAACAAACGCGCATGCTAACATCTCTCTCTATATATGATCTTCCCGCACCGCTATTCAGAGCCGCGCTTACACCACCTCACATTGAACAAACAGCATCATTGCCACCTTACAGAAACGACAACGACGTTACGCATGACGATGACTCGATATTACTCTTGAATTGCAGAACCGGTATATTCCAATGTTTCATCCTGATGATTTTTTATATTTTCGGTGTTTCAATCTCGGTCTTTGTTATTCGACTCTAGATCAAGTGCAACCCCCGGACATTACTGCGTCTCCAGCGTCTCACTTCACTTCAACGCAAAAGAAAAATGATCGAACTTGTAGCCGCACGCTCCGTTGATGTTTAGTAAATGAAACGACCCGACAATTACTTCCTAACACGTAAAACAAACAATGCATGACATCTCTGTCCTGTTTCAATGATGCTTGACTCTCTAGCGCCACTGCAGTACGCGGCAGCCCTCTGTCAGCGTGTGTCACGGGCAGGCCGTCGTGACGTCATATTGGTGGGCGGACAACATTGATCATATACAAGAAAATGTATTGACAATATTATTTTTGTGGTTTAATTAAATGGATATTAAAACAAACACAATTATATCAATACGCAAGTATATATAAATAATTTAATTTGATTAACAAATGATGATAAAATGAATTATTAAGTATATTTCTTATTATATTTTATATTTAGTTGATTGTTGTATAAGTGAATGGTGGAATTGAATGAGAACTATGGGGGTGTATCATAATGTCATAATCATTACTTATGCCAAAAAAAGACCCCATGGCCTATACAAATAGGTCAAGTAAATATAAAAACAGACACCAGTGTGCAGTGGGTCTTTCCCAATAGAGAGGTTTAAATTATTGTATCTGAAAGATCATATGTTATTTATTTTTCCACGTGGCTAACCACCTTCTGATTTTAGGTTTAGCACCCCCAGTCCATGACATGACAGGTGAGAGCGATACAAGTCACAGGGCGAAGCGCAACAACCACATAAAATACCACATGAGAGTTTTACAGAAGAAAAACAGCATCTAGAGCTGTTTGCACGGCGGTTTCTCAGCTGCTGGTGGGGGAAAGTCACTGGAGATGGAGCTCTTTATTCACTCAAACCACAGGAAGAAAACAATAAGCTTGTGTTAGTGTGGGTGGTGAGAGGCTGGAAATGATTTTGAAAGCTACATACAGTATGGGGACTTATCATATACATTCAATTTTATATTAAAGTTCTCCAAGACAATCTTACTGAAGTCAGTATAGCCAAGTGTGCTATATGGAATCTAATTTATACTAAAAATATTTGACCACTAAATGTCACATCTGACCAATGAGAATTATTTCAAATTTTGTTGAGATTTTCTGTCAACTGGGATATTTTTGATAATTCCAACGCATGTCATAATTCCAATGAAATGTTAAGACTACAACAAAATTCTCCCTTGATACAGCTAGGATGCTTTTAGACTTTGGATGAGTCATTTTGTGACATTTCTCATTCGTAGCCAACATCTAACTTCATATAGAGTATTTAGGACTTTTTCGCACAAATGTAGAGCTTCCCTTTTTACAGAAAGATAATACTTTAAGACAGATTCGAAGCTGTTCACTAGGTTAATGTACATAGGATTCAAAAGATTGATTTCTTTGAAAACCAATGTCGTTTTACCAAAACTCATTTTACTTCAGGCGTGGGACATTTAATAGTGCATTTAACAAATAGGTCTACTAGGAAGGAGCTTGATAAAATGTGTTTGGAGCTTAGTTTAATTAGGAATTCGAAAAAGCAAGCGAACCATATGTATTTGGAAAAAAATGGGGCACATTTTGATTTCATGTTGACCATAATTTAATTTGCCATTCGATGTATTTCCCAGCTGTTATACTGACTTTAAGAACATGAGAAAAGCACAACATCATAACTTGTCTTCAAGAAAACAACATAGCCAATAAAATAGTGTAAATGAGTTATCGTAAAATGTTTATTGATGTTTTACACTTGTATGACATTTTGCGTATTGCTCCCTGAACTCTCTGTAAGTCGCTTTGGATAAAAGCGTCCGCTAAATGTGCACTTTCTCAGGGTGACACATCAAACGAAAAGCCTCTTTGGTGTTCAAATTTGTTCAAAGAGTTTCTTAATGACTGTTAACTTTCCCCACGGATGTCTTTTTACAACATAGAAACTAAAAATTAAACCATGAAATGTGTACTTTCTATAATAGGGCCTTCTTAGATGACTCATAAACAACCCAATAACATTTAAAAGGTTATGCTGAGGTTAACTGAGCAGGGGCACCGTATAGAGGGGGAAAGTTAGGAAAATTCCCAGGGCCCAGGACTGACAAAAGCCCCAACAATAGGTAAAAAAACTAATATAAAATTATCAAACCATCATCATTCATTATACATATTCTTATAATAATTCAATCTGTGATTGTATTTGTTTTTGGCAGTTAAAGCTAAAAATCCCCATTGACCAAAAAGTAAACAACCATATTGACCGACCACCCCCCTGTATCTGCATGAAATGGTTTGGTCCTGTCTTAGAGCTCTCAGTGACGGTGTTTAGTTGCAGTCAGTAGATGCACCAGAACTACAGTGACCTATGAGGCACCGTTTAGGGTGTAAATCAAACTGCGCTAATGAATACATATATACATTGCTCGCATATACATGTATACTTTTTAATGTTCAAGCAAACACATATGAAAATCATGTGAGCACTAATGTGAAATCCATACCAATACATCTTAAGTTAGTAATGCATATACACTTTTTCGCGCATACATATAAACTCGATACGTGCAAACACACCTATACAATACTCGCATATACATACACACTCTGCGTACACACACATCTATAAAACACTTTCACATAGGCTACACACAAACTCTTCGTGCATACACATCTATAAAACACTTGCACATACATACAAAATATGACACGCGTTAGATTGCATGTGTAACCCTCTTTCTCTCTCTCTCCGCCGCCTACTGGGCCCTAGCACCTCCTCTTTTACTCTGCGTTGTGTTGTGTATGTTCGTGGGTGGTGGTAGAGAGCGGGGACTCAGACACAAAGGGGTCCGGGATCGTGGCTCGACCGTTTATTCCACAGCACGACATCTATCGAGTTGATAACATGAACTCAACTTAAGTTTTCAACTAGCAAAGTACATTTCAATGCACAGGCAATTCGACAGCAAGCTCGTGCTACTTATATTATCATACATAGCTTTGCATTAGCCAACATGGGTAAATCACATTTAAAAGGAAAAACAAAACATTTTAACCCTCTACATTATGCTGCATTTAGATCGTTAGCAGTTTAAAACACAAAGTATCTCAATAAAATGAACTTTAGTGCGATAACAACAAATATATTTTAAATTGCCCTTTTCCTCTACCGTTAACGTGGCTTACCTATCGAGTTGATAACATGAACTGAAGAAAAGATGGCGCACTACTCATGTATCAACACTACGGTACATCAAAAAGCTCAAATAGCGCGAACGGCACTTGGAACTGGTCTAAGACAACATTGTTATGGGGACATCTGGTGGGCAACTCAATACACTGCCTTACATCCACCCCTTCTCTAATTGATGGCGTCCCGGCCATCCAATTAACCAAAACTCAAGTGTGGTCTAATCTACCACAATCAAAATAAATGAATGTGTTGTTAGTGAATGTACAGCACATGATGTGTGTAATAAGCGTGGGCAGCTAACTATCATCAGGGTGCAAGCAGTGCCCTGTTACTCCTCTTACTTCTGACCTTTAGCCATAACTTTCTCCCTCTTTCTATCTTTTGATGGTCACTCTCTAGCTTCACCACTTGGGTCTCGAGTGAGAGTTTAATTGGGGGATGTCGGCTCCTTATTGGGTTTCTTGTTGGGGGGTTGGGCCATTGAGTGGGGGTGGCATCACTACCAGTCACAAGCACTCCCTCTCCGCTACTTGTTTCTTCTGCCCACATGTCAGCTTCCCCTGTGCTCATTTGCTCCTCCTCTTTATCTGCTGTGCCGATGAGGGGTCCGTCCAGCATCTCCTCTGAACAGTCGCCGATTGTTCCCTCTTCGGCCTCTGATTCAATGCCGGTGCCACATATCTCATCATCTGACTCGCTCCCTTCTACGATCACTCCTTCGTCTCGCTCCACTGGGAGAAACATACACTGTTTCAAAATGTTCCTATGAACCACTCTCTCCGCTCCCCCCTGCTCTCGTCGCACCACGTACACAGGCAAACCTGGTTGCTTCTTTACCACAACATATGGCAGTCTCTCCCATCGGTCTCCCAACTTCTGCCTCCCCTCCACGTGACAGACCCTGACTAAGACCCTATCCCCTGCACTAAAGTCTTCAACCTTAGCTTTTTTGTCATAATACTTTTTCTGCTGTTCTTTCGCCAGCTGAGATGTCTGATCAGCCAGGGCATAGGCCTGCGCCAGGGAGTCATGCAGGGTCTGGACGTACTTTACTGTATTCATACGGCTGGTTTGTTGTGGGGGACCCGAAGATTAGGTCCACTGGGAGCCTGGGATGCCAAACATAAGGTAGTATGGGCTATATCCAGTGGAGTCATGTCGAGAGCAGTTATATGCGTGTGTCATGGAATCCACATGTTCATGCCAACGGGGTTTCAGGTGCAGCTCTAGTGTTCCTAGCATGTTCATCAGGGTTCGGTTGAATCTTTCGGTGGTCCCGTTACCCTGGGGGTGATAGGGCGTGGTGTGGGTTTTAGTGGTGCCAATACACTTACATAGCTCCTTCACTATTGCACTTTCGAAGTTCCGCCCTTGATCTGTGTCTAATTTTGCAGGGAAACCAAAACGACAGAAGAAATTCCTCCACAAAACCCTGGCCACTGTGCCTGCCTTTTGGTCCCTGGTGGGGTAGGCCTGTGCGTAACGAGAAAAGTGATCTGTAACAACGAGCACATTCTCCATACCACCTTTGGACTTCTCCAGCTGTAAGAAGTCTACACAAACCAGTTCCATGGGGGCACTGGAATGGATACTGACAAGGGGGGCCCTGACATTGACAGTGGGAGTTTTTCTAAGGCAGCATCTCTCACAATGTTCGCACCAAGCCTTGATCTCCTGAAACATTCTTGGCCAGTAAAATCTTGCCCTTATCGTCAGTAGTGTCCCGTCAAATCCCAGATGCCCCGAGTCATTGTGAAGGGCTGTTTTGACTGTTTCACGCAGCCTCTCTGGCAGTATTAGTTGCACCACCACCCCTCTATGGGAGTCTCTGACGCTGCGATACAGGATCCCATTTTTTACCACTAATCTCCTCCACTCTTTTAAGAGGAGACTCCCAGTGGCACCCACTTTCATCCTCTCGCTGTGGCTTGGCTTGTGATTCCTGCTCTTAAAGTGGAGGATGGGACCGATAACTGCGTCTTCCTTCTGTCCCGCTCGAAGCTCCTGTGTGGTCATCGCAGGTAGGGCCTCCATCCCCACATCCACCTCACTGGGCTCCAATGACTGATCGTTTCAGGCTCCTGTGCGACCGCTGTGTCCTTGCCCGAGACCTCCCCAGGCTCCTGGGTGGTTTGCGCCTCTACATGTCTTGGTACACCCATCTTCACCTGCTGCGGGAATGACTGCAGGGTCTCCGCCACTTCCTGATTGGACATACGCGAGAGGGCACAGCGTTGGAGTTGTCCTGTCCCCTCCGATACTGGATTTCAAAGTCAAATATGGAGAGATGAGAAACCCATCGCTGACCTGTGGCGTCGAGTTTGGCTGAGGTCATTACATATTTCAGAGGATTGTTGTCTGTCAGAACAGAGAACTTGCGCCCGTAGAGGTGGTCATGGAACTTATCTGTCACGGCCCACTTCAGAGCGAGGAACTCAAGCTTGTGTGCCGGATACCTCGTCTCAGGGGGACTCAGGCCTCTGCTCGCACAAGCAATGACCCTTTCTGCCCCATCTTGTATCTGCACTAGCACGGCACCAAGCCCCATTCCTGAGGCATCGGTCTGCAGCAGGAAGGGCTGACTGTAGTCTGGATAGCCAAGCACTGGTGCACTTATCAGCTTATCTTTTAAAGACTGAAAGGCCTCCTCACAGTCGGCAGTCCATAGAAATGGTAGGTCAGGTCCTCTGTTTTTTTTGGATCCCTCTTTTTTTCTTTCTAGGGTCACCCGAGGTAAGGCGGTATAACGGAGCAGCTATGGTAGAGTAGCCCTTAACCTACCTCCTATAGTAACCCGCAAAACCCAAAAACCGTAGCACTTCCATACGATTAGTATGCCTCACCCAATCCTTGACCTTACTGATCTTCCCTGGGTCTGTCCTGATGCCCTCTGCAGACACCCAGTGACCTAAGAACTGCACTTCCTTTCTTACAAGCTGGCACTTGGAGGGTTTCAGTTTTAAGCCATGCTCCCTAAGCCTATCAAAAGCCAGCTGGAGCCTCTCTAGATGTTCATTAAAGGACTTGGAGAAAATAATAATATCGTCAAGGTAAATGATTAGATGTGTGAAATTTAAGTCCCCAAAACAGGAAGTCATCAGCCTTTGAAAGGTGGAGGGTGCGTTTTGCAGCCCAAAAGGCATTCTATTGGCCTCAAACAGACCCATGGGAGTGCTGAATGCGGTCTTGTACTTGTCGTGTTCTGCAACCTCTACCTGCCAGTATCCCGATGTAAGGTCAAAGGTGGAGAAGTACTTTGCTTGCCCTAGCGCCTCTAGAGCTTCCTCTCTGCTTGGCAGAGGGAATGCATCTCGGGTGCTGCAGGAGTTGAGCTTCCGATAGTCGATACACAATCGAAGTGATCCATCCTTCTTGGTCACAACCACCACTGGGGATGCATATGGACTTTTACTGGGGCGAACGACTCCTGCTGTCTCCATCTCAATCAATAACCGCCTCACATCTTGCCACTGGGAGGGGGGTATTTTGCGGTATGGCAGTCGGAAGGGCCTAGGGTCAACCAAGGGGATCTCGTGCTGTACAGTTGTGGTACAACCATAATCCATGGGATGTTGGGAGAACACATCTGCATTTTTGTCAAGTAGATCCTTGAGTAGAGCACGGTGGTCCTCACTTTCCACCACCGCTTCACTTAGGTCAACCCCACTGCTAGCCACCACATGGTCCAGACTGAGACATTTCCCCCCGTTCCCAGCTTCACCATGCTTTTTATCTGGGAACTCCACCACCTTGTCCACCAGGACCGCACTGGCCAGATTTGTGTGTCGTCTGATTGTAATGACTCGCTGGGAAAGATTCATTACTCGAACTGGAGCACAAGCTCTTTTCACATTTGCCAGCACTTTGGCCACCAGGATGTCCTGGGGGAGCTGCAAGGAGGGATGGCCTTCTATCAGGGCTGTATAAATCTTTCTTTGAGGGCCAGCTTTAATCCAGAACCTTAAATCCATCTCTTTTCCACCAGGGATGTTTATTGTGCGACCATTGTAAACAGCAGGACCTACAACATCATGCATTTCACTTCGCTCAGCACTCCCCACCCTCAGTAAAGCAGTGTACCACTCTGGATGCTTCTCTTTGACCTGGTACAGAAACTGCGGGCCATAAGCTGCTTGAAGATGGCTTCGGGAGGCTCGAATGACATTGGTTCCCACCAACAGAGGAACTGAAGAGCGATAGTCGGAATCGGGAACAACGAAGGTAGGTACAGCCTTGAGCAATCTCCCCAGCACTTTCAGGTCAATGTGTAGGACACCATGGTAGGGCACATTCTGACCTCCTGCACCCTCTATTGGTATTTTAGAAGGCTGTAGCTTCTTCTTCTGTAGAGCTGGGTGGCTCTGCCAGTAGTTGTGCGTAATACTGGTGATCTGCGAGCCGGAGTCAATTAGCGCCCTGCATGCCCTTCCATTGACTTCTACTCCTCCTTCATTTCTGGGTCCCACCAGGGGTGTTTCCTCTCCTTCAGTGCAAATCCTCTTGACAGGTGGGTGGGGCCCTTGCGGTGTACCCATGGATGCCCCTGTTGCCATGGGTACTAAGCGTTTAAATGTCGATCAGAGTGCATGTGTCCATCAGCAGGAACCTTAGGCTGCTGGGCTTCAGCTAGGCTAGGGTCCGGAAGCACCGCTCGGCACACTCTGGCTGTGTGGCCTGGCTCTCCACACCGGTAGCACACAAAGCTTGGACTCTGGCTTACTCTTCCCTTTGCTGGCTGGACAGCTAATGGGGAGGAAAGGGGAGGGGAGGTTATTCTCAACTCCAGTTGTGACAGCTTAGCCGTTTGTTCTTCCTGAATGAGAGCTAACTTCTTAACCATTTCTGTCAGCTCTGATAATTCAGATGTTTGTTTTGACGTGTTGTTTTGATCTGTTTTGGTGTCTAACACCGTTCCTGGTGTTAAATGCACCTGAGCATACGTTTTCTTTGCTGTTCTTCGCGTCTGGAACTTCTTAGTTTCTCTAGTTAGACTTCGAAGCTCTGCTTGCAGCTCTCGGAAACTCAAGAGCCTGGGTGCCATTGGTGCAATTCTGGTGTACACATCCTCATCATAAAGGCCTCTCATGAACTGCCGTGTTAGCTTGCTATCTCAATCCAGGAAGGGCTTACCTCCTCTTTGCTTCTCCTCTACTGCACCATTTGACTAGTAAGTACAAACTTTAACCATAATCTGTGTTCCTCTCACCTAACTGTTAAGAATGTTTCTGTTAAGAATGTTACTGCTTTCAAATGCATAGAGACTGTGTCTGTCCCCCGAATAATACAACCAAATAATAATTTATTTAAAAGTCAGAGAAAAAATCTTATCATGATTAAACCAAAAGACAATATACTTAATGAGCAAAACCAACGCCTAAAGTTTGGGCTACTTAATATTAGATCACTAAATCCAAAGGCAGTTATTGTAAATGAAATGATCACAGAGAACAGTTTTGATATACTTTGCCTTACTGAAACCTGGCTTAACCCAAATGATTACTTTGGTCTAAATGAGTCTACTCCACCAAGCTACGGTTATATTCATGAGCCACGTCCGGTTGGTCGAGGTGGTGGTGTCGCAGCAATCTTTAGAGACTATCTTACCGTTACTCGGAGAACAATGCATACATTTAAATCATTTGAAATGCTTGCGTTGAACATAACAGTTCCAAACAAAAGTAAAAAATCATTGGTCTCTCTTACATTGGTTACTGTGTATAGACCCCCTGGGCCTTACGCTAATTTTCTGATAGAGTTCGCAGACTTCTTATCGGATCTGTTGGTTAACGTCGATAAAGTACTGATTGTTGGAGATTTTAATATCCACGTAGATAGTCCTAACGATCCATTAGCTGTGGCGTTTAAAGAACTACTAGACTCTTGTGGTGTAACACAATACATCAACAGACCTACTCATCGACATAATCATACCCTAGACTTGATTATATCTCACGGAGCCGATCTAACCAATATCGATATTATACCTCAAAGCGACGATGTTTCCGATCACCATCTTATAACATGTACACTGCGCACTGCAGAAATCAGTTGTATATCTCGTTATCGACAGGGTAGAACAATCACCTCAACTACTAAAGATAGTTTCGTAAAGAACTTGCCAGATCTGACTCCTCTAATAACCTTTCCAACTAATATAGAATCGCTCGATGACATGACCAGCAACATGGGCACCATTTTCTCTAATACATTAGAAGCGGTCGCACCTATGAAGTCAAAAAGGATTAATGAAAAGATCATAGCACCATGGTATAATAACACCACTCACGCCCTAAAAAGAGAAACGCGTAAACTGGAGCGAAAATGTAAACAAACCCAATTAGAGGTCTTTAAAATTGCATGGAAAGAGAGTGCAAGCTGTTACAAAAAGGCACTAAAAGCAGCAAAAGCCGAGCACTTCCGTAACCTCATAGAAAATAACAAAAACAATCCAAGGTTTTTATTTAGTACAATTGCTAAACTAACAAACAAACAGACTCCACCTGACCTGGGTATTCCGCCGCACCTTGGTAGCAATGAATTCATGAAGTTTTTTACTGAGAAAATCGAAATAATACGAGACCACATAGCTAAAACCAAACCTCAAAGTGTGACGGAATAATTTGTCTCACCCGTCAACCAAAAAGAAACGCTACAGTGTTTTTCTCCTATAAATCAGGAAGATTTAATTAAAATTATTGCAACATCCAAACCGACGACATGCTTATTAGACCCCATTCCGACTACTTTATTAATAGAGTTACTACCTGCTGCAATTGAGCCCATTTGTAACATAATCAACTCGTCAATTAATCTAGGACATGTCCCAGGACCCTTTAAGCTGGCTGTAATTAAGCCTCTTATCAAAAAACCAAACTTAGATCCCAATGAACTTGGAAGCTATAGACCGATTTCAAATCTCCCGTACTTGTCTAAAATACTAGAAAAAGTAGTGTCAACTCAACTGTGTACCTTCCTACAAAATAATGACATGCACGAAAAGTTTCAGTCCGGCTTTAGACCGTATCATAGCACTGAAACTGCGCTCGTTAGAATTACAAATGACCTTCTTATTGCATCAGATAAAGGTAACATCTCACTCTTAGTCCTGCTTGACCTTAGTGCTGCTTTCGATACTGTAGACCATAAAATACTATTGGATCGTTTACACAATTATATTGGTATTCAGGGACAGGCACTACAATGGTTCAGATCTTACTTAACAGACAGATATCAATATGTCCATTTAAAAGGGAAATCGTCATATCTTACGCAAGTAAATTATGGATTACCTCAGGGATCGGTTTTAGGACCCTTGCTTTTCTCCATATACATGCTGCCCCTCGGCAACATTATTAGAAAACATGAAATTAGCTTCCACTGTTACGCAGATGATACTCAGCTATATATCTCATCAAGACCAGATGATTCCTTCAAACTATCCAAACTGGCAGAGTGCATCGAGGACATAAAACATTGGATGACTAGTAATTTCCTTCTTTTAAACTCTAACAAAACGGAAATATTACTTATAGCACCAAAAACAGGTAAACAGAATATCTCCGATTACAGCCTGCAAATTGAAGGCTGCACTGTTACTCCAACAAATACAGTTAAAGACCTAGGCGTTATATTAGACGGCAACCTGTCATTTAAAAATCACATCTCAAATATCACAAAAATAGCCTTCTTCCACCTTAGAAATGTTTCCAAGTTACGAAATATTTTATGTTTTGCTGACGCAGAAAAGCTTATTCATGCATTTGTGACCTCACGACTTGACTATTGTAATGCTTTACTTAGTGGTTGTCCTGCATCATCGATAAACAAACTACAGTTAGTTCAGAATGCAGCTGCCAGAGTTCTTACTAGGTCAAGAAAATACGATCACATAACCCCAGTTTTATCATCTCTTCACTGGCTACCCATTAAGTATCGTATTGATTTTAAAATTCTTTTAATTGCATACAAAGCCTTAAACGGTTTAGCCCCTATTTACTTAACAGAGCTTTTATCACGTTACAACCCAACACGCTCTCTAAGATCTCAAAACTTAGGACTTTTGACAACACCTAGAATAACTAAATCCACCAAAGGGGGTCGAGCTTTCTCATACGTAGCACCTAAACTCTGGAATAGCCTTCCTGATACTATTCGAGGGTCAGACACACTCTCCCAATTTAAATCTAGATTAAAGACACATCTTTTCAGCCAAGCTTTCACTTAATGCATAGTTAATGAACAGCAGCTACGCTAATTATTCTCTTTATTCTCTTTCCGCCTCTGCTTCGGGATGCCCATCCCGAGGTAGGAAGAAGTTCCACCATGTCCAGACGACCGACAGATGCCCATCCCCAATTTGAGATAACGCCAGCTACAGCTGCAGACTGACTGAGCATCCCAGCCCCATCTAAGGCAATTCCACCACCAGCAACGAGAAATATGACCATCGGACCATCCCAGCTCAGACCAATACACCCCCAACAAAGAGCAAAGACGGACTATTTGTTTCATTAATGCTGAAGTTACAATATTTGGTATTGAATGCTAAACTTAAATCACATGTCAGCAGTTTGAGTGCAGCTATGACACGTCAGAGGGGATCTGGCCCTCATGGTTGAGCCTGGGTTCTCCCGAGGTTTTTTTTTTCTCCATTAATCAATCATTGGAGTTTGGGTTCCTCGCCACAGCAGGGCAGTGTTGGCCTGCTCACCGGGAGACTGCATTTATTTATTTATTTAGAAATTATATATTATTTATTAGTATGATCTTACTCGTTGTATAAATACAATGCACTGTGCTGTGTTTTACCTTTTCTGTTTTTCCTGTTTGCCCTGTAAAGCTGCTTTGAAACAATACACATTGTGAAAAGCGCTATATAAATAAACTTGAATTGAATTGTTCTTAACTTTGCCTCCAATGCTATAGCATAAGAACAGGCAGACTCCCCTGAATTCTGGCTCCGCTCATAGAAGTCAGCCAGAGGGTCTAGGGAGCCTCGCGTGTCGCTGTATTCGGCTCTCAGTTCCTCCAACGCTTTCTCAGGGGTCTGCTCCTGTGGCGGTAGGTTAAGGATGAGATTTCGGGCTTCACCCCCCAGGTGTCGCACGACAGTGGAGAAGCGAAGGTGCATTGGGAGCTCTATTGCCTCCAAGAGATAATGCATGTCGCGAATCCAGTCTTCCACCAGTATCTTACAGTCTGGATTTCCTGTGAAGACTTGAACATTTTTCACCTGATGAGTTTGCATGAAACCTCCATAGGCTCCCATAGGAAGGCACTGGTTGGCAACTGCTCGAGCAGGAGGCCTGAATTGGGTCACGTGTGGGTGGGCAGACTGGCTGGCTGATGCAGATGGAGGGGGGACTGGAGTGGCTCCACTATAGCCTGGAACTGGAGCAGCGAGAAATGTAGCCTCGGGGTAATGCACTTGAAAGGCCTGCTCAGCAGCTACGTGCTTCACTGTAGTATCCGTCGCTGGTGTGCTCTGAAGACTCGGCGCGGGCACAGTAGCGGGATATGAATAACTAGAGTAGGCCTGGTGGCTGGGCCTAATAGGCTGGGCTTGATGTGGCTCGTTAACTGGATAGGGTTTGAGCGACTGTTGTACAACTGGCATCTCAACGAATACATGGTGTGTAGAATTTTGCCAAGGCGTGGCTTCTGAGGGCACATGTCTACTGCATTGGCTAACAGAGGCATCAATTGACCTATCTATCTGGCAATCTGGCCTTGCATCTGGGCCGTTGTCGAAGCAAAGTGGCGGTACCTCCCCCGAGGCCCCAGAGCCTGGCAGCCTTCGTGCGTAGGATGGCGTCACAAACTGGTCAGCATAGAGCGAGTTCGTATGGGCTGGTGGGCCAATGGCGACATGTTCCGCTGGCGTTAGGAGACTAGATGCACCGGTGGGGGAGCAAGGCCTGTCACGTGGAGAATCTGCATAGGTCTGCAACATCTTAAAATCAAAATGTGTTTATTATGTGCAAGCAGGTTAAGTGGCAGTGTAATTAAATTATATGGTGATGAATATATGTAAAATGATGCAATCCCGTAGAAATACAAATATTCTAGAGTAAGCGATATGTTTCAGTGAGATCAGCCCAATGAAAAATGTAACCAGCTAATCCCAAAAACTTAACGATCCATCAACTAAATTGACTTAACGGTTTAAACTGAAGTCTCACTGAGTATCAAGCAGATGTACTGTAAAATTAGATAAGATAGATTAGTCTTAGATACATTTCACAAATTTCAATAGGCAAAAATCTTCTCATGTCCACAAAACAGAATCAGAAATGTTTTAAATCACAGAAAATTACTGAAATTGAAACTGAAAAGTTCAAAAACAGTTTAGATTCCCAGCAGACTGTAAAGGATATAGCTGTGATGGCAGATATGCATTCCGAAAATCGGAATCCGGGTCACGGCACCAAAGATGTAACCCTCTTTCTCTCTCTCTCCGCCGCCCACTGGGCCCTAGCACCTGCTCTTTTACTCTGCGTTGTGTTGTGTATGTTCGTGGGTGGTGGTAGAGAGCGGGGACTCAGACACAAAGGGGTTCGGGATCGTGGCTCGACCGTTTATTCCACAGCACGGCATCTATCGAGTTGATAACATGAACTCAACTTAAGTTTTCAACTAGCAAAGTACATTTCAATGCACAGGCAATTCGACAGCAAGCTCGTGCTACTTATATTATCATACATAGCTTTGCATTAGCCAACATGGGTAAATCACATTTAAAAGGAAAAACAAAACATTTTAACCCTCTACATTATGCTGCATTTAGATCGTTAGCAGTTTAAAACACAAAGTATCTCAATAAAATGAACTTTAGTGCGATAACAACAAATATATTTTAAATTGCCCTTTCCTCTACCGTTAACGTGGCTTACCTATCGAGTTGATAACATGAACTGAAGAAAAGATGGCGCACTACTCATGTATCAACACTACGGTACATCAAAAAGCTCAAATAGCGCGAACGGCACTTGGAACTGTTCTAAGACAACATTGTTATGGGGACATCTGGTGGGCAACTCAATACACTGCCTTACACATGCATATTGTTTTCATATGTGGATGCGCGTGAACTTTTCAGTGTAAACGGAAGGCCTTCCAGTGTAAACGGAAGGTATCTCAGTATAAACGGAAGGCATTTCAGTGTAAACGGAAGGTATCTCAGTATAAACGGAAGGCATTTCAGTGTATACGGAAATCTGAGAGCGACAATGGCCTTGACGTTTATTAGTACTTTTGATTGTGCAACCCAGCTAACATTTGTTGGTTCCCAACGCTCCCCTAAGGCTAGTTTTTGGTTCCCAGAAGGTTATTTTCTAAGGTTCGTTTTTGGTTCTCCAGGAAAGTTTTCTTTACGTTAATAGAACGTTAGTGTCTGGTTCCCATAACGTTCTGGGACATTACTCTAAAGTTATTTCCGTAAAGATAACCAAAAAAAAAAACTTAAAAAAACTTTCTGGGAAAGAAACGTTCAAAGAACGTTGGCCAAAAATATTTTCTCGGGTCCGTTTGGCCTCCCTACATGTCTGTAATGAATACATCCATGCTGTATTTTTATCCATCGCTTGTCTAATCTAATTAAAATAAGTAAAATAAATCATCACACACAAAATGGAGGATGAAATCAATGCATTATATTATTCTTTTCGCATATTAATTCCGTTTTCATTACTGAAGTTAAACTGATTTAGCACCTCAAAATGTCCCATAAGTGCAACGGTCCATTGAAGAGTTTTGTGAGATATGCAAACTTCAGGGGTCCATAGCTTAAAAATGCTACGGTAAAAATGTCTGCTTTTTTGGCGAGATGGTAGTCAAGGATACTGGGTATGAGCCAAATGTAAAACTTTCAACACACCCTTAAAAGTTTTCGAGATGTATCACCTCAAAAAGTCCCATAACTGCAACGGTCCTTTGAAGAGTATTGTGAGATATGCCAACTTTAGGGGTCATTAACTTAAAAATGCTACAGTAAAAATGTATTTTTTTTGGCTAAGTGGTAGTCAAGCATACTGGGTATAACCCCTAGGAGGAACTTTCAACGCACCCTTACAAGTTTTCGAGATGTAGCACCTCCAAATGTCCCATAAGTGCAACAGTCCATTGAAGAGTATTGTGAGATACTGTATGCCAACTTCAGGGGTCCATAACTCAAAATTGCTACATTAAAAAATTCTTATTTTGGCTAGGTGGTAGTCAAGCATACTGGGAATAACCCCTATGTGGAACTTTCAACGCACCCTTAAAAGTTTTCGAGATGTAAAAAATGTAGTACCTCAAAATGTACCATTGGTCCATTGAACAGTACTGTTAGATATGGCAACTTTAGGGGTCCATAACTTAAAAATGCTACAGTAAAAACGTCTGCTTTCTGGCTAGATGGTAGTCAAGCATACTGGGAATAACCCCTATGTGTAAATTTCAACGCACCCTTAAAGGTTTTTGAGATGTAGCACCACAAAACGTCCCATAACTGCGACGGTCCATTGAAGAGTATTGTGAGATAGGCCAACTTCCGGGGTCCATAACTTAAAAATGCTAAAAATGTCTGCTTTTTGGCAAGATGGTAGTCAGGAATACTGGGTATAACTCCAAAGAAAGTTGAGATATGGCACCCCAAAATGTCCCAAAAGTTATTGGCCATCGTACTGTTTTGTGACATATGCCGATTCCCAAAATGCTACAGTAAAACTATCTGTTTTCGTGCATGACGGTAGACATTGTTGGACTTAAACTTGTCCTGCGTGTTCAAAAATTAAAGGTAGGCAATCTCTAACAAGTATTGAAGTTTATTATCCAGAAAGTATCAAAGTACAGCGCTGGGTTGTTCTCGACACAACGTCTTTCATAGAAGCAACCACGTGTGTCATTCTAACAACATATTTATAGTGTGTATGTGAGAGGGTGTATCTTCTTTCTTAAGGCAGTGCCTCCCTCTCTTGATCCAATCAGCTTCGTTCTCCTTTGTCTTCAGCGAGTGGTGTTCATCACTTGTTTCCCTCCACTTCTGACAGATTCTGAAAAACAGCATTTCATCCCCCACTCTACTTTCTAGAGAACACAACTGCAGCCGAACTACCCGCTCTTTACCTGTTACAAAACTATGTGTGTGTGTGTGCATGCAATTTCACCCTGTTTCACCCCCAACTGACCTTTGGTTCAGTTCCTCCTTCCACTCACACACACATAGACACATTCTGTTGCAAGCACATTATTATCAGCCCATAGCTTGGGTATCAAATGCATGTATCATATCTATAGTTTTAACACTTCACGCAATCAGAAAAATAACACACATAAATGATTAAACATAACACATAAATGATTAAACATAAATGATTAAATCCCTCATAATCTGCACTCCCATACCCTGAGTTTTTAACTGCTTTTCAGCCACTCCCTTATCTTTGCGCGCAAGGCTGCTCCCCCACACATATTCCTGTAGCAGGCACTTTTAATCTCAGCACAAAAAAACCCTCACAGCTTCTGCTTAAACATTTTCATTAAGGCACACACATTATGTTAATCAAACTATAATAAAGAGTAAAGATTCAAACATAATAACACATCAAGACAAGGTATAACCTAGCTGTGGAACTTTTAACGCACCATCAAAGACATACTTGTACAAAAACACAGTTCTGAGATTAGACATTTTCTGTACATACAACAAGTGACAAAGTTTACATTAATCTATATACATGTAATAGATATAGTAATATAATGTGTGTATAACGCACTGGCTAAGACCAAAAAGAGTATAATAAATTGTATAGGAGCAATTGATCAGAAAAAAATTCGAATAAGCTTTATTTTCCGATTGTGCACACACAGACAAAAACGTGTTGTGGTTTCAGGAGCTCAGAATAAAAAAATACAGTATAGACAAACACAGGAAATGGAAAAAAATAAATATATAGAATAAAAATAAAATACATCAATGAAGAAAATAATTAATTTACATAAGAGATAAGAGGGACAAGTTAATTATATATATGCAAAGAGGGCTGGGCGATATGGCTAAAAAATATATCAACGATATGATGCTTCATATCGTTCGATATCGATAATTATTGACCTTTTATTTTAAAGTAAAAATGACAAATAGAACAGTTAGTATTTAACCACTGTATTTTAACTGACCCACATTATTAAGGCATACAGCAAATCAAATTAGTTTTAGCATTAAAAAAAACCAAAACAAAAAAATTCTTTATGTCTTACTCTACTTATATTAAGATAAAAGTTTAAACAAACTTTAACTTTGAACTTAAAATGTTACAAAATGTGTTCACTTAATTTAATGTAAACATGGAACAATCAAGGCAAATTTTGAGGTAGATCAACAACAGCATCTGTAATAAGTAATACCAACAAACCTTTATAACAGTAAACAAAAGCCTGACTTCTCCACCATGCCGAACGGCAGCATTTCTTTTGCAATGAAGTACGCTATTGCATGGGTTATGTCATTGTATCGCTTTGAAGATTTATCATATGGCATTGTTACGTTTTTTTGTACGTTTTTTTACATCGCTTACAAACTACGTTCTTCTGATGTTGGTCGGAAGAAAAGAAATAAAAAATCTCGCATTTTGTTTACAATTTCCTCGCTGACGGCAGGCACGGCACTCATCTTGCACGTGTTCTAAAGTCAACATGGCGATGACGTAAACAAACTGAGACTAACGAAGCCGGCAAATTAGATCTTATTGGTTGTTTGCTTGTCAATCGTAGCACGCTCGTGTAACAAAACATCGTATAGGCTGTTTAAGATTTTCGGACGTCACGGGCGCGCACATTTTAAGGAAATTATCTTTATCGAACTTTTTTTTATATTGATATCGACAATGTTGTGCCGTCGATAAATATCGATATCGTTTTATCGCCCAGCCCTATGCAAAGTATGACAAAACTGTGTATACTATGCTTTTTACAAATATACACGTAATTTACTTAATAATGCATAACCCTTATTGCATGCTCTGCACTAGAATATTGCACTTTCAAATATGTAGGTACTTTTGGATGTGATTAATATTCATGGTGGAGATAGGCTGCCTAAAAACTGTTCTATCAAAGTAATATTGAGGATGGTAAGGGGAGTTGGTGATGGAGGTTCCACGTGAAGTTCACGTTCATCTCAAGGGCATTCAGCATGTCATGACTTAAGACGGCAAGCAGCTATGAGGTGTGATAAGTGCAATTTGGCTACTCGCTAAGCAAACTTACGTGCGAACAAACGTGTATACGCTCGCCTGCCGTCCGGCTAAAAACCCTTTGTATTCAGGCGTCAGACGTAAGATATGAGACGTCAGACGTAACGGTCACGTGTCGGTGCTGCGCTTAAAATCGCGCGGACGTCGAGGCGGACGTAGCTTTGAAAGGTTTTTTTTTCAATGCGTCTGACAAACGTCTGGACAAACGTACGTGTGACAAACGTCTGGACAAACGTACGTGTGGATGAACGTCTGGATAAACGTACGTGTGGACAAATGTGGTTATACAAAAGCAGGTTGTTTTTAAATAATTTATGCAAAACGAAATACTATTTGAAACGTTCTGTTTACATATATGTGGATTGTAAAACGGTGTACACACTGTTGTAGTAAGTGCATAAACACATGTATTTGTGTATATAAGTGTTCCAGGTGTTACTTGGTGAACTTTTATGAGTGTGTTAACGTGATCTCTAATTGCTGATAATTGATAATAGATACGTTTAAACTAGTCATAGCCTGATTTTAACTTGTGTAACAGAGTCAAGACAGTAGTGTGCTGAGCAAGTATGTAAACCTCACTCCTCTGCTTCAAGGACTCTCTAGCGACAGATGCTAGAGACTGTGGTCTTTAGCCTCCTCGCTAGAGCGCCCGACTTCCGTGCCGGACCGACCTGGTTCGAGGCCCGCCTGTGTAGGTGTGGTTCGTTCCGGTTACACCTGCATGTTAAATGTACTGTTCTATGGTTTTTTAACGCTGACTCCCGTTTGTTCTGTTTCTTCTACATGTCTCCTCAAATCATCTGATGCTGACCAGCTCATTAATAGGGATTATAATTAATAGGGACTTTAAACTGATGTGAACCCCTGTTTTATAGGCCTACCATAGAAGCACACGGAACATATAGTCTGAAATAAACATGCAGGGCAATGTTACACATTGTTTTTAACTGTGGTGTGAATGTGTATTGTCCTAAAAACAAAGAAGAAACATTTATTAAGATGCTGTGATGAAGTGTTGGAAATGTTTTGTAGTGTTTCGTGTGCCTTCAGGAACAGCGCTAAGAAATATTGACGTTGCCTTTTTATTGGTAAAATACAGAAACTGAAAATGTGTACAAATAAGGAATACAATCATGATTTAAAGTGCAAAGTGAGTTTACTGTGTGTAAAATTCCTCTCCTCTTACATGAAGTAAGCTACCGTTAGTCAGTCAATCATCATCATCAGTCATTGCATAGGAATGAAATACAATTTCAAAGAACACACACAGAGGTGTTATAATACGACACAGAGGCACTACAATATGATGACCACAAACACATAAGACACATAAACTGATCACAATCCATGTAGGAACATGAATGATGCAGTTTAGACATTAAAGTTCAGTTTGAAGTACAAAAATGATTGCCCAGTCCATAAGGATTAACATGAATCAATAGAGTTTTGATTGACCTGTATAGCATTGCCGGGGGTAGGAGGGAAAACTGATAAGGACTCTTCTCATCCCGGTCATAATCTATGTATTTTGCTCTGGAGGTACAGAGTGTTCGCAATGTCCTTTAGTGAGGGACGAGGGCGGCCCGTGAGGTTCTGTGCAGTGTTTATGACCCTCTGTACAGCTTTTTTGTCAGCTCCTGAGCACCCACCATACAACACCGTAGGGCTGTATGTTAAAACATTCTCTATGGAGTGTGTTGGCCTTCTGAAGGTGTAGTGTATGTGTCAAATGTTTGTGTCTGATTTTGCATGAAAATTCTGCCATCATCTTTTCATGTCAAACCATAATGATTTTCTTCTGCAGAAACCAAAAGAAAATATTTTGAAGACAAGAATATTTTGAAGACAACAGCACTGGACCCCATTTTAATTAAATTTTATGGACACAAAACCAATGCAATGGAATAGAGGCCAGTTTACAACATTCTTCAAAATATCTTTCTCTGTGTTCATCAGAGCAAAATTATTTATACAGGTATGAAATTACATGAGAGTGAGTAAATCATTTCTATAACGGTACACAATGAGGACGGACAAGATGACAACTTTGATTACTCCAAATCCAGCTTATGGTATTCAATAGTGCAAACAATAAACGTCCAGTGGAACAGAATCGGAATACATCCACAAAAACAAAATCGCAGGGTAACATATACATATTGCCAGAGTCCAAGAGAAACAAGTTTACAATTACTTAATTATTAAGGGACAGAAGAGAACAGTCAACTAACTAGCATTAAAGTATAACGTTATTATTTGTACCTCAGCTTTGTTTTGCTAAGATCATTAAGAAATAATTACAGTGTGTAAATATTTTTTACATTTATAAAAATTATAAAAATAATGGCAACTTATTCAGATATTATGACCCTACCTCTAACCTTAACCCTATGATCATAAGTGAATTTTAAGTCTTAAATCAATTTAAATGAAAATAAATGCCATTATAATCTTTAAAGTAGTAAAAATAGTTGTACTTTTTCAGCAGGAGAGAGGCTTGAACTCCGGTCTCCCACGCGCCACAACACACACTTAATGACTTACGCCACTTGAGATACTGACCCGCACATGCAGGCTATTTGTATTGAGTGTAAATAGACACTCCGTACATTTAACTGCGTTTACTAACTGATTGTATTACACAATTTCTGTACACAAACATCTGCTTGCTGCAAGTTTTATTTGACCTTTTCCTAACCATCTGCGTTGAGTAATATAACTGTGTTTCTGCATTACAGTATTCGAGTCCTACTATATAAGTATTATTAATGGTTATTTTTTTGTGGTAACAGGCAAAAAGTTACTTTAGACCACACAGCGCAGACATCGCGTTACTTCTCATGCGTTAGGCGAGGCGACGATTGTAAAACGCTCCATATCGCACGTCATTGGTGACGGCCTTTTCACACGGCAAATTGCGCGACGATCGACACGACTGATTGCTTCGTTTGCAATGCAGATGCACAAACCACACCTCATAGACGGCCTTTTCACACGGCAAAGTGCGCGACGATCGACACGACTGATTGCTTCGTTTGCAATGCAGATGCACAAACCACACCTCATAAGCAGCAGCCCATGCTCTGTGCACTCTCTCTCACACACACACACACGCACGCACGACCGCACGCGGACACACACACACACGCACGCACACACACACACACACACACACACACGTATGCACATACACCCACACACACGCCAACACAGACACACACAAAAAGGTTTTTTTTTTAAACGTAAACGAAGAAAAACGCGAGAGGGTCCCTAAGCTAAGCGTGAATAAGAAACTGGAAAAGCGGATGCTTCTCGTTTTTAAGGTGGAACGGATAGCGTCAATAAGAATCTGCGAATAAGAAGCTGGATTCAGCCTCATAGATATAGTGCCAACGTCACAAAATTGTAACCGGTCTGTTCACGACTGTGTGTGACACGGGACATGAATGTCGAGGATCAGTGGCTAATTGTGGCCGTTAATGTTTACATGATGCTAGGTCGCCGAAAATAAAACAATACATGAGAAACGGCTTCGGCGTTTGCTAATGTTTGCTAGCTAAGTAACGTTTTAATCGCTAACATAGCAGATTCATGGAAATATACATAATCAGCATTTATTGCAACAACTAATTTGTTAATGAATCAGCATCAACTACATTAAAGAGAATCACTTCATTTAAAGTGAATAAAATAGAATTCTTACTGGAGTTCATCAACCACTGAGCCGCATACCTGACTTGAATGTGTTGCGCAATTTGCTGGCGAGATGAACCGGAAAACGGGCAGTGTGAGTGGCAGGGGAGGGGGAACTCAACAGTTTCTAAACTTAAGTTTGAGTTTGTATTTTCTTGTAATTACACAATTAGTTTAGGTAAACACAAATATATTTATGACGATAGAGAATGAGAGTTTAATTGATTTGAAGGGGGGGCATCCCTCGGATGGAGGGGGACGTGTCCCTCTGTCCCCCGGGGATTTACGCCCCTGCTACCGACTAGTGTTAGCCTACATTTAATCACCATTTAATCAGTGCATGGAAACGCTTATTACTATAATAACCCTGGTGTGGAAATTCCATTTTACATGTCCACTTTATTTTCTTATTGGTACATATGTGAAGCTAAGTTAAAAAAAACTGCCGTTTTCATTGTTTTGAAAGGATGATGTTAATTTAAAGTTTGTTCGTTTCTCTTTTTTTAAATCTTTCATTAATAATTATAATAATAATTAATAATAATAATAATTTTGTAAAGATAACTTTCCATTTTGTCAAATTTTACAATAAACATACTTTGAGACTGTAAAAGATAGCATTCAGCACATTTTTATGGTTGCTTTTAATCTTGCATCAAATAGTGAACTGCATACTAGACTTGCATGCATATACAAATCACCAGCAGTAAATATTTTGTTAAAAGGTACTTTAAAAGGTTCTTCCATGCCATAGAAGAACCTTTTGTTTCCATAAAGAACTTTAAACAGGGATGTGTTCCATCTTCTCTTAAACGAGCCATGAAAAAAATACATAAAAAAATAGCCGGAGGTGTTTTAAATCTGTCTACAGTCGTGGCCAAAAGTTTTGAGAATTACATAAATATTGGAAATTGGAAAAGTTGCTGCTTAAGTTTTTATAATAGCAATTTGCACTACAGAATGTTATGAAGAGTGATCAGATGAATTGCATAGTCCTTCTTTGCCATGGTAATTAACTTAATCCCAAAAAAACCTTTCCACTGCATTTCATTGCTGTCATTAAAGGACCTGCTGAGATCATTTCAGTAATCATCTTGTTAACTCAGGTGAGAATGTTGACAAGCACAAGGCTGGAGATCATTATGTCAGGCTGATTGGGTTAGAATGGCAGACTTGACATGTTAAAAGGAGGTAGATGCTTGAAATCATTGTTATTCCAATGTTAACCATGGTGACCTGCAAAGAAACGCGTGCAGCCATCATTGCGTTGCATAAAAATGGCTTCACAGGCAAGGATACTGTGGCTACTAAGATTGCACCTAAATCAACAATTTATAGGTTCATCAAGAACTTCAAGGAAAGAGGTTCAATTCTTGTAAAGAAGACTTCAGGGCGTCCAAGAAAGTCCAGCAAGCGCCAGGATCATCTCCTAAAGAGGATTCAGCTGCGGGATCGGAGTGCCACCAGTGCAGACCTTGCTCAGGAATGGCAGCAGGCAGATGTGAGCGCATCTGCACGCACAGTGAGGCGAAGACTTTTGGAAGATGGCCTGGTGTCAAGAAGGGCAGGAAAGAAGCCACTTCTCTCCAAAAAAAACATCAGGGACAGATTGATCTCTGCAGAAAGTATAGTGAATGGACTGCTGTGGACTGGGGCAAAGTCATATTCTCCGATGAAGCCCCTTTCCGATTGTTTGGGGCATCTGGAAAAGGCTTGGCCGGAGAAGAAAAGGTGAGCGCTACCATCAGTCCTGTGTCATGCCAACAGTAAAGCATCCTTACACCATTCATGTGTGGGGTTGCTTTTCATCCAAGGGAGTGGGCTCACTCACAATTCTGCCCAAAAACACAGCCATGAATAAAGAATGGTACCAAAACACCCTCCAACAGCAACTTCTTTCAACAATCCAACAACAGTTTGGTGAAGAACTATGCATTTTCCAGCACGATGGAGCTCCGTGCCATAAGGCAAAAGTGATCACTAAGTGGCTCGGGGACCAGAATGTTGAAATTTTGGGTCCATGGCCTGGAAACTCCGCAGATCTTAATTCCATTGAGAACTTGTGGTCAATCCTCAAGAGGCGGGTGGACAAACAAAAACCCACTAATTCTGACAAACTCCAAGAAGTTATTATGAAAGAATGGGCTATCATTGCTATGCTATCAGTCAGGATTTGGCCCAGAAGTTGATTGAGAGCAGGCCCAGTCGAATTGCAGAGGTCCTGAAAAAGAAGGACCAACACTGCAAATACTGACTCTTTGCATAAATGTCATGTAATTATCGATTAATGCCTTTGAATGTATGAAGTGCTTGTAATTATATTTCAGTACATCACAGCAAACTTTTTGAAAACGAATATTTATGTAATTCTCAAAACTTTTGGCCACGACTGTAGTAGAAACAGCAGATATCAAATACGTTTCAGAAATAAAAAATTATCCAAAACAAATAATCCTGAAACCTATAAAAACACATCATCAAGTGGACTTAAAGTTTATCAATTGAAGAACATTTGCAAGAAACTTTGGTTCTCTTCTCATAGACAAACATAAATTCAATTCAATTCAATTCAAGTTTATTTATATAGCGCTTTTCACAATGTGTATTGTTTCAAAGCAGCTTTACAGGGCAAACAGGAAAAACAGAAAAGGTAAAACACAGCACAGTGCATTGTATTTATACAACGAGTAAAATAACATATTAAATACTTCTAAGCGGCTTTTGGCCAACTGCGATCTACCCAAGATTCTTCTGAGCAAGTCTGCTGGGCCGTACCAGGATGACCAGCTCTCACTAGAAACTGGCACACAACTTGCACATTTATATAACAATGATGACATAATCATTTCTCAGTTTTGTTTCAGTGTACGCTATGTGTCTGTCTTCCATCGCTGATAGAAACAAAGAGGTCGACACATAAATAAATACTGGAAAAGTTTCGATTCTCAGCTGTTTCTTTATCTTAACAATCCAATTTCAAAAACCTGTTCCTTTCAAAGTTTGGCGTGAAACAGCAGATACTAGTCCGTAAGAGATAAAGAAGTTGAAAGCAAACGTCTCGCAGACCTGTTGACCACCTAGAAATTCAGGTCTGGTCAGCGGGTGAGGCGCTTGTCGATAAAACATTTCACAATATCAAACAAGATTCCATTAATTGTCCTACAGGTGGTTTTTTAATCAGCGTAACCAAACAAAGATTGTTTCATTCTAATAACGGTATTTTTTATTAGGTCATTAGAGCCACATCTGGCTTTTTGTTAGAGGTAATGCCATGTTTCCAGGAAAAAAACATGTCTTTGTTTCTAGAGATAAATCAGTGGAAGTGTACAGTAGTGGAAATATTATGTCAGAGATGGTTCTGTTGACAAAGCTTTAATATGCTTTAGTCTTGGTTCCTGCGCCAGATGTCAACTGCATGACCTAAATGCCATTTGGTAAAGATGATCCCTTCACTTTGTGTTCCTGTATTGGCTTTTCCGTGTTTCTGTGTTTGTTCTTGATTTTCTTGTTATTAGTTATTGGTACAGTATTATGTATCTTTGCTTAGTATGAAACTTTGTGTGCTGCTGTCTTGACCAGGTCTCCCTGGAAGAAGAGACTTTGAAGTCTCAATGGGAATTTCCGAGTTAAATAAATAAAATAAAAATGGTTATAGTCCAATATATTTCAACCCTAAATTTAATGCTTTAAAGACATTATAAGAAGAATCATCTCAAATATATGCTCTAAGAAAAGACGGACACAAACAAATATTGCTGTTTTTTTCAGTTTTATTTGCTAGCTGTACAGACTCATGGCAATAAATTAGAGGCTTAACCACTTTGATCACTCAAACACTAGTCTGTCTATGAAGAAATCAAGTTATATTTTGAAAGCATAAAACTTACTTACAAAATGAGCAGGGGATAAAAAGTTGGAACAACATTTATTGTCTTTACAATTATGGACTCTGTACATGCAATATCCTTTATTCTATGCGTTTACTGCATTATTCCACTAATATTTGGTAAATTTGAATACTTGGACATGACCACCCATATTCGCATACTGTATTTCTACAGACAGAGCAGACCCATTTAAACATAAGGTTCAAGGAGAACATGCGTTTAAAATAATGATATTATCAAATTTTTGGCATAACATTTTTTACAATTGCTCCTCAAAGGAAAAAAATATTAGAAAGAAATGTGTATAACATGACCCCTTTAATAGACCTACTTAACTTAACTTAACTTGAATTAATGAATGATGAAATTTGATCGACTCTTTTTATTTAAGCTTTCTTTATGTAGCTATTTTGTTCTCCAGAAAAAAACAATAATCATGATTTTTCGCTGGAGACATCGGGTCGAATTGACACATATTACTAATATTACGATCACAGAACTCAGTACCATCCTGCGTGACTACAGTATTCTACAGTAAACTACAACAGACAGTCCTTCAGAATACTTGAAAACCCATCATGATAACAAGAAAATTATTTAAAGACAAAAGTGCATTCACACAATATCATCCTATGCTAACACATGTGACCTAAACTATACAAGCATGTCAAATGTCATGTAAATGGAGCATTAAAATAAAACAAAACACTGAAGCTTTGGTTAATTAGAGTATTGAACATTCTCTTGTGCATTGGCATTATCCCAATGTCTGGAGCAGTGCATTCTGGGTATGAACGTCTACTAAGGGCAGTGCATTTTAGGACCCACAATTAAATATTGGAAGAAAATGAATCGATGTAGTTAATAATGATAAACGTTTGGGATTGAAACTTTACAGTTTGCAGAAATATAGACTGTAAACTGCATGCTGTTCGTTACAAAACAATTCAATGAGACGAAAGAAAAAAGTTTGCATTTATATTTCTAAATTTTGAGAAATATCTTAGTGGCTTTGTGTCCATTCAATGGCAGTCAATTTGAACAATGTTGTTCGTTTACCAACATTCTTCTGTAGTGACTGGATCATTGTTTCTAAAGATCATAGCAGACCTGGGTCCATGGGGTCTGGTTTTGTGTTTTGAACTCGCACCGATAGTGTTATAACCATTTGGTTCCTCTGTAGGGTATTACGACTCCTTAGCTTCAAAGCATTGCTTTTAAGTCTCTGTCTCACCTCTTACTTAACATCTGAGGCTAAGCAGAGAAACTCCTCTGACAAATAGGAACTTATGTGATTTAAACTATCCTTTTCTGTAAATGTATCTAAATGTGTAGGTTGTGTGTTGGCGCTCATGCCATTTTAAATATACTCTGTAACGGTTAGATATGCAAGTTTTGATTCAGGGTTCATTTGACGTATTCATTTTATTAAGTCATTTGGCAGACGCTTTTATCCAAAGCGACTTACAGAGCACTTATTACAGGGACAATCCCCCTGGAGCAACATGGAGTAAAGTGTCTTGCTCAAGCACACACTGGTGGTGGCTGCTGGGATCGAACCAGCAACCTTTTGATTGCCAGTTCAGTGGTTTAACCCGTATTCATACATTCACAGTTCAATGCCTTGCATGTGTCATATGTAACTACACATCTTTGAATTCCCTATAAGATGAGCTATGTTATAAAAACATAGCACACATTCTACTATGTCCATAACTAAGTTTAGGGATTAAATGCAAACTGACCATACTGTCAGAGCCATGCAAATGAGGTGCCATGAGAAACAAAGGAACCTTCTTAGGCCCCCTTATCACTTTCATGGCATTGGCCCGCAGACCATCAGGGGGCAGGGCAGGTATGCATTTAAAACACCATCACCGAACCATACTTTACTTCACTTTTTGGAATCGGAAGGGAAAAGAAAGAGGACGAGAAGGACACTCCAACGGACACCCCCGCTCGGGGCTCCCCTCTGGGGAGTCCGTTTAGGCCATGGAACTTTGGACTCAGAACCCAAACTCAGCGTTTCAACAGGACTGCATTCTGAAACCATTCAAGATTTCCATCTACGCACATACGGATATTTGTCCAACAACGAGATTGCAAGTATCCATTTCTAAATATAGAGTGGCTGCGTTAAGAGCGTGCCTCTTTGTTAAAGATGATTTTATTGGTTTTCAGACATGTTTACCTGCCTGGCGGCCATGCCCTCTCACTCACTCACTCTCTCTCTCTCTATCTCTCTCATTCTCACTCTCTCTCTGCTCATCCTAGCGCGTTTGTGTTTCATGTATTTGTTTGTCGTCATTATGTTTACCATGTAGAGTAGACTTTAATAAAAACCCATAAAGGAATTTGTGATTGGTTCTCTTTGTTCACGGTCACAAACTTGGTCACTTAAACTGTGTTTCGATCTATGCTACCGCTGCTATTAATTCTGTTTGGTAAAGTCACGTTACTTATGGTCATGAGATAACGTTAGTGTGTAAATCATTGATGCATTTGCTGGACAAATACATATAGGATTTTTATCACTATTGCTAAACAGAATTATAAAATATGTATGTGTAATGACGATTATGATACATATTTTCCCTTTGAGCTAAACTAATTCCTTGACTGAAATTGACGTTTTTCGCGCGTCAAATTAGCTTCATTCGCTCGTCAAATTCACTTCATTGCAGACGCGAATTCGCGTCATGGGAGGGGCTTCTGCCAGCCGGCTCCACTCCCGTATAGTTAAATTGCTTAAATTGTGTAAAGATCGTTTTTGTCAACTTGCCAGATTGTCCGACCTCCTCACTCACTTTCTTCCAAGCAAGATCCTTTTAATTTCAGTTTCGATAAAAGTAAGATGTATCGTACCGCTCCAGGTATCCACATAAAGCAACGGTGATTTTGTCCTCCATTGTTACTTGGGATTTCTGCCTCCTCTCGCAACATCATAATCACCTGACTGCCGGAGTAAGCTCCTGATTGGTTAACGCGGCGCGAATTTTCGCCAAAGTTCAGATTTTTCAACTCGCGCGTTTCGCGCGAATCACGCGAACGCTCAATTCGCGTCATTCGCGCAATTCGCGCCATTCGCGCCGCCTCATTCGCGCAATTCGCCTCATTCGCGCGATTCGCGCCGCAAGTAGGTCTATCGCGTCTTTGCATTGACTTAACATGTAAATCACTCGCGCTTGACGCGCAATTCACGTTTGTTCTGAACACAACATAACACTTCCTCAGTAAAAGAAGAGCTGAAACATATAGAGATACTTGTGGAATAAAAACAAGCAATTCCTTTGACAGTGGAACAGAAAGCTGATGAGGTCACAAGCTCAGAAAATATCAGTGCACACCCAGTGCTGCTACTGCCTTCGCGTTCTTTTGTTGTTTGTTTTGGGTCAACTACAGACCTGCTCCCTTAATGGCACGCTGAGTCCTACGGCGACCTCACAGGACTTCACATCTTCATGTTCTGGTTCAGACTGAAGGTCCATGTCGGACAGGACCAGCTCCACTGGCATGATGAGGGAAGTGTCTGAATCATGACAACCAGAGGGCTGCTGTTCGCCTGAGGAAACAGAGGAGAGCAAATTACGTCATGGAAATTCAAATACCGCAGCACTGTAACTTTATTTACTAACATCTTACTGGTGACACTGGTGACTAGTTGATTTCTCTCACAAATGTACATTTTGCATCAGAAAACACCTGATGGAAATCTTTCTGATTTCGAATGTGTCTCTGTTCTCTGTTAGATTAGTCATGCGTTGCACTAATTGGTTCAATGTCTGTTGTAGTTTCTCATTGAGTATCTTTTTGTTGTGTTAGTCCCCTGTGTCAGGTTTAGTTAACTTCCTCTTGTTTAGTTCAAACCCTTGGACTAAGGGTTTGAAATCAGAAAGACTGTCCTGATAAATCAGAAAGACTGTCCTGATAGATATTTTTTTAATCTCAGACATGATTTAAGTAATGTTATCTGGGTGTTACAGAAACCACATGTCTCCAGGGTTCTGGGAAATCAAAATGGTGTGTGTCATTTCCTCTGGTTCTGCGTTTAATCTGTGCCAGCATGTTCCAATTCCTGCTCTAGTGGCCATTCAGGCTGATGAAAGCTCATCTGCTCTTGTTCTCTGTTTCAGCTCTAGTGTAATGTGTGTTTGTGTGTACATGCAGCACTTTGCTATCAGTCATTTAACTGTTCCTCTGATGTCAGCTCACCTAAAACGGCGATGCACATTGCGGAATTCCCCAGGGCAGATGCAATCTTGAAGAATTGCAGTCTTGGCCTGCCGCTCCTCTCTGTCCTTGTGGGTTCCACTCCACAAGCTTGAGTTTGATATAGTTTCTGGCCATCTAATGTGTAGAATGCAGCGGCGGCCTCTTTTGATAGAAGTTTGGAGTTTGTTTGTGACTTTCTTTGTCAGTCTCCAGGTTTCAGATCCATACAAGACTGCCTTAATGTTGGTGCTGAATATGCAGACTTTGTTCTGCTTAGAGACCGGTCGAGTTCAAAATGGGGCGTAAGGTGTTGAAAGCATGTCTAGCTTTGTTTGTGCGGCTCCTGATGTCATGCTCCTCTCCTCCGTCCATACTAACCACACTGCCCAAGTAAATGAACATGTCAACATCACTAATGTCCACACCATGTAGTTGGATTTGGTCCTTTTGTAGGCTGTTAATCCTCATGGTTACTGTTTTATTGATGTTTATTTCGAGGCCAAAATTCCCTGCGAGCCAATCGTTGCCTGTGTGAAATCGAGATCCTCTGGCTGTTAAGTGAGAGACCAGCGGGTCCATGTGTTTGCATTTTCAGTGGACTTTTTTAATATCCAATCAACTACCATCATAAAAATGTGACAGCAAGCAACCCAGCCTCACTCCAGTCTGCACCTCAAAATGTTCTGGAAGTTTTCCCTTGTATACAACCTGTATAAAGTGAAGTCATAAGTCAAAACTTTGTATGAATGCTGGAGGATGGAGACAAACTTGGGTTCGGATCACATAGTGTGCCATTAGCTTGCATACAACTTCTCTGCCCACACTGTCAAAAGCCTTCTCGGAGTACACATGACTATAATAGTTTGGAGACTGCCATTCCAAGGACTGCTCGATGATTATGTGCAGGGTTACAATATGGTCTACACAAGACATTCTTATTCTGTCTAAGACCAGCCTTCTCATCTCCCAGTTGTTTGTCTAGAGCCTCCTTCAGTCTTTCAACCATGATGCGTGTCAAGTTCTTGCTGGGAACAGAGAAATTATTTTACAACCACCTACACTCCTACACCAAATCAAGATCCCTGTGTGCGTTCAACAAACCAGCGGCGTCTTGTATTGTCTTTCCATGAGGGCAGTAAATCGCTTTCCTGCTCATTCACAATTCCTTCCTGGTGGAACATTCTTCCTAACTCGGTCCGGTCAACCAAATCTCTCACAACATTAAAAAAACTACTTAAAACTCAAGTCTTCTGTGAATACCTGACAGACAAAATGAAAAAACCTCTCTTACCCTCTAACACTAACCCTCTCTCTTTCTCTCAACAGGTAGTGGTCTAGCTTTTGTTGAAACCTGTAACTTTGTATTATCACCTATTGTATTATCGGTCCTGTAGGACATTTCTGTTATTGCTCCCTGAACTCTTTCGGAGTCTCTTTGGATAAAGGCATCTGCTAAATTACTAAATGTAAATGTAATTGTAAAACATTATGCCTCACCAGTTTTTACAACTGGATAGGTCGCCTTTCTTGTGAAGTGCATTATACTATGCATATATTATGTTTTCTAATGGCTTCCTTATGTTTGGAAAGTGCTGTTTTTCAATTTGGTTTAGTCCTTTCGACTTATACTACTACTAAAGTAGGGCTCTGGAATATTAAAGAAAAATACGACATGCAATATCATGCTAGATAACGCGATATTCGATATGCAAGATAATTCAATATTCGATATTGAAAACAATTAAAAACCAATAGGGCTCCACGATATTATAGAAAAATGTGATATACAATAATTTGCTAAATAATGCGATGTGCGATAAAATAATGGTGTTAGCTTTGGATGGAGGTTGTTTAATTCCTACCTAGTGGTCTATAAGTAACTTATTTAATTTTTAAAACAATTCAGCTATTGCTAATTATTGCGATATCCATTTAACTATTGCGATATGTGGAGCCCTATACTTAACTGAAATAAAAAAACTCCAAGTTTTCAATGTCTGTATTACTTGCAACTTTCAATGTTCATATTAAACCGTGTCTTCACCAGACGCGGTGTGATGCGACACAACAAAAGACAACAGAACGCATTAGAACCAAGTATCATTAAAAAAATTGTGATGACGTTCAGAACAGCACACGTGATGGCGTTTAGAACAGCGCGTTCACAGCAGTGCTGCGATTGAAAGGATTATTCTCCAATAAATGCATCATAGAAAAAAAACGTCTCACAAAAAAGCCCATTTAAAATTTGTATATCATATAAATGTATTAACTAACATTAACGAACAATGAATGAGCAATATTTGTTAGTATTTATGAATCTTTTTTTAGTTGTTAGTTAAAAAATATAACTATTTTAGCTCTGGTCCATTAATATTAACAAATACTTCTATACATTTAACAAAGGTAATTTGCAAAAGTTAATTTTAAAAAGATTTAAATAAGATATCTATTTATAAAAATAAAATAAACGTATGTTAAAAATGTTTTACTTTTACAAAGCATTACCCTCCCAGACAACCAATTTATGTGACATAGATAGATAGTGTAGTAGAGTAGGCGGGGCGAGACCGTGGTTCGAGGCCGGTAAGTAATTGTTAATTAGCGCCAGTGGTGCGCGCACCGGCCTCGCATCACGTAGGAGATTGGGAGCATATAAAAGGAACGAGCGACCGGACCGTCGAAGAGAGAGGACCGGGCCCGAACACGTTTTTGTATGTATTTATGTTTTATTTGCCGGCCGTCGTCCGTGAGGGGCGGCCGGCTGTCTATTTATGTTTATGTTATTTCGCCGGTGGTCGTCCGTGAGGGGCCGCCGGCTGTCTATGTTCTGTTATATTACTTTATTAAATGTTTAAATGTTTTCCGGTTCCCGACTCCTTCCTTCCATACTTGAATTGTATTACAGATAGATAGATAGATAGATAGATAGATAGCACATAAAGAATGAATAGGAAATGATTTAAGATTTCTGGTCAATTTTCCCTAACCAACCAACCAACCAACCCCCCAAAGCTGTAAGCCCAGGGGAAACACTGATATATATTTATGTATGTGTATGTACAGTATACTCACCTAAAGGATTATTAGGAACATCATACTAATACTGTGTTAGATCCCCTTGCGCCTTCAGAACGTGGCATTGATTCAACAAGGTGCTGAAAGCATTCTTTAGAAATGTTTGCCCATATTGATAGGATAGCAACTTGCAGTTGATGGAGATTTGTGGGATGCACGAAGCTCCCGTTCCACCACATCCCAAAGATGCTCTATTGGGTTGAGGTCTGGTGACTGTGGGGGCCATTTTAGTACAGTGAACTCATTGTCATGTTCAAGAAACCAATTTGAAATGATTCAAGCTTTGTGACATGGTGCATTATCCTGCTGGAAGTAGTCATCAGAGGATGGGAACATGGTGGTCATAAAGGGATGGACATGGTCAGAAACAATGCTCAGGTAGGCTGTGACATTTAAACGATGCCCAATTGGCACTAAGGGGCCTAAAGTGTGCCGAGAAAACATCCCCCACACCATTACACCACCACCATAATTGCATTAATGAGAAATTTAACAGGTGTTCCTAATAATCCTTTAGGTGAGTGTATATGACTGCAGTGTTAAATACTTATTTTTGCCATAAAATTAAAGTCAGATTTTTTGACACTTTCATTTTGAAAATCAATTTTTTTTTCACAATTCGCTGTTGTATAAAACACCACACACCATTTCTGGATACTCACTGCTCTCTCCGACCTGCGGAAAGGAGTCTATCTCATGATACATGTGTGACAGGCTTGTTGTTCTGACAGCTGGATCCAACACCACAGAGTTCTCGCCCAATGTGACTTCACTGGCCCCCATCATAGGATTTGTGGGGGGGCCCCCTGATTGAAACCTCATAGTCCTGAGGGATGTCATCATAACAGTCTGTATCGGGCTGTTTAGATGGTAAATTACAGCATTGTAAAACTAGATATAGAATTTTCAGGCAAAACCCAGGGTCAAAGGTCGCAAAAAGTAGCCCATCTTACCGGGATGCCCAATGCCTTGAGGATGTTTATTTTGCACATTGGACAGGTTCTGTGCTCCAGTAGCCAAGGGTTCAAACAGTTCTTATGGAAAATATGGCTAACAAAAACAGCACAGACGCGTTAAAACTAAATACAAAAAAAAGAAATGAAATACAACTATGTACAACTATCCTCTATTGGTTGAGTCATAGGGGTGTATCTGAGATTCATAACTCTACATTTAATAAATATGTCGGAAACTTACTGGCATGGCAGTTCTCTCACAACATCATTTGGTTTGTAGTCTTCGATACACACTGCACAATTGTCAAACTCCGACTCGGTCTCCTAGAAAATAAATAAATGATTTTATATTAAAATGCCATCATGTTATCTTAAAGGCCCCGTTCTTTCCTGTTTTCGAAGCTTTGATTGTGTTTTTGGGTGTTTAATAATGGATGTTAATGTTTCTAGTTTAAAATTTGTTTTAAAAAAGCCTTTTGAAACACTCTGATTGGTAAAGCTGACCAGTTCTGTCGTGATTGGTTCCCCACTAAGAGTGTGTGTGTGAAGATGTCCCACCCATTCAAACAGTAACAATGGCGTCAACCTCTCTTCATCAGTTAAAACATGTGGATCGATCGAAGTGTAACGGAGGTCTGCTAGTGCATACACAAACGTCAGTCTTTGTTAGAGATCACATTTTTTTCTACTATGGCGAGGGAAATGACACCGGACCGAATGGTGGCAGACCGGATATATTATCACTAATAACAGAAGCGTTGGTTTGTTTACAATCTCTGATAACAAAACACTACTCCAGCGGCTCTTCCTCTTCTCTTCCCTTTTTTGGCGTATTCATTTGGTCCGAGGTTATCAAAAGCACTCGGAATAGTGACATCATGTACCAGGGAAGTAAAGGGCTGTAGTCAATAGCTGGGTTTCAGTCACGTGATTATGATGATGCGCGAAGGCGGGGCTATTTCAGATGGAGGGCAGGAAGTAAACATGGACAATGTGTCTATGGAGGAAACCGTTGCGGAGAGTCCGTATTGTATGAATTTAGAACCAGTTTCAAGAAATAGATACAAGGAGTTAGTAAACATTCAAAACTTGAAGATTTGCCGACAGTGGAGGCTGTTGACATCACCAACTATCTATCATTTTGACTATAGTTATTAGTGTGGTCTCTGTGAGTTCTGGCTGTTGTGTAATATAAATGAAAACATTAAATACCATTGAGAAGACAGAATTATAAATGGTGGTTTATTTACAATATTAGATTTTTAACAATTGTTATAATAAGAACATGGTGTGCAATAACATTAGAATCCATTTTATTACATATAGCCAGTACAATTGCTGGGGGTTCAGTCACGTGATTATGATGACGCGCGAAGGCGGGGCGATTTCAGATGGAGGGCAGGAAGTAAACATGGACAATACGTCTATGGAGGAAATCGTTGCGGAGAATCCGTTTGTATGCATTAAGAACCAGTTTCAATAAATAGATACATGGAGTTAGTAAACAGATTTGTTGTACGTAACCCGTTCTGCATGAAGATGAGTGAGTTTTCGGTCGAACTTGAAGATTTGCCGACCGTGGAGGCTGTTGACATCACCAACTATCTATCATTTTGACTATTGTTATTAGTGTGGTCTCTGTGAGTTCTGGCTGTTGTGTAATATAAATGAAAACATTAAATACCATTGAGAAGACAGAATTATAAATGTTGGTTTATTTACAATATTAGATTTTTAACAATTGTTATAATAAGAACATGGTGTGCAATAACGTTAGAATCCATTTCATTACATATAATACATATAGCCAGTACAATTGGACTAGTCACTAGCATTACCCAAGTGTAATACTTTTATCCATTAGTCACGCTGCTTCGGTTCGGAGGTTTCGGCTGTCTGTGTCAGATCCGGGCTCTCATCTGTCTGTAGGAGATCCAACATAGCCTCTGCACATTCAGACCGTCTTTGTTGGTGTACATTGAGCTTCACCCTCTGCTCTCGTTTAAGCGACGCCTCTGATTTTGGGTTTAGTTTTTTAGGACTCTAGGTTGACCGTCGGAGCTCAATCTACAGACTCAACGTCACCCAAAGCGCTACGGCAGCCTGAGAAGGCCCGAATGAAGTCCATATTAGACTACCGGTAACTTAATAATCATTACTAAGTAAATGAGCATTTAACGAAAACCTAATGCTATATAAACACAGACACAAAAAACAAGTTGGCTAACTAACATAACCGCCGACGAAGTGGTCGCTGCAGACACGGGCATTAACAGACTCTGCTCCTCCCGACCGCAGATGTACGTTAAAATTCACTTTTTACGGCGTTGTTCTGTGAGCTTTTTACATTTCTCACATTTATGAGTGACAATCTTTGGTACACTGTAAAATCCCTTTCCCTCTTCTCGGTTT
This sequence comes from Triplophysa tibetana, assembly GCA_008369825.1. Taxonomy (NCBI): domain Eukaryota; kingdom Metazoa; phylum Chordata; class Actinopteri; order Cypriniformes; family Nemacheilidae; genus Triplophysa; species Triplophysa tibetana. The sequence goes on along the minus strand of CM017896.1, from coordinate 10,368,815 downwards.
GAACGATTGGAGCAGCCGTAAACTACACAAAACATTTCCATTTTTTCAGACGGCACTGTCTGGTGGATCCTCCGCTATTTCATTTCCTGCCCTCCATCTGAATTTCACGCCCTCGCGATGCAGCAGCACGACGTCATGTGAAACCAACCTATTGGACTAGTCACTATCAGGTTACACAAGTGTAACACTTTTGTCCACGAGTCACTAGTCACGCTGCTTCGGTTCGGAGCTTTCGGCTGTCTGTGTCAGATCCGGGCTCTCATCTGTCTATAGGAGATCCAACATAACCTCTGCACATTCCGACCGTCCTTGTTGGTCTTCATTGAGCTTTATACTCTGCTCTCGTTTAAGAGACGCCTCTGATTTGGGTTTAGTTTTTGGGACCCTAGGTTGACCGTCGGAGCCCAATCTACAGACTCAACGTCACCCAAAGCGCTAAGGCAGTCTAAAAAGCCCCAAATGAAGTCCATATTAGACTACCGGTAACTTAATAATCATTACTAAGTAAATGAGCATTTAACGAAAACCTAATGCTATATAAACACAGACACAAAAAACAAGTTGGCTAGCTAATATAACCGCCGACGAAGTGGTCGCTGCAGACACGGGCATTAACAGACTATGCTCCTCCCGACTGCAGACGTACGTTAAAATTCACTTTTTACGGCGTTGTTCTGTGAGCTTTTTACATTTCTCACATTTATGACTGACAATCTTTGGTACTCTGTAAAATCCCTTTCCCTTTTCTCTGTTTGATCGATTGGAGAACCCGTAAACTACACAAAACATTGGGATTTTCTCAGACGGCACTGGCAGATCCTCAGCTATTTCACTTCCTGCCCTCAATCTGAATTTCGCGCTCTCGCAATGCAGCAGCGTGACGTCACGTGAAACAAACCTATTCCAGCCGTTCTCTGTAGTCGTTGAAAAGCGAATTCCGTTAAAGACAATATCCCGCTTGGCATTTAAATATGAGCTTTATCCTTTTGCAGGTATTATTTAAGCTATAATAGCAATACTACACACTAACTAAAGTTTGAAAAATGCGTGTTCGAAAGTTTGAAAACGCTCTTTAAAATGTACTCGAAATGGCGAGATGCGCCAAAAAGTACATCCATCAATCATAAAAGCAATACAAATGACTTCAGTGGTTTGATAAATCAAAAACTGAAAAGAAATCAAAGACACTCACCTTGTCTCCCTTTCGGATGGTCCGTACTTGTAACTTGCTTATGGCCTTTTTTGCAGCGTCCCCCAACCGCCTCTGCAAAAGACTTCAAATGAGCTACAAAGACAATAGGCCTTCTTCACACTTCCGGGTTTTTGACTTCCACATCGTTCGACACAGGGTTAAAGATGTTCTGAATCCAGCCTCATCCCAGTCTAAAAAGAGTGTATGGATTAAATGCCTTCGTATAATAATGTAAACAAGCTTTATACCTATAATTTAAGACCTTAATTTAAAAACACCCAGCAGCTAAGAGGGGGGTTTAGTACTGTTGTTATTGTCTTTGTAATAAGATTCAAGTAGGGAAGGAAGGAGAGGGGAACCGGAAAACATTTAAACAAACATTTAATAAAGTAATAATAACCGCCGGCAAACATATCATTTAAACAAACACAAATACAAACATGTTCGGGCCCGGTCCTCTCTCTTCGACGGTCCGGTGGCCATTGTTCCATTATATACTCCCAATCTCCTACGTGATGCGAGGCCGGTGCGCGCACAACTGGCGCTGATTAACAATTACTTACCGGCCTCGAACCATGGTCTCGCCTCGCATACTCTACTACAGTCTTACTTTAAGGTTTGTACTGTTTATGGGACAGCTACCTAAGATAGGTACTTGCTGCTTTTAGCTACTGAACTGCATATAATAAATCCAGTGATGATGTCCTCGGTCTAATTCTATTTTTTATGTCTGTCTGATTTGGTACAGCATTATATCGATAAAAAAAACTTACGTTACAGTAAAGGTAGCTCGTTGTCCTTGAAAAACATCACCAAATACTCTCTGTCATCCGACTTTCTGTTTCAGAAAATTACAAAAAAAGTCTTCTATTGTCTGTTAATCTCGTTAGTGCTTTCTGCATTATCAAAACATTTTAATAATGTAAAATATATTATATCAGGCGTTTTTCCCGCTGGTGCATTGGATCATGGGCACGCATTATGTAATCGTCTTTTATTAGGTCTGCTCTATTACTGTGATAGGGGAGTGAATAATTGTCTTTGGATAAAGTATATTAAAATAAACGGAAGACCATGATTATTCAGGAACATTAGAATCTTATGTGCAGAATTGAAAGATTGAAGAACGATAATCCAGCTGTTTATGGTTAGCATTTTATAAAAAGGTATAATATATTAACATAAGTTAAAGCGCAATGTAATACGTATATACGTAACCTTGGTTAATTTTAAAGTTTAACATTTATTAGGTTTTCACAATTTAAGTTTGAACATTTTACATTTGGTAGTATGAATGAACAAAGAATGGTATTTTAATTACTATAAAAAAGAAACCTTACCTTACCAAGTTATGATATCCTATTTACTAACAAATATTAACGAGTTACACACTACGTTGACAATCTGACTGTATTTAAAGAAATTTCTTATAATACAGTGACGCGATCACATTTGAAACACACAAGCTAGGGTTCATAAACTCAAAACACTTAAATTAATATTAGCAGTCTGAGTGCAAAAAACAGATAAACACACAGATATTAATTTTCATATTTAATGTATATTTAATTCGCAAAAAATGACAGTACAGATAAACCTAAGTATCTTAAATGACACAAGCGCATTCTATAGCAATGGGATTTAATCTGTAGGACAAATTACCCTGCGGTGAAATAGTTTCCGACTCTTGTGAAAAAGGCCGACCACCTACAGAAGATTGACAAACGTCAGCCAGAGCCGGTCAGATAGATGCAGTGATAGCAATGATCCATATTAATTCCCACTGAACAAATTTAATCCTACGAAAACCAGGTTTCCTTTTTTTAATGAGTAATATACATTTATTCTGACTAGACATTGCTTTAATGTTCATTTCAGTTTCAAGTTCTGCGTTTGTACTGTACCTGGTTGCGATCTCTCGCGCTGGTGTAGCAGAACCTCTGGATGTAGTAGAAGACCAGCCAGGCCAGCGAGATGATCATGAGAATGATGAAGGAGATTGAGATGAACACCACTGATGTGCGGCTGACGTACTTCTGCAGGTTCCGTGTCCCGATGTTGATGTGTATCTCCACGGTGATGTTCTTCTCCAGCAGGGCCATGATCTCACGTCCTTTGGGCTCCGGAATCATGATAGCTACCACATCTCCGGTACCTAGGGGAATTAGAGACATGAGCAAAACAGAAATGTAATCTGATTAGAGAGTTGCTAACAGCCAAACACACTGCTTTACTCATGTTATGGTATACAGAATCTTATTCGTGCATAAATGGAAACACAGTCTAACATTTGCTGACACAGACTGTCAGTGCGACTGTGTCTTTTAGTTCCCCTTATGATTCCCTGTGGCTGCATCGGTGCAGGAACATCTGTGCTGAGACAACAATACTGAGCTTATAAATAGAATGTCTGCTCACAGCATGCAAGCTTCAGACATCCGGAGCAGCGGTCGCAGGGCTGTTAACCTGTTTGACACATCATAATTAAAGGTCTATCAGACGTCCGATCTTCTTTATCGTCTTCTAACAATACCAGAATCAGCTAGCCATAAACTCCCTAGCAACAACCTAAATAACATAGCAACTGCCTCCTCATATTTTCAAATGTACAGCATATTCAAACCTTTTAAGTACTAAAACTAAATTACCACATTCAAACTTCACAAGTCAGCCTTCGAACAATGTTTTAAGACAATGCAAAGAAACAATTAATTATTCATATGAATTTTTAAACAACGTTATATGTTCTTTGTGTATTTAAGAGTTCAAAAATGTATATTTGATGGATATACTTTTTTATGCATCATGTCATGGTCTCAGTTTTTAACTTTGCCGTTGGGTGACATTATGCCGCACTTAAGGTTTGCTTTTTTTGTATTTCAACAGATATTGTTGTATATGTGATTAAAGTCACATTTGTAGCAGTCTTTTAGTCAATTCAGAGCTACCATGTTTGTAGCTTACAGGAAAATATTTTGCTTGCTATGTTTAACCATCTTTTGCCTGTTTCCAAAGGAAACAATTTCCCATTCGGTCAAGTTCATGGCAGGGCTACAAGTGTTTCTACTTAAATTATAAAAGGCACTAATGTTTACCATATGAAAGAAAGATTTTTTCCCCAACACGTGTTCTGTTAGGAATTAGCTGTAAATATTGAGCTGTAGTACAGCCTAGTTTGTGTATATACAAAAAGTGGGTTCAACTGGTTCAAAGTAAAATAGTAACATGTGTGGTTCTAGAACAGGATACTAGTATTACAGTCTTACAAGGTTTTGTATCAGTGCCATCACAGAAAATTAACAAAGAAATCTTAAAACAGGGCTTTTGTTTTCATTAGAGCTCTTAAAGGAAGGTTGTCCAAATTCTTATAGCCGTTGTTGATGTTCAAATCATCAAAACTGACACAACCCTAACCCCCTCTGTCACTTAAGTCAGTGATTGGCTCGACTAATGTCCATCCTGCGCACTGTGCACTTTACTGCTGAATGGCTACAAGGTTGTTTGGTACTTGGCCCGACTTTGTCTAATCAAGTGTAATATGGAAATAGGACAACCTAACTTTAAGTGAAAAATAAAAGACAGCAACTTAAAATAATAGGGACACATTTTGTGTACAGCTTTGGAAATAATACAAAAATGGCTTTAATTTCTGCATGTATTACTGGCATTTTATTCCATTGTCTGTTGAATTCTAATAAAAGCAAATTTAAAGAACGAAATAAAGACACCCAACACAATGTAAATAACTGAGATCATTCCAAGACACAGGAAAGCTGAAATCTGTGTTATTCCATTAAATGTTCATTTTGCAACCTTTTAATACATGTAAAAACGTCTTGTGAAATGAGCTTGTTATTTTTGTTATAAAAACCATGTTAAATAATGTGTTGTTTATACTTAGTAAAACCAATTTGTCCAGTTTTCATTTTCTGTAAATATATGTTTTGGGGGGGGGGGTTGCTGAGAAAAATATACTTCCCGTAATAATAAATTCATAATTCAGAAATACTGAAAATAACTTTACAGTCTCCTAACATTTTCAAAAACTGTATAATTGAGGTGCTGAACCAAAGAATTCCAAAACCAAACTGCAAGACAGGAAGAGGAAAAGAGCGACACCCAAAGCAGTGCAAAACAGAGACTTAAAACTGCATGGTAGGCTAGTGAACACAACCAAAGCAGAAGTCATGAAAAACACAAGAAGTGAAGTGAAAGATCATCTTCCAATTTCTGCCAATGTTTTGTCAACACCAGGCATTTACATTTACATTTAGTCATTTGGCAGACGCTTTTATCCAAAGCGACTTACAGTGCACTTATTACAGGGACAATCCCCCTAGCAACATGGAGTAAAGTGTCTTGCTCAAGGACACACTGGTGGTGGCTGCTGGGATCGAACCAGCAACCTTTTGATTACAAGTTCAGTGGTTTAACCCACTAGACCACCATCTCCATTCGGCATCAGCACACTCAAGTATTTACATCATGTTCGAAGATATGCTTTCCACAGAACATATTAAGATATTTTATAATTGGTTAAGCAAATACAAAAATGTCTGCATGTGAACGCTTTTGTTTAACTAATAGGTGTTTGGACACATGATCCCTACAAAACCCCTGAAGGTGTCCTCTCGTAGCTTTAAGAAGATCCTTCAAGTCCTGTAGGTTGTATTATGGCGCCATTGGGGATCAAACATTTTGGTCCACCACATCCCAAGGATACTAAATTCAACTGAGATCTAGGGACTTTTTGAGACCATAAATGTACATACCCAAGGTTTCCCAGCGGAACATTTATCCACATATTATTCTCTTACCTTGGTGTTGCATAGTAATGATCCCATTGGGATTGTTGGAGCCCAAATTGAATATGACGACAGCAGATGCATTGAGGCTCATTACATGTCTTATCTTCTCTCTGTATGTACGGTTTCCTCCTGATATCAGTGCTATCCATAGACTGTTGGGATGGGGAAGTGGGAATTTGGTATTGCTGTCACACACCTGTCTTTCCTGCAGTAAAGAAGGCATGAATACAAATCCCCTAGCATCTTGTTTAGGGGAGTGTAACCCGTATCTCCCGCATTCAGTTTTCTCTGTTCTGACTTGAGATGTTACTGGGTCCAAGTAAGTGATGTTGACAAACGCAGTGTACCATTCCTCTTTCTCGGCCACTGTAAAGTCCAAACACAACAAATGCACAAAACAAATTGACAGCAGCCATGTAGACAGGGCAAGACCTCGGGAAGATTGCGTTAAAGACATTGTAATGTTTTCTTAAATGGTCGACAACAACAGTTTTTCACGAGCTGTGAAATGTATTTCTCCCTACTGTCATTTAACTTAATGATACATAATATAAGTGACGATCTTTGAGTAACGCATTATTCTATATGCCCACGATAAAAATATGTCCACATTTAAGTCTGTCGTTATTTAAAAGTGGCTTATAGATGCAGTCAACCATCCCGTCTTCAACCATCAGCATTTGCGGTTCTTGTGACGGTGCTCCCCACAAAGTTGCCAGTTATTGAGAAAGTTACATTGGAGAAAATATAAAACCGTGTATTTCTTGATAAAACTATATACTTAAAAGGTAGTGGCAGTAGTATTGGTAATAATACTAATAATGATGAAGAGTTAGTGGGGAAAGACCCCAGTTTTAAGTATTTGACAAAACGAAACATTATTGCTATGTCACACACACAAAAAAATTCAAACTAAAAAACAAAAATTAACAATTATAATCTGTAAATAAACTGTAATTATTCACTGCATATGAGGTGTCATGACATGAAAATAAGTAATATACCTACCAACGTGCTAACTGTCAGCGACCGAAAGGAATTAAAGTCCTAAACGTGTTTTGTTTGTACCTGGCAACCCGTTCTGACTCCAACAGCCAAGTACCGTTTGTAGCCCTATTATCTGATGGCGCTGGACTACATTTCATTTATTTTTCCAGACATAACCTGTAAAATATTAATATAATATTGCCGTAGACTAACAATCTGATATAGTCAGATATACAGTATAAACAATCCAAAACACACACAAAAAACCAGCTGGCAAATGCGAGAGGAACTAATGTCAGCACTGGAAAGTCTTCGTACGGAACGTTTTACTGTTGCACACACCCTTTGATAAGCATAGTTCTAAGCTGACTGTTTCCTTAGCGATTTTGCATTTTTGCTTGGTATGTTTGGTATCACAGAATTGAACGATTATGTTGTTTAGCTCTGCACTGAACTTTAATGCGTTTGTAAAAATAATTGTTAACTGATGTGTCTATTAAAACAATTTATTCAGAGGTAAATTCATTCACGTGCGCTCTGTGGGATATCGCATAAGTAGCATATCCGGACAGTAAAGCAGTGTCACCGCAGTTTAATTCGCGATTCTTTTTTTGTGATATCGAAGGTGAGAGATGCCGAAAAAGAAGACTGGGGCTCGTAAGAAGGCTGAAAGCCGAAAGGAGCGAGAGAAACAGACCCGAGCCAACAAAGATAATATTGATGTGGCTAAACACCCGTGCAACTTTGCCATGGTAAGCATGTTTTTTCTAGGCGTTTATGTTACGATTACAAAATACTATTCATACTTGCTGTATTTTTACAATGTGAACTTGGAAAGGAATAGGTTCCCCTATATACAAAATCTGTCATCATTTGTTTACCCCAATTTCGTATCTTGTCGTGCTTTTCTGAACTATAATACAAAAAGGACAACCTTTTCATTTTTATTACAGGAATGTGATAAATGTCTAAGGTAAACTTCACTATATTCAGTTTCTTATAGCATTTTTTACAGTAATAACAATCAAAGTGGAAGGAATAAACGCATTTTTATTTTTATATTTTTTGTCAGGCGTCAAAAGAACAGAGCATTCTGCTATTTCTGCTCGTCAGTGCAGAAACTTCCCATGTGTGCACAGTGTGGTGAGCCTTACTTTGTTAAACAATGTTATTTGATTGAGTATCCTGAACAACTTCACGCTCAGATGTTGACACAACCTGTGGCATTAGTTTAGGGCATGACTATCTTTATAGTTGACTATATTGGAGTATTTTGAAAACCAGCGGAAAACTACTAACATTGATAATGGATAAATTGCACATCTCACATTTTTATTCATAACATTGCTTTCATTTATACATTTTCTTTCTTCAAAGGCAAAACAAAATGTATGAAGTCTTCAGACTGTGTCGTCAAACATCCTGGCATTCACAGCACCGGAATGGGAATGGTGGTATGCAGAAACAACAACAAGTCTTAAATGCTAGTTCACTTGAACATCTATTGGATATTTTTCTTTTTGTCCAACGAACTATAAAAACTATTGAGTGAAATGTGAACAAGGACATGAAGTGCTTTTTTAGGATTTTTTAATGTAATGTTTATACAGTACTGTTTGTGACCATTAGGGGGCCATCTGCGATTTCTGTGAAGCCTGGGTGTGCCATGGCAGGAAATGCCTAAGTACCCATGCCTGCTCCTGCCCGCTTGTAGATGCAGACTGCATTGAATGCGATCGCAGTGTGTGGGAACATGGTAATGTGCAACCAACAGAGTCTTGTCTATAATGCTTGGGGAAAAAAATATCAATAACAATTTACTTTTGGTGAAATTATCTGCTTTAATATTGCTGGACAATGAAGTGCAATGCTTGTATAAAAAACTCTTTTTATCCAGGTGGTCGAATTTTCCGTTGCTCTTTTTGCAACAATTTTTTGTGTGAGGACGATCAGTTTGAACACCAGGCGAGCTGTCAAGTGTTGGAGGCTGAGACTTATAAATGTAAATCTTTAATATTTTTTTATATTGTCATTTTAAGTTAAATTTCTGTGACCAAGTCTTTCAATCCAATTCCAGGCTTATCCTGCAATCGACTTGGTCAGTACTCCTGTTTACGATGCAAGGTTAGGATTTTTACCTCTTTTGATAACATGTTTGTTTATGTAAATACTTTGTTTGGACAAACGGCACATCTTATTTGCAGGTGTGTTTTTGTGACGATCATGCCCGAAGCAAGGTATTCAAACAAGAGAAAGGCAAGGCTCCACCGTGTCCAAAGTGTGGACATGAAACTCAGGAGACAAAAGATCTGAGCATGTCCAGTGAGTGGTGTCTCTTATCTCACATTAAACTTGATCGAAATAAAACAAACCGTGATATGGCCGTTACTTGCTTGCCAGAACACTGCATTGGTTTTCTATTACTGTAGCAGTTTGATCTCTCTGTTTTTCACTGGATAACTTTGCTTGTACATCTTGCAGCTCGAAACCATAAATTTGGTCGTCAAAGTGGCACTGATGAGGATGGAGCATCAGGATACGGCTCGTACTGGAAAAATTTAGAAAGCGGGGCAGGAGATGATGATGATGAGATCGAGGAGGACTATGACTTTGATGATGAAGAGGAAGACGATGAGGAGGACGATGATGACGAAGCAGAGGAAGATGATGCTGAGGTTGAGAACTCGCTGTCAAATCTCAGCTTGGAAGCCACCTGTGGAAAGACTTCATAGAAATGGGAAAAAATATTTTGTTTGAGATTGTGCAGGTTTAGACCCAAAGTGAGTTTAAAAAGTGAGTTTAACGTCGTCAGATCTGCCTATGTGTGTCTACATTTTAAGACATCATTTTGAAATTCATATATATCTGAAGTAATATTTTTAAAAGTAAGTTTTGTGTCATTTTTCGTGGTTACCTCAACTTGAGATTTCGAGGCTTGGAAACTAATGTCAATGAATAAAACTTCAAGTAAAGTTTTATGTGACCGATTTCATTGATCTATTTTCCTGTAGAAAAAAACACTGGGGAGTGTTTTTCAAATGACGTCAGTTTTGGGCGGGGACACCAGTTTGTTGGTATACGACGGTTTTCAATGAAGTGCACATTGAAACAATGCCATGTAGATCTTAACTAAGCATAAATTGTTCAAAAATATTTTAGTATTAATAATAATCTTACTAAAAAGACGTATTACTAACTTATAATTGTAATATATCATGTATGAATATTTTGAACATTTAATTAATGGTTTTCAGATACTGTCGTGTGCATTTATAGTCAAATGAATTACGAATTACTTTCGTTAAGTCGTTTTTCTTCACAGGTGTTTGAAAATACTGACAATTATAACGCCCAAAATAAAAGATACACAGAGGGAAGAGTGTTCACACTGCCAAGTTTTCAGCCACATAGTATCAAAGTGAAACAGACTCACCCAGTCGACGGGCTGGGCGGTCTGTTCGCGTGCGTGGATTTCACTCACTAACAGATCAGCGGAAGACGAGACAGGTTCAATGTGCGCTCGCGGAGGAATAATGTATAGAAGAATATTTCGCTGGAGTAATAAATAGGATTTGACCCATTCAATGACACACTTCAAGGAATTTTACACAACGAAAACATGTGAATTGGATGCAGCTCTCGTGGTTGGCCTATAAACGATCCGGGTTCGATGATTCTTATGACCATCTGCTTCGCAATTATCGTAGGATTTAGGAATAAACCACCAAAACTAAAAACAATGGTACGTGCTCTCTTGTAAAGTAAATGCATCGGGGTTAATACATAAGTCAGAGATTGTAACGCACTGCATTGGTCAATGCACCGCAATAGATCGGTGCATTTATGGATTGATTGTGGAGTATTTTTTCTGTAAGGGGATTAATGCCCGTTCATGAAATGTATTCAACTTATTAGCCTAACATATTTTTGCATGTAACAAAACGTTTTTGACATGTCTTCGTGGTTTGTTAGCCTATAGGAATTTCGACATGAGACTGAAAACTAAGGCTAGGTTAGGTTACCAATATTTACCTAATTGGAGTGCATGCAACAACCTCTCTTCCGAATGTTGCTTTGGCGTATGAGAAAGAAAAAGTCTTATTTCTGAATGTATATTTCCGCAGCAGCACTAATGTGACGCATCAATTAGCAGAGAGAAAATGTTTTCCTGTGTTCATGTGTCCATTTTGCCGTGTGTGAATAGATTTGTATAAACCACTGGAGCTCCATAAAACCTTTGCGCTATAAGTTTTTTTCAGCAATTGCAACGTTAATTTGTTAAGTCTATTGGTGTACTGGTAGACTAGTAGTGAAAGCTTCTCAGTAAATATGAATCAGCTTTCAGTTTCTACAGACTGTCTTGTTATCGTTTCCAGTAACTGTTTGGACTTCAAATACTTATTTTCCTCAAACTGGACTAAAAACAAAAGTTTTGCATTATTTTGGTCACTGAATGTATTAAAGGCGCGTATGATGTTTTTCAGAGAATTGTGAGATGTGGTTGTAACCCCTGGTGCATTGAAGCTCACCTGGAATGCCCTTTGAACTCCGAGGTTTGGAATTCTTTCTTAATTCTAAGGTATATCCGAGAATGACTGCTTATTTCATTTTATTTTGTTTTTGTCACATTGCTCCTACTAAAGCAATGTGTAGGTAGGCTACTATGGGGTCCCAAAGACAGAACTATAGAAAAAATACCATTTCAAACTCGCCTCTATGTTTTGTTGTATTGTATTTAGCTCTAATTACCAGATAAAGTAAAAGTGTGAGCCTTGTAAGCAAGCAGTTGTCCCACTTTCGGGCCTCGCTGTAGTTGCAATGCATTAAAAAATCGACGTGATTTTGTGCACGCACTTACATGTGACATAAAAACAACAATTTCTCCTTATCGGCCGTTGTCCTTGTTTGCCTGCTTGCCGTTGCTATGTATGTAGTTAGTGAGACATATGTAATAAAATATTATTCTGCTTTAGCCTAACAATAGCTTTATAAAGTGATCTTAAGAGCTGTGACCTTGGTATGAGGTAATATGAACCTGATATTATGACAATTTTAAATTCAACATGCCTGAAGCAAACAACATTACCTGGCATAACCTTCTGTACATTATAAATATCAAGGATTGCATAACAACTACTTATCTACGCTAGACAAATTTATTGTTATGACTTTAACATAATTAGGTAATAGATTTGAAAGCGATATCCTAATGACCTGTGGTATATTATAACTTGATAGTGCTAAAAGCCGGTACACAGTGTTTGTCTATTTAGCCAATATTGCCATTGCAGAGAGTATATTAGAGTCACATGGGCAAGGTTGTCAGCTGCCTACACATTTTAAGACATGAGTGGGGTGCTACGACAGCATTTAGCACATTGACGTTAGTTGAGAAGTTAAGTAGAGTGTTAGTAGGGTAAAAGTTAGGAAGTAAGAGTAATACTAAGATTAAAACAACAAATCAATAAAACTGCACTCATTGATGCTGATTGATGTATAATGGAGATAAAGTGAACAGTATAAGTGGTTGCGATTGCAGGATTAGTGAAGCATGATAGAGTGACTGCTGGAGTATAACATTGTTATAGAGATGCTTGCTGTGAGCCAAGGATATATTGCCATTAAATGAAGCTCACATAACACGTTGAGGTGCATTCCGTGGCAAGTGATGTCTTAAAAAGTGACTAAAGTACACCCAAAAAAGAGCATTCTTTCCTCCTTTACTCACACTCACATTGTACCAAATCAGTATAAATGTCTTTGTTTTGCTAAACACAAAGACATTTTTTTGGAAGAATATCAGCAACTGACGATTCTCGGGTATCATTGAATATCATAGTAGGGACATCTATCAAAAATGTTTTTGTTCCGTTGATCCCAAAAGAAAAGAAGATATATTGAGGAATTTAGGGAAGCAAACAGTTCTGGGGCACCTTTGACTACCATTTTAATTTTGTTCACTAGTCAAATTAGAACAATCAAATATTTGCAGAAATTGAAAATAGATTGAAGGAACTGCTTGCCACTTCTCTTCTAAACTTTCGATAAAGTTGGCATTAGCCCTGTTTCACAGCACATGCAGCTCTGCACAGTGATTTCTGAGTTCCTGTAATGAGTTTTCTTTCATCATAACAGTAAAAAAGTCTTAAAATGGAGATAAAGCACTTTTTACAGGACAGTGGGTAAATATTTCACTCAAGTATGTTTTGTTATAATTTGTCAAAATGTCTTGTTGAAACTACAGAAAGTTGTGTCAGAAAATACACTCTGTGCTAAAACGCCATCAGATTTATGTCAAAACACATATTTGGCTATTTTCAGACTGCTGTGTGAAACAGAAATGTATACAAGCTTTGCCACAAAAGTATTTTGAAGTCATTTTTCTCTAAAGAAATGTTTATTTGGGTAGTACACGTGAACCATGACTTGAACCGTTCTATAAAGTGATAGTTCAACCAAAAATTATAATCGTCATCATTTACTCACCCTCTTGTCTTTCAAACCTGTATGTATTTTTCTGGAGAACACAAATTAAGATTATTTGTTTGTTTTCTGTGTGTGTGTGTTTAGCTGTCTTAGTGCTCTGATGCCTGTGGCTGACAGTCATAAAATACAGGCTCTGATAGACCTCAAGAATGCTCTTAACCAGACAAGAGCTGTGTTTGAAGTGAGTCACTAATGGCTTTTGTGTGATTTAAATGCAAAACGTGTTATTTGTATGCCATGAGGGCCACTTTATGGATTTGAAAAAGTATGGACTGTTTTCAAACCTTTTTCCTCAATTGTGAAAGCAAGCATTGCAAATGACTTTTTTAAATGAAATATGTAAAATTGCATTCCATTTAACCATTTTACATAGCTACATAACTACAATGTCTTAATATATCAATTCTGTGTATTACTTAATGTAGTATCATTTTTTTTCCTAGAGGTCTGATGCCCACTTGTATGCACCAAACATTGAAAGTATCAATGTAAGTGTAACTCTCTAACACTAACCATGCGCATAACATATAATTTGATCTGTGTATAAATGAATCCAGAACTAATGTACCCTACTTTTTTTCAGAAATGTACAAATAAGTTTTTCGACTGCTATTTGTTGGAGATGAACGTTGTTTTGCATGAGGAAGAGGTCACAGGTCTAAACATGGAAAAAGTGGAGGCAACTTTTGAGGAATATAAAGGACGTGTAAGTGAAAGCACTACAGCAGTGAGCGTGTAATAGAAGAGAGTGTTCTGACATTAAATTTGGTTGTGTTTTTTTCCACTGACTGTCTAGAACTGCTCAGCCATACATCCATGTGAAGCAGAAGAGCTCACAAACTCTCTTGTGTTTTATGAAAGGATGGAAACTCTTCTCGAAAAACTGACTGTTCTTTGCAAGGATAAACCGTATGAATCTACGTGTGATTAGAAGGATTCTTCATGTCAAATAAGCTTATTTATCTTCTATTATATAAATTATACTAACAACTTTTTTATCCATATTTATACATAACACTTCCCAAACCTATCTCAGGCTAAAGAGTGTCATTTTGTAAAGCTTCTAATAATTATATATTTTTGTAACAAATTAATGTCTAATTGTAAATATTTCTGACTGTACAGAATTTATGGTGAAAAAATATGTAATACTGTTAAAAGTTCTTTGTACAGATGGGAGCAGAAGGCGCTGTTATATATCCATATACTGCTGTTTTTATACAGTCTTGTTACATTAAACATATTTAACAAAGCAGATGGAGTCTTTTGTTGAATGTTAGGTTCAGCATAACTTGCCTTAATCACAAAACCAAAAATCTACCAGATTGCACATTTCTACAGTTCATAATGCACATGTCAATAGGCGTGTTTATTTAAGAGCTTTGGCTTTTTTGGGCATCAGGAGGAAGTGTGGATATTGTTGTGCTTCCCTTAGGAAGTCCTCAGGGAAGTCCTCTGTGACATAAACCCATATAAATCAATAATGTTTCATATCGTGCACAGTTTGCAGCATGACATTTCCTCAAGTAACATTCTGACTTCTCGACCAGTAGTTACTTGATCTTGAGATAGTTGGTGGTCTGGTGCCCCATTTATAAAACACGCCCACTCATAGATTTGATTGTAAAGTGTGCACACGCAAAAATTCACGGCAACGTTCAAATTTATAAAATTTGTCTTTGGCGTGGAAAGTGCGTAGCGCCACGTCAGACATACGTACTTTTGCTTGTCCGACTGCTGTAACTTTTGGAAAATTAATTCATTCTGGCAGCTTGTATAGGATTTGGACGTTGACATGCGCTATTACATAACCTATATCAAAGACATTTATTATACATCATTAAAAGGGGGGGATTTGAAACTGTCCACCTGCGCGCAATTTCACAATAATTTGCGACTGCTAAATTTCCCATCTGATAGGGAGCCATAAGAGCCATAGGCTTCACGTGTTTTCTGTGCCTACGCTCGTTCTATGATCGCACGTACGCACTTTGAGAAATTATCTAAAAATAACATTAAGGACGGTTACTGCGCAACATTATGCCCCCGGGGACTTATTTATCAACAGTGCGTAGAAAAAAAACGTATTTATCAAACGTGCGTACACAGTTCCTACGCACACCAATGTCTTTGTTGATAAATCCCACATTTGCTGCTTCACGTTCATTGTCACTTGCAATCGGAAACGCCCTCAATGAATCATATTTGGTGACGAAACCTCCCTTTATAAATCACGAATGTTAACTGTGCTCATACTAAACAGATCACAGCAGTCTTTGCGCAATTGGGTTTGCTCAATTATATTTTATTGTTCATTTCAAAATTATTTATAGGAGATTCATTTAGCATAGATTAAAATGTTCAGATAAGTACGCGAATTCTTCTTTTTGGGAGAATTCGTCTTGTTATTATGATTTGGTAAAGCGATTTAGTAATAGAAAAGCAATACGATGTTAAAACGTTTTATTTATGTAATTTGATCATTATGATTAATATGAAACTTCTTTTTGTTCTTTTTCATTTAGTTTGAATGTATTTTCTTTTCTTTTTTATATATTGTGCTGATAAGTGTGTCTTTTACATTGTGCTTTCAATGAAAGATCTGACAAATCATCCAGCAAAGTGACATAGGCCATCACACTACTACTACATATCAAATGATTTCCCATCTGTCTTTTGTAGCTTCCCAAATATACAAATGTCTATCTTGAACTATAATTTTACTAACTGAGTGTTTGCAAATAAAGTATACAGGACATTGGTGGCACCTCCTTTTTGCAGTATCAGTGCACTACATTTTCTACGTAAGCATGCTCAGATGTGTTCTCGTATTTACACACAAGAACAAGTTGGAAGATCCTACACTTGGCATTAAACTGTTCTCACAGTTAACGCACTTACTACGCACACATTTGTGCGTACGCACTGTTGATAAATGAGGCCCCTGGTCTTTTGGATGTTCAATCAAGAATCAGTAGCAGTAGGGAAGCAAGTGTGAACAGTGACCAGAACAGACACGTATTGGTTACAACCAGAGTCTCTATGACATCCGACCCCAAGGAAATGTGGTTATTAAGTTTCAAGTCTAGTTTTGGAGAGCCTCTTTCAAAATTGCTTATGAAGGAACATGATGAACTTTTAAACTTGTTGTAACTAAACTTTCATGTCCAAAACCAGCCCCAAACAGATCTTTACACATATAGAATACCACAACAAAGTTACTACAGTAGTTTCCGAGGTATCAGAAGTGTTATGATTAGAACAGGGACAGCAAAGAAAAGTTGACAAAGGCATTTGATGAGCAAACAGATATAATAAAGAAATGACAGTTTGAGTAAGAAGAGTTAATAGCAAAGCCTCAAAGGTTTGACGACTTCACCCTCAATCTACTTCGTCACCCACACCTGTTTAGCTGTTTTGATGGCCTGTCATGCAAATATGAGGGTTCTTTGTTTTCCTCAGGCACACACAGTTGATGAACATGGTGTTATTGTATTAGGAATGTACAGATGACTGATTCTATAATATGTCCTGTTCTGACTGGTGACAGATGAGCACAGACATTTAGATAAACACTTAGCTATAGAAAACACATTAAACGTAATAGAAAAAGGATTTGTGTGATCCTTGGTTTGGATTCAATGTTTGTTATTATGAATGTGGACTGCCTGTACCATGAGAGCTATCCTACTGGACAACAGTACAGAAAGAAACAAGATGTAAGATGTACGAAACAAACCACAAAGTCCATAGCAGATTTTAAGAAATAAAATATTTCTTACAAGATGCTTATATATAGAGCACACAGTGTGTAAAAACAAAATTTACATTTCGTGCAAATGTGCATAATGTTAAATTTACAGTCCTTTTAAAATAAGTAATATTCTTTATCGTCCTAACAAAAGTAGATGATATTGTGCAATTAATGTATATACCAAAACAATTATGACATTAAAATATACAAAAAACAGCTTAAAAACAACAGGTTTTGACACTTAAGTATATACAGAGAGGTGATAATGGAGGGGGATACATCTAACAATTACATATAGATGCCTGACCTTCCCTTTTTAATAAAACATTAAAAATTATATATCTAAAGTTAACATGGTATTTTTTTATCATGTAAAAAATGCACTGCATCGGCTCAACAGTCTAAAATTTTACATTTTCATTTCTGGAGGCTGGTGTAGAATTTAGAATTACATACACACACATACATACAGAAGTCTAAGACCATTTGTGTGATATTTTGCTATTTTCTCATATATTTCAGTTAACAAATGATATTATCAGCATAACAATCAGAAATAATTATTTGGCATTTTCTCATATCCTATCTAGGTTGAAATGTAATCCCACATTGTAAAAGTGGTTTTAGACTTTTGGACCCCGCTGCACATCTTGTTACCGATAAATAATCTTGAGTCTCTCCTGGATATGTTTCAAGAATCCACTTTGCCATACGTTCCTTCTGGTGGCCGGTAGCATTTTGGAAAGGCCATCAGTTGTATCATGTTGAAAGCATATTTTCTGCACTTTATATTCTTTTGCACATTCTCAATCCGGCATCCTTCTCTGATGATGGAAGATGGAGAAAGAAAAACAGGGGTGATGATGAAAAGACATGACATGATGTTTTAGTCAACACGTTATGCAAAGCATGTGGAAACTAAATAAAATTGTATCAAATCCAAATGGAAAAATGTAAATTCTTAAAATGTCAAAACAAACAAATGAAACAACAAAAAATACCCATGCATCTATCTAAACGTTTGCGCTTATCAAATTACAGGACTTCAGTGGAACACATGTTTAATGTAACTCCTTACAAAAACATGCACCAGCACAGCACATTAAACCCATGAGCAGCATTCTAAACTTTTTTCAGATTGACCTTTAGTGTTCCACAAAAAATACATTTTGAGCAAAACATGAAGGAAACTGAACTGATTGAACTGAGGTTTGTGTGGCAAAAGTGAAATGGCTAAAACCTGTTAGTTGTTAGCAGATAACCACAGCACTCACAAAGTAACACAAAAAGTTTGTTTGTCAAGACTGCAGTTGTGAGACCCAAGAGAATCACTCAGAGCAACCAAGCAAGAAAGTTAGACAGATCTTAGGTGTGATATAATCGGCAGTTTATTGGTATTTTGCAAGCAAAAAAACAACGCTTAAAATGAGCCAGACCACCAGCAGGTGGGAGCTGACCAGCAGAAGGGCGATGGGATAGAAGTGTCGAGACGGCGGCTTGTTAATAGCTATCGAGCCTGTCTCAGGGTCGTCCCATTGGGCTACATCTCCCTGGGCCAACCGACCGCTGACTCAGACCCAAATGAGAGAGAAAAAGCACACACAAACAGCAAAAGTTAGTAAAATAGTTTGTCACTAGATTAGAAGAACACTAGTTTAAAGGACACACGTACACATTGAAAAGAAATGGGACTGTGAATGCCCAGCAAACAACTTACGTATTAAAGAATAAAGAATGAATGGACTTCAAAGAACATGAAAGATGTGAGGATAGTTGTAATGCAGGTCAACAGATAATCAAGGTGTGGGTTCCAGCAAGAACTTTCATTAACCCTTCAATTATTCTGTTCAATAAATCTATAACGTTAGTCAAGAATGTATTCCTAGAATTGAATGTGTACAGATGTGGAAAACGTGGCAACCTTTTATTGACATTGAGAGTTACTTAATAAGTGAAAACAGTAAGCTAAGGTTAATCTTCCACCTGCTTCTGGATTCCAAAAGCGGCAAACTTAATAAACTTATAATTTTTCTAAGGTGTTCTTTTGGAAAGAAATGAAAAGGTGTTTGTTACAATAAGTTGCTTTATCTTCCTCGTAAAAAAATCTTTACAATTGAGCTGATGTCACGCGTTGACACGGATCCAAATTTAGCACAATGTGCGTCAGATAAAATTTCTAAACTGCTTTGGTTTTAAACTCAACTAAACCGGTTCAGCTGTGTGAAATCCAAACCTGACATCAACAGCCCTCCCTTCTCCAAAAATAACAAACTGACAGCTCACGAAGTGAAGCCTCTTTTAAACCAACATCATTTGATGTATACTACATTCACATCACTTTTAATATCACATTAAAGTTGCAAGAATAGGGTCTATTTTGATCACAAGGCCAAATGGAGTTGAATTGCGCAATTATCATGAAAGTATGTCTATACAGGGCTGTTGAAAACTTTTGCTTTATTGTAAATATGTTATGACTATCGTATTTAAAACATGAAACGTTTTGACATAAACCATATAAATACATCTTTAAAACTGTAAATTAAGCGAGAGCAGGGGTTGCGCCTCTCTCTCTCCGTCTCTCTCAATAAGGTGAGGTGAGTAAGTGAACACGCACAGAATGTTGAATAAATAAAGCGCATTTTCATATATCTCTAATCTTGAACCGCATTTGGAAGTTGTTGAAGATGTCAAGCACTCGATCAACACAAAAGACACCATATTGCGTCACTAAGCACTTTACTTCTGTTATGAAAGAAGCGCATACTTCTGGAGTGTAGTTTGAATTTGAAAAGAAAGATGAAAGACGGGAAAGAGCTGCGACAGTCTGAGGATCTGAGGATGCAACGCTTTGTGACGCATCGTGATTTCGAATGACACGATTGACACGATAATAAGACTTTTTTTTATCAGCAAATAAACAGATCTTTATTTAAGTCTTTAAGGCTTGAAAGTTCTCAAATCCCTGCCTTTATCTCTAGAACAACGCATTAGAGCGCACTCACAATCAGCCTGCTGTGACAAGCATAAAAAATAGTGTATGAAAGTAGGTCAATGATCAGATTTCTCATAAGTATTTAATTATACCTTGATATGGTTTCGTGACCCATTTGAGTCAACTATTTGGCGTTGGATTGAACAAATGTGAAAGAGCAATGCTATTCAGTGTGAAGTGGGAAATAGTTGGATAAACAATTATTTATTAATGATATTAATGTATAATTACATAATTGAAATCAATTATATTACTTAAATAATTACATTAGGTAGTCAACGCAAAAGCAATAACTTCCATCATCTGTTAATCTCTATGGGACATATTTCCATGGAATACTTTCCATTTTAACAGGGTATAGGTTACTCAAATGCTATAGAACTGTGTCATCTATTTGTTAGGACCCCCCAACCGATTTCTTTGAATTGAGTAACTGAAAAAAGGAATCGAAGCCAATACATTCAAGTTCACCAACACGTGTCAGCATTTTGGGATCCAAACCCAATAAAGCACACTTGTAAACCTTTAATTACATCCTGTGATGTATCGATATTGCATGCATGTATGCTTTGTGCCACCCTGAGCAGGTAGGCTTCCCAGGTTAGGGCTTTGGGTACACACACATCTAGTTTTTCTAGCCACACTTGAGTCGAATTGTCAAGATTTTAGCAAAACTCATTTGCACAGTCTGACATAAGGTTGTACGGGAGTCTAGTGGGATGTCACCAACTATGTTGGCTCAATATTCTGGAACATGTCACAGTTAATTGTCAATTTCCTTAACAATCGTGCAAAAGCCCACAGAGATCAACTTTTCTTAAAAGCTAAACCTCCTACACTTTTTAACAAAAGCATCTTCATCTAGTTAATCACCATCTTCATCTACTCCGAAGTGTCAGGGTTCCTGTCTGGTATGTCTTTGTATTTTCTTGTTTAGCACATGTTATGGGTTATAGTCGGTCATGTGCTTTCCTGTAAATTTGGTGTAACTCCGCCCCCTCTTTAACTTGTTGTCTCCTCGTTATTGTTTCAGTCTTCAGTCTATCAGTGTCTTATCTCTTTTCTCTCCTATCTCGTTTTCTTTATGACTCTCACTTGGTTTACTCGTTGTCTTCTCTCTCTCTCCTCATGTTTCTAGTTTGGGTATGATTTCCTTCCCTTTTATATTCCTTTCTGTCCTACACCCTTTTGTCAGATCGTTGTACCCTGTGTGATACCCTGTGTTTGTTAAAGTCGTTTCTTGACCGAACCTAGTCCTGTTTGTATATTACTACTCAAACAAACAAACAAACAAACAAATTACAACGAAAATATTTCATCAAGTTAATAGGTCAACCGCTCACTCTGAGGCGCAGAGACATTGAAAAACAAGTAAATTTACAAGTAAACTGAGGACAACAATGTCCAAGTGGATAAATATTGATATATCATTTA
Source organism: Triplophysa tibetana (assembly GCA_008369825.1). Taxonomy (NCBI): domain Eukaryota; kingdom Metazoa; phylum Chordata; class Actinopteri; order Cypriniformes; family Nemacheilidae; genus Triplophysa; species Triplophysa tibetana. Next base: position 10,347,159 of record CM017896.1, on the reverse strand, counting down.
CTCTCTATTTAAGTTATTTAACCTAACCTGAGAGGTAGTTCATATCATAATATTCAATATGTTAACGTTATTATAAGTTCACCTCCACATATCTCCTCCGCTCATAAAATCAATACATTTTTGAGAATGAGCTTTAGAATTACATCCGGGAGAGCCTGAGAAGTTTGTTAAAGCTGTTAAGTCTTAAGCTGTGCACGCGTCTTCCCCATTCAACGCAAGTAGTGCTGTTTGAACGCCAGGCCCGTGTTCTTCATATAACGCGAGCAGATGCGTCTTCTACAAACAGCACGAGCTGACGCACAAGGACAGTGAAACGGCACGATGGTGCAAGTTTCGAAAATGCTTTATCTGGGAGCGTTCCTCAGACGAATCCAATGACGTGTTCCCTACAAACCAAGGCCTCGTTTGTCATTGGTCACGTGATTCCTTCATTAACAACACAAGCTTCGAATCAAGGCTTCATCTGGCACGCCCATTTTTGGCCGACACAAGTTCCAAAGCTAGCTTCCAATGCCACATCACTTGTCCCCAGTGCTTGGTTTATCTTGCTCTCAAGTTCGGTTTCCCCTTAGTCCCCGTTGGCGTCCAGGATCTCCCTGCTCTCTTCATCCCGGCATCTCCATCAACGGCCATCTCTCTCGGGAAGGAATCAGCTAGCGGGTTGAGGCTTCTGCCTGTTGCATGCTCTCCCTTCAAGGCTCAGAATATCCTGGACTGGGTCTACTTCCGATTCCTCCATGAGTGCCGTCGGATCGAGTCCTCTCCCTGCTAGACTCACATGGTTTTTGTAGTCGATTCTGGTCGGATTCTACCGAAGTGGTTTTCCCTCTCTTGTGATTCCCGTGACCGAGACCAGTGTCTCGTGGTGGATTATAGTATTGAACCATCAATAAAGCCTTCTATTATTGTGTGTTGTCCGCAACTGATTTTTTTCTGCCTAGGAGTCATGACAACAAAGCATTAATTCGGGTGTGAAAATCAACAATTGCCATCTGGCATCAGTTGAGAACAAACCCTGACAACTGTAAGCAGGACTCACACGATCTCATCACACTAGCATCACCTCTTAACTTTACTCCAGAGTTTACATATCAGCTGTCTTCTGTGTAGATGCAACAGATGTAGAACAGGCAGCGTCACACCCATATAGAAAATGTGAAAGATGTGGTACAGTGTTGTAACAAAGCAATTTGTAAAAAAAATACAGTACTCAAGTAATTTTGGGAATTATCTGTACTTTACTTGAATCATATTTCTGCTGACTTTTAATTCACTTTTCCTCAACAAAATGTATACTTTTCATTTCAACAAGATTTTAATGAGCTGCTGCTTTTAAATATAAAGAGAAATTTTTCACTTTCAACTAATTATCAAATGAATGGGTTGTTACTGTAAGGTAAATGCAAGGAAAGAAAGAAATAAGAGCCAGACAGATATGTTCTGTTCCAAGTTGTTTTCTTAGAGGGATAATGCGGGTGGGAGGGAACTATCCGTTTATAAAATTATAAAGATGTGGTTTTCTGAACTTGTATTTCGATAATACAACATCTTAAGATAAAAAAACACTGAGCTTGAGACAGAGCTTTTTCAAGGCTGTACATTTCTATGTAAGAACCATTTTTGATCTTTATGTTAAAAATATAAACTAGTTTGCTTCAACTTTACTTTAAATACTTAAGTAGATTTAATATAAAAGAACTTTTGATACTCAAGCACATTGTTGATCTGCTTTTTAAGACTTGTCCTCAAGTCATATTCTAAAAAGTTACTTTCATTTCTAACAAAGTCATTTCTGGCAAGATATTTGTACTTTTATTCAAGTATTGCTTTTAGGTTTTTTATACATCACTGGATGTGGGCTACAAACCACTAAAACGTTGGCTTTATTGTGTTTCTAAGCTAAATAGGCAATATTCCGTAAACACGATACCCAGTACACACAGATCATTAATTTCTATTGCGCTACACTGTTTTATTAAGGGTGCAATAATTGTGTTTAAAATAAAACAAACTACTAATTAAGCAAGTACATAAAATATTATATAATTATAATTAATACTACAATTATAATAATTATTTGAAGGTTTATAAATGTTGCCAGGTAAGATTAAGCTTTATTATTTATGGGATTTAAGGATTTTACAACTAAGGGAAACATTATTTTGATGTTATTTGATTTCAATATGCATTAAGATGAGCACCTGCAATTTTATGTATTAAACAGAGAAGGCAACGCAGAGGCAAAACTTACAGACTTTAAGGAAACTTCACCCGAAAATTTAAATTCTGTTATCATTTACACTACCTCTCGTTGTTCCGTTGTATGCATTTTTTTGGTCTGATGAACACAGAGAAAGATATTTGGAAGAATGCTTGTAGACACCATTGACTACCATATTCAGACAATGGTAGCCAAAAGTGCCACAGAACTGTTTGCTTTCCTACATTCTTCTTTTGTGTTCATCAGTTTTTGGGTGAACTGTTCCTTTAATATAGACTTCATTACAATATAGACTTCATGGAATTTTTTGTTTACTAAAAGTGTCGCAATGCATTATGGGAAGATATTCATCTTAAAAAAATGGCTGGCTACCTTCTAGAATAATATATTAAGATGTTTCACTTAACAAAGCTCACAGTTTTTGGCAACCAAGCACACGACTTGTGGACAGAACTATAAAAGCTAAACTGACAATTACTCCACATGGTCTTGACGGGGTTTTAAAATGTGCAGCTGTCACTGAAACTTTGCAACTGTTCAACGCTGATCATGTGATCACAATCTATTCTGCTTGTACAGTATATGACTCTTCATAAGAAAAGGATCCACAAAATCTCAGAAAATTGACAAAGTGGTTGCACTTTGACCCACTGTGTGGCTCTTCAGGCGTGAACAGGAAATACATGTCACATATTTCGCTACTGTAGATCAGCCATCTGTTATGCTTGGATTTCTTCCAGACGGCATCAATGGCCTTTTCAAAACTTAGTAAGCTGCCTACACAGGCTTCATTTTTAAAGGAGATGTTTCATGCGATTTTGTGTTTTCCTGTATCTTTGGTGTGTTACAGGTTGTTCATGCATATTTTAGACAAGTAAAATTTTTATTGAAAAAGTCTTAAACCAAAAGAGATGTTTTATTTCAAAGCAGAGGCTCATCCGAACCTGCCTAAAACGTGTCATTTAAACACACCCCCACATTTCTACGTCAGTTCGTGAGAAGCGTTGAATAACTCCGCCCAAAATATATACGCCATGTTGTGGACACAATGTGAGATTCATTTCAAATGAAATGTGTGTGTGCAGCACATTAACAACTGGTTGTGCAAAAAGGCCGTTTCTAAATGGGGGGCGAATACAACTTTGTAAAGACAGTCGGCCGTTTCTCACACAAAGCCTGCAAGTACGTTTTCATTATTAAAGAATTTGCAACTGACTATACAAACGTAAGCTTTTAGTCGGTGTTACGGTCACAAATGCAGAGTTTTTTTATATTTATGACACTAAATCCATCGGGAGCTGGATTCCGCCTTGTATCCTCTGGCTGTTCTCACCCGCAAGCGTGATGCTACACGAAAAGATTCAATATACGTCATTATATTCAGTAACTACTGTATGTACCCGCTGGATGCAACAAATACCTCGTTATAATAGCTTTTATTGGCTTTGTCGCTTTGCTTTGAGAGACAGTGTCAATGGCAGCTCAAGAAGTTAGCTACAGTTAACTAATTGTTAAAGTAAATTCTTAAATAGTTTTAAAAAATAAAACCTTACAGATCTGTTGATTTTATCTGCTTGGTCAAATGCATTTTCTGGATCATATTTTGAGATTTGTCATGGAAACTCCCGCAACGCGAAGTGGACAGATGATTCCCGAACACAACGGCGGCTCTCAAATGTTGACAGGTAATGTCATATATCATTCTACACCATACACGTATATATACATAAACTATACGCAAAGCCTGGCCAACATGTCCTGGAATTAAGTCTGTAAAACTGTGTAAAATCACAGGCTTCACTTATCCCGTGCTTGTGCGCCACATGAAACATAGATGTGGGGACTGGCGATATCATTTGTAAATCACACGAGGTCCCCATTTAATAAATAGGTCTTAGGCTACATTTATCATAATGAACATAACAAAGAGAGAAAGATCATCCCGATGCAACGTTGTACGGGTATGTAACGAAGCAAGTACGTAACAGTCTTTGTGTTATCTATTGAAATATAAAAATGTCTTCACTGTTCTGTTCAGAAGAAATAACTCCATGTCTGCCGATATCAATTCTTGTTTTCTTTGTGTCCTATCACATTCCCTTTTGCTCTGTAAACTATCATCATTTCGTATTTCTTGGTTTTCACAACTGATGAATCCCCAGATTAAAAGTTTAAAAGTAAAAGTACTAAACGGCGCCATAAAAAATACTAAACGTTTCCAAGAAAAAAGGCTGTGTACAATGCTACCCCTGTCACCTGCAGGAAAATATTTTATAAAGAGGGTGAGGTCGGTGAAAACCCTCCATCTGAGATGGGTGGACAGATTAGGAGAAATGTTGATAATACACAGTTACAACAAAAAGTGAAATCTAATATAATTCAGAAACCATTTTAAGTTTTTCTAGATTTACTAGGTGAAATGATAGCTTTTGTTTAATTCTGTAAACTTCCAACAATATTTCTCCTAAATTTCAAATATAAATATTGTTTCTATTTGCATTTATTTGCAGAAAATGAAAAATAACAGAATTTTATTCTTTCAGACTTCAAATTCCGCAAAGAAATTAAGTTCATATGTACTTTGAAGCAATACAACATTAAAAATTCTACATGTATTTAAGAAAAGTTCAAAAACAGTCTTTTATCTAATAACCTCAAAAGCCGATCACAGTTTTTGTGTCTTGTCATGTTGTGAGTCTTTCACATTGCTGTTAGATGACTTTGTCACTCATTAGGTTTGATTTTGTTAAAATTCAACAGACACTGGATGGGAATGACCACAATAGAAATGCTGCTTATATAAAAAAAAAAATTCCGATGACAGAGTAGTTCTCTTCCTAAACCATCCTCCTTCCCCAGCTCCAATTGTATTGATCTGCTACAAGGTGATCACTTAAGCTTTGAGTGTTTTTTCTCTCATATGTTATATGTGCAGCAGCAGCATTCCATCTATGCACACAGCAGCACGTTGTGGATGTTTGGCAGTAGCAAGTTTCCGTACTTGTTTCGCCGACGCAGCAACAGCAGCGTAGCAGATCTATTCCCCCAAGACCAAATACATTAAAGCTGTGATGAAATGGTGTTGTTTATTGTTTTATACTGTTATATGAGGTCTACTTATGACGTTCGCGTGGTTTTTACATCCAAAACCATCATACTCAATAAGTAATAGGATATTTTCTACCAAGGAAAATATCCAGCTCTTGAGGCCAGCTCTGGAAACGTTCGGTTTTAATGGGCATGCCGCATTGAAGACACTTGGAAGTAAACCCCCACCGATTTGACTTACGTGATGTTCGCGTGAATATAACAAAACCTCGGGTTAAAATTGTGATTTTAATTCATCACAGCTGTATTATGTCATGTTAACTACCATGCTAAAACCTTCGAGAGTTGTCATGACAGAACTGTATTTACTTTGAAGAATTCATTCTATTGACTTCCATATATATATGCATGCAAATACAATGGACTTGAAATGCAAACTTCAGCAAAACATTTTTATGCATTCCAGACGTCAAGTTTGGTGAGCTCGGATCTGTGAATTGATAACGTGATGATAAACAGAAGATCGACATGCCACAGCGACCTTTCAGTTGGAGGAAATGTTAATATTGCTAATAAAATTGCTAATCTTATTTAATACGATACAGCTTTAAAATAACGAGGATGAGTTTGATGTATGACTGGACAAAACAGAAGTGTGTAAAGAAGAAGAGCATGTGGATCAGGCCTGAAAACTCGCTCACCTCCGCATGCAGTCCAGAGCTCGCACAAAGTAGTCTTTATTGAGCTGGTGCTCGTCCCTCAGTGTTGAGCACTGCTCCAGCGTTACTGACATGGACGTCCTGTCTTTAGCACTTTTACAGCTTGTGAAGCGGATTCCATTCAGTCTGCGACAGATCTGAGGAGCCATATGACATTTCATTGCCAATTTATTACAATGACATTGATTTCAGATTATTGATTTTTGATGATTCTTCTGTCTTGAGTACAGTATCTTTGAGACTGGGACAATAATAAGAATGTTTAAACTCCAATACCATTATATGCCTAAAAATTATTTTCTTTCCTGTGTATACGGTATCTCACAGAGGGGAGTACACCCCTCACATTTCTTTTTAAATATTTTATATCTTTTTATGTGACAACACTGAAGAAATTACACTTTGCTACAATGTAAAGTAGTAAGTGCACAGCTTGTATAACAGTGTAAATTTCCTGATAACTCAACACACATCCATTAATGTCTAAACCGGTGGCAACAAAACTGAGTACACCCCTAAGTGAACATGTCCAAGTTGGGGCCAAAGTGTCAGTATTTTGTGTGGCCACCATTATTTTCCAGCACTGCCTTAACCCTGGCATGGACTTCACCAGAGCTTCACAGGTTGACACTGGAGTCCTCTTCCACTCCTCCAGGAAGACATCACGCTTGTGGATGTTAGAGACCTTGAGCTCCTACACCATCCATTTAAGGATGCCCCACTCTCATCAGACCACTGGACATGGTCCCAGTAATCCATGTCCTTCGTCTGCTTGTCTTCAGCAAACTGTTTGTGGGCTTTCTTGTGCATCATCTTTAGAAGAGGCTTCATTCTGGGACGACAGCCATCCAGACCAATTTGATGCTGTTTGTGGCAAATGGTCTGAGCACTAACAGGCTGACCCCCCACCCCTCCAACAGCACATGAGCAGCACTCATTTCCCAAAGACAACCTCTCGATTTGAGGCTGAGCAAGTGCACTTAACTTCTTTGGTCGACCATGGCGAGGCCTGTTCTGAGTGGAAGCTGTCCTGTTAAACCGCTGTATGGTCTTGGCCACAGTCTTCTTATAGCCTAGGCCCTTTTTATGTAGAGAAACAATTCTTTATTTCAGATCCTCAGAGAGTTCTTTGCCATGAAGAGCCATGTTGAACTTCCAGTGATCAGTATATGACCAGTAGAGAGTGAGAACGATAACACCAAATTTAACACACCTGCTTTCTATTCACAACTGAGACCTTGTAACACTTAAGAATCACATGACAACGGGGAGGAAGAATTGCTAATTGTTACACTGTTATACGAGCTGTACACTCACTACTTTACATTGTAGCAAAGTGTCATTTCTTCAGTGTTGTCATATAAAATATATAATAAAATAATTACAAAAATTGAAGGGGTGTACTCACTTCTGTAAGATACTGTATTTTATTAACACAACAGTTTAACCTGCACCTGTAGTTTTATTAGAAACAGAACATGTATCGTTTTCTGTTTGACTTTTTTGTGTACATTAAAAATCGCACACTTCCTTGACAGAATCCATGACCTCAGAGCAGACCTTACCATTCCTGCCAGCCATAGAATCTCCACATTCTTCCTCTTCTTAGTAACAACATTCTGGCCAAGGGTGTCGAGAAGTTCTTTAATGTCAGTCTGTGTCTGAAAACAGGGCAAGCCTTTAGAAAGGAAGAGACCGGGAAAAAAAAGAAGATTTGAGATATCACGCATGAACGAGTTTAAAGAGGGCCTGTTTGTCTTTGTATCGACAGGCACTGACTGGGATGAGATTAAAAAGTATAGAAACATGTACTCCAGTTGTTCTTGAGATACGGAGATTAATGGAATTAAGACAAGAAGTGACATGCTATGATGCATCTTGGCATATGTCTGCTGGGAGCGCTCATAAACTAAAGCTGTCATGCTTCGTCAGGAAGATCGACATCTCATAGAGAATTAAGTACCTGCCCTTATTTTCTTAAACTGTAGAACTGAGGTCAAACTCTGTAGAAATGCACTGATGTAGGTGAAAAGTGTTAACTTCCTGTTTGGAGCGGTTCTAAGTTTTAACAAACAGATTCAGTAAAAATCTTTCAAGTAGAACCCACATATATAACAAATGAATGTTTTAGTAATTTTATGTTTTTGACATACAGAGTCCTTATAATAATACAATGAAGGACATAAATAAAAATATACAATTCTGAAATTAAACTATTCCTAATTTAATTTACCTAATTTACCTTTAATTTACTATACCTATAACCTTTATTTATTCTATTTAAAGGGCTCGTGTTCCACCTGTACATAGGATTGAAGGTTTTTTGTAAATGTATTCCAAATTTTACATTTTGTATAATTCAACGATAAACTTACATTCTGATGGTACCGTGTTGGTTAAGGATTTATAATAACCTTCAAGAGTTTCAAAGTTCTTCTGGTTTATTCTCTCCTGTAAAGATATGTCACCGAATCTGTGAGGGAGACAGAAAGGGTATCAGCTCAGACACGCTGGAACCCACATCTCTGATGTATTATGATTTATTGAACACTTGATTCACAGGCTTGTAACTTAATAGGTGTTGAAGGATAGTGATTCGTTCGTATCAGTGTGATCTCGTACCTCTCGGCGAAGGTCTGCTGCTCGTTTATGCCCACATTGAAGAGCACAGGAAGCACACGCAGCGGCTTGCCCTCTCGGAGCTCCTCGGGTAATGTTTGGAAGGCATGATGTGGGAGTGGCACCTCAAGAGTGTAACGGTCTCTGGAAGGAAAAGGGGTCACATTTAAGAAGTCCATTAAGCACTTGTGTCGAAAAGGAAGTATGCAAATTTTGTGTGCAGCACATGACCAAAATGTGTTGATTATTAAATGCTAGCTCTTTAAAAGCAGCCATGTATCATGCAGATCACGGTCTCTCTCACCGTCTACCGCTGACGGTTGGCTGAAGGCTGTCCGCTTCTTCAGACGTTGCCTCTGTGATTTTGAAGGTCACTCTGTGAAGGTCAGATATTCCCACCTCCATATCCTCTAACATTCCTATTTCTTCGCCTGGTTGAGAAAAGTCCATGTTAGTCAAATATCCTGTTCTAACCTTTACATTTTATGCACCATGCATTCGATGTATGCATTTGATCAATATGTGTGTGGCTGGGAATCAAACCCATGAATCAAGCCTCTGCACCAAAACATTTTTTAATGAAAAATCCAATGTTATGAACCACATATTATCACATATGACTTGTTCATTCAAAATGTTTATATTGAACATATAATGTGAAACATTTTACAAAGGCACTATGTTACTTTCTTCACATAGTGGTTTGACACATAAATCTGCTCTTACCATGCAATCAAAAACCATAACAACAAGATCTTAATGATTGATAGGAGCTCTCAATTCCTCACATAAAAATATGAACAACATCCTCGAGCACTGAACGTGAATACAAAAAAAGTCACTTGAATCCCAAAGGTCATAATTTGTATTGAGATGTATTCCTTCTGTTTCAAAGCATGTCCAAGCAGATGATTGAAATCGACACTGAACAGAATACAGTACAGTGTGTGCTTCTGAGAGTAATGTAATGTTTATTTCAAAGTTTGGTAACCATGGGGCACAGCGTCATCATGACCGCACACTGCACTTACTATGTAAAACATGATGAGAAGATGAACGCTATTATAAGTGAAAGCAATACATACATCACCAGTTAAAAGGTTCAGAATACTTGAGTGAAATGTTTCCCATCATCTATTCTATAATTCATTAGAAAATGTAACTTATAAATGATAAATAAAGCAGCCAACAAGAAATATATGTGAATATTGTTTATAAGACATCTCAGGGAAAGGGAAATCTCAAGAAAGTGCTTGACAAAATACATTTCTGCAAATTCTAGGGAAAAGTAAGTGTCTGTTACCAGTAGTGTACATATAGACGTATAAAAAAACGGAAGCAAAAAAGCAAAAAAAAAATTGATACATGTAAGGTGTGTTCTTTAAAGGGACAGTTCATCCAATAATAAAATTTCATAATTTATTCACCCTCATGTCATTCAAAACCTATTTATTACACTTTCTTTGCGTGAAACACAAATTAAGATATTTTGAGAAATGGTTCTGTGTCAATACAACGGAAGTCGATATTGTTTGGTTACCAACATTCTTCCAAATATTTTCTTTTGTGTACTGCAGGTGAAACAAAGTCATACAGGTTTGGAATGAGGGTGAATTTTAGGGTAAACTATCCCTTTCAGTTATATGCCTTACAGTTTTGCTTGTGTTGAATGTTTGCATTGGAAATGAAGTTTGTGAATGATTTGCATATGTAACGTTCATCGTTCAGGAGAGACACACATAAAGTGTGAACCGTGAACATACTCACTGTAAGTACTGAGGAGACTTTCAAACTGAGCCACAAGTCCGACCGTATGCAGCTGTCTGAGAAAGCCCTTATCCTCCAAACCCGCATATAAACGCATGACAAATCCACAGGCCAATGCAGCCAACTGCAAAAACAAAAAATGCATTCTGTTTAAACACTGTTAATAAAAAAGCATAGACAGGTTTTGAAATTCTAATACGGTCTTAACTGGCTTCAGATCGATTTGAACTGGTACTGGTGATTATTATTGTATACAGACCGGCCACGAGTTTTCTGGAGGATTTACAATACACATGCAATGTCTTCTTCAAATTTAATTTCATTGTTTTTTCTCAATAAAGATGTCTTTTAGAGGGGTTGCAACACAAAATGTTTTAATCAGTTTAATTTCTTTCCTTGAAGCTTGACATGTTTCTGTTCCTAGCTCAAATACTCTACATGTTGTTACTGTTAGCTGCGGCACACACGTCCTGCCCTCATGCAAGCCTACAACCTCGCATGATTTGCTCTTGTTTGATGCAATCTTCAGCGCTTTTGGTGTTGAGACCAAAGTAGAAGCTTTAATGCAATTTGTTAAGGGCCTTAAAGGAACAGTGTTAACAAAAATGAGAATTCTTTATTAAAAAGTACACATTTGTATACTTTAGGAGCATGAGATTTGAAGTCTCAGAATTCCAGAAAATAAAGTTTGAATTTTGATCGTGTTCCACAAACCAAAGGGAGAATTGCAAAATAGCATGTGTCCTATTTTTAGATGTATTGACTTTCAAATTGCAATTTTGGAGCTTGTCAGCCTGTGATCTGCAACCATCGTCATTTGGCTCTCCCATCCGAATGGTGGATCTGACTCACGGCTTGGCTGAAGACAGCATCTCGTCTTTGCTGGAGCTGAAGACGCTGCACGGTGCTGCACGCCGCTTCCTGGAGTAACACAAAGCTCATCGAGTGTCTGGCTCTCTCGGTCACATCCATCACGCATTCCTTTAGAGTGTGAACCAGAACGGCCAGCTGATCATGTAAATCTGCAGCTGTTGGGGAACATGGATACAAGACAGATTTTTGTAACTCAGTTTTCGTTGGGAGCAGTGGTTTGGCTTGAGGATGTAACATTTACGCATTTGGCAGTGAGATGTCTTTATTCAAAGCAACTTGCGGTGCATTCATAGTACGTTTTCCCTGGGTATCCAACCTACAAATGTTGTACTATTAGCCCAATGCTACAGAAACACATATGAAAAATAATTTGAATATCAAAATTGTTGACGCAATTTCGTTTTCTTCATGGTTCCAAAGAAGGATGAGGGCAGGTCATGTCAACACTTGAAAATTTTTGAACTTCCGTTGTCTCAACTCTCTCTTTACATGGTTCTGACACAAACAACTAATAAAACTGTGATATTAAGTACATTTAGCATTGTTTACAAACGGCTCATATGTCTATGCCAGTTAAAGTACAATCAAAACTAGATTGTAAAGTTCGAGTACAAAATTTATGTTGGCTTGACAAAGCCTGTCCTGAAGAGTTTGAAATAGTTTTTATTATCCTTAAACTTTTTCGAACATGATGGAAAAAATAATGTGACCCCAGTGTGTAAAAACCGGGCTTAGAATGTTTTTAGCATGATGAGCATGTTCGCTAGCATGAAAAGCATGTCTGCTAGCATGATTCACAATTTGCTAGCATGATGTTTACACTGTAAGCATGTTAACTAGCATGATGCGAACATTTGCATGTTTGCTAGCATAATTAGCATGTTGCGACTACGATACTCCAAGCCATGAGTGAAACGAACCAATCCGTTTGTCTCCACGATGTTCTTATGCAGAGATATAGTTATTGCTAAAAGGTTGCTAGCCTAACCTGTTTGGTTGCTATGGGCGTGACCTAGCATCTGTCAGTTGATGATACTCTAAGCTATGAGTGGCACGAACCAACTCATGTGTCTCTACGAATTTCTAAAGCAGAGATATAGGTATTGCAAAATGGTTGCTAGGCTAACCTGTTTGGTTGCTATGGGTGTTGCTTAGCATCTGCCAGTTGATGATACTCTAAGCCAGGGGTGTCCAAAGTCAGTCCTGGAGGGCCTGTGTCCTGCAAAGTTTAGCTTCAACCTTCAGTTAGACTTAGACGTCTTGTTAAATGGTTGCTAAGTTAACATGTTTTGTTGTTATGGGGGTGGCTTCGTAGCTTAATGAAGTTTGTGGGATACTGATTGGTTGCCTGAGTCAAAGGAGCCCAACCCCTCTTCTCTAAGTGGTTGTACTGCGAAGATTTTCAAAAACAAGTTTGGCTTTGTCATGCCAACATAACTATATTGTAAAGTTCGAGTACAAACTTTATGTTGGCTTGACAAATCCTGTCTTGAAGGGTTTGAAATAGTTTGAAAGGATTTATCCTTAAACTTTTTCTAACATGATGGAAAAAATAATGTGACAACATGAAACAGTTTTGAAGCCTTATATGGGCCTGTTTGCTGTCCCATTATAAGTATAGGGGGAATTTTGGGGGGCTCTTACACCCCTGGGGTACAATATACACCCCATTGTGAGTTTTGTTCTTATAGAGCTCTGTCAAGCCAACATAATAAGCTTAACTTTAAATAAATGAGGGCTTGTTGTCCCAAAATCCTGAAACCAGACCTCTCCTATTAGCCTGTTTATACTAGCTGCCCATCCGGCAGGAAAGGTTGAAATGCCATGAAAGGGGCCAAGAATAATAGAGGTTTAAAACTGTAAAATAAGCTAAATTCCTTGTTGTTGAACTAAAGTATATCTCTGAACGCCTGCCTCATAAGGAGCAGGAAATGGATCTGGATTAAATGAGCAGATAACATGAATGTTAGATAACAACAGAAGACCATTTCAAGTCTGACAGCCTAGAAATACAGTATTATACTATACTATTCTCTACACAATATAGCAGAAATATTGTTTAAAAGCAACATATTATCTGATTGTGAGTTTGCATATACTCAAATTTACACAAGGTAGAAAACTATTATTCTCATCCCGGCTATGGTTTTCAGTGTACTAAAATATTAATACTATAAAAAGTTATGAAAAGTTAGTTAGACATAAGCCCAGTCCCCATGAATATCAAAAGTAAATATTTGATGCCCTTTTCTAATGGCATATTTTATATCGGCACATGCGCCAGCTTGTCACTCTTGGCATTTATCAGATAATCCTGGGATTCATATTTATTTGTTATTTTAGAAAAAGGTTAAAAAGCAAAGCCCTTTCATTTGGATTCATTAAAGAGCTGCTTGTATGCTCATTATTTTATTACTGGGGTGTGCTTGAATGCATTTATGTGATTTAAAATATAATTATTTTGAAAAGTAGCTAGATTTACTCTCTGATAGAACAGCCGGATAAAAGCTCCCTTCTCTTTAAATCCCCCATCCTTAAATGCCCAGTCTACTCTGATTGGTCAATTAAAAACACATAACACTTAGCAAAGATAAATGCGTTCGATAATCTACAGCTAAATCAAATGAAAAAGTATGCGACCAATAAATACAGTTTTGGTTTATTTTTGTGACTGGCACCATAAACCGAAACAAAAAGCAAAAAGCTTTTGTTGTTGTGTTGTTATATACAGTTTGTTATTGTGTCAGCATTTTTAAGATTTTAGATAATAGAATCTGCCAAGTCATGTTTGCGCTCCTGCTGCAACCCAAATTCATAAACGCTCAGGATTTTTTAAATCCTGTTGTCAGTGTCAAGACAACACTTAACACAACAAACAATCTGCATAATTCTGTTTGTAACTTTATGTAAATCTGGGCGTGATAAGCAGCAAATAAGCAGGTTCACTCTGTATGTTAATTCTCAGTATAGCAGATAAATTGATCGATAACAATTGGTTGGTTTTAAAAACACTCTGACTTATTTTTCAGGAAAAAGTGTTGTGCAAGTCCACTGCTTTAGAATCTGTACAGTTAAGGTAGCTGTTGTTGCAAAAATAATGAGAAAATCGCCTAAATATAGAATGCTGTAGCCTAGTGCTTAGGAATCTGTTTTTATATTCCTCTATACAATGTTTTTTTAAATCAGATGTAAAAAAACAACCTTTCCAACAAGCTGTTAGTCTAGGTGTATTTTGGTGAGATTGTTTTTGATTCCGCTTGGATCTAATCAGCAAGTAGGCGGCATTTATTCAGATGTGTGACTTGTGTCTACATAGACATGTCACGGAAGTAACTGACATTCCAGACCTCGTTTCTGGAAAGTGATTTCAGTTAAAGAGAGCATTTACCTTCAGAGTTGACTTTGAACTGCATACATTAGAATACAAATGCATTTTCTATGCTCAAACAGCAACGTTACACACAAAAAGGAGATAAAAAAGCCAAATGGTATCCGAGCGGCTCTTTAATCTAATGACTGAATCGGCATTCTTATCTTGATTGTTTACAGGCACGTTCTGTTTTGCAGCTTCTGTCAGTAATCCATTTTGCATTAGTCATCAGATATTTGGCAGTATCATCATTTCTATTTTTCATGTCCCCATTCCGCACAAAGATTTGTCTTTGAAGAATCACGCTTGATGGATACACATCTGCTGGAGTGTATCTGTCAGTTTGAATCGCAACCAAAAGCGTCTAATTTCCTGTTCACCTCTCGCCTCGAGCTATGACACATTTAACTCAACAGGTCCATCAATTCATCATTTATTTGAATGTACTGCCATTGTAAAAGTTATTTGTTTCAAATATTTTTTACAATGACACGACAATGCAACTGTTCTAGACAGAACAATGCACACATGTAGACAATACTGCATAATGTGTATGCTGTCAACAGTAATTTACCACGTTAAAATTCAATAGTTGGTGGGTAATGTTAAATCTTTGATGACATCAGATGCAATACATTTTTGAAGCTACCAATCATTTGTTTACACATTTATAGGGAAACAATAAGAGAGTTAGTCGAGAAATGGCAAGCTTTTTTCACTGAAATTTTAAATCAAATTTGGCCAGAAATAACTTATGTATGGACACAGAATCAAAAGCAAATGTATTGCTCCGTCAAAGTTCAATATTATATTGAGAATGGAAAAACTGCAAATTCAGTCCGTTTCCAATGGGTGGCAGCATTGACTTTGTGAAAATATTTTTTCTCACTTGTACAGCTTGTCATTGGTTGTGGCTTCTCACACTTTCTAATGCTTTGTGTGTGGGTGGTTGGCAAAAAACTGCAAATTGCTGCTAAAACTCATCTCTCAAATGACCGATCTGACAAATGTGCTTGGACAAAGTATACCCAGATGGATTGTTGTTTATGTTTCTCTAGCTTATGTAACTGGTAGATCGCTGCGCTGTCAGTGCAAAGGTCATGGGTTCGATGCCATAAGAAACACAAACTAATAAAATGTACACTGAATGAACTGCTACTTTTGATAAAGTTCAAAGAAGCAAATAAAAGCAATTTTGAAAAGTTGCTGCGACAACTTTTCTGTGTATTGTAACTAGCAGAAATAACTTCTGAGTTTATGATCATGGTTCACATTTTTGGGGAGAAATCTCTCAAATACAGGTATTGTGCGAGTGTGGTGGTTTGTCATGTGTCAATAACACACCTGGATTGTGGGAGGTGATGACATCAGCAAGGGCTTGACCAGGTGCCGTCTCTTGGTTGTTGTTTTCTACCTCTTGTATCTTCTCCACCGAGGCGATAACACAGTTCAAGCTCTTGGCTACGCCGGCCCACACTCTGTCCTAGAAGAGGCAAACCCAACGTTAATCGACCAATAGTGAGTTGGTCAAAACAAGAATATGTCCAGTCAATAACCCGCTTTTCATTTGACATGTTTTTCTTCACATATTTACAATAACTTAAAGGGATACCAAATGAAGATAGTGTTATTAGTTCCTCATCCTCATGTCAGTGCAAACCTGTATTCCTTTTTTTCCTCCGCAGAACACAAAAGAAGATATTTTTTGGGAAGCCTAGTTGAGGCCCCCATTGACACCCATTGTATGGACATAAAACCCTTGACATCTCATAAAATATCTTCTTTTTTGTTACACTAAAGAAGGAAATCATACTGGTTTGGAAGGACATGAGGATGTAATAATAAAATTTAGATTTTGAACGAACTATTCATTTAACTCTTATATTACTTAAGAACTGATTTTGTAGCATCTGATTGTAGCATCAGTCGGGAAGGAGAATGAAGAACTGCCGGTCTAAATAGATTTTTGAGACCATGTCTCAAATTTTGCGCAAATATTGAGTTTATATTTTGTATACAGTATAAGAAAATACGAAGCATAAAGTCTTTCAACAAAACATTTAATTCCATAATTGTACCCCCAATTTTCACTAAATTTGCTTTGAAACATTTATGTAAAATATACACATGTTACATAACCAAGTTTGGAGTTTTGATCCTATGTTAAAAGTTTGAAGACTCCCCACTGAGCACTATGATCACAGGGCGCTCAAAAGTTTGCCTCTCTTTAAGCTTACCAAAACAGCCAGTACCTCTATGTCCCAAAGTGTTAGCAAACCTAGAGCATCCCTTTATAGGTGGTCTTTTTATCCTTTACTTCTCCGAGTGGTGCACAAGGGCGCAGGACTTATTTTGACATTGATTAGAGATGGTTGTCTTATCTCGGCCTCTAATCCTCTCTTTAGCCTCGGTTATGACACACACACACTCCAGAAGGCAATTACAGGAGCTAGACGCCACACTATTTCACCTGCTTGTCACAGCAACGACGGCCAAACAAACAAAACACACTCTTTCTAAGCATTTTAATACGAGATATCCTTTGTTTAATGACATAAAGGTCCCTAACAAACCTTTAAAGCGGCTGCTGAATGCGACAAGGCTAACCCCATCTCCTGCCTCGCCTCATTAATGTCTCTATTTCTGCCGAATTACTTTCAGCCTCTTGAGATTCTATCAAATAAGTCACAGCACGATTGTATTTGTACCTCAGAGCATCACTGTGATGTGCTGAAGAGCACAGTCCAGACATACGGAGGGCCAGGTGTGTGAAACAAATCAATTAAAAAAACAAATCAGGTTTTAAATTGATGCTACGCTGACATAGGATCAAATGTGTCTGTAAGGCCAAAGACACAGGATGGCAAAGTTCAATATTAGAGTTTGACGACTGACTACTTGATTCTCAACATTACATTTATAAAATATGCATCTTTATAAACCTGTGAACAAATAAAACCCAAACAAAACTTGCCCATTCTTCCTCGTCATACTCTGTCTGGTGAGGGATGGAGTCAGAGCGAATTGGAGACGCTTTGTTATCTTTGGGAGCCATCCGAGAGCTGGCAAAATTGTTGCAGACGGTGTGCGGCTCTGCGGTAACGTTCGCATTCGCGTCAGGTTTGGGCTGGCTGGACGGACTGCAAGTTTTGCTGACGTAGCCAGGACGGGCGGCATGCAGGGCCAAAAGGGCACTCTTGACCAACTCATCCTTCAGGGCGTGAACAAACTGCTCTGTCTGGAGAGAGAGAGATAGAGATCATGTGTGTATTTTTGGTTAGGGTTGACAGAATTCAATTGAAGACTCTCAAAACAATTCATGTACTCATTTTGTCATATTTTATATAAGTATAATATAATGTGACTTGTTTACCACTTTTGTGTTTATAGAGTACCTAAACTGTCAGCGATAACAGCGAATTATCTTAGGAAAATTCCACCTAATTTTAACCTTTTTCCCCACATTCCATGACATTGCAACACATACTTTTGGGATGTTGTGAAAATGACATTGCAATGAAAATAAAATTTGTTCACAAAAACAGAATTCATGCTGCACCTTCTAGACAAGAAAGTAAGTTTATTTCCAAAAAGTTCGCAGGGCTGAAACCATGTATGAGGACACCCCCCGTGAGCATTTGATAACCCACTATTTTAATAAGGCTGCGTTTTATTAAAGTACAGCGGAGCGTAAGAGTGAGTGGGAAGATTAAAGAGATGGGGAGAACCATTTCTGAAAAGCTAATAAGCAGCCAAGGACAAGAGCACATAGCAATGGCCAGACGATAACCGAAGAACAGCGAATGAAGACGTTCGGATGAAAGAGAAAAAAATGACAACAGATGTGGTTCATCTCGGTTTCAGCTACATAACAACATCATCACATGATTCGATTAATCTTTTAGAAATTCAGAAAACTGGAAAGTTGCATCTTCAGAGTTATATTCTCACACTTGTGCACCTGGATGTTTGACAAGAACTATGTCTGGTATAAAATCGACTGGTGCAACACCACATGTAGCAATCAAACTGCGGCTGACTATGGGTGTCATAGTTATAAAGACGGAATTAAATTACGCCATTGTAATTCTTTCTAACAAACACTTGAAGACTAGAAACAAGCGATAAAAGTGTAACTATTTGTATTTGAATGTAGCCAGGCTGCACATAAAAGCCACTAAACTGCTGCCCACCGCCCTAAAGGCCCTGTCTCAGCCAAGCATTTTGCATTCTGTCCCAACTTCATCTGGCTCCATGAGACTATTAGCAAATTCACAGCCCCAGATTGCTTATCTTTTCAATGTAATTTGCCAGGCGTCAGCCGTGAGGTTTACACAACGTCATTGCTTTTCCCAGGCAAATGAGCAGATTCTCCTCTTGCTCGAATGAGCCGTTTGCTTTGACCTTTTCTCCAACCCACCGATCGCTATTTCAGATATGATAATCACATTTCACAATTAAACACAATTTCTAGCAACAAATTCACTCTCGTTTGGATTCTCGCCGGTCTGAAAATGAAATGGAATATTTTTTATGTTTTTATATAAAACTTGGATCTCAGCTCGCGGCTATAGTTACTACGGTTAGGAAACAGACACATACACAACTGTTGACATTATCCAGGGCTTCAAATTTAAAGCACTCAGACATCAAGCATGATAAAATGTCGTACGTGTGATGTTGTGTCATAGCAATTCACATAACTGTGAATGACATATGTTTACAATTCCACTCCTGAGACGCCAACATTGGACATGTTGCCTTTGTCTGCCAGTTCAGTTTATGTACCTCTGCTGACAGGCATCTTAAATATGAGGCATGGTGGGTCCTAGGACCGGAATTAAGATCTACTGCCTTAGGGTTTGTTGATATTATTAAAAAATATATATTGTGTGACCCTTTCCAGGTATTTCAAGACATTCAATATATATATATATATATATATCAATATTTCTGTATTTATTCTGAAAGTGTTAAAGGGATGATTGCACTAGAGGAACCTTGAAGCAGATTTAAAATGTTTAATGCATTAAAGTATGTATAAATAAATGTAAAAGTAGGTAACTTACAGTAAAAATCTGTTCAAATTGGGCAAATTTTTCACTAAATATACAAAGAATATTTAAACCACTTTATTTGGACTCATAACATATAATAATGATAATCATCATCATTTTTATTAATGCCCTGGTTGGTGGCGAAAAAAGGCACACAGACCAGAATACAACGTCAACACAAACACATGCTCACGGTTGGAGATTTCAATCAACTCGAGCCAGCTAGCTTCAGCTTCTGAATCGGGCGGCCGGCGTCACACTTCTAATCAAGGAGATGACGAGGGGCGACAGGGAGAATTAAGCGATGAAGGCGTCTGATTGCCGTTATTCCACTGAGGCAGAAACAATCTCTGTGTCACAGATTGCCCACCGACAGCACCAGATGTAATTCATTAATTACACCCATAAAACATGAAGTTATCCAAACTAGTTACTCAGACTGGAGGCTTCTGTTGGTTTTGGCCGAGGGATGTGACGGAGCACTGGCAGTTTGTCAAACTGCCTCAGTGATGTAAATCTGACCCGTTTCAAGCCAAGACTTGCGTTCTTGTGTAAATGGAAAAACATGGTATCTGAACACTGTGTGTGAGCTGAGGTGAGATTTGGTGCCATCTGCAGAGAGACAGAACCCGGTGTAGTGATTTGTGCATTAAAACCTAACATTCTGATATTGGAGTTCTGATATTGGAGAATGATTAAGCATCCACAAAACAACATCTTTAGAATATAAAAAAACTGTAAATATGATACCGTCTTAATACCACACTTATCTGGTACCATCGCATTACCGACTTTGGTCATTTGCAATAAAACCTGAATCTATTCTCAGAGATTGTGTAATTATTTTGCCACCTTTATTTTTAGAGTGCTGGTCTCTTTGAACCACCGCTGGATGTCATAGATAGGAAACTGGTCTCACCTTCTCCTCTAGGTTCTTAAGTGTGTCCTTCAGCGCTTGGCTGGAGCACTGGTGGGCCACCTGCAGTAGCTGGTCAGCAAGCTCAGAGATGAGCGGCTGTAGCTGGAACACAGTGCCCAGAATCTCCCTGGCCCGGGCCGTCTGTTCTGGAGGATAGTAGATGGACTGATAAGCCGTGCTATAGCTGAAGACAGGTGGGCGGTCAGAAAAACAGGGGAGAGAGATTGAATAAATGTCAGCGGCAGCTGAAGGCTGTCATATTGTTCGTGCTCAAACAGGTGTCAGATTACTGTGGTGCTGTGTACAAAATACGCTGTGACATCAATGTGTCGATATGAATGGTAAACATATCTAATAAACTCAGCTGAACCAATTACAATCCCTGCCTGAATACGCCTGACTTCCTGTGGTGAGGTTCGATAAGGTATGATGACGGTTTTGTGTGAACTGGATTGCGGAATGGGTTTCGTCTAAGCTCAGGAGCCAGTAGAGAAATAGCTCCATTGGATTGAGTCCACAGACATGTACTAGCTTCGATGTACAGGGTTTTACAACCAACCAAGAAACAGTTTGTTAATATATATGGGCAATACTGCAACACATACAAATTGGCAAACTAACAAAAATGAATAGATTCATTGAGAGTAGCGTATTTCTTTCAACACCATCAAAGAACAGCATCCATACTTAGACAACTAGGAGAACGGAGCCAATACATATCGACCAGAGGATGTGCAGCCACGCTGGGAGGTGCATGTGTCCCGCCTGGCTGGACCCAAGTTAGTCTGTACGTTTGTTTGCGATGGTGGAGATTAGAAGCGGAGTAAGAGCGTCCTGATCCCCGATCAGTGTATCAGTGCGAAACTCAGACAGTCTGGGCTCATCGCTTCAGATAATTGGCTCCTGAGAGAATCACTAACCGCTGCGGCTCTGAGCGAATAAAGATCTCGCTTAAAGACGGGAGACACATACCAAGGCATATGAAAAATAAAAGAGCGTGTCGATAACACCGCCGGGCTGAAAGGGATTGATTTCACGTCTGTACTGAATCTGGATATCTTCAGTGTAACAAAATCAAAAGAGCGATGTTACTAACTCGATGTAACCAACATGGAGAAGAAGAAAAAGAACCTTAGTTTTTCCGTCGTGCTGGAATTTAACAACATTTAAACTGACAGAACATGTTTTCAAATTCTTATCCTAGCACCTTCGCTAACACACAAAGAAAACAAAACACTTATCTTCATAATCAAACAGGTACTGTTCTACGAAGAATTTGTATCCTCTATCTAGCTTTGATCTTGTCGTAAGCGAAAATTTGTTTGCAAGATGTTGTTTATCATCTCGCCGTATTTGTGGCAGCTGTGAAAGGCACTTGATAAAGTTCATTCTGAGGCACTAGAGGAAGTAACATTACACTGCTACTCGGCGGAACGGAAGATGCCTGACGTCATGTGAAAAAGGCCTATTGGTTGATGTCTTCATGCAGCGTCCTGCAAATCAAGCAAACCAGCAGAAAACAGAAAGTGTGCAGTATTTTATCAAAACCTTATTAGGATGTGATTTGAAGAAAGTGCAGCAGACATAATGCCATCTGAGACCCAGCAATATGGTTAATGACTTGTTGGGCTGACGCCTCATGGGAGCGAGACCCTATCTAGAGTGAAAAGAGATTCTTTATCAACCCTGCTTCAAGAAAACATCACTCGTGCAAAGATGGCAAGCGGCACGAGAAAGCAAGCAAACAGTGGAGACCGACTCATTCATCAAAAAGCACTCACAAATCCTTAAGCCATGGATCCTGGTCTCTGCAGACCTCCGTCTGAGCAAACGGCATGTTTAATTTGACATAAACAAAAACAAGGCTGTCAGGGGCGCAAGTGCTGTCTGCTCAGTACTGTTGTGTAGCGGCCGAGGCATTCGGACGAAAGGAACAAGAAGACATCAGGTAACACAAATTTAAACCGTCTGGACCAGGAGGTTTTGAAAAGTCAACTTTGAACATTCGTATTCATAGTCTCAGAAATCAATATTATGGCATTTAATTGATTTGTAAGCTATTTTGAATAACATAAGATGTCCCATTAAGAGTTTCCCACTGGTATTTGTAATGCAGCTTTACTACTGACAAGATTCTCCAACACAAAAAAGTTCATATTGTTTAATACCCTTCGAAATAGTTATATACCTATGGATTTGTTTACATTAGTTGTAAGCTAAATTGGTGTCTTAGATATAAACTGGTCACATCTCTCAAAACATTATTTCTGTTAACACAAAATATTAACCATATAAATGTAAACAACATAAATATACATATGAAGAGTTTGGTTCCAAAATGAGAAATCTCCATTTTAAATGTTTTTCAAAAATAGTGCATTGCAATGAATATCCATCAAACTGCAGTTGGATTTAAGCCATAATAACTTCAAAATACAGCTTACTAACACAATACAACAAAATAAAAACATGATAACATATAAAAAAATGGTTACTGATTTTTTTTAACAGAGTTATCTCATCTTGGAACCAAGCTCTTCATAAAAATATATGTGATTAATATAAAAATAATATCAAACAAATAAATCATCAACCTGCAACGTGTGTGTCCAAATGGTTTGAAACAAGTTTAAAATAATCTACGACTACAGCCTCACAAACACACAGCATGGAAGCAAAGCAAGTTTCACCAAACAGCAGGAGACATTAAAAAAGGTCTGCATCCATTAGCCAAAGCCTTCATGTGCAAAAGATGAAAAGTGTTTAAAAAAACATAAATATCCAACCCTAGATATTCATAAATTATCAATGGAAATAAAAATACGTTAATGAGAAGAAAGGAAGCACAAAGCCCTGGGTGTGTTCAGGCCAATATTATTTCGTCAGTGTATATCTAATTAAAAGTCCAGATACGGAGGCTGGCAATGGTAAATCATATTTTATGAAATTGTTCAGCTGTACTACAAAAAAATATAAAATCTTAGCATGCATCCAGTAAAACTGCCTTCAACTGTTTTATTTTTTATTATGAAACATTTCTTTAAAATAACTGCATTTTAACGACACCAACCGTTTTTTTTGTGCTTGGTTTCAAACTGCCGAAATAAGTGAAAAAATATGTCAAGGCAATAAGACTCTGCGCTGAATCATTCACGTTGCTAAATCGTTCCACTCCGAGAACAGTTTGTTATTGTGTTGTGTCGAACCAGGCTCACGTGGAAACATAACTTTGACCATTTCAAGTGCTTTGAATAGTTCGGCGTGATGGTGGAAAAGTGCTCAACACAGACTTTCATTTTAGATGAATTCCTTAAAAACAAGTCTTACAATATGATGCACTTTCCTCTCAAGTAAAGAGTCTTGTATCAATTTAGCTGATTTTCAGAAACGCATCACCAAAATTTTGCGTAATGTTCTACTGAACAACTCACAAATGTCTTTTGCCATCGGAATATACAGTACCATCTGAAACATACGCAGGTGCAAATACACACTTGCTAAAAAACTTCCACCTCTCACCATTTAGAAGAAGTCAATTAACATTGTGCTTGTAGCATTGCTACAAGATGTTAAAAAATTCTAGTCATTCAAGTCATGTCCTCTCGCTTAAACTGAAGACAAATCAAATGAAAATAAAGGTGTAAAGTAGCACCATCGTACACATTAAGGAGAAATAAATGCACAAGCTCTTTTTGTTAGAGGAGGCCTCAGGGAACATGAGAATGGATATTGATTGGCTCTCACACAGCCGGCCAATCAAAGGCAATGCAGATGCATATTACATCGGACCGAGTGTCCGCCCCTGACCCGTTGAATCAACTCATGGCTCCCTGGCCGCCTCTCTTTCTTGGCTTTTCAGACAGGGAAGACAGACAAATGGCTCTTTCATTTTGCTTTTTCTCCAGCACCCTTTTTCCTGTGATTAATTAACAATGACCAAGTATCATGTCTGTTCTATGATTTGTCTTTTAATCAAAGAAAATGATAAAAGCTTGCTTTCTGAAAAGGTCATGCCGGGCGGGCGAATCAATATGGGGTGTGCTTCAGGTTGTATGTCATTATCTGTAAAGCGAGACAAAATATTCCAAGATGATGCAACATTGATGAATCATATTTATACAAAACAAATTCGTGGTTGACAAGGAGTTTGAAATAATTTCATTCGCAGAAAATCACTGTGGTTTACAGAAGGACACATGGAGCCAGAGAACTACACAATCGGTGCTGTGAAGGAACTATGTCAAATAGGAAACAAAATGAGGCCGGTATCTTCATGGATTAGTGTGCAGCGCGAACGCTCTCTCAGAAATTGATTGAAACGGCAAATGTCCTTGCCTCGTATCAGCGGCTCACTCGGCCGATAAATCTCCCCCAATGCTGCACCAAAGGTTTGGGGCCAGAAAACTTTTGAATACGCTACTTTACAACTACTGGTTGGGCTCAGTACCTTAAAAAAACAACAGAAAATAATTGGTCTTATGTCTGTCTTTTAATGAGCCAATTTCTCTGAGGGTTCAGGAAAAGTACAAACCAAGCGATTGCAAAATGGTCACATTCACAAGGACGAAATCAACCCCTCAGACTGGACTATATGCACGAAACCGATCTTCATTTCTGTGTGCAAAACTCAATTGTTCAGAGAGAAGAACAATGAATATCTTGTGAAACTCTTTGTTTATGACAATCACTGGAGGGCTGAATCCGAGATGCTCCTCTTGAGAAGAGAGGGAACATTCATATTTGAAATGTTTCGTGTGACAGACAAACTGCTGTCGTTTCTGCTTCAATCACATTTCGGCTGCTGCAGTCGAGAGAAAGTGACTCAGTATGCAGAGAGCTCCCCAATTAAACATGTCTCCTGTGTGTGTGTGTGTGTGAGAGAGAGAGAGAGAGAGAGAGAGAAGGAAGGATGTAAGAGAGGGCTGACAAACATAAAGAGAGAGAGAGAGATGAGGATGTCAAGAAGTGAGAGAGGCCAGACGAGAGAGAGAAAGACGGGGTGAGGACTTTGAGAAGAAGGGAGTGATTGCTGACAGACAAAGGAGAAAGAAAGACTGAATTCGAGATAAAGAGAAAAAGAAATGAGGAGAGGGCTGACGAACCCACAGAGAAAGAGACAGAGAGACAACGATTAGGGGAAGTGAGAGACAGAGAGACAGCAGCACAAAGCTCCAGAATGTAAACTGGCCACTTAAGCACTTTTTTAAAAGGACAAATTAAAGATCAAATAAGTTGTTGTATGTCAAAGTTTAATAGTAAATTAAATATAAAGTTGAATGTGTTTTTCTAGCTGAATTAAACATCTATACAGGAAACACTGGTGTGCTCATTGTGCAAGTTGTTTGTTGTGTACCTACTGAGTCAGATAAAACCACACATCAAAACAAATAAAGGTTTCCTCTCTGTGACCGATGCCCATTAGATTACAGCTGCGATTTTGTTTTTTTTAGATACATTTGTGACCATCTAAGCAGCAGTCTGGAGCCTTGAGAAAAGTAATTAAATCACAGTCAGAATTCATTCGAGAGCGACAAGCAACGTTACACCGATGGGAGCTCACAGGGGCTCCTGCTCCAAATGTCACGTCTCTGACGTTATTAAAGTTATTAAGGACGAGAGACTGAGAAAAAACAACAGACCAATTCTGTATTCCAGCCCGAGCACAAAATGTATCAAATCCATTCTGCTATAGCCGCGCATCTGAAGCTAAACCACTAGTACCGTCAGTAAAAAGCAATTATTCTAAAATGACAATATAATCCTGACTCATAAGGGGTTCCCCACAGGCAAGCCAGAGCTTGATATATTTGAAGAAGGCCGCTAAAAAGATGATGAAGAGGAATGTGTGATTTTGCTTTCTGATTCAAGGCTTGTCAGACTGTACCAAATGACCCCTGTGGGATCTTGTGTAAGAGTTCAAACAGTCTGTTTTGTACAACACGGCACGTGTTGAGTGGGGCTTTCAAATCATCAATCCACGTCACGTTCTTCCATCATCTACATCAGAAACCAAAGACTGCTAATATTGCCAATGCCTGGAAAAAAAAATGAGTATCTGGAGTATGTCGCTGCCGTAAATAAAAACGAAAGTCACCGACTGCTCGTTCTTCAGAGCGAGGTAATTTAATTTTGATTTAACGTGAAGGGAATGCTAAATTATGGGGAAAAGAATTTACAGCGAAGACGTGAAGGCAGAGAACGTCACATTAAACAATTCAAGACTCCCCATTTCGTCCCACGATGACAGACCTCCCTGACTAAATGACTAAATGTTCACAGCCAGCGCTGAACTTATAAATGATGATGCCCTGGAACAAAAACTGGTCACAGATCAGGCCCTCAACAGAACCAGACCTACTGCCCCCAGTGTGGTTTTTTTTTTTTTTTTTTTTTTTTTTTTATTATTAAATGTTTTAGTTAAGTTGCGATGCTCACAGTGTAAATTCAAAACAACAGGCGCACAATAAATATAGTCACGCTGCATTTCTCAATAACTTGCAATGTGGGAAATGACTGAGTATGTAACATTATTGGCTAGACTGAAATGTTTTTCACATGAGTTGCAGGGTATTTACACAAATATCCAGTGAGCCGAATGGAGTTTGCATCATTCGAACGCTGAAATCTCATTAACGTGTGCATTTTATAGCCAAGTTAAAGTTTTTGTGTTTGGATCAAATATTTTCTCTCATTAAGTGCCTATATTGTTAATCTCCCTAGAGACAAACCTAGTCTACTGACGGTGGTACTTTTCTATTTTCAACTGCAGTGTTCATAGAACGGTCAACAAAAACCTTATATTCACATGTACTTGACTGTTGGCCAATGAAATGCTTATGTTCAATTATATGGATGTCAAAAATATATTGACCTCAAAATGGTACGACCTTGAAGTATATTCACATTAAACATAAGACAAAATGTTACATCGTTTTATTTTTAAGTCACTTTGGGAAAAAGTGTCCTCTAAATAATATAGGTTATAATATATGCTATAGAGCACGCCAGTGAGTTTTTGATTCATAAGGCAAGGTCGGGATGTTTCATTTTGCTGTTATAAAAATAAAATTCACCCTTAAAGCAGAGTAATACCCAGCATGAAGTGAGATCAACTAACCTCTTCTTCTCTGATTCGTATTTGCTAACCAGTCTTTGCAAGCCTCCGTTTTTGAAGCCTTGCGAATGGGCAGCCGGAGCTCCAACTGTGACCACATCATACACAGAATCTGTGGAGAAAACAGCAACATCCCTCAGCAGGCCTCACAAATCACCATCGAGGCCACCGAACAGGCTTTATACCTGGGTTTCCTCTTGTTTTGAAAGTGTCCTGTTGTTTTGTGAAAGTATTCAATCATTCCCTTTATATAGCCTATCCACGTTTTACTCTGTTTCTAAAGAGTCTTCCTGACGCGTATATTAAACACAATGCTATTGTTACAGCATATATGTTCTTCAGACACATCACAAACATACTAATGGATTTAATGGTTGTAATGGGAATTGTCATCATCAACACTTTAATCAATTCATATGTTTTTATATTTTTAATCATCTTAGATCAAAAAGATTTGCTGTTCAATGCACTAAAGAAACAGTTCTAATGCCACAGATCACCTTGCTGTTACTCTATGGCTATATTTGTCATGACGATATACAAACATGTCTCCAATGCCTTCAAGCCTTTCTATAGACTTTTCTGAATGACCCTGAATAAAATAATGGGTCCACATATTTGTGGAACCAAGGCCCATGTGGCCATCTACAGGTAATATATTGTAAAAATATGGTAAGCCTGCACAGAGAGCGAGCTCTTAAATCCATTAAAAAGCTATTAATGAGACCCTCTTCGGATACACTGGCCCAAGAGAAACAGGATGGTCGAATCGGCCCGCTCTATGGCTTCCTAGGGTAGTTCTCTCTCTCCTAATGACGACAGGGTTCTCGCATTACGGCTTCTACAACACCCTTGTGCTCTTACGCCGCCCCGTCTCTTATAGAATGTCTAATTGGCTGTTTCAAACAGTGCACTCATACAATAAATATAGTGCTATACAGTATACTGTATACAGAGCAGGAACATCCGTCACACTGGCCCAATTCGAGCCCATTTGTGCTGGATTCTGCTATCTCTATAAATGGAGGCATGGTAGGATGTGTGCCTTGAAGAATTGTGGATCATGCATTTGCTGATCCTAATATGTATTTAAATGCTGGATCCTTAATCTGAATTGGTAAATAGGTTTCTTATATATTCGTACAACGTTCTTATATACGAGGGCTGGGCAATTTGCTTAAATTTTGATAATAACTTCCAATTTTGACCAAATGTTTTCAATGTTTTTAAATGTTTGATATTGTTCTATAATAATTAAAAAGTTGTTTCTCGATATTTCTTTTTTTTCTGAAAACCTGACTACCTCAATATTACTTTTAGCGGACTAATTAGATCTTTGCACACCTGTGTTGCTTGATGTCGCCATTTTTTTGATACTGTGTTAAATTTTGTGCTTTTTGTATTAATCTTAATTTTCAACAATATTTGATGTTCACAATATTCTGTAATTTTACATTTATCACATCAGCAAATGCTCAGTATCTAAATAATATTCAACATAATATATATACAGTCTTACTTACAGTTTTAATTTACTGACAATTTTTTAAGCATACACATTTGCCTTAAAATACACCAATTATTAATTTGTGCTTAAATTGTCAATAAAACTGTGGATTTTAGTAAAATTAAGTTTTTGTTTATATATTGTAACAGTTTTTGTTATCAATAATATCCTTGAAACCAATGTTTAAAAACAGAAATAACTTCCTGTGCAGTTTTTTTCAATGTTCCCAAATAAAAGCCTTTAAGATTTTAATGACTATTGACATTGATTTATCTGACATGCTATGGCACAACTTAAAAGCAGCTTAGTGCCTTGACACCACTATGCAACTCGAAAAAATCACATCACTGCCATTCTGCAGTAAGATGCCTGACAGCGGCTGTCTCCAAATGTCACCTCACTTCTTATATTTGAGACCATAAGCAAAACGTTTTCCTTGAAGAGTTTCTTTGTGCAGAGTCCATAAAGATGGGCCGCCATTAAGCACTTGAATCGGTGAAGGATTTTGGGCTTTTAAACTCTTATTCTGTCAGTCATTCATTACAGCATTGCTCTGGACGTTCAGTCGTGGTCTAAAGCTCGAGTTTTATGCGTTTTTAAATGACATTCTTGCATAAGACAGTAATTTTTGGCATAAGCAATAACCCGCTCGTAATTGAATTTGTCTTTAGAAGTGAAAAGGCATTCACGTTCACGATCATCACATGAAATGAATTTCAAACACCTTAAGTCGACAATCTATCTATCTGTCTGTCTGTCTGTGCAGAACAGCTCATATTATTTTGTCATTCATCTCGTACAATCAAAAGTGTGAATTCCTGCCGTGTTGCATATGCCCGGCCGTCAAATCCTCATCAGTGATCTCAATGTAGATCTGTACCTGTCCACATGTCCCTTCTGACCCCTCACTGACTGCCTCACCACCTGCCGCTGTGACACACGTGTACAACTGAGCCCACTGCTCTCAGCTAATAGGGTGGAACTGATCTGTAGGACCACCACATGCTGCTTCCCAGAAAATGATATACTACCAGTAGCTTAATAGCTAGACAAGGAGAGTAGGTGAGTGGATGTGTCTGGAACTGCATTTCTGCAGTATATACTCTGCATTAAACGGTGTGCACAATGCACATCTTATACATTAATAGAATATCAAGATGACCTACTTTACTACATTATGCAGTTCAGTAAAGTGCACCGTGTGCAATACTGTATCCCACAATGCATTGTGCTAAACTTGATCTTCCAATTCCAGTGTGACTCACTACTTTAAAAATGTTCTAAATTAGATTTTTTTTTATTTCTAAGACATCAATTAGATGGCAATGGTTTAAAAAGTTTTTATAGTATACACTTTATACTGTACAGCATTGTGTTCAGTATGCCAATCCTGTTATTCAAACACAAGCAGAAAAATTGAGAGAAAATGCATTGCACCTGTTTTTCTTGGACATGTCACAAGCATTCTCTGCGTGTGCAGGTTGATGGGGATGAACTCCAGATACTTCTGGCCTTTGCTGCAGCTTGGCTTGAACGACGGGCCTAGGAAAGATTGGGAGAAGCCAGACGTTTACACATAATCTGTTTTAGTCCCCCTTCAAAAAACAAGCAAACAAACAAACAAACAAACAAAGACGGCAGAGTACAAACAGACAGTCTCGCTGCCCGCATGGGAGCTCTCTTGCCATCTGTTTTATTGAATTACATGCAAATATGGGCGCTTGCTATTCGTTTCATGCGTCTTTATTATGCATTATAGCAATGGATTTGAACGCATTCAAGAACAAAGTGACGTCTTGATCAAATGAATACCACTGGGGCTCGCGGTCTCTGGAAACCGATGGTAGGCAGATTAAATTCATAAAAATAAGGCAATTAAACATAAATAGAAAGAGGGACCCACAACAAAGACCTTTACAAGGCCCTTTCATTCAAATCTGTGAAAAGAACATCGTTCACACAAGCCAGATAAAAGATCAAATAAATCAAAGTTGACCTACTAATAACTTGTGCTACACACTAGCGAGTCAACTCAAAATCTGATTGTAGATGTAGCAACTAGTATGAGTACACATATCGCTCTCCTGAACATTAGCAAGTTTATTCTTCCAGTTTAAATCCAGAAACCCCAGGATTTTGTGAATCACAGCACCACCTGCTTAGTAAAAAATCAACCCAATTAAAATCATAATAAACTGATACACTAAAGCCCCTTTAATGAAGTGCATATCACGCAGTGACACCCGCGTGTCTTTTGATCCCTTGAATTTAAGAAATGCTAATAAGACCAGCAAAAAACACTTTTTGAAATGTTATCGGCCCTTTTTAAGTACTTTTTAGCACATTGTTTGGCCATTTGTGCTGTGAGTAGACAAAACATTAGACATGCATAAATAATTAAAGTACATCTCTACATAATTGATGATGGGTATTGAAGAAATGCAAAACATATGAAAATATAAACCTATGCAAAAACGTGCATAGGTTAACCCCAGCAACAAAAGCAAAAAAGTGATTAAATTTCACAAAAAAATAAGTACTGGATGTTCTTGTAATTCTAACTATTCTCAGTGGTAATTTGTATTAAGACACAGTACAATACCTGACAATCCTGCATAGTTCACATTTAATAAGCAAAATACATTTCTGTATCGTGATTGAGATTGTTAGCTGTTCAAATCCACATCTAAAAGCATGTTAATAATAGCACACCAAAGGTAAGATTACTCATTTAAAAAGTGAAGGAGAGCTTTAACAATGAGATCTGATTAAACTCAAAAGCTCAAAGGCTCAATGCTTTAAAAACATCAATAGAATCTCTATGACTTCCATTACAGCCCACCCAACATTAACATGCACTTGCATGTGATCTTAAACTCTCTGAAAGGCTGATTTTTTACTACACATGTGCTCCAGGAAACCAGCCCAGGCAATCAAGAACTAGCCAGAATGGATCAGACCTGCCAGTGCGTGGATAAAAGTTCTCTTTACATAATCAGGAGGTAGAGCCTGCCTCCCTTTAAGCGAACCATGGGGATGCGTTTCCCCAAGGGGGCCCCGAAGAGCACATAAAATTACAACTTTTTGGTGTTTAATGAAAGAAATGTTGAACATCCGACAGTATTCACTAATGCAAACAACAAATATGTAATTTACGTGATTCATGTAATTTATAATTATCTGTCAATTCAGCGTTTTATTTAAGAGAAGGTTTAGGAAATTGTGTGCATACTGTAAATTCATTAAATGTTTTTAAAGTAAATACACTGAATAAAAACTTTAAAAAGATTAAATTTACCTCGAGGGCTGTGTGGCTTTAAAATAGTGTCTACAGGTTGTGGTTCAAATAAAATAAGAATGGTTTTTGATAAAATCTGTGCAAATAGTAAAAAACATTGAACAATTAATTCCAGAACCTTTGTATGGTCTGTGCTCATAATTTAAAGAGACTTTTCACCTAAAATTGGAAGCTGAATGTTTCGACAATCACAATACACTTGTAATGCAATTTTTTTTAATGATATTCCTACATCCCAAACAGTGCTACAACTAAAAGAATTGGGTGTGTTAGGTTTAAAGTGTGCATGGAAATAATCAAACACTAACAACAGTCAAGACCCCCAAATAAAATTCTGCTTAAGGCCTCTTGAGGCTTGGGCCGGCCCTGTCAGGAGGAGACTAGTATCCTCCGTACATACAACATATTTAAGTCTTATTGTAGGTTGTTAAAACACTTGTTAAAGGGACAGTTCACCCAAAAATAAAATACTGTCACCATTTCACACCCTAATGTTGTTCAGAGCTTGTATTTGACTTAAATTTAGATATCTTGAGAAATGTTCTCTTTGTGTCCATATGATTGTAGTCAATGGGGTCCACTGTTGTTTGGTTATCAACTTTCTTCACTATATCTTCTTTTGTGTTCTGCATAAGAAGAAAAGTGATACAGATTTAAATGACATGAAGGCGAGTAAAATATGAAAGAATTTTGCCGTAAAAAAACTGCACACAGTCATGGGCACAATGTCAATACACAACATGTCGAATGGATGGTGACCAGGGGCATATGGTGGTCTTCTGTAATTAGACAATGTTTGTTTTTCCATTTAAAACTTTACCTACCATCAAAAAACAACTAATAATATAGGCTACTGTTGTACTTTTACTGTACATGTATATGATGCTGATTGTCAAAACCACACAAAGCCATCAAAGTTAGTTTGTTAGTATACACATTTGTTGACATGTATATTGACATTTAAATATTACAACTATAAAATATTTTAAGTGTATAAATATATTATAATCCAAATTCTTTAATTATTATAACCATGGTTTCTTTACCTATAAGATATTATTAAACTAACCTTATATTAAGCTCAATAGTCAGCTAACGCTGCACAAACAGTGCAGGTGTAAATACTGGGGCTGTCAAGGAGGTGCAACTGTAATTATTGAGATAACTGGCTCATTCCCACATCATTATCACAAGTACAGTCAAGATCCTGTTGTGAAAATACATGAATAGCCGAGTCGCTTCGTAATTACTCCCTTTCTGGTAGTTTGACCCTTTTGGTTACATTATTACATTTGGCACGATTCATTTATTCCACAAGCAAAAGGGGGTGGGCAGCTATCAGTCCAATACCCTCAAGAGGCAGCCCACTCCATGTGAAATACCTTATAACAACTTTTAAGCTACTGAAATGACAGGGATTGAGGACCCAAACCCCCTGAGTCCATCATTATAAAAGAATGACTTAGCGTTACATTTCCCCACTGTGTATCGTGTGGCAACTGAAGCCACCCAGCGCATCATGAGACGGGACAGTGTGACACTGCTGTCATTCAGACAGGTGTGTCCTCCCTCGGGGGACACAGGCTAATGGAGCTGGGCCAGCCAGCCATGGCAGAGGAATTAACCTTATCGCAGACACCATCTGGCCATCCAGGTGCATTCAAAGGCTGGTGAGGGAAACCCCAGCAAAACTGACCGCCCAGTCTGCAGACCAGCTTGTATTAGAAGGGGACGGTACGACTAAAACCTTTAATGATGGAAAAGTACATTTAACATAAATAACACAATCTGTTAGTCTATATCTCATTATCTATTTAAAGTCTGCTCATAAAATCTCGAAAAACACATCATGACAACAGTTTAAGCGATCATGTCTCCAATAAGAGTCTTCTGTCAGGTGTAACTGAGCGTATGTATAGAACATTATGCATGTTTCTTGCTTTCAGTACATGCCCGCCTTTTTGTGGCAGAAATCTCCAAGGTAGTTCAAGGTATTAAAAAATGGCTTGGGCCCACCAAACTGCCAGAGGAGACGATAGGCACAGAAGTCAAAGCTTAACACACGGCTGGCTAAAGGTGCGAAGACTTCTGACTGATGCAGAAGAGATTCATGCATTTTAAATGGGTTCACATCTCCTTGGCTGCGCCAACCGTTTTCAATGTTTTCCTCTCATTAAACAGACGCCAGCAAAAATCCCTGGGCAGCAGCATGAAAAGTAACGTGTGGCGTCTGCCTCGTACTATAGACTGTCTGTGGTTTCGCTGTGAATCTGGGAAGCAAATCAGTGTTTAAAAGCAACATTAACTGCAGCAACGTTTTTCACGCTTTGCTGAGACAGTTAAGCTGGCAGAGATCTTAAAGGGACGGTTAAGGCAAAATTATACATGTTGTCGTTTATTCACCCACATTTCATTTTGAGCTTTTACCAAATATGTGGCCAAGGGCTGTTCAGCTCTAACTGTGAAAAAAGCTCCTGTAAATTATCAAAAATTATCAAAAATTATCAAAATTGGTTAGTGCAATATTGCACATTATGTATATTCTTTTTACAACAAAAATGAATTTTAACAGAACTGTTTTTTTTTTTCAAAGATGCAATCCATCTCCAACTTTTCTCTTTACAAGTATACTGCCATCTCTGTTTGAAAGAGAACATTGCAGGTTTCTTTACGTATTTATCTTTATGTGGTTTAAAGGGATTGTCAACCCAAAAATAAAAAAAAACCTGTCATCATTTACTCTTGTCATTTCAATCCTGTATGATTTACTTTCTTCTGCAGAAAAAAAATAAGATATTTTGAAGACTGTTGGTAACTGAACAACAACAGTACCCATTGACTTGTATTGTATGGACACACAACCAACGTAAGTGAATGGGTACCGCTGTTGTTCGGCTGTTGACTGTAACCAACAGTCTTCAAAACATATCATTTGTGTTCTGCAGAAGAAAGTAAGTCTTACAGTATTAAAATGACAAGAGAGTGAGTAAATGATGACAGATTTTTCTTTTTTGGGTGAACTATGCCTTTAAACTTGAAAACGTGTAAAATTCTACCTAACAGCTCACATTTTAAAAAAGCGTCTTATTATAACCTTAACATTAATGTCAAAGTAAAGCAAGATGACAATCGGAACACGGATTTTACAAACCTGCCTAATTTTTGTTTATTTTTAACAAAAAAAGAAGAAAAAAAACAGTCCTGAAAGCGTACTTTCTAATTATTTAAATGACGAGCCTTACTTCCTCACCGAAATGAGCCTTTGCTTGGATTTGTTCCACTTTGCCATCTCTATCAGGCCGGGCGAGTGTGCGGTTTCTCCACCCAAGGCCGTGACGCGCAAACCCGCGCGAGGTCTGACAAACAACAGGATTAGCTCACAGAGCCGCTAATTCCAGCAGCTGCAAACAATGCTAACAGAAAATGATTAATTCATTAGCTAACACCGTCTGAAGTACCCTGAGTCAGGCCTGTCTAATTAAAAATGAATTAAACTAGAAAAGAAACACTGCGCAGGCGACTGCCCTGCCGCCCGGGGTTATGAGGCCGGCGAGAGAACAGACCTGGCCTTTGCTAGATGAAGACGGAAAACCAAACGCTCTCCTGAGCCACGAGTTGCCAACCTTATTATAACTGATAACATGAGGTATCAATAATTAATACTCTGCAGTGGTACTGCGGTGGATTATGGCAACATCCCACAGGACAGAGGGGGCATATACAGCTTGTGTACAACAGTGATGAGTTGATCATTGAGATTTTCTAAGATGTAATATACTTTTCGTTTCCATCTGTACACATGTGAGTTTACTGCCGTCTTTTGATTTCAATTCAAAAATCCTAATGTGCTACAGTATTTAACAAATCTTTCTTCATTCTCACTTAATTCAGTATCCCTTCTGTATCTCAGTTGTGTCTCTTTCATTCACCCAGGAGACACAACTGGGATACACAAAAGATCTCAATTGAGATCAAAGAATGTTTGGTTTGAAGTGGAATGAACGGCAGCTATAGCAGACAACATTAGAGCTCGATGAAACAGCCGGGAACTTGTGTGACGAAGGGATGCAGAATAACCTGACATCTCTCTCGGGACAGGGGTGTCAACATCGCTCAGCTGGTCAAGCACAAACCTGTGAACTCTTGTCACTGCATATCGGCCCTAGTAATGGCTGATCGATGTTAGATCAGGTCTTATGTCTAGACGACCAAAATCATCAATGAGTATTTTTGCTTGCAGGCCGAGGTGAGGTGCCACAAATACTGACATTTAGAGCTCTGATTTTACTTTTATCCATAATATGGATCATGAATTATAGTCAGAACCTTGTGGCATAATGGTATACACTGCTTGATGGCAAACATTTTGTTGTATCATACACAAATATTTGCACGACTAAGAATCAGGGGAAACTCCTCCTCAGAGGTTTGTTGTTTATGGTGTATACCTCAAGGTCACGCACAAATCCTCAATGACAACGGTAACATGGAAAAAATGATGTTACCACGCCCCTTTTAATAACGTCTTGAAACCCACTAATTCCAAACTTATTCGAAAAACAAACACTTGAATATACATCAGGTTTATGACTAAAATTACAGAAACCATCTTTGGCCAAAATATATTCGAAGTGCTATTGGAATTTTTTAGTTTAGCATCAATTCCTTTTGTTTACATTGAAGCAGGCATGGTTTATGATCTATACTGCAGCCAGCCACAAGGGAGCCACTTTTTTTGGGATTCACGCTTGGTTTTTATACTCAGCGGTCGATGCTAGAAGGGATACAGCTACGGCCGGAAGTGGTGCTAAATCTCGCCATAATATTACAATAAATTGCATTAGCTAACGCCTACACCTAGCCTAAACCTTACCCTACAATAATAATAAAAATAATAAACAACTGTTATCAGCGTGACAAAAATTATGCGTTATTGAAGTGCGCATGCCCAGTAGAGGTAGCTGTATCCCGTTCTACTCAAAAGCATACACAGCTGGTAATAACACTATAACTTAAAGCTCCAAGACACATATTTTCGTCATTTACTGGTGTATGTGTGTAATATATGACGAACAAATGGTCGAACGAGTCTGAACAAATCATTTTGGTGAATGAACTGAAAAAGAACGAATCACTAAACAAATCAAAATTACCATCACTACAGCTAGATGCTGCTAAATTTCATACACTAGACTTAAACTCTAAAATATGATAAGCCATTTTTGTACTATTGTAAACATGTTCCAAAAGAAATGAGTAAATCCCAATATGATTAAAAAAATCTATAATATTTCTAATTTTTGTTATTGTATTGATTTTGGTCACAGTGCCCAAGCTAACAGACACTATTAAAAAGGCCAAGAGGAGCTTGAGCAAAATGTAAGGCGACAGTGCGACATTCTGGGATATGCACTGTGTGTACTATGTGGTGTAGACAGCAGACTCTGAGCTATAATTTGAAACCGTGCCGGCGGAACCACAGCATAAAATCACAGCACATATCCGACTAATTGAGCCATTCTTGTTTTTGTCCTTTCTACTCTATTCAAACTTTGTTGCCATGGCTACATTACCCCTGCACACAGACATAAAACAATACCTGCGACAGCTAAACTAAGGGAGACCCTGGTTTGCAGCCCATCGTATCGTTTAAAGCAACAAATATGTATTTATTGTAAACAAGGAAATTAAAATAAAGCGTGCTGTAAGCATGTTAATGCAATAGGAGTCAGCAATAAAACGGCAAGCGCACAGCACAGCTTTTCTTGTTCTTTCGGCAACCATGTGTAGCAATTCGAGTTTAATGTTTCATTGAATTTTACAGCTAACGGTGAGCTGCGTATATAAATTTGATGAACCAATAAATCATGCATGAGCGCAGGGCAAAAAAATTGTTCTTTAATGACGGAACTATTGATCAAGCGTATGTGAAATGCAAATTGCAGAAACTATTTGCACTGGGGAAAAATCTCATTTAGGAACGCACGCATGTGTGTGTGACCATCAGAATCCTCACCGGTAAGTTTCTCCAGTTCAGCGAGTGTGTGCTGGTATTCTCTGATGATGTGGTCATAGCGAGAGATGACCTCTTTTCTCATGTTGTCCCAGTGTGGAGAAAGTGCTCCCAGATCATTCAGCTCCTGTATCCTGTGAGAAAGAAACAAAAAAAAAAAGTTTTGAAAAAATTGACCAAATAAATAGAAGGGCTGCAAAAAAACAAGTTCAGTGTTCGTATTGGTTTGAAAAATGCACCAAAAAAGGAAAAAGCAAACATTGATGACAATTTGATCTTTTATTTATACTATACTATTAATATTATACTATTATAGCTTTCCTGTAGCTCAGTGGTAAGAGCATTGCGTTAACAACGTGGGTTCGATCCCAGGGGATTGCAAATACCTATGTAAAAAAATGTATAGGATAAAAGCAATGTAAGTCGCTTTGGATAAAAGCGTCTGCTAAATGCCTAAATGTAAATGTAATATTAATATTATTATTAATACGGTAATCCCCGGTTGTACAAACATTTTGTTGCCATTTTCCTGAGTGATCTCTTTATAAACAAATTTTTTTAGCCAAGCCTCTTAAAATCTTTCTCAAAGTCGAGCTTCAGCGTACAAATATGTAACACAAATAACCAAACAAAGAATAGAGAAGACATCATTTGTCCAAAATTAGACTTTTACTCATGACCGGGACTGTACAAAGACCAAAGACCACTTAAATCAGCTAAATATATTTAATGAATAACTAAAACAAAATGTTCTTGTTTTCATTAATCTAAAAAGATCAATGAAAACATTGTTCCCTCTGATATGACCCCTTTAAATTCAACTTTTAGATGTACACTTAAACATATACAGAAGATTTCTGTAGTTCAGTGGTAAGAGCATTGCCTTAACAACGCAAGGTTGTGGGTTCGATCCCAGGGCATTGCAAATACCTATGTAAAATGTATAGGAGAAAGCAATGTAAGTCGCAAGCGTCTGGCAAATACCTTAATGTAGATGAGCAAAATATAGACATGGACTAAACGGGACAAATCTCCCATCATCAATTGGATTATTCATGTACCCTTACGCATGTGACCGGCTAATGGAGCTTTCGAACAAGCTCAATTATTCATTAACTAAATGCACAACAGAGGAAAAACTCTCGCCCTCAGAAAACAAACCCCCATACACATGGATTTTCTCTTTATATCTCTCGCCCAACGCGTCTCCCTGTAACAGAGAACTCGTTCTAATTGGCCCCATCTCTTTTGCTAAGAAGTTCCTTTGCTTGACTTGCATTGGCTTTTAGAAAGCAATTGTTCATTGTTATCATGTGATGTCTGTAGCTATTTGTTGCACAACACGACACAACCACGGTAGATTTACATAAAACATAGGGACTTATCTCTCCAAGCAGACAGCGAACGCTTTCTAACGGGTCTCATTAAGAAAAGGTTCAGACGTCTTTCATTGTGCAGGGAATTTCCAAGGGAACAATGATTAATTTTCATGTAAATTCCCTCTCAGCGTTTGTGAAAGTTTAATAATTTCAACAATGTGATAAGAATCTTCAAAGAAAAAAAAAGAAACGAGCAGAAATGCCCTTTTAAGAAAAGAGTGATTATGATTTTATTAAATTTGTCGAAGGGTGGATCTTTATTTATAACGAGCTTAAGAAAGAACAGATCTGATAAGTTCGAAGTGTCTGTAGATTAAAGCAGTGGCTCCGAGCACCTTATCTAGATCTGTTCTGATATGATCACCTACAGTACATCAGGGGAAAACTTTCATGACTCAGTAACAGAAAAAGCACTGCGATAGCATTGCCAGTAGCTCTAGGGGGCTATGACCCCCGTCAGAAAACTGCTTAGCCCCGGCAAAGCACCCCCAAGGATTAAGCCCGTCTTGTAAGCGGCTATATACTCTGACTCTGCCTACCAGTATTGATGCTGGCCAACTAGCGTTGAGTAAAGCCTATGTTGATTCAAAACTGTCTCATGTCTACTTTTTTCCCCACCACATATCAGATCATAAAGCCACTCATTCTTGATAAAATTTAAAAAGATTGAAAAATCGAGTGTTTAATAATAAAGTTGCTGGGTAAGGTTGGGGGGAACGACTGGCAGCGTAACTAAACAGACCTGGCGTATAGTAAATAGCTAACATAATGTGCCTTCATAATCTTTGATTAAAAACTGGAGCTGCATTTCCGCCCTGTAGAGATTATCTCAATTCAAGTTTATTTATATAGTGCTTTTCACAATGTGTATTATTCCAAAGCAGCTTTACAGGGGGGAATAGGAAAAACAGAAAAAGTAAAACACAGCAGAGTGCATGGTGTTCATACAACCAGCAAGATCATTCCAATAAATAATATCTAAATTCTAAAAAAATAAGCCACGGCCACAGTTTTTTTCTCATTCAAAATTCAGTTTCACTCGTATATGCGTCAGAATACGGAAGTACACGATCGCAATTTCCAGTTCAAAGTTGACCTTCTCATTGACCTGGAAGAGAAGCTCTCAATTTTACCGCAGAGAGCAGGTGAATTGTTATGCCCTCCGTGGCACATCAGATTTTATGTTGTTTTTGTACATGAGCGCGGGAGCTATACGAGTTTACGTTATTGTTAAAGAATTGTTAAACTACAACAGAGTATAAGGACTTAGGGCCAGGTATGAATATATTCAATGTTCCCTTTCTGTCGGTCTCTCGACGTTGTGTCGAGAACGACAGATGGGGTTCGCCCTCGAGAACCAATCAACTCTGACTACTATAGAAAAGGCCAATGAAATTTGGCGAATGAAATTTGCATGCCGGGCTCCGCCCCCGGATATCCGGTATAAAAGGAAGCCGGCGTGCAGCATTCATTTACCTTTTGTTCTTCAGAGCCATCGCTCATGAGTACAACTCAGGATTCAATCCTCTACAACTACACTGCTGGTGCTACGACGTGTTACAGCGGATCGTCCCTTCCTGCAGCGACCTTCCCCTGGGCGTCTCGGCGGTTCCGGAGGTGTTAGAGATTTTTTCTAAAAAGTCCTTTTCAGGACTGACTGAGCATTCTCCAGCGCGGCATGTCCCGCTGTTCTCTTGGGTGCGGCACCCTCATCGAGGAGGGGGATGGACACGATCGCTGCATTAGGTGTCTGGGCGTCCAGCACACTGAAGCAGCGTTCGTTGACACATCTGCCCGCACTGCGGGCAGATTGTCATTCAGAAAGTTGCGGTCACGGGTGACTGTCTTCCTACGGGAACCAGCCACCATTTCGTCTGCTACACGGGCTGTGACATTGGTGGCTACGGCCCCAAAGTCCGCGACATCGGGGCTACGGCCTCGAGGTCTGCCTGTATTAGCAGCGTTAGTGATATGGGGAACTCTGCGAGGGTAAACCCGCCAGCCAAGTGCTCACGGGCCGATCGCACCCCGATTCGCTCTTCTCAACGTTCCCCAACCGGCGGTGGCATACCGTCCGGATCCTCAGCCACGCACTCGGAAACGATGTGTGACGTAGATGAGATGTCGCTCGCAGCATCGGAGGGAGACTGGCATCCGACTCTGACGAATCCGAGCTCCACCCCCAGCGGTCGAGTTCAGGACGAAGCAGAAGTGATGTCATCCGTGCTAACCCGGGGATACGTGGTTCCTGAGGTCGGAGCGCGGTGCAAACCGCGCCCAGCCCGGGTGCTATGTTTTTCCCGGAGGTGCACGAGGAACTGTGTAAAACTTGGAACGCTCCACTCACGGGCCGTTTCAGTGAAACCAGCTCCGGCTCCCTTACTTTCCTCGATGGTGGGGCAGCCAAGGACTACGTCGAGATCACCCGGGTGGAACGTCCACCCGCGGTGCACATGTGCCGCGGACGGCTACCACCTGGGGGGAATCGGCCACGTCTACCGTCCAAAGCGCGTAAGACTTCGGCATCACTGGTGTCGAAGGCTGCTGCAGGCCAGGCTGCCTCCTCTCTCTATGCCATGGCCATCCTGCAGGTCCGCCAGGCGAAGGCGTTGAGAGAGCCCCACGAGGGTAAGGCCGACCCGGGTATAATGCAGGATTTCCGTGCCGCCGCTGACAGCGCTCTACGGGCGACCAAGGCAGCGGCACGGGCCCTGGGTCGGATGATGTCCACGGTAGTGGTCCAGGAGAGACACCCCCGGCTATACCTTGTGCAGAAGAGTGACACCAAGGAAATACGCTTTCTTGATGCACCCATCTCACAGGGTGGGTTGTTGGTATCAACGTCTCGTTCCCTCCATCAGGGAACTGAGGTTACATACGTAACCAAGACGTTGTGATTAATCTGCACCTCATGGGAACCCATCATAAAACTCACATTTTACTGCAAATTTTATTTAAATACAAAGAACAGAAGAGTATCATTGATAAGTTTGTTTTTGGTAATAGAAGGAATAATCAGGCGAGCGAAGCACCCTTAGTGAAAGGACTCAAACCTTGTGCTTATGGATATGCAAATTTTTCTTAAGAGAAACTTGTGAAGTAATATTATAACCATAGGTTGACTGTATGCTACAGTACGTTATGTATTTTGATTGCTGTATTCTACTTCTTTTGCTTTTTTTTATTTTAGATGAGTTCATAAAAATATTTGTTTCGTAGGTTACTTTACACATTGCATAATGTTTTCAACAAAAAAGCAGAGCTTATAATGTTCACAAAATCTAATTTAATTAACAATGACTATAACCAAGTGCACCCCCTGAAGAAGTGAAGGTTAATGCACTACAACAATGTTTTTAAGAAGCTGTTTTTAATTGTAAAATTGAATGTTGTCTAGCTAAGGCATTTATTAATTTAATAATTTTATCAGCCCACCCTCTAAACTGTTAAGGCCGTCCTAGCACCCCCAAGAAAACGTCCTGGCGCCGCCCCTGAGCAATGCAAAGGTTGTGGGTTTGAATGCATTTTTAAGTGGCTTTGGATAGAAGCATCTGTTAAATGCAAGTGTGTAAATAAAGCAATGAGAAAATATGAATTACACAAGGCCATGAATTACACAAGGTGAAAAAAGAATACACTTTCTGTTCTTTCTTTCAAAAAAGCACATGATAAACAGGTGAGCAAACAAGAAATACAAACATGGTTTATTTGTTTTGTGCAGTAAACTTCTTTATTATAATATAAGATATTTAATAATAAAATATGAAAAGACCATTTAAAAAAATATATTTATTTCAAGATTACATTTATATTATACATTGTGAAATATGCAATTAAGAAATTCACATATTTCAAAATAATTTCTGTCAAATTACAGAAACAGACAGCAAATTCGGGTATAAAATAACATGAAACATGTAATTTCACTTGACAAAAATGTAATTTTACATTTAACTGGTGCCCCAATTGCCGCAATATTACGCAATGTTTTTATAGTGTTTAAAATTAGTATTTCATTTAAATATTGCCTAAACTGTTCGTTAACATAAGAAAAAGTTTTTTTGTATGCAGACCAAATTGTATCATGTCCACAGCAAAACAAAAGGTGACAAGGACTGAACTA
The DNA here is from genome assembly GCA_008369825.1 of Triplophysa tibetana. Taxonomy (NCBI): domain Eukaryota; kingdom Metazoa; phylum Chordata; class Actinopteri; order Cypriniformes; family Nemacheilidae; genus Triplophysa; species Triplophysa tibetana. Next base: position 10,303,132 of record CM017896.1, on the reverse strand, counting down.
ATGGGAAGTGCTCGCGGATTATCTCAAAGTACATGCATCGTTTCATGTTCAAGGTCACACAGGGCAGATTGGTATTATGGAACTGTGGAATTATGCATATTGTGGAATTACTGCAGGTTATTTAAAGATTTTTGCTTTGGACACCAGTCCGTATCTTCCTCAAGTACCCAAGGCATTCAGAATGATCTATTCCCCTTTCATTCTCATTGTTAAAGAAGCGTTATCTTACGAAAAAGGTGAAAAGAAATTATTCAATTTCATGCCTAAGTCAGAGAAATCTTGCGCCGAAGCTGGTGAGTCGCATAAAAAAACAAATCTACCATCTTGTTCTGTTCAAAAGCTGCGACTAGAATGTAATGTAGCTTTATCAGAATGTGCTTTGAGTGGACCAGGATGTGATAATAAAAGAGAAATTGGCAGGTGAAAAAAGCGCATGCGCGACAAAGTCAAAGAAATTTCTGTTTCATATTTTTTAGGTTTGGGGTGAAACTAGACATACTGATGGGATAGCCGAGAAAAGAGACGTTAGAGAAAAATGAGGAACGATATCCCGATGAGAGAAAACCAAAAGGCTCTGAAGTTTTGCGGATGAGAGATGACAACGCTGGAATTATGTGCATGTGGCAGTAGAGGAAGCGGTTACACAGCAGCCTTCATTTCATGGTGCGTTACGGCCCCTGTTCGCTTTAATTTACCAATGCCTTTGTGTCTGCCTTCAATTCCACAAATGTGAAGGGAATAGCAATTAAATGCAGCTACCTTTACTGCAGGACACCAGCGCAAAACCGGACGGATTCTCCGGCAAGCTTGCGGTGAATTGATAGTTCACCCAAAAATGAAAATTCTGTCATAATTTACTCATCCTCTTGTCATTTCAAACCTGTATGATTTTCTTTTGTCCGCAGAACACAAAAAGAGATATTTTGAAAACTGTTTGTAACCGAACGTCAGCCATTCACTTGCATTTATTTTGTGCCCATACAATAGAAGTGAATGGGTGCCGGGCTGTTCTGTTACCAACATTCTTCAAAAAGATCAGCTTTTCTGTTCTGTGGAAGAAAGGAAGTCATACAGGTTTGAAATGAGGGCGAGTAGATAATGGCAGAATTTTAATTTTCGGATGAATCCCTTCAAGAGCTCAAATCCAATTGTGTCATGTTACGGATGGTTGTGAAACAATCGCTCAAGTTTATGCTTCCCCAAAATACACTGAGAGAGAAAAATGATAATGTTCATCTGTCTCGTAGCATGGTATTATGAACGTTCGGTGCAGTCGGGTTTTTGCACGTAATGAACATCACTATTCAGATTTATTTGGTAATGTTGAAACTACAAAATACACCAACCTGAGTGTTAATTGACAAAATAAAATGGGAAGAACTATTTGAAACATGGTGCTGAATTAATGACAAAATTACGTGAGAAAAATTTTACTCCCTATCTCTCTCTCGCTCGCTCTCTCTCTCGCTCACTCTCTCTCTCTCCCTTTCTCACTCTCTCTCTCTCTGTCCAATCTTCCTTTTCTCTCCTACCAAAACCCACTGATGGGCTGTCGGCATCAAAGAAGGATAGAATAAAAAAATGAAGTCTTGATGCAGCACCTGAGCTACAGTAACATCTTCACCGTTCTTCAACAAACACACTCCAGCACTTCAAAGGCTTTTGAAGAAAACGCTACATCAAGTGACATGTGTGTGCTGATCAGATGAATGCGCAAATAAAGACACGGAAACAGAGACAAAAGATTGCATTTATAATACAGACAAGCTACATATGCATATACGCTGCTTGTCTGCGTAAAGTTCTTCCTGCAAGAATTTGAATTATAGAATTTGAATTTTTCCTCAATTTCCTCAATTTGAACTGCGGTAGCAAATATATATAAGCTCTTTAACACTGGGGTCTGGGGGGTTTTTTAAGGTCCTTCAGAAGTTTGGACATTCCCGGACATTTGTGCTTTTAAGCATTTGTGGTTATTAAACACATTAATTGCCACAGTTCTATTGAAAGTCCTGTTTAAATTATTTTAAGAATTAAATCATTTTTTATTAAAATGTTATTTTAAAGTCCTCATGAAATTAAAACTGACTATTCTTAATTTGAAATGGACTATTGCAGTGTTTATTATAAATGATATAAATTATTTTATCTGTTCAGGTCAAAACAGGTCTCTGAATAACATGTCTCGTATGTGATGCATGATGAAATTGATTGTCAAATGGCCAGGCTAACTTTCAATATTCCAATCAATTCCTTAAAGATGATATGAATTACAAATTATAAATGCAAAGTTCTTTTAAAAAATACTTTGTTTGTTTTACAGACCAAGTTTATCGAGCTTTCATCAATGTGTCCAAGGAAACAGGAAGTAAGGGTAGGGCTTCTCCCCCTCAAAGCAAACATCACACAACATACAAACAATGAACCGATTTGAATAAAGTGAGAGATTGCAAGTTTTGAAAGCTTGTATCTTCTATGCTAACTTTGTCAATGTATTAGAGCGCAATAGCTTATAGATATCCTTAACGCTACCATCTTTTAAAAAACATTCATTTTGACTTGATGGAGACTTTAAGTTCCACTTTAAAACAGCCTACTTCTATTCCGTTTATATATGTATTCAATTATATTTAACCACGGTGACAGGATTATTGAAACTACTCTTTCAATTAAAACCAATGTATGTTTCATTTACAGAAGATCACCATTACATAATTTCTAAACGTGAGAAAGCCATACAACCAAAATGTGGGGGTGTAGAATTCCTAGCTTTCACCTTATAATCAGAAACTCTATTAAATAAACTGCTTTTTGGTTTTGAATTTAATCAAATTGTGTTAAACCAGAACCAACACAAGCAGATAAAAACAGCCTTAAAGGTGAATGTGGTGCCCGGGCTGATAATTGGATGTCTTGGGATAGAAACGGCTACTTAAGTTACCTGTCTACACGCGGGAGAGCAGGTGTTGAGGCCAAATAGCCTCGCTGAATAATGCACACATGATGATAATTGCTTAGCAGGGTCTGACCCACGGGCGCTACAGTCTGGGAATGTGTGTCTGGCCGAGTTAATGATCTGAAATTCATGAACGGCCATGCACTTTTCCTGGTCTGCCTTAAAAATGATTTTGACGAAAATGCGTCTATGCTAATATCTGTCAACATTAGCGTAGTTGCCACGGAAAATGATGTGAGCTGAGAGGCATTTCGCATGTGCATAGAAACTCAAGGGACAGAGCAAGTCAAGGAGACGCAAACTTTGTTTAGACAGGCGGCAGAAATAAGACTCAAATTTGTGTTTTGTAACATGAACAGCAAAAAAATATACAAAAATAAACATGAAATCTGCGTTTGCAAACAAGTGCTAAACATGTTTTTTGATTGAGCTGAGCATTCATACATACTCAGAGTAGCAATGCAAATCCAGATCCGTCACCTCTTGCTACCTTCTTATCACCACATCATAAAAAGCTTTTAGTTCAGAGGATTCCATGTTCAACTAACGCAGGCCACGCAATTCGAACACTGCCTGACTGTAGCATCAATGTCTGAAGCAACAATACCTTCTAATGCCTTCATTCTTGGAACATTCTGTGGTCCTGTTCTTTCACAGATGTTCACAGAGGTGCGTGGCAATCGTGAAAAGCTACTTTGCGGGGACGGCTTCATTTTATTGAATAGGGCAGGAGCTGAGAAGAAACACCCAGTGTTCTTAAAAACATCAATGCACTTTGTTGGAGAGTATTATTTACCACTGTGCTTTATAAACCTTTTGACCAAAGGTTTCTTCCGGCGCGCACTTGTTCTTTTCACCTTGCGATTCCATGTAGTTCAATTTGCTTTTGCACAGGTAACAACGCTCCAACAATGAGGAAGGGGGAATAGAAACGGAAGGGTAAAAATGAAAGAGAGAGAAAGAGAGAGGGTGGTGTTGTAGTTTCCGAGGCAGAGGACGGGCACTCTGCTTTGAAGTGTTAAACATCCTTGAATAATTTAGCACAGGCTCTAAGTATAGCTCTAAAACAGCCATTTCCATCTTTGAAATAAACCCTTGCACGAGGAACATCATATCTCGCTGGCTTTTTTGTTGCATTAGTTTTTCCAACAATTCCAGACTTTCCCCCAACGCTTACCTCGAGGAGAGAGAACCACCAGGTATCTTACAAAACAGTCATCATACTTGAATCCTCATGTCTACAGCGTTTCATAGCATTGTGTGTATATTGGAGGCAACTGATGACGCAACATAATGGCAGTACTGTAATATATTATTTTCACCGGAATGGAACTAAAACCAATCACATTTAAAGGTGCTCTGTGTCATTTTTTGGAGGATCTATTGACAGAAATGCAATTTAATATTCGTAACTATGTGTTCAGAGGTGTATAAAGACCTTATATGAAGAAGCATTATGTTTTTTTTGCCATAGAATGAGCTTTTGCCATCTACATACACTGAGGGTCCACTTACATGGAATTCACCATGTTGTTTCTACAGTGGCCCTAAACGGACAAACTGCTCACAGAACGCGTTTCGTAAAAATCTCCTTTAGGAAAGAAGCGAAAATGTGATAACATCTTAGTTCTGTGTCAGCTACCGTAGTGCTTCGAAAGGGGAGGAGGGAGGCTTGGAGTGAGCAGTTGGTTGCAATTTGCACTATATTGATATTGTTAATATTATTTTAATATAGCTATTTTAGTTGTATTCATTAAAGCTGTGATTACTTACAGCCATGTCATGCAAAATGTATTTAAGAAACAAATTATCATGTATTTATTTTAAAATAAAGGGATATCACTAACATCACTATGAAAATGCATTACAATTAACAGCAATAATAATTAAATCTAACTATTTCAAATAATTACTCTACGTTGCAATATGACACATGCATCCAGTGTAGGAATGGTTTAAGTGTTTTGAGGTTCAAACCTGCATGCTTTTGATTATCAACCCAGGCCTGTCGTGGCCTTTAAATCTTCAACACTTTACTCTGGCTGTCACCTTTGATCAATGCCAAGACTGAGGTCTCACCTGTATGTGTCCTCCTCAATGTAGAGGCTGATGAGCTGTTTGGGGATGCTGAAGGACAACGTGCACTCAGCCATCTGCTCCCGTACCAACATCCATTTACTGTCCACCGTCTGAAAGCGATACACCTTACAAACTGCATTCTTAAACACTGAAAAAGAAAGTGAGAGTTTTGGAACAATATGAGGGAGGACAAATAAAGAGTTTTATTAAAAAATAGTTTTTTGTTCATGTCTGCTACTCTTATATTTGCTTGATATATTCAAGCAAAGTTTTTCTAGGAAAAACCTACGAAAAACACACGCAGGAACATTTTATGTGATGTACAGTTATACTAAATCCGAAACTCTCAACAAACGTCTACCCTGTTCAACCGCATTGTTAAAAGTTATTGAAAACCCTGCAAAATAACATAAGGACAGATGAATGAGTGACCTCTAGAGGAGGACTAGTGCACGCAAACGCCCCCAACCAACTCTCTGTTCGCCAGAGAACAGGATTAACCTTTGACTCCACTCTCGTTCTAAGCCAACAATCAAAGTAGATTGCAGCGAGCATCTGCTCAAGCTCTTAGAGTAATGACATGGCATGTATTGATGCACAACACATATACATGGATGCTGGGGTGGAGACGAAATTCATTAGCCAGTCTAACCGTAGTACAAAGACTAAAATGCTTTGACACTAGCAACCACGATAGTAAAACGTCATACATTGTTGGACGAGTAATTGTTTAGCCTGGCTGCAGTGACAAATATAGATTGGGAGACAAGAAACAGATATTTTTATACCACATAAAGGAAAGACTTTCAATAATGTTGTCTTTTATTTTAGTCCTCACACCCAGAGAATTGTTGACAACTAAGAAAAAGCCAAGGAGTGGTGATATGTTTTAACTTTGGAGTAAATGGGGCTGACTTCTTCCACACAAGGGCCCAGTTGCATAAACTTAGCTGCTAATTTAAGACGTCTTAATAACTTGTCTCACTGACTAGCAGTAAGTTAGGACTAATTAGTCTTGCTTTTTGATATTTAAGTTAGCCCCATCTACCTTCTTGTGTGACTGATTTAAAGAAGTAATGACAATTCTTTAAGACAAAAAATAGGTGAGTAACTTCTAAGCAGGTTATGCAACCGGCCCCAGGTCAAATAAATTGACATTGACTAAATGTCTTTTAATCTTTACCTACTCTCGTAATAGTGTTTACACTGCTACCTAAGGCAGTGGTTCCCAAGATGGGCACCTGATGTGACATTAGGGTCTGGAAACGTTATGTTTTTCTATCTACGTATATACACCGCGGGTCCCCTTACATGGAATTCATCATGATGTTTCAGAAGCCCTAAACGGACAAACTGCTCTACAGTGTGTATCGTAAATACGTAATCTCCTCTGGCGAAGAAGCAAAAACATGACATCTTGGTGCTATGTCAGCCCCCGTGCTTCGAAAGGAAGGGATGAATGGTGGAGTAAGCCGTTGGTTACTATTCGCAACCTCACCAATAGATGCCGCTAAATTTCATACACTAGACTTTTAAAAATACAAACCACAATACATTTAAATTAAAAAAATGAACATACTCACCAGCATTCATTATAGGTCCATTATCTTTGTCATTGCTTGTTCCATGTGACGTTTCATACACGAGCGTGCACTATTGTAAAAACAGAAGTGTGTATTAATATTAACAGCAATGGCACTTTTTTATTTGTATTGTACTTTCTATACTACATAATGTTTTAAAGCAGCTTTAGCTGAAAATCGTACTGGAGTATCCTAACTTTCCTGTTCAATGACATTTCTTAATGCCTTCTTATTTGACTTTGACACTTAAAAATATTGGCTTGTTCTCTAGTGGTTAATTTATAACAGCAGTTGGGTTTGACCTTACTGCATTTGACCCATCCATGGGTTAAAACAAACCAGTTTTTTTAGAGTGCAGGCACAAGATAACAAGCCAAAGATGGTATTCAAATGGAAGTGGAAGTCTATGTAAGACATAATGAGCGGTAGTTGGCAAAAGCACCAAAAGCAGTCCTTCTCTCTCTCTCTCTCTCTCTCGCTCTATCTGTCTCTCTCTGCTACAAGCCACACAAACATTTGATAAGCTGTCACCTGCACCGGTGCTCAGATAATCGAGGGGTTCTCCAAGTATCCCAGAGTGCCAATGTAAGCAATCCGGGAGCCAAAGAGACCCTCACGCCAGCTCAGGACAAACACAGCTCCTCCATCTACTTTAGAGAGTCTGCCCCAAAGCGCTTACGCCCTGATCACTTTAAATTCAGACTACGCACCAGTGTTTAGTGCCTGACAGATGACTCTTCACGTCTCATTACATCACATGACCTTCAATGGGCCTGGAAAAGTTTCGAGACACTTCTTGGCACACAGCTCAAACAAAAAACTTACCATATAGCTAATTCCTAACATGTGCATTATACCCTAGTGTGACGTTAACAATCATTAGTAAATACTCTATGTACATAACTTTTTAAAATAACATTACATCATTGTTGGTTTATGTTGACACATAGAATGTAGAAATAAAAAGTAATTTAAATCACTATTTATTTATAGGTGTATTATTGCTACTGTATGACATATCGCCTATTGCTCCCTGAACTGTCTGTAAGTCACTTTGGAAAAAAGCGTCTGCTAAATGACTAAATGTAAATAAATAATGCTGCAAATGCATAGCACTCTGTTAGTTTATTCCCCCCAAAATGCAGGTTTTTCAATCCATAATTCTCTTTGATTTGCAGTGTAAAAACTATGTACATCCTTTGGAAAGAACAGCTTAAGCTGGTTTGCGGATTTGAGCTTGTCTCCCAGCCCAGTTAAGCTTGTTTCTTGGCAGGTTTAAGTCATTTCCATCTGGTCTGGAAAGTTCAGCACTACCTTGGACAGACTCCCTTTATTCATACTTTATATCTTCAGCACACAGTATTCCCATCAGCATCCAAATTCACCCGCTTACACTCCACTCATTGTAGATGTCGCTTTATAGGGAACAGTATATGAGTAAGGGAGTGGGTGATTTCAGACACAGCAAGTTCTCTAAACACACAGTGACAGACGCTGTACTCAAACTTCGGCTCTGACCGACACTTCCTTCAGAAGAACTTGAGGAATAACTTCAGGTTCAGAGACTCTGCTAAAGCTGTGAGGCGATACATGCTCAGACACTTGCTTGCTTTTGTGACCCAAAGTATATTTCCGGAACACATCCGCAAAGAATAGAGTCCCTGTAAAGTATTTCCGAAAACAAGCAAAAGTAATAAGAAGTAAATTACATTAGCTAGCAAGTTACAAGTATGTCTAGCCAGTATTAATTTGGGTTACCAGTAGAAGAAGAAGCCACAGGAGCTACTCACACAGTTCTACTCGGCCATCATGGAGTCTGTCCTGTGCTCATCCATAACTGTCTGGTTAAGCTACTAAATCAGACATTAAGAGACTACAACTAACAGTCAGGATTGCTGAGAGGATTATTGGTGCCCCCCAGTCCAACCTCCAAGATCTTTAAACCTCCAGAAAGAGAAAATCATTTTGGACCCCACTCACAAAGCTCACTCCCTCATTGAACTGTTTTCCATCTGGCCGGCGCTACAGTGAAATTCCTTGTTTGTGTAAACATACTTGGCAATAAAGCTAAAGAACTGTTACTTGGCAAAACTTAAATGCTACAAAGTTACACGACCCATTCAACACATTGTTTATTTAATGCAATTATTATTCAATAAATGATCACTATAAATGAATATTAATATAAATAAAATAAAATATAAATAGTTATATTATCTACTACCCAGATCGATCAAAAACAACAGACCGTAACTAAACTTCATGCAATGTGTCCGATAAACTACCAATAAAGTCCTTGTCAGGTTGGACAGAATTATAAAATGCCTTTAATGAATGAATTAATTTATTGAATGTAATGAAACATAAATGAATCAAATACAAATTTCTACAGGTGGTATTTCAAATATTGACTTGTATTGTTTTTGGATATACATCGTACAACGAATGTGAGATAACATGTTTATCTTTACCTACCAAGCTTACACTACATAACCTTTAACCTCTAAGACTTGTTCTTCTGTTTCTTGTTGAATGTTACATCATAACATTCCATTTTATTATTACTTATTAAGATTCAAATAATGCCGCATCCAATATGTTACATCACTTCAATGTGAATTGGTTTTCAGCTGTAAAAATAATTTTCAATGCATTTCTGTATGCAGCACAACCCAGATTCTCTGTGTAAATCTCCTCCATTTGCTCTTCACGTTCATCTCCATAACTCTCAATAATTCTCTCACCCTCTTGATTCCCTTGCTCATCACAAACTCTCTCTCTCTCTCTCTCTCTCTCTCTCTCTCTCTCTCTCTCTCGCTCTCTCTGATTAATGAAGGTTAAAGGGGTCTGCTGGTGTGACAGTGTTAGTTATTAAGCTAACATTCTGTCTCTCAGGGTAGCATATATAAACGCTCAGAGAATTCTCAAAATGGGTAAAATGGATGTTTGCTTCTTCAACGAGCTTTGCAATTTAATTTGGGTGATGTGCCACTTTACTTCCACTCAGTACTGGAAACCAGCATCACATAAACTGCAGCCTGCGTAGTAACTTGTTGCAATTACAGCTAAATTATACAATTCTAAACATTTCACTAAACTATTTTAGTGTTCTCTGGAGCAACGGATGCTGCTTCAACACTCCACGGTCATTCTTGCCACAGCTCTTGGAATAGGTAATAAACATTAAACAGTACCAAAATGACCTTAGATGACTTGATTTACTGTGAAATTCTATCAAAATATGTTACCCGGCGTATCCACATGCAAATGAATGTAAAAAGCTTTTGAAAGGGTTATTTGGATAACCGGACCTTGTGTGAATGTGAGAGTGTCTTACCTTCTGGTGCATGTCGGTGGTGATGTGGTCCACCTCTCCATCCTCTATCTCACCCATCTTCAACCTGCTCACCACCACTGTCCCCACTGTTGCTGAATCATCTGTTGATCTAAAACACATGAACAGAGAAGATTAAGGAAAGTGTGTGTGCGGTGGGCATTTGATTCATGCATATTTATGAGTACGAATAAGCGTGTCCAAATATTTTTCATATGAGGGATTAATGAGCTCTCTAATCATTTATAAAGATCGACATAAAAACAATGATGTCCAGGCATAAGGATAAATATTTTCATAAATTAAAACATGATAATGAAGTCATGTGAAGGTCTCAATTTGGGATTACATTTGGTGAAGGTACATTCCCTGAGTCACAAAAAAACGAATTGTAATAGATTGTTCACACGTCACTCAGACAATTCTTCCAGTCGTAGTGGGCGGACCTTGCCCGTAAAAGCAGAACCTTCGCAGCAGTCAAAGGTCCGGCTACAAGAGACTGCGAGGGACATAATTATTCTGACGGCATTTCGAAACGGTTACCAGAGACGTTCTCTCATACTCTACTTGATATTCCGTGAAATGCATTGATTAAAAAAGATTAATCCATTTGTGTTTGGACTGCAGTAACCAGCCAAAGGTTTGGCACGAGCACCGGCCGTCGATGTTTGCTTGCCAACAGACTTGGAGCGGGTGTGATGTTTGAGGGTATGAGTGACCTCATATTAACTTTGAAGCTCAATTGAGTCGTTAAGGAGACACAGAGATCTCAAGTCAGCCTTTAGAGACGCACAGGCGAATAATCCACCCATGACCATGTCCTAGACAAATCTAATTGGCCCTGGGTCTCTTTATGACAACAGTAAATCAAAAAGCTTTGTTATAGACCAAGCTGACTGCGTATTGTGGGATACCCACTCTTTTTGACCGGGGGCTTTTCAGTTTTTCCAAGACTTTACAAGCCAATTTGCAGTAATATAAATTATTCTAAAAGGATTTTTAACTTTCCATACGCTTCCCGTTTGACTGTCTTAAAAAAACATAGATTTTCACCACATATCAAGGTTTCCCAAGATTAAGATTCTTCATTAAAGTCACTACTTTATTCTAATATATTTCTGCATTACAATACATCAGAACAGGAAGCTCTATGCAATCAGATTTATTGTCTAGTATTTATTTTCATCTTTATTCAGTCAGTAGCAACAGGCAGACACACTGCCACAGAAGAACATCTTTTGATCTGTATACACATACGGCAGACTTTGTATCTTCCGCCCACAGTGCGGTGAGATCGAGCAATCATTAGCTGTCTACCATACACGCATGGCTGCACATAAAACAAAAGATGTGGATACTTTAGGTTTTAGATGCTACTTTTTCCCCCACTGCTTTTAATTAAGTTTCCAGTAAATCATTTTTAACGGTCCTGTGGTGCGGCAAATGTATTTTAAATACAAATACTCCATGAAGACTCTCAATTAATGCATATTTAATAATAATTATGCAGTCAAGTTTAGTATGTCACACTGCATGACATTTCAAGCTATAAGGATATTTTGACACATTGTGCTCCATACACACACTGTAAATACTTAAAAACTTCAACATGTAGTAGTTAACTTGGAAAATGGTCTCTCTATTGTGCAAAGACATCACGGGACTCAATAAATGAATCAGGAAGCGACACATTTCATGAGTAGCAGGAAGGTCAAATTCTCCCTCCCTTACAAACACTCAAAATGGAAAATGTGTTATTTTCTACATGTGGTTCAAACTTTTTATGCTACCACTGTGATTTATTTGTATTTTACCGGATGTTTTTTTATACAATTTTTATGCACTTCAGTATTGCGTTGAAATTTAAAGGCTATTTTTATGTTTTTTAACACTTTACAATATGGTTCTATTTGTTAATGCATTAGTTAACATGATCTTACAAATAGCAAAACTATCACCGCAATATTAATTCATGTTAATTTTTCAGCATTTACATTTAACAGTTACCATTAGTTTATTCACCATGAACTAACATCAATAACTGGACTGACATGAACTATCATTGACAAGGGTTAATAAATGCTGAAAACTAAATTGTTCATTGTTCGCTAATGCATTTACTAATGTTAACCAATAGCACTCTATTGTAAAGTGTTACCTTTTTTTACACAATCTTGGCAGTCCAGCAAAATACTAAAATATGCCTATCAAAACAAATGCACACACCAACAAATAATGCTGCTGCTTCATATTTCAATATTACATTTTTTGGGGGGCAATGATCATTATTAGTCACCCTTTATGTTTGTAATTTTTTGTCAGGAAAACTATCAAAAGTATTAAAAAGTGCTTGTTAACGTTTATCACATTATTTAATCGTTTAAAAACACAGCGTGTTTTTCATTTCCTGAAATTTGGATGCAATGATGAGAAATAAAAGTTTGAGTTCGACCATTCATATACTACGATTTCAATCTATGACAATTCATAACACTGTCAATATTAAAGATGTCAATTTTATATTTTCACAGAAGGTTCTTTACATTATGTGGGATGACTTTATGTAGAAAAAAAATTATTACAAAAAATACTATAACTGGGTTTCATAGGCAGGGTCACAAATGTGTCATGAAGTCCTGCAGTGTTGTACGGAAGGGTGTCGGAGAGAGCAGAACGCGTTGATGTCAGTTCCATAAATCTTCTCACGTATGCTAACACGAGTCTTGATGATTTATGATGTCTTCAAACTCACAGCTGCTCTGACACAATTCTCCACTGTGACCAAGTGTACAGTCAATTAAGCTGAGCAGAATTAATATTCCTCTCACACACACGTAGCCTCAGAAAGCATTTATATATATATTTTTTTTGATAAAAGGCAATTGAAGGACTTGATGCTCTTAATACACAATAAAAGATCTGAAGAAAGTTGCCACAAAAGGAGCTGGAGTAGTTCAGACTGTATGTGATCTTCCAGAGGCAGCGGGTAGTGAAAAGTCAGTCGAGGAATGACATTGAGGATGCACTTAACTGATTTGTATGAAACCAGAGGCCTGTGTTGCAGACATCTCCAATAAAAAACATATCGCAATGAGTAACTTTTTGGGAAAAAGTCTGTTTCAAAGTTTAGGATCACTATACTGAAATATTTCTATGAACTAAAAATCTTATCATATGAAGGAATATGTCTGAACATTCGGAACTAGTTTTATTAACAAAAAAGTTTTATTCAAAAAGTCATTTGGACAAAACATTAAAGATCCATAAACAAATAAGAATCCATAATAGATGGTAACTCAATGTTGAAAAGGCAGAAGAAAAGAAGTTTTTCTTATAAAATGCTGAAAGAAACTTTTTCAACTTATAGTTATACGGCTGGCTACTTAGATAGAACATAACATTAAAAATAACATTTTTAGTTACGTTTGTGTTATTCCTCAGTTTTATTATAAAAAGTGAATTACCTCTTAACTTTTGATTGGTATCCCATTTTTGGAATTATGTTAAAATAAAATGACCCAGAGCTATTTGTGTTTCCAAAGCACGTTATAAGCTGCATAAATCTGTCTTAATTTTTCTCCCCGGTGAGAAGCTCCATACATTTTGACCCACCAGCAGAGAAATTTGTCTCCGATTCTTGACCTACATGAAGACTGGACCGGGCTAAAAATAGTTTGCCGATTTTATGATTTGTTTGTAATGACAGCAGAGTAATGGAGGCATACATTTAAAGCGGATCGTAGAGCAGTTCTGGATCCTTGTTAAAGATAAATGGGGTCTTTTACCTCTGTGTTTCCAGTGACTCAGCAGTAATTACGTTTGGATTGCCGTCTCAATCCGAGGCATGAGACGATGAACATTTGAACAGAAATTGGTGGAGACTGACCGTGCAGATGGCTGTTTTGGACAACATCCAGTCTTTTAAAAATGACGAACCCATTAATGAACATGAACAAGCCGAGAACACTGCGCTATTTTTACAGTTCCACATAAAAAATTGATTTTCTTCAAAAGTCATGTTGCATTTGCAGTCGCTGACAACAGGAGGTTTTGATGTATCTCCTCTCTCTTTATTAAAGTGAACAGCTCGCGGATGCCGCTCGGCTCTTTGAAAAGGTCATTCATCTGTTGATTTCCAAGGGCGGTTAAAATCGGCGCTACAAACGAGGTTGTGTTATGAACATCGTGTATGGAGTTGATGCTATTACAGTATATTATAGACTGTATAACATATCCATGTTTCGTTTTAAGAAAGGTGGTGATCTTTTCAAAAGGCTAACCGAGAAATTGGTAAGTCTGTGTACGTGTCGTGATTGATTGTTGGGTTGAATCTCAAGAAACCTGTCAAGAAAATGTCCACCTCATTTATCATCCCAAAATAAAAAAAGTGCTTAATAAAAATGGGGACAGTAAGACAATAAATACTGAATCAAATGACAATAATAAATGAAAATATGGTAACAAAGAGATACGGTATGGTGCATTACAGTAATTATGGTGCATTCTGGTAATAACAAATATTAAAAAAGTGCAAAAAAACAACTAAAACAAACAATTTATATATGAAAATGCTCTTCTTTTACTTTCTGTTGTTTTTCATCTGTTTTCAGCCCTATGATGTCTAGCTCAATCTTTCTCTCTTATGAAGTCCACATTGCTTTTTCTGAAGCTTATATATCGTCGCTGTGTGTTTGGTGCAGTCTCTCATTTCCATAAAGCTTCATTATGTAGGCCCTGCTTGTGGTTGCGAGTCAATTTGTGCAGGCATTTGAGAGACAGCTCCCAATCGATGACAATTGAATGAGAGAGCCAGTCATCGGTGCTGAAAACAGGAAGCCAGCCATTGACCGATCACAATTCAGCACACTTACTTTTCTCTATTATCAACTTAATGTGGATGTTTCTTAAACCTGATTCTTCCTGTTATTCACTTACATTAACATGAAAAATTTGGTCAAAATCAAAATGGCTCAAGGGAAGTAGGACCGAATATTCTGTTAATGTTTTTTTTTTCATTTTCTGCATCTTGAAAACATCGTCAAATCTGTTAAACTGAGCTAAACATATTGCAAACCTTAGAAAAAGACACAATGTAAATGTTACATATACACAGACTTCTTTCACAGTATCTTCCAAATAAAATAAAAAGTAAACCTCAAGTTGCAACTTAGTTGCATCGCTAAAAAAACGTATGGAACCTACTATTTTACCTCTGATTGATAATGGCGATATATTATATTTGCATGCAGCTTCCTCCACCATAGTGGGTCTTGATTCTGTGCAACATGCATCCTTGCATTTTATTACAAATGTTAAGTCATTTACACATCATTACACTCTTGCACTCACATCACTTATGTTGGAGATCATTGTCCACCCGCATTAAACAGCACTGGCATATATTAATTCATAAAGCTATATGTGGGACACTTCCTACCTATCATGTTCACATTTTTAGTCTAAACTCTGGAAGTTATGAGTTGCGCTCTTCAAACAGGTTACTTTTTACTGTACCCTTTTACTGAGTGTTAACTAACTTGGGGAAAACTGCTTTTTCTTAATATGCACCCTGGAATTTAAAAACATTATAAGGAATCTTGTAAAGCAGACGTAATTGTTTCCTTTAGAAATATTTGTATGTGATTAAGGGGAGTTGCAAAACTTGTATTTTCATGTATTTTGATGGTTTGCATCTTAATCGGAGTATTAAGGCTGCTACCTTGGCCAGCTCTCTCTTGTAAAAGAGATGTTTGATCGCAAAGGGACTTCCTGGAGAAAAATAAAGTTAAATAAATAATCACCGATAGTTGCTGAAGTCACAGGAAATAACCAGATCTCTTTATAAACAAACAAGGGGCACATCGCTGTAACTGTACAGTTTGTGCACATCCTTTGAGAAAAGAACATGTTCCTTTTCACCGTTCGTCAACACTGAAAATGTGTTTTTCACAAGTCACTCGTTCTGTAGCCTCAGCAAGTTCACAAAACACTCAGTGTTAAGAGAACAAAGGAGCAGCTTACAAACACAGTTTCTTGACACACAACATTCAACACCATCTCTTTCCTCCAATGCATTGTCGCACTGAAAATAACTTAAACGTCCCCTGATACAATGTTTTTTGTATGCATATCTTTACTACACAGTCTGCGACCACCATCCCACTTATATCTGACCTGTTTGCTTCTGGATAATGCAAACAGGTTTTTAACCTTTAACACCAAAAGCCTCGGCCTGTGGTTGTGAATGTAAAAGTCCCCAGGGCCAGTAAAAATGTCACGCAAAGACCATTTCCTGCAGAGTGTAAGTAAAATGCACGGCAATCTAAAAATAACTTGTTTTGTGGGACTGGACGGAAATAGCTAAAAGGTATGCAGCCAAAAATAAGTCATGTTTTAGAAACTCTGAAAGCCTTGGCTGTCTGGAAACAGCACTTTAAATATTTCACGTTGCATGCATAATGAAGCATTCAAAACACAGTTGTGTCAGCCTGTTTGTTGGATGGAAAGTACAAAAGTCTTACATATAAACAATTTTGTCAGTCATAATAAGTTACAGAATGCCATTTTATAGTTTCACAATTAGGAAACAATACATTAATACTGACCAACCTAGATTTGATGCATATTTGAAATTGTAGTGTAGATCATTTTTTTTAGTTTACAATTATAAAAATAAATATTTGACATTGAAATAATAGATGTATATGCTCTGTATTTTTTCAGACCTCAAATACTGCAAATAAAATAAGTTCATATTCACTTTACAGCATTAAAATTTGTCAATGTGCTTAGTAAAAATGTATCGTAGTTTCATGTGTCTTGTCATGCTGTCAGTCTTTCAATATTCTGTTGGATGACTTTATGTCACTCCTGAGGTTTAAGTTTTATCTAAATACTACAGACACTGGACTGGACTGGCCACAATACATCTAAAAAAGCTATTTTAAATGAAAATTTGGAGCTGTATGTCAGAGGTAGTAACAATATTTTTGATATGGTTAACATCATACATTTGTGGATAAAACTGCTAATAATGGTCTCGCACGACCTGAGATTCACGAATATTAAAGGATTAAGAGTAAACCATACAGTGTAACCAGAACCGTAGAGTGAACCATGCGTTTTCACCATAGAGTTCAAAGGGAAAAAGTGAGTGCTGGTGTCTGTTTCGTGACGTGTGCAGTTGGCTTGCAGAGCTCAAGCAGGAAGGATTTGAGATGTTGACGTGAATCATTGATATTGACAGTCTGGTATGTTAGCATTCTGCCTGCGAGCTTGTGAAAGTCCCCGGGATTATATTCATCAGAACTGATGCAATACCAGCGCTAATCTTCACTCTCGTTATCTCACTCACATACAGATACTCCTGAATCAAATTGCGAGAACTGGATAATAAATTAAACATGAAGTTGAAAAAATGTTGGTTTAATAAATCTGACCAGGAATTAAAAACGTCAAATCCCCCCCCTAAGAAAACAAATACTGTAGCTAGCCCATAAACTCAAAAACTGTGACAGAATAAGTGCTCATACAAACTTTTCATATTTTTGATGAAAGAATTAAAATATTTGAAATCTGCAAATGACCGGAATACATTAGATTTACTAAAATTTCAATAACATTTTCAATACTTTTATAAGTTTTGTTGAATTTCTCTGTGAACTGAAAATCCCAATTTTAAACATTATCAAATAACATATTACCCGGATATTACAAAATAACCAACCTGATCTCACAGGAATTTTTAACAATTTTGTGAGGTGGCTTATTCAAATTTGTACGTTGTGAATCGCCCAAAAACGTATGATTAATAGAAAAAAAAGCAAGACTGAATTCCCATCCCTGACCCCGCCCCTACCACTTACCACGAAAGCAAATTGTACAAAAATGTACGAATGAGATCGTACAAATTAGCCTATTTTTAGCCTAATTAGCTATTTCAACACAGCCATGTGTAGAAATAACCCTTATTTTTACCAGGGTATGTACAATTCAAACATCAACATTAAACCTTCAGAAGTTTGACTGTCCACAATCCCAATTAAACTCGCTCTTAACAAATCTCCATCCTTTGCATCCCTGTCAAACATGACAAAACAACATGAATACATGCGTGCACGTTCTTTTTGCTGGTCATTAAAACAGAACGCATCCTCTCGCCTCGCCCCACATGTCAGGCCATGACAAGCCGGTCTTATCCTCGTCCCTCTGGTGTCAAAGCCCACTTCCTCCGCTCGAAATGCACAATCCACTCTGTCAGCCATTTTAAGTCACCGTGGAGGAGCTCTGTCTAATACCTTCAGACTAACAATGAGAAAAATGTCAGAGCCATGAAAAATGGACCTGCTCGTCTGTCAGCGTGCCGGCTTTGAGCTAAACGTCAAAGCAGGATCGGACGGCCGCTTGCTCTTTAACCTCAGCAAACAGACTGCGGTTTGTTTATCCTCTAGCTTTGTTTTAAGATTGGAAATGTGTTGCAGTAAGACAATGAACAACTTTGAAGTCAGGTGTAGGTGTCCCAAATACCCGTAAGCCCCCTAGCTCTCTACCCAGATGACAATTGTGGTTACTTTTTATAACTCAGAAGGTTTAACTGTGAGGTTTCATAGGATATGTAAAAATAGAGACAAATGAGACAAGTTCTGACATAAAGTGGGGGTAAAGAGGTATAAATTAAATTTGATGTATGATACGTGGCTCAGATTATTTTTTCCTGGCAGAATTTAATAAAAAATGTTCATGGTACACCGATCAAATCTGACCACAATGAGACATCGATGAGATTTCTCTTGGTTGAAAGACAATAGGTTTGTCTTTCGAAACGGTCTTCATAACATGTCTTTAAATTGTCTCTACATGGCAGCCCACTAAGCTTCGAGACTGTTTTTAGGACCGCAGCTGGAACAAAATCTACAAAGCAAGCTAATATTTAGATAATCGCTTCCGAGTAACATGCCAGCTGCACACGGAAAGGCTGTGTTCGTGCATTTTCAAATCGCAAAATCTTCCAGCATTTGGCACGCAGTACATCACGAACCAGCCTGGTCTTAGGGGAATATGTAACTTTTTGTTTTATAAGAACTGAACAGAAATATGAGACACACCTGAACAAGATAAAGTCCTCAAGATGACTGAGGTTGGGTTACTACATTCTTCCCTCCAATCAGTGAAACTCGCTAATGTTGATTTCAAACTGAGCAAAGCATAAAGAAAAACACATACAAGTATAACACATCAAAAAGCATGACACTTCTGCTACGAGCTTAAATCAGCCTAGCCTGTGTGCACGCTGTGTGAAACCCGTTCTGCCTGCCTCATACATGTAAATGACTTCCTAAGTGAATGCTTGCATGCTTAAAATGAGAAGCAAGTGTTAAGAAGCAGCCCACGATTAAAAACCAAGGAGGAAAACACATGCAGACAAGAGAAACAGTGCCGTTAGAAGCCACAGTAAAGTGTGAAGTGCATGTTCTTTTTCATCGGAGAGCTGTTAATACAGAGGTGCACATATCCATTTTCCACTAAGATATGTAGCCTATTTCACAGGAATAAGCCGGACTACACAGTTTGTGTGTGTGTAGGTGTGTGTGTTTGTTTGCTTTTGAATGCTGCAGTGTTGTGATATGAAGACTATTAGGCTGCGAGTTTATGAAAAGCTATGGATTGGTACGGCATCCTGTAGATAGCCAAGCTTCACACCAACACTTCTGATAAAGCGATTCAGTATAATCTCAACATAGTGAGCACAAACATACATACAGTATACACGTACGCGTCTTGCAAAAATTCCCATACCACTGAGCAGTGTTTAAATGTTATACATGATCGATAAATATGTAATACATCTAATATAGCCTATGTGTAATTTTAGTATAACTGGTAGTTGTATGAATTGTTGATTTTTATTACTGGTCGATGACGTAACTATAGCGTGACAGGCAGCTCAAACATAGAGCATGAAGACGCTTGTGACTCTCTCACTCTCTCTCTTTTCTGATGACCCGCAGGTAAATTAAGCTTCTTATGTATTTCTGGACTTGAACCGCTGTTTAAAGCTTATGTTAATGCTTTAAAGCTATATTCAACACGCGTCCATATCTACGCGAGGTTAAATCAATGAAGCGCGTATTGCCATGGTGGTGAAGGTACATTTTAAGAGCCGCTGAAAAAAGCCAATTTTATAAGGGTAATGTTTTTGTTTTCTCTTCTACTAATAATATTAGTAAAGTCATAATATAGTTTTTCAAGTGCACTTTGTACCCTCTCTCTGAACACTTAACAATTAAACAGGCATTATTTTGATTCTGCTATGCTTTTAAAGGGGTCATTTGATGCGGCTAAAACAAATATTATTTGATATGATAGAAAAAAAAGGGGAATACATGATTTAAGGTTCAAAAACGTTGTATTTTCCACATACCGTGCATGTTTGTATCTCCTCTTTGCTTCGCCTCTCTGAAACGCGCTGATATTTTTCAAAACTCATCGCTCTGAAAAGAGAGATGTGCTATAATTGGCCAGTTCTCTAGTGCATAGTGATTGGTCCAATACTGCACGGAAATGTAACTCCTCTTACCATATTTGGAACGTCAGGTTCAAAAGCATATGTACTGACAAGTACGCCCACCTTACTTGCGTTTAGATTTGGGCGGTCTTTGTCAAATCGTGTTACGAACTGACGTAGATTCGCCGAGCTGTGGTTACAAGAGGCGTTCTAGGCAGGTCTGGGTGAGCATTCGCTTCTAGATAAAATACATCTTTTTTTCCGACACTAACATTTTTGCAATTTTCGTGTCTAATACATGCATAGGCAACTTATAACACACCAAAGACAAAGAAAAACACGTATTTTCGGCGAATCACCCCTTTAAGGCAAATGCGTAAACAACCATGATGGGTGTCTGTGAGAGGTTAAACTTCAAGTTAATGTCCAATCTGGCCATCGTCGGCAAACCAATAAAATTATACGGACCGTGATAAATAACAAGTCTGGCAATTTTTTGCGTTTTATGAAGAGAGGTTATAGAGGGTGGTGGGGAGAGAAACATTGTTATGGAAATAACATTAAATGTGTTCCGGTGATAAAGAATGTGCTAGGGATGTAAAATTATAAAACTGCATATACCTCGCTTTAAAGTCCACGGTACGATATTTATTGAAATGTTCAAAATGATGTTCCAAAATGGAAACGTGCCATAAGCATCCTCTTTTCTTCCCAATCCTCTTTATCCTCCTCTAATCATAACTGTTGCTTAGAAGTATGAGTTATAGCATGAGATGGGTCAAATACCTAAAAATCCTTTCTAAACTATATCTTAATTTCTGAATATTTGGGATGAACTTTTAAAGACACAGCTCATACTTCAGTACCCTTTGTGAAAAGAGGCATTCACGACTGAAGTAATTATCTGTCATTAAGGCGGAGGTCGACAGAAGCTATTCATCTCCACGACTATTTAGAACGGAAGATACAGGGTCATACAGGGTGAGCAAAGCATCATGGGATCTGATAATTGCCTTCCTGGTCGTCCATCAGCGGGTATGTCGATGGCGACATTAGGTATTAGCATGCTAGCAAATCACTTAGTAGATTGGAAAAGAAGTTCCATTACCGGTGCAGACTCTCTATTGCATTTTGATGTTGAAAGTCTCATTTTGAAATAATTTTATTCTTAAATAGCATGTCTTGCAAATGCACTCCTGTCCATTTACCCTATAAAGGGTCCGAAAAGAACACTTACAAGCTGTGTACTCAATTACACTGAAATTCAAATATACTGAATTTGGGTGACTGAATACTATTTGTATATCCATGCAGTTCATCATGTGGTTTACTACGAACAAAACCCCCATACTTCTTCAAACTACTAAAAAGTTACCTGATAACCATGGTTAATTTTCAGATCCAGAGAATGCATTTTTAGTTCACCCAAAAATGAAAATTCTGTCATCATTTACTCACCCTCTTGTCATTTCAAACTTTTATGATATTCTTCCTTCCACAGAATACTCAAGATATTCTTTCAAATGTTGGTAACCGAACAACGATGCAACCATCTGCTTCTATTGTATGGACAGGTAAGTAAATCATGAAAGATTAGAATTTTTGGGTGACCTATCCCTTTAAGAAGTATAAATGGTCAAAAAATTATTGATATATCCAACAATAACAGATGCAGTATAATGTTTTACACCCTGAACTAACATTAGACAGCTTCAGGGAAGTCGTCATTCAGCACAAAGAACAATCGGTTTACTTTCTGAGAATGCAGGATTTGTTACGCCATGGGTACAGCACGTCTAGTCTAGAGGATCAACCAATATACTCCTTCCAATCAATACAGACTTGTAAAGTGATTGAATTTAGAATGCAAAGATCGCCACAGCAAACCTCCAATTTTCTTCCTTCACTCTTTACATCTGCTCAGATAAAGATCTATAAATAACTGTCATGATACACTGAGAGGAAACAGATAAAACGGCTTTGTAAAGGTGACCTGCAAGGGAACAATGTGTGGTAATACAATGCCTTCTGAAACACAAGCGTGGTAGACCTGAAGTCGTCTTGACGAATGTGAGCAAAATTCCCACAAACATACGCTTTTCGCTCATTTCCTATTCAAATATTGCTTTAATTAAAGCCATAATGTTTGTTGAAAGGTTCCCTCACCATGCACATAAATGAATGGAAAAGCTGCATATTGATAATCATTTTTATACAAACATTTTTATTTAAATAAGACAATATCAACACCATATCAAAGCCTGTTTACCAAAACATCAACCATAATTAAAGTAATTTCACACCATAAGGCACAAAAAAAACTATTTGGTTGTAACTGGTTTAAACCGGTTTAGCTGGTGTATTGGCTATATTCAGTCAAATATTCACAAAACTACACATCAAATCAAGTAAAGCAATCCAACAAATATGTCTATCGTTTTATATCAAAGGCGTCATGCCCATTCGTGCCCCCTCAGATATTTGAACAGTCAGTTCCGCATGCAACCTCAAAATTATGAGTTAGGCATCTATTAATCAGTTGCACGATTCTATAGGAAGACCCCATATCAGTTATGAGCTGCACCGTCATCCTCTATTGGAGATTTTCGCGGCAAGAACTGGACCCATGAACTGGGTGTTTTTACTTAAAAGCAGCACTGCCGAGACCGATCAGTGTACGTCACAAACTACTGTGAGAACAGACTGCTCCATATGCTTTCAAATGGCTCTTGCTGTTGTCTGCGCAGTCACACACAACTCTCGCCAGTTGGCAGACAGGTAGCATGGTTTAAAGTGAGTAACTTTAATGTTTAAGTTCAATTTCAAGGTTCAAAGACAGACAATACTCTTAATGTCAAGAATCTCTTAATTTGATCTAGTTTATGCTTGGTTTTTGTAAAGAGCACTGACACTGCCATGTGCTCATGCCTATTGTCTTGACCCCGCCCATCTTGTTACCTTATTATTGCTTCAGTTGCTCCAACTGTTCTCCCTCGTTACTTATTTGCTGTCCTATTTATGTTCCTTGTGTTAGCAGTCCTGTTCCAGTTCGTTGTCTTATGTAATAAATTGTGTGTCTTGCCTGCTCCAGTTTTGCCTCGTCCCGCCTGGCCAGTAAAGCAAGTCAAGTTGTGTATTTCCCCCACGGGGGGGATTTTGTTGCATGCAGAGGTGGGTAGAGTAGCCAAAATCTTCACTCAAGTGAAAGTACAAGTAACTGGAGAAATTATCACTTAAGTAAAAGTAAAAGTCACTATTTGAAAAATTACTTAAGTAAAGTTCAAAAGTATGCAATGGAAAAGCTACTCAAGTAGCTAGTTACTTAGTTACTTTGTATCTGATTATATAGGCCTACTATTCATAAAATTAATATTAACTGCAATATTTTAATCAATATTTTTAATTATCATTATAATAATAAGCAGAGACAAAGACTGAAGAGACAAGCCTTTCCGTAAATTTCATCTAGTTCCAATGTCAATGCAGCCTACACAACTACAACTTACTGAGAATAATATAGACCATATCAAACTAAAGTAAACCTGTTGAGTTTTGCATTTACAAAGCATTCAACTAATCTCAGAGCATTTTCTAAGATGACCTTGATCATCTGTAGTGGGCACGCATTGTAACGAAGTAAAAGTACAGATTTTCTATAAGATTTTCTATTATTTTATCAAATGAAAGCCAGAGACTTCCTGCAAACTTCCATTCACCCATAACCCTGACAGAACGAACTGGCCATATGACTACTCAGTGGAACAAGGGTATTCATCATCCACCAGCTTCCACTCAAACCAGTCCCCTCTATGATAGCATTCTTCATTTCAAGACTTGCAGCTGCTGCTTCTCCAGAGGTGGCCGTATACACTGCAGCTTCTCCAATGGTGGCCATAGAAAATCAAGTTTACCCAAAGCTGACAAAGGATGCTGCAGTTTCCCATATATCAGTTGTTCACACTTTGCTTTACTCATGTAAGCGGAGAAAGAGAAGAAAGGCATCCATCTCACCAAGCCCTCTGGTTCCAGAGTTCCCAAGCCCCAAGTTTGATGCTCCTGGTTGAAGTGGACCTAGATCTCCCAGATACGGCCATAAAGACTGTCTTTGAGCAGGCCACGCTTCCTGTCTAGACTTGGTTGGAAAGGCTGCTCTTTATTGCTACAGTCAAGCAACAAGTTGTGTTTTTCCCCCACGGGGCAGTTTTTGTTGCTTCTTTGTTTTATTTTTTTTCATGAGTTCGCCTATGCAGGTAATAACAAATACCAGGGGTAGAAATGTTATGCGTATTTGGAGTGCTATCCAGGGAGCGGTCTCTGAGCTTGCCTGTTCCTACGAATCGGGATCGGGTAGAGGAGCCGGGGTGGTGGAGGGATGTTTATAGACTGAGAGAAGGCACAGGTAATCGTCTTGTCTGTATATATACTCCCTCTTACTTGAGTTGATAGGGTAGGTGCCGTGATTATTGATAGCGAACCAGCTGGACTTACTTATATGCACCGGCTCCTCCCAAACTTTGTTACTAAAACATCATTAAATAAAAGCCAGAGACTTCCTGCAATTGAGTCTTTGCCTTGAACGAATAAAGCCACACAAGATTATGACAGAGAGGCCGTTTTATCTAGCATTTTTGAAAGCACAGACCTCAACGTGTTAAATAAAATCTTAAATGAATGCAAAGACTTGTGAAAATGGGAGTTGTGTCATCTGTGTAAAGATATAGGTCTTAAAGGGGCCGCGTTCTTACACCTACTGATGTGACTCCTTTCACTGATGGTCATCAAAGAACAAAAGAAAAGAGGAATTTGATATGTTTTGTAGCTTTAATGAAAATTCTTCTGTATTTAATTTACAATTTACTATTATGTTTCCTACCTTTTAGACATGATAGCTCTCAATTATACTTTTGAAGGGCTATAATTAATGTTAAAATAAATAAAAACGATCCATTTAATAGATACATCCGTAACAGTACTAATGTCAGAATGTTAGCTTTCATTCATAAAATAATGCTGTTGAAGAAATCATTTGCTTCTACCTTAATTTGAATGTTGAATGTGAAATTATTAGATTGTGAAAGTATATTTTAAAACTTTAATGTTATGTGCAATTAATCGTGATTAATTAAAGAAAAAATGTTGATTTAATCGATTGAAAGCACTAGTTAAAATAATATATACAATATATTAAATAATTCATAAAGAATTCAAACTTTTCATATTTTAAGAAATAGATGCACTCAAATGATTATATTATGTATTATGTTGCATCATATTTTTTTGTTTCATTATAGAATTTTGTAGTCGATAATAAATCTGTATTAAAGGCAGTTTAACAAAGGGTAACCACTTTGCTTCATTTTCAATTGCTTTTACTTTTCTGCTCTGTGTTCATTCGTATGGAAACAATGACTCTTTTACAACTATAGCACAAAATTGTATACGTGATGTTTGTTCTCAAAATACAACAGACTGATGCATTTTACCTTTAAAATGTACAGAATTGTTTTACTGGGAAAACAATTCATATATCAATCAGAAAGTGTTGTAATTTAATTCTCGCAATCATTTTTGCAATTTTTTGAATACGCTTAAGAGACTTTTTCTCTATCATTTTGCTTTAAATGTATGTATTTGTACCTACAGGACATGTTTTCTGTGTTGTGCAAATTGTCCCCTCTAAAAAAATGGGTGAATGACGTCCTTGCTATAATCGTTGCACAAATAGTCTCAAACCCCCACCGATGTGAAATGCAGACATAAGCCAAGCACCCATTGGCCAGTCAGCTCCCTCTGTATGACGACGTAATGCGACAAATACGCAAACAGACTGCGGCTTTCCACAGGAATCACAGCCTTTTTTGATCAGCTGTTTACTTTTGATTCTTCACTTTCCCTTCACAGAGTTCAGAGCATGAACACAAATCAATGCCAAATAAAGTTCAGACCACAAAACCGTCCAAACATAGCGAACACTCAATGCTCTTTAACTCACCTTAAGTTGAGAGAAAGCTGTTGGTCTTTGGACTGGAAGAGATCAGCCACCGAGAAGCTGGTAGTTCCCAAGAAGCTGCCCTGTTGAAACAGATGAAAGAAAGCATGAAACCTTACTCAGCATTAGCAACGCGGCATTTGTTAGTTGCACTAGCCGTGAACTCCACCCGCCTGAACTTGAATGGGGTTAAAAGCCTCCTGAGGGTTTCCAACATACACCTGTCATTCATGTTTAGGGAGGCTGTACGTTTTAATATGTTTGACAACCTCAAAGCTGCTGTAAAATGCTGATTCATGCATGCACGCTTAAGTTAAAGGGGCAGTAGATGATTTGAAGAACGTTCGTAACCAAACAAAACTGGACCCAATTCACTTCTATTGCATGGACACAAAACATCAAAATGTCTTCTTTTGAGTTCCACTGAAGAAAGAGTTAAATACAGGTTTAGAATAATATGAGTGTGAATAAACAGTGTTATCATTTTAACTTTAGGGTGAACTATCCCTTTAATTAATTGTATTATTGTACCTATACGTTATTTTTCAGTCAATATTCCATTTTACCCTAAGAAATGTTATGTATTAATGACATTAGAAATGCTGGTTTGTCTTAAAATACATAAAATGACAAAATTTTACAAAAAGATGACAAAAAGCCACATTCGAAGTCTTGAAAAGCGGATGACCAAAATACTCAGAAATACAGAATGAGTTTCATTAAAGGAGCATTGCAGTTATTCTGAATGAACAGCATTCCTGCAGTCGAACCGAGATTTGTCAGGAGATGATTCAGCCAAAATAACCTTGAAGCTCTTTGAGGTCATGTGACCACGATGTTTGCGTGGCTCACTCACACCTGTCTAAAACACAGCGAAATGACGTGACACATGGCGGATGCTTTCAAAGGGAACATTTTCATTCATAGCACACACGGTAATCGCATTCTCCTGCCAACCTGTGTGTGTGAATTCAGGGGTTGTGTGAGCATGCATAAAGTCATAGAGATGAATGTGCAAAGGCCATCAATAAACACACACACACACACACACACATGAACTGAGTGGATGCAAGTGAATGAGCGAAACAGAGAGATAAATAGAGGGACAGAATGGATGGATGCTTAAATGAAAGACAGGTAGACCAACAGGAGTTGTGAATCACAAATGTATTCTAGTTTAAATATGTAGCATTCTGGCTTTGTCAAGAGCCTAATGAGAAAGATACAGAGAGATGAAAAGACTGGATTTGTGCAAAACTCTAACTGGTTTTGTTCAGCTGCATATATACAGTCATAGCAAGGACATACAGCTCTCTACACCGCTCCATTTAGTAATTAAACCAACACACACAACTTGACATTTTCTATAAAGTTACTGTTACAGTCATCTTCACTGTAAAAGTTGTCCACCGGTCCAGCATGATCCAGAGACTTGCTACACATTTCCTGTGCTGATTATGGTACAATCTATGTTGTTTTATACAGCATAACAACTCTCATCGCAAACTGGAAGAACAATTACCTCAAAATTCACATTAACTTACAAACATTTTGTTGATTTAAAATTTTTAAAAACATTCCCCATAAGAAAAACCACTGAGTGTAACTTTTGTAAAAACATTGTTCTATTTGCCCGACCCAAGAAGCTCTGTAATACCTGAAGAGAGATATCCTTTGACAGACGCATTTATCTCAATTGCCTGGCTATTGCAGATCGACCCAAAATCGTGTAGTTATGCCACAGCTTTGCCGATGTCACGACTAACTGACCCATTCTAACCGTCCATTGAATCTAGCGACATTGGTGGAACAGGTGGAACTTCCCTTTGTCTTCATTTTTGATAAACAAACACACAATGGCCGGGTGGAGGGGGTGTTGAACTTTATGCTCCAATTCTTTAGAAATCTGTGGTCATGCATTACAAGTGCGACATATAATATCATACCAATATTGTTTCGGAATTCTCTACCTTTCTATCAAATACGTTAGCTTGTGTATCTCCCACATAAACCCTTTAAGTTATTTTACTTTAAAATACTATGAATGCAACAATTTGCATTTTTTCATTTGTGTTTGTCTTAATTATTTACTCGTATCGATGCACGACAACATTTAGCCAGCTGCTGCTGTCAGAGATGAGTCACAGCTTCACATGATGAAATATCCTGGAATATTTTGTACAGTTTTGTTCTGACAGTAACGCGGGGTAATTGGGAGCGCGAATCTGTTTATTCCCGAGCACGTGTTGGCTTAGCATCATCACTGGAGAAGGTCACTATCAGCTATACGGGAGGGTAATGCATAGAGAGAATAGTGATTTATTGATCTCTTTGCATGTCCTGAAAAGGTTACAGGCCAATTTCCAGTATTGACAGAAGACAGAGCAGAATTGCTGTACTGCGAGTCTATGTAATAGGTAAATGTACTCTACAAACACTCTGTAATTAACCTCCATTTGTTTTAAAAGTCCTCTATAATACAATTCTTTGTAATCTTTTACAAAGCACTCCACGAATACTTTAACCACAAATGTTTTAAATACTCCACATCTATTCTACAGATGGTTTATATACAGTATACACTATGAATAGTGCATGTACAAACAAGGAAACACAGGGTTAAAACCACAAGCACTTCCAAAAAACAAAGATCTTCCTGATCCATCATGATTTCCTGATCATGCGCAATGGAAAGTTCTTTCTGAGGTCATTTGAAAGCTTTGGTTGCAGGTTTATGGCACACTGAAATTATTATCGTTTTGATGCTGGAAACTTACAAAACATTTCCAATAGAAACCAAAAAAGGAATAACATGAAAAGCAGTTAAATCCCCTAGCAAAAACAGCTGGCATATAGTCTTGAATTTTGCTTTAAATCATCATAGATGGTTTCCATGGACACATGCGCCTGGCTCGAAGTTAACTTCTAATCTGTGTTAGTTGTTCGGTCTGGCTATTGGCTAACAATACCATTTATATATATGTTTTAGGGCTGTCAAAATTAACGTGTTAACATGAGATGATTCATTTCTGGAATTAACTGCGATAATTTTATTGACGCATTTACGCATTCCCGCCATGTTTTACCCAAAATTCAACCCCCGCCGCATTCATTCCTCAATGCGTAAACAGCATGGCTGTTACGAGCGAGATGGAGGTGACGGAAGAAATTGTTGGCCCTCTGGATGAACAAGAACTGTAAACTGTCGCGGACACGGGCCTCGCAGAAGTTTTGAAAGTGGCAACTTTAGAAGCATTCTACATGCCACCGTCGAGAGGCATAGTGATGACTAAAATCAACAAACTATATGATGCTAAAAAGAAAACGAAGGAAGAGGATTTGGCTTCAGCGGAACATATTGCTTTGACAGGAGACCACTGGACCTCTGTTAGTTGCAATAATTATCTGGGTGTGACGGCGCACCACATCACTAAAACCTGGACACTAAAGTCGTTTGCGTCACTTTACACATGTATGTGCTCAACAGTTTTAAATCGTGGCACACAAGTGGAAAATTGAAAAAAATAATTAGATTTTCTCGAAAAGAAAAATGTTCCATTCACCTATATTTTGTATTTGCTAAGAGCAATGGCTAAGTTGCCAAAATTGTTTAGAATTAAAATAATTTTTTGGATTTGTCAATAATAAAAAGAAGAGACAAATGCAGTATCAGCTTCTTGTCATTTATCTTTCTGTTCTGAGAACAGTAGGTTACTTAGAAAATGTGAATTTTTCAATCATATTTAGTATTTTGATTAATCGAAATGAATTCAAGAAACCTTGTGATTAATGAGATTAAAAATTGTAATCGTTTGACAACCGTAATATTTTTATATTACTATTTTATCGTTTAATATTTGTAGTACATATACAATTTCTTCAATTTTATTTATAAACAATTTACATTTTTTATAAACAATTTGATGAACGGGTTGTGTACCTAGTACCAGTGTTACTGGTAACCCAAAATAATACTGACTAGACATACTTTTAACTTGCTACCTAAAGTAATTTACTTGTAATTTTGGGACACAAAAGCGTACATGCGCAGTAAATTTCATTTATGTTGTCACTTATGGTGTAAATATGAAAATTTTTGTTGTGTTTTACACAGCCTTATCACAGTAATTCATAACTATTTTACAAGGTGGCTTATTCGTGTGATTAAATATGATGTTAGTCATACAAAAAAGCGATCCTGAAGCCCCACCCCTCAATCTAATTGAACTAAAATGTGCAAATTCATATGAATTAGCCTTCAACTGCATTGGTTCTACCTTTTAATACTCTACAGACAAGGTATTCTAAAGAAGACAATTCCAAAGTACTCCACAAGCACTCTACATACACTCATATACTCCTCCAATACTCCATTCATACACTACACAAACAAACAATCAATAAACACTCACACAAATTCCCTCCACACTGCATTCATCTTTGCTAACTCACTTTCATTCACTCACACATACACTCACACACACACCCACACAGGTGGGACTTCCTGATGCTAAACCACCTGCAGCAAAATCGTTTTTTTGTTACTCTGTGTTTTCTTTCTTGCTTCCTTTCCTCGTTTTTTTCAGTCCTGTGGCTCCTCGGGCAGACTCACGAAGGGCCAGACATCAGCTCACAAACAGTCTCAAGATGAGTCACACGAGCAGGCTTTTTAGCTCTTGTACTTTTCCAACTGTTGGTGGAGGAATTTTCAATCTTTAAAGGGCAGCGTCTATTCTGACCTCCTCTACTTCCTTCCTTAGCGCTTTCTTGCTCATTTTTCAGCTGCACTGTTGCGTTTGCAAGATTACACAACCACACATGTGCATACGCAACATGTTTATGCATGATATATTTAAACATCGCTGAACGTCAGAAATGAAGACTACAGCTTTTTGTTTGGAAAAGGTACATTTCGCCTGCACCGGCTGTCTCTCACACTCATTTTAAAGAAACATGCATGGAAAGGCAAACACACACACACATGCAAAGGTGCAGTATGCATTGAAGGGACACTGTGGACAATGCATCAATTGCTTTTCTATTTCAGACATTCAGCGATCAACTACTGTCCTGTGGAGCAACAATTTGACAAGACAGTAAGTTAAACTCGACATGTTTAAAGGTAGCAAACTGAACAATATGTCATGACATAAAAACATCATCCTATCACTAAGGCCTAAGGGACTCAAATTGGAATAATTTTTTTTTAAATAATCTTTTCCCAAAACACATCGCCATTTGCAATTGGTTAGCAAAAAGACATTCCCGCCCCAAACTCATGCCATTGGTGGAGATGATGTCACACGTGAGAGCAGGTCAGAGTAAAATTTTTAAGGAAACTCAATGTACAATTGGTTCACGTTGTGTTGACTATATAATGATCGGAATCTGAGAAAAAGTTTGAGAAAACACATCACCTTCTTACTATTAAGAACGAAAATTACAAACAAAGCTGACACCAAACTAATGCAAAAAATATCTACCAATATGTTCACAGTATGGATTGTGAGAGGTTCAATGCTAACCAGAGTATTGTCCTTCTGAAACCTTGTAACACCATATTTAGTGATTTTTATGTTTTGTCATAAATCATTATTATAAGTCACTATTTATGTTTGTTACTGGTTATTGCCAATGTGTAACCAATAAAAATGTTTTAAAAGGCCTCGTCAACTTTGATGACACCCTTTATTATCCTTTTAAAAGTTCTATGTTTTATTTGTATTTCCTGAAAAACACATAATTTTGAAATGCAAGTTTCAATAGGACAGCAGCAATATGAGCTATAGTCATCAAAAGCAAACATTTATCTGTCAAACTTTAACAAAACCGATATCAACAAGATAAGATCAGGGTGGCTCATCTGACATTCATAATTTAATCTCTCATTCTGACAGGTTGAGGATAAAAAACAAACTTGTACTCCTGCCTTCTTGACACTGGGTAAAGTGTGTAGACGCATAATGCCAGCACGAACCACAAATACATTTATTTAAAGAACAACATACTGTAGATTTCTATAATAAAGCTTATTGTGATTTCCACAAGCTAACCCAAACCTCACTTTTAAAAGAAAGCAAACGAAAAATAACATTAATGTAATAATTACGCCTCATTTTCTCACCTGAGGACACTGCATTCTGTCAAATTTATTTCACTTCTGTACAACCGTATACCCCAACTTATCACAAACAAAACACACATGTGGCTCGACAGAGACAGCATGTCTGACACTTCACATCCCACATATATCCACCCCGATCTGCCACCACCTGCACCAAGAGCACCAACGCCAGTCAACGACCAAACAGACCTTCCAACCTATAACTTTGAGTCATTTCTGCATTTGTCTCTGAAGAATTTAACACAGGATGGCTTGAAACCTCTGCAAATATACAGAATAAACCCTCCTATTCACATGTTGACATCCTGGAAAGTCACTCACTTGAGAAGAGCAGCGCGCAGACTGAGAGATCCAGGGAGGAAGTGCCCGAGCAGAGCCGTGTCGCGGGGCAGAAGTGCCTCACGGTGCAGCTGCGCGAGGGGCTCTCGGCATCCACCTCTGACAAGCGGCGGTCTGGAACAGTCTCCCTCTCATCTGTTCATCCCAGCCGTGGCGAACAAACATTCACTCACACACACGCCAGCGGAGAGTGCAGCACGCAGGAACAACAACACAACCTGAATAAACCTCTGCAGACCTGAGTCAACGCCAGTGAGAGAGCGAGAGAGAGAGAGAGAGCTAAAAGGGGAGGGCGAAAATCTGGGTAGGCGTGTAATACAAAGAGATTAAGGAAGGAACAGAGAGAGAGAGAGAAAGAGAGCGAAAGGCGTCTCACACTGAGTGTTCAGGAGTTAAACAGTAACTGGGGTCAATGACTTGACTACTTGAATTCACATTGTTCAAATACACACAGAAACACACACATAGAGTCCAGTGTGTAATATTTGAGTTAAATATTTGTGTGTGTGTTTTCTCTGCTTTGCGGTGTAGACGGAGGAATTGCAGTTTTAAAGGCTTACAGTTAATCCCCCCCACACAGCTGATGGTTTTACTACATTAGTGAGGAAATCCCATAAACGCAGTAGTGGTTTATGGAGATGATATTAGTTTAAGCCCAACCCTTCCCCTAATTCTCGCACAAACTTCATGATATATATCTAAAGCAAAACATAATTTGCCCAATTTATGGGCTTGACCTCTACACACTGAGGGCCACTTTGAATTACTTGAATGATTTTTATGTATTTCAAAGAAAGTTTCAAATAAATGATCTTACAGTGATGACGGAATAACCCACCTCAAATACAACTTTTCAGATATATAATGTAAAACATATTGGTCCTGTTGAGGATATCCCACAGGGGAATTTTTCAAGTTTAGCTCAAGAACAAACTGTTCCTAAGCTGCTAAAAGAACACACAAACGCACAAGTCTCTGTTTCTAATGTCAAGTTTAAGCAAAGATATTACACATATTTTCTATCTAGATCTTATTGCAAACAAATGTTCGATTGTATTTTCATAAATTAGGCTGTGCTTCCGTAGGTTTTTTTTGGCAGAATTTCAAGCTATATAAAGTACATAACCCACAACAATGTGAATGCCACACTCTACAACTTTTATTGTTCCTCCACACTCTACAAACAAGTTATTGAAACTGGTTGTCTGATTTGACCTTCTTAACAAACAAATGTGGTCCACTCAAGCAGATGGGAATTATGCATTTATACAATTTGCCTACAAGCAGAGTAAATAAAAATAAAAAAAAACTATCCCAAGTGTATGGCTATATTATTTTAACGGATCACATTTGAAGATACATTAAATCATTTCTTGGCTCTTCCCTGCTTGGTAATGGCAATTCTTCTTCTTCTTGTTCTGGTGTTTTATGATGGTTTGGCAAACCCACAAAAGGCGCATTTGGTAATGGCAATGGATAGTGACCAAGTTTTTAAAACTCCAAAAACTGTATATAACTTATCCGTCCAGGGGCAGATTTAGTGATTTGGGAGCCCTAGGCAAACCCGTGTTCTGCAACTGCAGTTACAAATGAAAATCTGTTTAATGCACGCAGTGTTTTTGGTCAAGACACTCCACATATTGTTCATGAGAGTCTGAGGCGGTACGAAATTTGACTGAGGTGGCACGAAATTTGACTGAGGTGGCACGAAATTTGACTGAGGCGGGACGAAATTTGACTGAGGCGGCCGCCTACAATTTCTTTATGCAGAAAACCCTTTATACAAAGTGTTCCTTCTCTCCGTGTGTTTTGTTGGGGTTTACGGCCTTTCTTGCATTTAAATGTGACCAAATTTCTGTACATGTGCGTACAGTATGAATCGTTAATCGTAATCGTTATTATATTATATCTTTATGTGACCATCGGTCTGCGCAGTGGAGTCAAACAACCTCTCTACCTTTGAACTGGCCCTCTCCTAACAAGCGCACAGCTGTCTTTGTTTGACAGATTTATTTTGGTCGTCAGTCATTATAACTGTGTTGTCGGTGTTAATGGAGAAATACTCACCGGCACATTATTATTGCTCGTGGCCGGGAGAGTGCTGTGTCTGGCGGGGAAAAAAGAGGCGCTGCTGCTGTAGGAGCAGCGGTGGAGTTTGTGTGGGGAAACTGTAGCTGCCTTTCTTTGTAGTTTCCCTGCGATTTTAATTTCGTTTTGCAGCTAATTTACCACAAAGTGACACTCTCTCTGTGCGCAGCTCTACTAATTCCGACGCTTCGATAACTTTCTCTTGCTAGTGTGTCAAACTTGTCTCGCCCATATACGGTGCTAATGGAATGGTCCACTCTAATCTATAATGGGGGTGGGGGGGGGGGGGCCTTAGTACAGATGTAATAACGTAAAACGTTATGGGATACCCCGACTATTTTGATTATTACTTGGGGCTCTCCGTGGCTGCTGACACGGCTTATTGGTTAAGTCCACCCCTTGCTTTTGGAGGCCCCTCCAAAAAAGTAAAGTCCGCTCCTGAATGCTTCTCAAAGTAGTACCTACAACTCCAAGGTTAATACTATGTTGGGAACGTTACTTAGAAAAAAGTAATTAGTTATCGTTACTAGTTACTTTTCACAAATAGTAATTTAGTTAGTAACTGAGTTACATCATTATAAAAGTAACTAATTACTAACGAATGTAACTATTGAGTTACCTTTTAAAAATGTTTAAATATGTCAAATAACTTGGATGCCCCCGATATTAAATATGTTAAAATAATGAAATGGAAACTTAATAGTATAAATTATTCGTATGAAACATTGTACACTAATCGAAACTATATTAATTTTGCTGTGGGTCCATAAAAGAGACACCTATTAAATTCAATATTTTACATATCAATATATTTTTATCGTAAATATTATCAGTACTATACTGGACTGATAAAACACAATACAATAGTTTAAAACTTTAACTATTTATTGCACTGACCACAACTGTTCAACAAATAAGTCTAAAAATGAATTTTGCTTAAAGACATGTACCAACTTAACAGCTGCTGGACATTCTGTACTGTACTATACCACTAAGCCTTTTTTTTGTTGTTTCTTTACAAAAGTAAACAGTTTAATAAGAAGAAGTACTCTTAATGTTTTGATTTCTTCCAAATATGATATGCAAATTTTAGTTTGTGCATACTTGAGATTACAGTTTAGGAGAGGGAAATCTGAATATTTAATTACTCGAAGTTATTGTTTGACAGCGGAGCGCGAGGATAGTTTCACTTTCGCTTTGGAAATGCTATAATTTTGTGTTACCTGCACCAGCATCCCTGCCTCATTCCATCCATTTAAAAAAAGTTTTGTGAGTGAATTGTTCCTTTAATATGCCTGAATGGCCTTCGTCATGGGCGCCTCTAGTGGTCACTTAGTGAATAAGAACAGAATATAATGCACCAGCTTTAAATAAAAATGCCATTCCTAAGTATAGAGTTGAGCACTTAAATTATTTGCATGTAGATTTACGCATTTGAAAAATGTTATATCTCAAAAGCACTGTCTATTGTATTTCAAATCCACAGTCTATGCTATTCTAATGCAGTGAATCAACAGGAATGCTGCATCATATTAATTTGACATAATTATTTAAAAATGAATTGAAATTAAAGAACAAAAAGGAAACCTTGATAATGAATGTTCTCTTTTCGAAATGGATTTCCCATGGTATTCTGAGGATGTTTTGAATTATAGTGAAGATTGTTTGGCTGATGATCATTTAAATTCCCAAAGGCCGTTCACATGGAATGTGTTTGCTGCATTTCTAACTCCACTTTAGAGACTGTATTTACATTTCAATAAAACACACACGACTGTTGTGCATATGGCAATGCAGATGGTATAATCATTGTTTTTTGCCGAAGACTTGATGCCTCTAAGTTTCTTTAAGTTAACTTTTGGGCAAATCTACAAATTTGTCTCTCTATGCACACACAAAATGCGGTACTGTACTTTTTTAGTTCTTTCTGTAATGTTGGACAGTGCCTATCCTATTCTTACATCACTGATAACAGCTTGGCAGCAAATCTAAAAACATTCTTTAGTTAAATGTTTAACATGCTTTTTTGTGTTTGGCCACCAATGACCATTATTTGTTGTATCATAATATTATTCATGATCTTAACTATC
Organism: Triplophysa tibetana; assembly: GCA_008369825.1. NCBI lineage: Eukaryota > Metazoa > Chordata > Actinopteri > Cypriniformes > Nemacheilidae > Triplophysa > Triplophysa tibetana. The sequence continues at coordinate 10,266,046 of CM017896.1, read as the reverse complement.
TTTGAACTAATACTTACAGAACATGGTCAAGTTATATCCCCCCCCCATAACAAAAGATCCTGAGTTTGTTATAATACCATTAAGTTTCTCATGCCTCGTGCCAGTAACCAATAAATGAAAGCCGATTACTTAGAATCTGAAACAGGATCACATCATCATCACAACATGCTGGAGTCACATACCTGCTTGAACATCAAAGTCAAACAATGCTTTCTATCTTGACACAAACTGCAGGAGACCCTTGTAGTGCCAAACGTACAGTGTTTGTCTAAAAATCTCCATACGTGATACTGAAACACAACATACTGCCATGAAAAAGAGCAGACTGGAGTCATTCCACAACATGCCCATGCACGTTGCACACCTCCACATGACTTTTAGGAGCTAATACCTTGCTACTTTCTATACCTTCAACGAGGGTTGGGCAAAATTCAGAATTAAAACATGGCTGCTATTCAACTCATGAGTTGGATTTCTAGAGGAGAGCATGAAATCAAAACTGAAAAATCATATTTTTGTATAGAATATTGTACTGTGCCCTTCATTTGTTTTTTTTATTCATGTGCCCTCATAATCTTGACCTACTCCCCCTTTCCCCAGCTTTATAATGGGAGGGTGGCGATGGGGACAGCGTTACAATTAAACACATTCCACTACAAAAATATTAAACATAAATACATACAGTTATTTTTAGAGCTTGGCGGTTTTGTGAGCTTGTACATTTTACTGTATGTGTGAGTAGTGTGCATAGTAGGCCTATACAATGACTAACTAAACATTTCCTTTTTCCTCAGAAGATCCACTTTAATTATGCATTACTATCATAATGTGAAGAGATTTTCAACCAGTAGGCCTTACAGCAATAAATGTTTTTGAAAAAGAATTGCCTGCCCAATATTTCTTATTATTACTACTGAAAATTTATTTAAAAAGTTTGAAATTTCAATTACTATTCTGCCTATACTGATTGTTCGCCACCTCAATTTAAACTCAATTCTTAATCCGGCACAAAATTGAAAATTAAAAAGCATCTTAATTCAAACCTGGTCTCCCTCTGTAAAGTGTAAGTCATTTTCCTCACTTTCAGACGTCTGTAGTTGGGTCTTCTAAAAATCTAATGACGTTAAGGAGAAGGTATTTAGAATATAATGCAGAATCAAGCGGTCATTACCACAGGAAACACCCAGACAAGGGAATCAGGAACCGATCTTGCGTCATCCGAATGGGTTTATTTCGCAATAATGACTCATGGCAATGACTTTATGGTCATGACTGTACATAATCCTCCTTATTGTATGCCTATTTACCAAATAAAATTAAGTGAAATATTGATGCCAGTTAAAATGATGTTATATTATTATGACTCTGTGTGATTGGGTCTATAGTCAATTAAAGCATGTGGCGGTCCCATAAATACGTCCGACCTCAAAATGCTTTAATTGACCAATCACAATCAAGCATTCCAGTGAGGCGTGTTATAAGATGTAGATATTTAAGCGCATCTTCTCGCTAAGTGTCAGTATGTGCTTGCCTATCCGTGCAAGTTTTACTCCACACACGAACCCTGAGGGAGGACAGCAGCCCGCTGGGGAAAAGCTAATCAAATTGAACTCTGAGTCACCTCAGGCCTGCAGGTACAGAAGGCCAATCCAACAGCTTCTTTCAGAGGGATTCACCTACAGCTTTAAATCACCAGGGGACATTACAGGAGGTTCTGGTATAGCAGGGGTCTCAAACTCATTACCTGAGGGTAACTTGATAGGTGGTTCTCTGCAGGAGGCCGGTTAAACACAGCTCTGCATGTTTGGTGGAGAAATGACTGTATTCTTTATGAACTTCAATTCAGAATGAAAGCAGTTCCATTAAGTTAATAGAAACATGACAAGATGATTTGTAATGGTCAGATGTTGTTACTATATATACTGCAAAATTCAATTTACCAAATATATCTGTTGTCTATTTATAAATACAGTGTGATGTTTTTTCTTTATTAACAGTAATACAAATTATTGTAGTTCAATGAATAGAAATAGTCAGGGTTGGAGGCATTTAACATAACATTAGCCTTAAGGGGCTCTACAGCGCCCCCTGGAACAAAGTTAGAAATCTTGTAGCATACCCCACATCTGTACTTAAAAACATGAATAAAATAAAAAAAGAGTTATAATTCAAGTGTTCAAATACGGTAAGATCATACTTAAGCCAACTGTCTGAAGTCAGAGTGAACCAGGTCGATTTTAATAGTTTTTCTAATTAAATTCTAATTTGATTTTAATTGTTTTTCTGAGTGAAATAAATATATATATAAATAAACATGTCTGTTAATTGGAATCAAATAAATGATTATTATTAAATATAATATTACTAAACGAAACTAAATGAAAATTAGAAATGTTGCCTTACCAATAAACTGAAATAAATTAACGTTGAAGCAATAACATGATTGATTTAAAATGAATAAAATTACAGTAAAATTATAAAAAATATATATATATCATGAGGACTTTTAAATAAAGGGCTGTGTGGTCCCCAGGGGTCAAAGTTCAGAGTTTGAGAGCTCTTATCTCAATACTTCTTTCCTTCTTTTCTCTTCCACACACATGCTCGATAAAATACAGTGTCTGTCTGTGGGTTCTTTTAATCAAGCTGTTTGATGCAGCCCTGTGTTTGGATGTTCTGTCATTGTGAAGTAGCCTACTGTATGCAGGTGGGGGGCCTGCCGATAAAAATAACAATGACATGATGATTCACTCCTGATAATCTCATCACAGGCTAACGTTTCAAAACTCCGTTCGACAAGACATCATTTTCAGACTGCCAGCATCAATACATTTGCCTGCGGCTGGTCGATTGCTTTTTTTAATAACTCTGGGGTAATATTGACTTTGAGGAATTTAGGGACAAGGTCATTCTTTCACACACTTTCACACATTCAAAATAACTCACTGGTGTGGTGAAAAATCGCTTGGTTCTAGTGGTCAGAAGTCTCACAAAAACACTTCCTCCAAGAACACGTCCTCACAGTCAATCATTCAACATTCAAGATGTCTGACTAAAGAAGTGACTTTTGATGTGCTAGTAAGAGTTTGTGGCTCTGCTTCTGTGAGCTGTTTTGCTGTCTACAGCTTTCTATCACGACACCTGAATGAACATGAAACCACACATGCCGTCTGTTTGATATGTTTGGATGCTAGCACTGAAAAGCGCACATGTGAATATCAGGAGAGTTTGGTGCGGGCATGTTGCTAACATGGGCGATACACTATTAAAGGGATAGATCACAAAATAAATGAAAATCTGTCATCAGTTAATCACCCTCTTGTCATTTCAAACCTGTATAATTAAAAAAATTTTGCGGAAACAAAGAAGAAGATATTTTGAAGAATGCTTGAAACCAAATAACAGCGGTACCCATTGACTTACATAGGTTTTGTGTTCATACAGCAGAGGTCGATGGTTACCGCTGTTGTTCGGTTACAAACATTCTTTAAAATATCTTCTTTTGTGTTCTGCAGAAAAAACCCAGTCATTTTTGGTTTGAGATGACAAGAAGGTGAGTAAATGATGACATAATAATTTTTCATTTTTGGATGAATTATCGTTATAATCTTCAGATTGAACTATTCGTATTGTTTGCATACATTTTTTCTCCTTGAAATTAGTACAATTAAAACCAAAACAATATTTAAATTATCAATTGTAAACATTGTCATTGTCTTTTATTCAGTGCTCAAAATGACCACTGTCCCCAGTAGTGTATTAATCATGTACATGGAATTCTTTATCACACATGTGAGTCTTTCAAAGTGTTTTGTGATGCACACATCACGACCGTATAAAAGCCTACGGTATTTTCCCCGATTTTTAGTTCAGAAAGCTAATCTTGTCTGAATGGTATGAACAAAAAATGTTGTCGACACATTGTCTCACTCTCATAGATAATATTAGCATTGCCGCATGTGCTCATAGCAGTTGGTCTGACACCTGGTGTGTCATTTTTAAGACCAACTATATTTCCTTGAAGTCTGTGTATTAGATGTTAAAGATGTATACATGGTTTATATACAACTGGACGGATTTTAATTGTTGCATTCCCCTCAAACAATTCAAATTGACCCAGTCTGAACTCTGGAGTTGGATTTGTAACATCGTAGATATGGCAGAAAAACAATTCTTTACCTACTAGTATGGAAGCAACTTCCTGCGCCTAGAAGAGAAACAAAGTCTAGTGGGCTATTGTAATTCCATAGCCACTACAATCCTTACACTTCAGTGACCTTTATCAAAAATAATTGTACTGTTTTTCCAGTTCACATAGAGCTACAGGTATACAGACAACACACATGTGTGTCAAATTGGTGATGAGAATTATTTTAAAAGAATTAAGTCGAAAAGAAACATTTCATGAGCTGGAATCCTTTCAGCGAGAGATTAGGCAACTATTGAATTTAGCTGTGACCCTCTAATACAAACGTGCGCAGACAGGTGATAGCAAAAGAAATGCCGATCGGTGGGAAGAGGAGGGAAAAGGTCGATGTGAGACCACCTTAATTACATTTCAAAATGAAAAATGCATTACAAAATTGATCTGGACAAATCCCATCTAAGGGGATTATAAAGGAATAGGAGGGGTGTTTGTAAAATGGCCTGGCAGCTTCCCTCAAGAACGACTTTGTTTAAAGATTTGTGATGTTAGGCTGTAAAGTACTATGTCACCTTTTTAAGAAATGCTCACGGCTGGAAGGTATTCTGGTGTAGAAAAAGATATTTAAAAAAATGGTTTTGTGTCACTGTCCATGCAATTGAAGTCAATGGGTGTCGATGTTGTTTGGTAAGTAACCTTCTTCAAATATCTTTTGTGTTGTGCAGAAAAAAAGAAAGTAATACAGGTTTGGAATGACATGAGGGTGAATAAATTATGAACGATTACAAACCATAAGCATTTATAAGCGTGTTGGTCATTAAGTCAAAAGAATTCAGTTTACTTTGCACTCACACTACATTGAAACTTGACTTATATTTTCTTACTGTACCATTTTCACTCATACTATACAGGATACAACTGATCTTAGCGTGCTGTTCGTGGGCTTCTCGAATTGCCATATCTGTGTTATTTTTCCCACAAGCCTCGTCCCGGCGCCACGGCACTTTTATAACTGACAGACTTCACAAGATGTTAAAAAAAGCAGCTGTCAGAGATTCCGCTCACCAGCTCCCATCTGCATGTAAAAATTCAGCAGCTGCTTGATTTTAGTGAGTGCATTTGTCTAACAACCAGTCGGCCGAGTTCCCTCTAGTTCTGGAACCCTGCCACTCTCTACAACTATAAAATCAAGAAGCAGACATCCAGATCGCTGTTAATACTCGCTGCCGTATTAAACTCTGTGACCGTCTACAATAGCACTGTATTAACAACCTAATTCATCACTTTTCACCTCTACGCATTCGCGGGGACGTTTTTTACTGGTCGTTCGGTGTAAACTACAGAGACTACGCTCGGGGGAAGTGTAAACGTTAGATAAACGACATAAATGTGAAATGATGAAATTGGTTGCGTCGTTGTACAAAGCTGCTCATTTCGACTAAGACGTCATGCTACATTGTTAGGTAAAAAATTAAATTTTAGCTAGCTTTTAAAACCTTGTTGGGCACACTTGCAGTATACGTCGTATGTACATTAAGCAGCAACTCTAACACCGTTTCTTCACCAGACACGACCTGCAGTGTTAACGGCATTCGTTTTTTCAGTAATTAGTAATCAAATGCATTACTGTTTCCCTGTTACATAGCCGTTACCTTTATTGTCAATAAAATGCAGCATTACTATATTTGAGCTCACTGAAACAGTTTTGATCCAAGTAGGCTCTCTCTCATCCAAATGACCTACAAAGATTTTTTTCTCTTCTGTGTGAGTTGAGGTGTGGGACACATGACTGATTTTGAATTGCGTGTGGGGTGGGAGATAACCGCATATAACTGATGATGATTGACTTAGGTAAAGTACATTTTCATCTTTTGCCAACCAGAGGCAGACAAGATTTTCACACACAAACACAGTCGCACAGAGTACACCAATGCCTAGGAGAGCGATGGCAACAGCAGTTCAAATGAAAAGCTCTGTCACAAGCACAGTGTTTTATCTGGAACAACTTGTTGCCAAATTGCTAAACTATCGAACTACAAGTTCAGAAACCACATCTTTACAACTTACAACTTTATAAAAGGATAGTTCCCTCCAACCCCAATATTATCCCTCTTAGAGAACTACTTGAAACAAAATCTGAAAAAATCTGTCTGGCCCTTATTTCTTCTTTCCTTGCATTTCCTTCACAGTAACACTGGTGTTGAAATTAATTGCTGAGAGCCCCTTTTCGCACTTGCACATTGAGCAATAACCAATGATTAGTTCATGCATTGTCATGGTGACTGGATCGATGACTTGTCTATTTCAGTTCTGTTTCTATACTTTAATTTTGTAGTAACGAACATGCTTAGGGGAAATGTATCGGAGTAAAAGTATACAGTACATTTTGTTAAGGATATGTAGTGGAGTAAAAGAAAAAGTCTGCAGAAATATTAAGACTCAAGGAAAGTACAGATACTACCAAGTACTGTACTTAAGTATTTTTACTTCGTTACGCTACAACATTGAAGGAGGGTGTCAGGGTTCCGTCATTCATGTTTCGAGTTTGCATGCTTTGTGGACGGGACCTTGAAAGTACCATGTCTTGGTTGTGTTTTGTTAGATGTGCAGACATGTGGCGGTATGTTTTGATAATTCGCCGTGTGTCCCCCTTTTCTCCCTTGTAGCTCTGCCCCCTTGTTTCTCCGTTAGTGTTTCATATGTGTCACCTGTCTCCCTTTATTTTTTAGTATTGTCACCTGCCCGTCTCCTTCGCTGTGTAATCTCCCCTCGTTATCTGGTCCCTATTTAGTCCCTCTGTTTTCCCTCACACCTCTCCGGTTCATTGTAAATGTTACTTTGTTTGTGTTACGTTTGTGAGCCAAGTGCTCTCCAGATACTGTCAATCCACATTGAAATGTGCTGAAAACATATACATCCATGCTGCGCAGTAAAACATGATGCTACAGCCTTTGTGGGCATTTGTTTACTTTCTGACTTTATGTCACGACAATGTGAAGCAAAGCATAGAGCACAGAGAATTTTTTAAATGGATGGAATGAGGCAGGGATGCTTCTGCAGGTAACACAACTATAACATTTCCAAACCAACTTGAAACTATCTTCGCGCTTCGCTGTCAAGCAATAACTTCAATTTATTCAATATTCCATCTCCTAAAATGCAATTTAATGTAGGCCTATAAACAAACTAACGTTCCGCTATCATACTGGAGAGCAGTGAAAACATTACTTACTTCTTACTTTTGTAAGAAACCACAGTATGTCTAGCAGTTGAAACTTGTTACAAGACTTTAGATGCATAATTTATTTATTTTGATATTGATTTTCTTGTTGACCAGTTACTGTGCAATAAATAGCAAAAGTTCTGAACTATTCTATTGTGTTTTATCGTTCCAGTATAGTAATGATAATATTTACAATAATAATATATTGATATATAAAATATTTAATTTAACAGGTGTCTCTCACATTGGCCCACAGCAACATTAAAATAGTGTATAGTGTACAATGTTTTATTCAAATAATTTATGTGACTTAGTTTCCATTTCATTTATTTAACATATGTAATATTGGGGGCATCCAAGTTATTTGACATATATATATTTTTTTAAAGGTAACGCAAAAGTTACATTCCCTGGTAATTCGTTACTTTTATGAGGATGTTACTCCGTTAATATTTGTGAGAAGCTACTATAACTAATTGCTTTTTAAAAGCAACGTGCCCAACAGTGGTCGTGTCCGCTGTGAGGCAGTGGTCAACCTGAAACTTACTATTACAAGTGGATGATTCGCTACGGCAGCAGATTATACAGATTTAGTTTCTTACACAATAGACATTGATGTAAGCATGTTTCCATGGTAACACTCTGAGGGAATAAAACATTTTCTTAAATCATGTTTTTAAATAATCAACATCTCAGTTGTATTACAGCTACCCTGATCACACACACATACATCTATGAGACATCTATTTGATGTCTGCAATGCGAAAATTTTAATGTTTGCTCACCTGCAATACGTCTCGGAGACGTTTCCTGTCAGATATCTTACAGACATTTAAAATATGTCTGAAAAAATGTTATGGTTGAGAATTTGTATAAAACCGTGTTTTCTATGACATGTTTTTACAAAGCAGATGTATTCCAGATTTCCAGATCTATAGCAGACATTTTACAGACGTACCTGTGCTATCAATTTGGATGGATTTGTCTTAATAAGATTGCTGCATTGCATTCTGGGATTGCTTTATCCTTTACGGGTGCTTATGATCCTACTTAAAATATGCCACAAGATACTTAAATTAAAATGAAGGAATTTTCCAAATATGTTTTTTTCATCTGTATTTTAAATTAAGCTGTTTAAGCATTAAGGAAAATGTCCATAAAATTAACTGCTAATGTATTGGCAGAAATTTACAAGTATATTTTGCTTTTGCTCAGATGTCCAAAATATTGCTTATATATGCAGGTCACATAGTTTTAAACACATTTTGTTTCATAAAAAACTGCACAAATGCAATACTTTGCATTCATGAACAAATGCTAAGGGGCTGGCAGAGAAATAAGATATATAATGATTCTATACTTGAGCACAAGCATTGCTGAGCAACGAGCGACCGCGATGCCATGTTTTTTAGAGGAACCCTTTGAATGACAGAACATTAACATGAAATTAGCATAAACAAAACTGTTCTGGCAGATGGGAATAGTGTTTATAAACGTGCATGATTTTATTCGAGGGCTGTTCTGAAATCACAGTGTGTCGAGGTTGGAGTGAGTAACTAATCAACACTGTGTGCGGCCCAAGACATCTTAATAATCTCTCCATTAATCTCGCCGTGAAATGCAAACACAGCCGTGAGCAAACTCTTCAATTGTCAACTCTTGGTCTAAGTTCTATTATTAAAGCCCTTTGCACCCCATTCCAACCTTAAAATACGAATAATCAGAGAAGAACAGAGCGCAGGGGTGGCGGGGAAGCAAAGATGCCTTTTCATTGGGATTGACAGGACAGTTTTATCAGCGTTGAGCACCTGCGCGAGGGTCAGAGCCGGAAAAACACACACAAGCAAAGCCAATCTGGGCAGTTACAGCTGCTGTAATTGGTTTCATTGACCCTTCTCTGATCGGAGCTCTTTGATTCTGAAGGATCTCTGACAGGTTGGGTCAGATATTACTTCAGCTGGCTCGGATGCCATCGGGGGCCATTGCTAATCTGCGGGAAGATCCGAAACACACAGGCTTCCATTCAAATAGCTGCAGTTTAGCATAAAGCTATGAGGTAGAGACCAACTACTATTTTTAATATTGTATACATTTTTAAACGTGCGTGGTGTGTTGAAAAGATATAAATATATATATTAAAATAATAAATCATTATATATGAATTATATTTTAGTTGTATAATTTTTTAGGGTAAAGTAATAAGATTAAAGTTATTGCAATAACCCGATAAAGTAAAATTTTGATTTAAAGTTAATAAATAACTTTAAATCAAAGTTAATTTAAAGTTGACATATAACACAAATGTTTCAAACAATGTTATCCATAATTGTGAGATCACTCAGTCATTGCATTATTTACATTACTTTAAAAAATCTAAATAAGTCAATGCATTCAGTGTGTTTTATGAGGTTTAAGCACTTTATAACTACCCTAAATTCAAGACAATTTTAACAAACCTTCAATTATAGCTCTTCCAATTTTATGTGGTGTCATACAATACTTTACCACGGTAAAATAACCGTATTCTATCCACTCTGACACATTCTGTATTCAGTTGGCTGCTTCTCATTTGACATTCTACGCCTGAACGCATGCAATGGAAGCAACAACTTCAGATCTCCAGAAATGAAAACTGTCCTCATGGGGGAGGAAAGCTGCGACACACGGGTCACTTTTTAATGTAGGTGAGAGAGAGGAAACGTCCTGGCCAGAATATGAAGGATTACCTGTCAGGCCTGAAGGAAACTCACTGCAATCTGTGTGTATGATTCTCTTTCTTTACTCTTGCGGAAACAAGCGCATTACTTGTAATGAATCTTTGAATGTAACAGTTAACAAACCAAAGTGATGTGAAAAGGAATGCTTCCCTTGGGGTTTTTTTTCTACTTATGTAGACCATGTAAACCACTGCAGATCGCTTTACATACAGTAAAAGCACTTGCAAAATGCATGAATGTAAATGTTATGATATTGTGGCTGAAAGAAATCCACATTTGGCAAAATGTGGTCAAAGTCCACAAACTGTGATACACAATCTACAAAGCAATCAGGCCAAAGGCAGTAATCCAAAAACGTAATCCACATGGCAGGCAAAAAGGTCGAACATGTGGAACAAAGCAGTAACAATCAAACGCTCAGTAAGGCAATCACCAAATACATCACAGAAAGCCGAATTCATTGCAGATGCTGCATGTGAAGGTGCTGCCATATTGGAAAGGGCAAAACGGCCATAAAAAGACATACAAATTAATAGAGAACCTGCATTTTTCTGAATAAGAAGTACAATGATGCATACATTTCTCATCCAATTTCAATGCTTGACAAGCATGAGTTCTCACGATTCCTTTCTGACAAAAATAACTTCCTGACAATAAATAAATAGAGACAAAACCGTTTCGAGGTCCATGTAGATAACCCATTAAAACTGGTCATGCAGTATGTAATTTCTTATCGTGGAATTGAATGAAATGTCAAAAAAAAATCACACACGTCCCCTTTCTGACATGTTCACAAACATACTGGTACCCACCGCCCGAACTGCAATATCGTAGGTTGATTTAATGTTGCTGAGTTGGGCTCCTTCTAACAGGTTACAAAACCATCTGGTGCATCTAGCTTGCAGAAATGAAACACTGTACCTTTAAGGGCTAATTCTACAAGGCTTTTGTCTAAAGTTACCGATGGCACCCGAATCTACAACCTTAACTTATCTTTAGCCCCTAAATCAACATGACCACTGAAGCATGCATAAATAACTATAAGTGTGCCACAAATAAAAGATCCCCTGCTGTCAATCGGCATGTTGTGTTATTCGGCTACTAGGCCATCCTGCTGTAATCAATGAAGAGTGTAAGAAAACACACATTTCCTTTCCCTGTACGAGCAGGTGCAAATAGCCATTTTACACAAAAGTGGTGTGTAAATTTCTTTGCTGAAGAGAATGTTGGAAATGTCTTCAGGTGGATACCATTAGATTACAGGGGATGCTGGGATTGAACTGCAGGTGGTTGCCCTTGCTCATGATGGATGCTGTTGTTGTCTGCTTCTGTGTAACTGATCCCAGAACAGTGCTCATGAGACTGGAAAATATGTATACATTTACATTTAGTCATTAAGCAGACGCTTTTATCTAAAGCGACTTACAAGTTGGGTAAAACACAAGGACAACAAAAAGCATAAGAGCATTAAAAACATCTCTCATCTACTTTTCACTAGAATATGTTTGTAGTGAGGAAGGCGGGACGAGAGCATGAGGCGGGGCTGGTGGTGTAAATGACAGCTGTGCACACACCGGTCCTGCATATCTCACGGAGGAAATCTTGAGCATAAGAGGACGGAAGTCGACCGTGTCCGTGAGATGGCTGCCAGCATTTTACTTCCGTATTATTTTTTATTTATTTAAATTGTTTTAAATGTTCGCCGGTTCCCACCTCCTTCCTTTTAGTGAACCTCGTTACAATGTTGTTGTATTAACTGTAGCAATTGGATAAATTGTAGCAAATGCAGTAGTATACTTAAATATTTAGACTCAAAAACTCTAGTATCTATGAGTTTTAGTAGTTTACTGTAGTAACCATTAAAGTACACTACATCATTTTTGACGTAGGAAGTAATTCAAATGTTGGACAAATTTAATTAATACACCAATCTTTATAAACGGAAATATAAGGATTACTTTAAAAGCAGAACTAAAACTGCCAGTAGTCGGTGTCAATTTTCCTCTTAGTTAGTCAATAATTTAACCAGCTCGTTCAAATCGCCAATTTGAATCATTAAAGGGGTCATTTGACTCGGCCAAAACGAATATTATTGTTTGCTTGGGATGTAATGCAAATTTATGCACGATTTAAGGTTAAAAACGCTGTATTTCCACATACCGTGCATGTTTTTATCTCCTCTTTGCTCCGCCTCTCTGAAACGTCCTGATTATTTAAAAGCTGATTGCTCTGAAAAGCGAGGAATGCTATGATTGGCCAGGTCACTAGTGTGTAGTGATTGGTCGAATACTGCACTGAAATGTAACTTCTCCTCAAATATTCGGAACACCAGGCTGCAATGCAGTGTTGCCAACTTGGCGACTTTGTCGCTATATTTAGCGACTTTTCAGACCCCTCTAGCGACATATTTTTCAAAAAGCAACTAGCGACAAATCTAGCTACTTTCTTAATAAGTCTTGGCGACCAAGCGAAACATTCTGCTTCACTTCTACTGCCCTGCCAGAACAAGTTTTTGCCTTTTGAAACGCCTCTAGTCTATTCTGTACAGTAGATTAGATTCAACTTTATTGTCATTACACATATACAAGTACATTGTAACGAAATGTAGTTTAGGTCTAACCAGAAGTGCAATTAGCAAGTGCAGGATATACAGTGTGAATAAATACAGAATACAAATTAGGAAAGTACGAGTGCCCACTAGAGAGAAGCAGCTGAAGACCGCAGTGACGCATGAATGAGATTCGCAGTTTGCATGTATAAACCTCTTCACTTTACTCCGCCTCTCTGAAACGTCCTGATTATTTTAAAAGCTGATTGCTCTGAAAAGCGAGGTATGCTATGATTGGCCAGGTCACTAGTGTGTAGTGATTGGTCGAATACTGCACTGAAATGTAACTTCTCCTCAAATATTCGGAACAACAGGCTGCAATGCAGTGTTGCCAACTTGGCGACTTTGTCGCTATATTTAGCGACTTTTCAGACCCCTCTAGCGACATATTTTTCAAAAAGCAACTAGCGACAAATCTAGCTACTTTCTTAATAAGTCTTGGCGACCAAGCGAAACATTCTGCTTCACTTCTACTGCCCTGCCAGAACAAGTTTTTGCCTTTTGAAACGCCTCTAGTCTATTCTGTACAGTAGATTAGATTCAACTTTATTGTCATTACACATATACAAGTACAGTGTAACGAAATGTAGTTTAGGTCTAACCAGAAGTGCAATTAGCAAGTGCAGGATATACAGTGTGAATAAATACAGAATACAAATTAGGGAAGTACGAGTGTCCACTAGAGAGAAGCAGCTGAAGACCGCAGTGACGCATGAATGAGATTGGCAGTTTGCATGTACAAACAGTGTTTCCAAGAACTAATCACTTATTGACCTTATTTGAACATTTATGATGACGAAACGAAACGCCATGGCTATGGAAGTGTAAACACGAACACAGACAGATTTTAGCTGTTCGATGAAAATTACTGCTGGTGTGTAGTGTAAAGGGGTAGAGTTCACTCACTATTACGTAGTTTTTGTTGTCTGCCAACAGAAACACAAAAATAATTCGGTGTACAAAAATGATCGAACTTAGATAACTTTATTGTGCATTTGGGTGAATTGTTTTAATATAATACTATATACGACAGCTCACAGAGTAGTGATGAGAAGCAGACCTCAAGCGCTTATCTTGTCAGATACTACGTGATATGCAAATTAGCACGTGGCGTCAACTGGAGAGATTTAGCGACTTTTCGGGCAGGCCTTAGCTACTTTCCATTGAAAAGAGTTGGCAACACTGCTGCGACGGTAGAATGAGATTTACAAGACCGGCCACATTACTTATGTGTAGATTTGGGTGGTTTTAGACAAATCACTCCATGAGCTGACGTCAAGTTGTGGGGGTGTGGTTACATGAGGCGTTTCAGGCAGGTTAGGGCTGGGTGCTCATTCGCTTCTAGATAAAAAACGTATTTTGTTCCTACACTTATTTTTTTGCATACGTCTTATACATTGACAGGGAACTTATAACACAAAAAAGACAAAGAAAAACACGTAATTCCACCGAATGACTCGTCCAAGACATTTCACATATTCATTTAGAAGATAAACACTGCAAAAATGCAGATGTAAGTGTTCAAATGAATATTAATGCGAATCTGCAACATTAACTATGGTGCTATGATATTACCGTCTCCAAAATAGAGAGACATCGCGGGTTTTTTGAAGCTTGAGCGTCGCGATGCTACCGTAGCACCGGTAGACCGTGCAACCCTACCACAGTGTACATAGCCAAGTTTACTTTATCAAAGCATGTTTTTTTTAGTAAGCGAACAGATCAGAAAATCAACAGATTGAAGTATTTTTTTAAGCTCATTACTGTCTAGGAGAAGCAACTGAGTAATGAGATATCACGATTCATCTCTCTTACAGGGTATTGTGTTACTTTCTTCTATCAGGATGCAGCTAAGTGAAATATCATGCAGAATCACAACAAAACGACAAGCCTGTGTGTAATGCTGTGAATATCTATAAACGTGAAGGTGGCGACGTGTTGCTCCACATCCTGCTTGTTTCATCTTTATCACTCAGTTTCTTTATCTCCGTGTACGGGTTTGATCCCAGCTTCTCACTGGATTAAAGATGTCTTGTCCTTCAGGGCATAAATGAGTATAAGGATCAGCCTGCCTCTTTATCTGGCATTATGATGACATCATTTTCAGAAAGAATGATGAAATATAATCTGTGAAAGATTGGATTTTGTATGTTTGTGCTGCTCGTAAAGGATCAGATCAGGTTCATTTGAAGCGTGCAGGATGAACTTTAGAATTATGTGAGATGTTTGTGATGAAGAAACACGAAGTGTTACATAGTAACTTGTGCTATTTTCATAAATTTTGAAAGAAAAGAATTCCTCTGTCAACAGACACAAATATAAACTTACATATACAATATACTACCTGTCAAAAGTTGAGGATTATTTATTCATTCTTTTTAAATATTGTTTGCACATTTACAATAATAAACTAACTCAAACTACGGTTATACACTGGAAATGATGTTTGACAGTTTAACAATCTAACAAGACCCACCATTTGCCTTAAATTTGAACAAATGTAAATTTTGATATATTCTGGACTTTAATTGGAGGCTTTTTCGACTTGAAGTGCGTGTGTTCACTGAACGGGATGGGTTAAATGGAGATGTCACATTTCGGATATGGGTCACCATATCAGAAAAATAGGTCACTTTCCCTTTTTCTTCATCTGACAAAAGCATCCATTACAAAAACTGAGTAATTAAAGAAATAATGTCTTGTTTCTCCACAAATTTCATGCATTCGGACATATGCCTTTAGAACAAATGATTTATGTCAAATATATCCAGATATGTTTTTAGTTATGCTGCACTGTAAGTTTACAGAGTAGTATTTTACAGAATTTTAACACAATTTTGAAATAGAGTAAAAAATAAGTTTACAAAAATAGACTGCAAATTACAAGTTGGGTGTTATATAAAATGGAAGTACATTCATTTTACTTTAAATAAAAATAACGTTATTTTATACAGTAATATATAGATAAATTATTATACAGGTTTGTAGTATTTTTACTTTTTTAATAAATATATTACACTTTTTTACGATTTATTTTTGGCCTTCTGACTTTTGATTAGTGCAGTAGGAGAAACGAAGCAAAGTGGGTGAGAGTCAAATTTGTATTTAATGTACAGTTTTAAATTGCTTAAAGCAACAACGAGCCGTTTTGGTGTATGGTTTCCTCATGTGGTTGATAAGCGCAATTGTTTGTTATAAATGTCGTAAATATTGGCTTACATGTGGGAAGCGCAATACACATGAATTTGTTGACTAGGCAGAAACCGATACTACAACATGTCACTTTATGAACTATGCATGTACTTAAGCACTCTTTTGGGTCCCGCTGGTTATACTACTGGGCTATACTAATAGTTCAAACTAGATTCTGAGGTAGCAGTTGGTTGTTAGCCGTTAGCACGAAGCCTGCCAGCTACATAGCAGCTAACGTTAGCTACATAACACAGTCACCCATGTTCTATATACTGTGAACATTAATGTACAGGTGGTTATGAACAGATAACAATATAGACAATACAATAGTGCAAGTGACTTGAGAGTGCATTAATTACAGACATTAGCTATTAAAGTTGCAGTGCAGTAGATGAGTTAATGCGGTTATTAATGGTACGGTGCAGTACATGAGTTAATGCAGTTATTGAAGTTATAGTGCAATACATGAGTAGATGCAGATAATACAGTTACAGTGTATTAGATGAGTTAGTGCAGTTATTGAAGTTACAGTGCAGTAGATGCGTTAATGCGGTATTAAGGTTACAGTGCAGTAGATGAGTTAATGCAGTTATTGAAGTTACAGTGCAATAGATGAGTGGATGCAGTTAGTTATGCAATAGATGAGTTACAGTGCAGTAGATGAGTTAATGCAGTTATGAAAGTAGTTTATTAGTGCAAATGAGCATTCAGTGTAATATTCCTGGTGTGCAAGTGAGCAGTATAGAGTGCAAATGATGCTATGTGTGTGTAAACAGTCCGGTAGAGCAGATACATGAAGTACTGGTGTGTACAGTTCAGTCATGGATGCAGCCCTGTTATGCAATGTAAACAATGTAGTAGCAGCATTAAAGTTAAAGTTATGAGGGTTAGTGGAATCAGTGGGGAGCAGAGTTCAATAATGAAACAGCTCTGGGAAAAAAGCTGTTTCCTAGTCTGCTGGTTCTTATCCGGAGGCACCTGAAGCGCCTACCGGAAGGCAGGAGAGTAAACAGTCTATGAGCGGGGTGAGAGGAGTCCTTGAGAATGCTGCGAGCTTGACGCAGACAGCGTTTCCTCTGGATGTCCTCAATGGAAGGGAGTGTAGTCCCTGTGATGCGCTGGGCTGTTTTCACCACCCGCTGCAGTGCCTTGCGCTCAGCAACAGAACAGTTCCCGTACCAGACTGTGACACAGTTGGTCAGGATGCTCTCTATCGTGCAGCGATAGAAGTTCACCAGGATAGTTGAAGACAGTTGGTTCTTCTTCAGTGTCCTCAGAAAGAAGAGACGCTGGTGAGCCTTCTTGACCAGGCATGAGGTGTTGGTGGTCCAGGACAGGTCCTCCGAAATATGGGTCCCCAGGAACTTAAAACTGGAAACACGTTCAACAGCCATCCCATTAATGTGGATGGGGTCGTGTGTGCCTCCTTTCGCCTTCCTGAAGTCCACGATGATCTCCTTTGTCTTGGAGGTGTTAAGGAGCAGGTTGTTGTCTGAGCACCATGTGGCCAGGTGCCGTACCTCCTCCCTGTAAGCAGTCTCATCGTTGTTGCTGATGAGACCAATCACTGTTGTATCGTCTGCGAACTTGTTGAAGGAGTTCGATCCATTCACAGGTCTGCAGTCGAGTGTGAAAAGGGAGTAGAGAAAGGGGCTCAGCACGCAGCCCTGTGGTACACCAGTGTTGAGGGTGATGGTGGTGGAGCAGATGTGGCCTAACCTAACAAGCTGAGGCCTGTTCGTCAGGAAATCCATAATCCAGTTGCAGGTTGAATTGTTAATGCCTAGGTTTCCAAGTTTGATGATTAGCTTGGAAGGGATGACGGTATTGAATGCAGAGCTGAAGTCTACAAACAGCATGCGTGCATAAGTGTCCTTATTGTCCAGATGTGTGAGCACAGAGTGCAGCGCCATAGACACCGCATCATCTGTGCTCCTATTGCTACGGTAGGCAAATTGGTATGGGTCCAGTGTGGATGGTAGAGAGTCTTTTAGGTGTGACAGGACCAGCCGCTCGAAGCACTTCATAACAATGGGTGTGAGTGCTACAGGGCGGTAGTCGTTCAGGCATGTCGGGCTGGAATGTTTTGGAATGGGCACAATGGAGGTGGATTTGAAACATGCTGGAACAACTGCTTGGGCGAGGTACAGGTTGAAGATATCCGTGAAGACCCCAGCGAGCTGCTCCGCACATGCCCGGAGTACGCGACCAGGGATGACATCAGGGCCAGCAGCCTTGCGTGCGTTTATCCGGCTTAGTGCAGTGTAAACATCTGTGGAGTTTAGTGTGATGATTGGGTGGTCAGTAGAAGGTGTGAGCCTGGTGGCGGGTTCCTTATTGTCTCTCTCAAAGCGTGCATAAAAGTAATTAAGCTCGTTCAGAAAGGCAGCATCTGTGGCTATGGGGATGGAGTGGTTGGGTTCGTAGTCACTAATGGCCTGGATGGCCTGCCACATGCGTCGAGGGTCAGAATTGGTAAAATGCTAAAAAGTTAGTGTGTCGCGACCAGGCGGTGTGCTTTGTGTAAAGGGTGCAATCAATCACTTACACTCAACTAGCTATGGGAATAGTCAGAGTAACTGTAGATACCGATAACATAAGTCTACGTGCATGAACTAAGGAATCAGCAACTTTTGACAACAAAACATTAAGTGTGGTTTGGCAGTCATCATTTACAAGCATAACATACAAGCCTTATAAGTAAGCTACTTAGAGTGAATGTTTTCACTCCTCTGTTGACGATTTATAAATCCTAAATGCTAACTTTTAAAGACTTATATAATGTTGATTTTGGACTTTATAGCTGATGTAAAACAATATTTGTTTGCAAAGTCTAGTCACACCATGTCATTGTCAGTTTAAATACATTACCTTATATTACATTGATGCGTTAATGCAGGCTTTCATTTCATTAGACTGTACTTAGCTTTTACTTTTAAACGTTTTATTGACTTTGCAAGTTGGTGTGGAAGGTCTTTCAAAACATTCACATTTTTGAATTATAGTGCTATAGAACGGTTTTTGCATGAGTGCTTTGGTGTGGTATGTTATTTTGCGAGCTGTGTTTTGTGGGCCGCTCCTGCCGAAGAAATCTACTTTTTATTCCCCATCCCCCCCTGAATTTGAAAATCGGAAAAAAAAGAAAAAAACTACAGAGGCAATAAATCTCACATCTACTGTTGTTTATGCACTTCATCATACATAATGTTTAGTTCTAGGGTCATTGTTTTTAATGTGTAAACCATGCAAAATCTGTGTCCTGCTGCAGAGATGCTTTTCATGTGCACAGAGATACAAACACAGGTGCTAGAAATTAAAACTTTGAAATGTGTCATGAAAATTGTCCATGATTTTAATAAAGAATGATGAGCAAGCATGTCTCATTCAAAATTTTTCGGCAGTACTTTCAAAAACATGGAAACCCGGATTCTTCATTCATGTTTAATACTCCACAGCGAGGTGCATTTAAGTTATAAAGCGAAATCAAACATGTCCAACTGAGATCTTTTGATCTTCAGATAAGCCACTATATATAGACAGCAATCTCTTGAGTAAAGCCAAAGAAGAACCAGACCTGACAGCAAGTTCTGACTTCAGTCCCCCACCGGGGTTCAGAAATGTAGCCTAGTGTACACAAATGATGTATATTTAGAATTTTAAGGTCATGGGAATGTTGTGTTCTTATAAAGGGCACTGGAGGTTAATCCCTGTACTTTATGTTAGGGTTGTGTTTATGTAATGTATAATGTATAATATTAAATATAATTTTTCTTTAAACATATAAACTAAGTCTGTATAAATCTTCTTTCACAATGAAAAATCTCTTAAAGAAATAGTTCACCGTCAATTATTTACTCACCCTCTTGTCATTTCAAACCTGTATGACTTTCTTTTTTCTGTACGATACAAAAGATGTTGAAAGAAAAATGGAAACCAAAGAATATAATATAAAAATGTTGGCAACAGAAAACTGTTGGTCCCCATTTACTTTTACGGTTTTTGTGTTCATTTAATAGAACTCATGTTTTTCTTAGGGCTTTACCATAAGGCATTGCAAAAGATAGTTGAGTCAATACTCCCATAAAAATGCTGATTATAAATAACCAACAAATAAAACAAAGTAAATAGTGAAAGGTAGCTAAAAGTCTAGGATGTTGACGTGAAAGGCAGCTGTCAGGCAGTAGGGCAGCTCACCAGGTTTTCAAATGGTGTCATTTGGGACATCGTCAAAAACACAAGTCTAATAGAGTAAAGGAACCCTAAAAAAGCTTCTTCACTTACCTTTGCCTCGCAGTTATCCTTCACATCGTATACGCTGAGCTTGATGACCGATTCACTGTTAACAGGCCAATCGGGCGGGAAACTCACACCTCCAGGAAACAGAGGATCTCTTGTTGTCTGCAAAGAGGAAAAGGACAGTCAGTGTTTGAGGGCTATAAATGAGTCAACAGCCGTCTTTAAACACAAGTGGGCCCTCTCTGCCTCATGCTTCTACAGATGGAAGCAGGGCTGTATTAAGTGCCACATTCAACTATTTGCTCACTGTAAGCTCAATTAATTTTCATAAAATATGCGGTCACCATTTCATGTTGAAAGACTTCGAAGTAAAAGGCCTAAGCTCAGGTGAAATCCCTCAGACCAGCGCTTCTCAGGATTTGCTGTGAAAGTCTTATAGTTTCATCTTTAAACTTATTTATCAGGGCGTACAGCAAGACGTTTTAGATGGCCTGTTGAGATAAATCTCGCCCTGCTTGAAAGAACAGGTTGTAGTTCACATTGCTTGTTGTGGTGACTGTGATGCTGTTCTCAGATCTGTTCCTGGGAAGGAAACTTGTAATCACGCCTGTATTTACACGCTGGTATTTCCTCAGGTTGTGGTCGATGATCTGAATACGGCCCCTCGAGAAGGGTGGCGACAGATAGCGAATACAGATTGGTGACATAAGCTCATTAACACAGAGAGAAGTCCAGTATTAAGCCTGAGACTGTTACAGATGAAAGATCACCTCTTTCGAGGTCAATTAACTGAATCTTACACAAAAAAAAACAGTTGTGACGGCTGTATATCTCTCTTGGTTTAAATTATGCATATTGGCTTTCACTATCTGAATCTTATGTCTGAAACTTTGTACTGGCACTTCTCGTTACTTGCCCTATTAAGATGAATAGCTTCTTGTGCTTTAAATAAAAACATCACCTAAATAAATAAAGTGAATAGATTCGTGGTCTATCTGTTTATTATTTAATGCTGCATTTCCACCGCGGCAACTTTCTCCCTGGCAGTACTCGATGTGTTTTCACCGGAGGAACTGGGATCAAAAAAAGGTCTTAGTAAACAACCCCCCAAGAAAGTCCCTACATGTGAGGTGGTACTTTTCCAGAGTTCCTGAAGATTCAGGGGTGGGCCATGGTCGTCGCATATGATGATTGGTTAAGGCTACATGCTGCATCGTGTTCTGGTAAAAACAAACCACCATTTTTGAAAGTTTGTTGAGGTGCGTGTAGTTTCAGCTTTTTACTGTTTGAAAAAATGGGTTAAAAAATACGACAGATGGACCGACAACGAGGTCCAGGCTTTAATATGTTTTGTTGAAGAGTTAAAAATCCAATTGGAATTTGAAACGATGACACACAATGAAAAGTTATACTTAAAAAATATTAAATCGGTTATACAAGCTTGGCATTGTCTCACAAAAAGTGTCCGTCGCTTTATGTGACGTCATTGTTGTTCGACATTACCGTCCCCCCTCGACTGGGAGGACCCGTCACATGTAATCCTACGTCACGGGACGGATTTTCCTAATCTTCACAGTACTATAGACCACTAATGAAATGCAGACAGCAATAGCTCTGCGGAGAAAAAGTTCCTGGGACATATTGTTCGTGGTAATTATTGTGGAAATACAGCCGTAAGCAAGAGCTACGACCCCCCGAAAGCTACAAGGCCCCCATATTCTTTTTTACTGGCTTTGTATTATAACATGCATGAATAGAATACAGCCTGTATTTTTGGAATATTTACTTTTATTTTCTATTATGTGCAATTCCACGAAAATGTCAACTTTATCCTGAAAATATTACGTTTTTACTACGATATTTACCATGGTTACATGATAGATTTTAACAATATTTCTAGTGCATGATTATTCATAGTCAGGTAAGTGCCATTTTTAGGATTGTCACATCCATAACGCTACATATTCCTCTTAAATAGACACTTGAAAATGAATATAAAGTAACTATTTTATGTTCTATAAAGAGGCATCCCTATTCCATTCATTTGGGCATTAATGCTTAAGTATTGTGCATTTTATTTTACAGAAATCCTAAAAAGTTTATCGTCTCCCAAAAAAAATATATAAAATATATTTATTATATTTGGCTATCTATAGTTTATATTACGTGTATGTGGGGTCACTCTAAAAAATGAAAGTAAATATAAAAAAACACGGTTTATCAAATTATTAGCTACAGAAGATATTACAGGATACTGTAATATTTATTCTCTACTGTAGTATATTTTACTATAGTTTACTTAAGGGAATACTACAGTATACTATACTAAACTTCCCACCAAAATTATCTGCAGTCTGGGAAGCCCTTATCTAAGCTGACAATATTATCGGCATTGACAGGCATCTATCGAGCCATTATGAAGCATTTCAAGGCTAATAAAACCAAAGTAATCAAATGGAAATGACAATTAATACAAAAAATAGATAAACAATCAAGTTTTAGGATACAAAATCACATGAGGGAGATTGAACAAAGACGAAATGTATTACCGTTCCTCAAAAAATGAGTGTGCTCCGAAAGACAGAGACCTCCCCGAGAAAGTTTCAAGTATTTTACAAGTATGCATCATTTATCAGTTACACAGAGCCAGATTGATTTTATAAGCTGCTTAATTAAAGAACCAGCAGGGAATGGGGTCTAAAAGACCTTACAGCGGACCCCCGGTAAGGTCCTGAGAAACTTGCCAAGGTTACAAGCTCAGCCATTAAAAACCTTTACGGGCTTCAACAGCACACTAACCTTATCCTCCATCCCTGGAAGTTCAG
Source organism: Triplophysa tibetana (assembly GCA_008369825.1). Lineage (NCBI taxonomy): Eukaryota > Metazoa > Chordata > Actinopteri > Cypriniformes > Nemacheilidae > Triplophysa > Triplophysa tibetana. The sequence continues at coordinate 10,243,101 of CM017896.1, read as the reverse complement.
CAGTGGTGGAGCCGAGCTAAAACAAGTGACCAGCAAAAATCTAAAGGTGCACGATCACAAGGTCAATACCATCGGCGGCAATAAATCAGTGTAGCGTCACAGGGGAGCGCTGAAAGTTCTTCTGCTGTGTGGGTAATGGTCAGTCCTCAGGGCTAATGGCCCCGTTTCAAAAAGCTGGGTTTATTTAGTGTGTGTGTGGTATATGCAGGAGTGGGAGGGTGGGGGTAATTTAGACATGTCCCAAAGTGACCAATTTGTTCTGTAATACGCTGCCATGCTGGGCTGTTCCCGGCACGCTCATATTTTAACTCCAACTGGCCGTTCAATAGAAACATAATACAAAAAGCAAAGTCTAAAGAGATGATTTTGGCCAGAAACACTATGCAGACACGCACATTTACAGAACACACCAGCATCCAGCAAGAGCTCTTCAGTCTCAGCCACCTGACCACGCAGGTCGCCCAATTAGACAGGTACCAAACCAACACTGGTATTACATCAATGCTGGTATAATCAATTAAAAAATATATTTCCTGCATGGTACAAACACAGAGATAGCATTATATACACATAACCAAATATGGCATTTTATGGAGCAGCAGGATCTTGACGTCATGGCCCCTCTTCAGCACCGATATGCATTTTTAGAATGGGACTTTCCAGCAGATTAAAGGAGATGAATTCCATTGCCTCTCCTACTGGATGGGCAAACAGACCCACATTCATCTGATGTATTTGACCTGGGATAATGAATTTACATTTGATCATCTAGCAGAGGATCTTATCCTAAGCGACTTTGAAATGAGGCAAACACTAGAAGCAATCACATCAACAAAAGGGCAATAAAGTTCAAGTACACTAAATACTGGTCTCAGTTTGCTTAACACAGTACACACAGCTAAAAACGTGTTTTTATTTGGAAAGGATGGGAACAGTAATTAAAATTAAATGTTTGTATTATTGGGCAGGTGTTGATGAAAAACTTGTTTAGGCGTTTGATGGGGAATTAAATTGTGTACGGTTTTGTAGACTTCACTACCTGACCTCAAAATCATACTAGATGCTAGACAAAATAACTGTTTTGGTCTGATTTACCATGTGAAACACAACATTTTGAGGTCATTTAATCGTCTAAATTCATTAAATAGTGATCAATGAATCATGTTATATGTTTCAAATGGGCACCATTTTTTTAAAACATTCTATTATGAAATAATGATTAAAAATGTCAAAAAAGGGCTGGTTTGAATAGAGACCAATACACAATATACATGCGTACATACTGTAAACATATACAAAAATATGTAAATAAGCATATGGTAACATTTGTGTCACCAAAGTACTACTTGAAGAGTTGAACTACTACTTGTTTTTATTACATCAGTTCTTTTAAAATATATATTGTAACATTGATCATATTTGTGATCCTGTCTGTATAGAATCATTAAGTAGTCATAGCCAAAAGTGAAAAATAAGTCATGTACTTATCACTGTTAATGAAATATTATGATCTAGAACATATAACAAGATATAATACTCACTTTTTCATTTAAAAATCGAATGTAATGTTTTTAAATACTGAACGTTTTAATTTGATTGATATTTTATTATATGCATTTACTCTATGAATTAGTGTATATAAATTTTATTATTGTGCACAAAAGAACACCGCGAGTTGGCTTCCTTTACACAAATTTTGACATGCCATTACTCATGATGATACGATTATATTTTCACAGAACATTCTTTACCTTATGTGTTATGTAGAAAACAGTAAATCCAACCTGATTTTACGAGGTGGCTTATTTGTATGCATTCGTACGTTGTGAATCATAAAAAACATGCGATTACTGAAGAAAATACTTAAGCCCTGGCCCCTTAACCTAATGTCACTGATGCAAAAGCAAATCGTACTAAAATATAAAATTGACATTTTACGCATTCATATGAATTAGCCAACATTAACCACATCATAAATCGTTATGTTTTTGCAGTGATATTGTGTTGTTAAATCACAAAAAAATGAATCAACTACATGACATTTCAATGAATTCAACAACGCATCATTAATCTACATCACACTGTTCTTTTTTCCATCTTCAGATCCAATGGTCACAATCTACAGCGGTCAACGACCGACACATTTAAACCACCAGAGAGCCGAGGGGGTTGTCTTTCAAAATGCAAGGATCTCAGACCGTGCAGCTGTTCCCAAGCAAGACCTCCAATGGGAAACATAGGAATTTGCCAGGATGAACGACTGATTGCCTTCAACATGTTCTCTCACACACACGCTACATGAGATTACATGTGTATTAACAGAAGAGGACGGGGAAACAGCAGCAGTCTCTGAGTACACTACCTGTCTATATTAAACAACAAAAGTGGGCCAACTCTCTTCAGAGCGCACAGCCCACACCTGCAGCTATTTTAGACAACTGCAATTCACAGGGATTCACAACATATATACTATCTCCTGTTCTAGAAATGCCTGAGGAGCACCAGGGATATACACCACACAGCTTCTTCTATTCACTTTCATAATCGGTTTATCTTCAGAGATGATCGGATGCATTTGAGGAACATCTCTCATCATTTATAAATGCAACAGCTGCTGGAAGAGGTCAGACAAAATAACAAGATTCCCTGAGGCCGGGCTTCAGGGAATGATGCACCCCAAAATTAACATTTAGAAGATAAAACAACATCATAGGTTTGAGACAATGTGAGGGTGTTTTTTTGGAGCAGGGTAACACTCTTCCCTAAAAGGTATCAAGAAAACATAACATATTAAGAGTTATGAATAAATATTACATTAGTAATCCTAGTTAAAATACATTAAAATATACTACAGGTCAAAAGATTGGGATCACTTATACATATTTTTCCATAGTATAGAATAATATTCAACCCATCAAAACCATGATATAACAGAAAAGCTGAATGTGGGAATTATGAAGTGACTAAAAGCATCCAAAATGACTTAACTATGCTATATTTTAGCATCTTTAAAATAGCCACCCTTTAGCTAGAGGCGTACACTTTAAATTGTCCATTCAGCTTCTTTAGATCTCAACCTTGGAAGCTTTTTATCCAGTACTAAAGGAATTTCTATCTATGCTGGACTCTTATTGACTGCTTTATATTTATAATTTGGTCAAAATAATCCATTTAAAAATGAATCAAAAAAAAATTATATGTTGGCACAATATCACAAAAGTGATTTCAAACTTTGAAACACACACCTTCAGATTAATAGTTTTTAATAAGATTGTTAACAATTTTTTCAAGTGATCCTAAATATTTGTCTGGTAGTGTATGTTTTAACATTATTACACACAATTATCTAAAATTTTGATATAGACATACCCCCAGCCTCCAACAACATGATATGAAGTCCATTGCACCTTAAATCCAGAGTTCAGTGAGTTTTTAACCAAAGGTGCCAACCTTTAGAACTTTCCATTACTACTTTAACACTGTATAGAAACATATAGACGTATAGATTTTAGCATGTGCGTTGCTGCTGAACTACAAATACAGCCATACCAACTGCAGTCTTTGTGGATTTCAAAAACCTCTTTCCTTCAGCAAATCAAATTTGAAGGGGAAATAGAGTTCTCTTTGTGCACTCGTGTCGGGCCAACAGTCCATGTGGAGAGAGAGAGAGAGAGAGAGAGAGAGAGAGAGAGAGAGAAAGAGAGAGAGAGAGAGAGAGAAAGAGAGAGAAATTAAGACACCCCTCCAGTTTCGCCTTGAGAGAGAGAGAGAGAGAGAGAGAGGGGGAGGAGTGAGAGAGAAATAAAGACACCCCCTAGTTTCGCCTTGATAGAGAGAGTCAGAAAAAGAGAGAGAAAAAGAGAGAGAGAGACATCCATGTGCCACTGGAGGGTGTGAGATATGGGCAAAAGGAACAGCCAGCTGTTGCCCTCAATAATGCTCTCAGGAGAATTGTCAGCAGTAACTTGCTTCCCTCTCACACTAAATAATGTGTGTTTGTATTTTAAAGCAGGCTTATGGTGTGGATAATGAGCAGTTTGTTTAGCGATTGTGTGGTATACTGTATGTGGGGACACATATAGGCCCACTTTACAAATAGTATGATGGTTTCGTCTGTGAATCCATAAACAGTGATGACCAACCTTCACGTGTACAGTTATGTACTCAACAGGCGTGGAAAAATTAAGACACCCCTCCAGTTTTGCCTTGCATCAGCACTTTTGTATGTTTTGTGGAAATTCCAGTCAAGTTTTTTAACATAAACAAACCTCAGGAATTACAGTAAGTCAGCGAACAGCAACATGAAAGACTGAGACAATCCAAAGACGCATACAAGTTGGGTTGTTTCAACATGAATATGAGCTTGTTTTCCTTGCATTAATTATTCAAGATCGGGAAACATCTCTAAGTTATTTTCATGTATTTTTTAAAATATATGTATTTTTTTATTTTATATATTTTTATACTTTAATTTATATATATATATACACATATATATATTTTACTTATAATACAGAATTTAAAGAGACTGCAAAATTACACAAAACACATGTTAAAGAGTCAGAGCTAATGAGAAGGCTAAAAAAAAATTACTACTCGGAAGATCCAACTAATATTAATACCCAATAAAAAGTATTTCGTAAAATGTTGTTTTTCTATGTTTTTTTTGCTTGAACCTTATTCCTCATTATCGCTTTCTTGCTAAATAATTTTGTTCAGCAAATACCTTAAGTGTTTTTTTATCCATTTTGTATCAAATACCTCATGGTTTGATGGTTTAATCAAAGCTGAGGGCACATTACAATCAAATGTTATACAGTACAAATACACTATACTATAATATAATCTCATTTTATAACTTTTTTTTCAATTTCAAAATTGTGTCATTGGTCCAGCAAACCATTTTCACAACCATGAAGTTTCCTGTCCTTGTTCTCTAACCAACAAGCGAAAACTGTGAATTTGGAAGCAATGACTGTTTTCTACACAGATCTCCAGATAAAGAGAAAGTGTACACTATTGACCAAGATTCACTCCCCAAAAGGAGGGAAACTCTTTAAATGCAGCGAGGGGTTTGTTTGTATCCACAGGAAGTATCTCAGGAGGAAACAGGAACTCTGGCTGGAGTCATGGAACTAGGTGTCTTGAGCTGATACATTGAGCAGTGTCTCTTCTTTTTAATTACAGCTGAATTTCTGTCAGCACCCGCTTTAATGAGGCTTTCAGCCTCCTCTCCTGGTTTCCTCTAGCAGGAAAAGCCAGTCAGCTCTGGTGCTATATAGTCAAGAAGAGGAAGAGGGATTTATCTTTCATTTCCTACCCGTTTCTCTTATCTTCCTGTATAACTGCACTGCAACTGCTCGATATATGTTCAATGAGAAGTTTTCTTAGAGTAGTATAGTTCCAATACCATAATATAGTGAGAAAAAACCAAGGTCATGGGTTTTACTCCCAACACATACCTTACATTGGACATTTGGTGTCTAGTTCGACCTGATTTTGCCAAGTGGTTTATGTCCTCAGGACATTTTTATAAATAAAACCTAAACCCACGCCAAACCCCAACCCTAACCATAACTTATCCCTTAAATCAGAGGGAAATGATGATGAAAAACAAAGGTCTAGAAGCACCTTATCCTGGTTGGGGAGTTAGAAGAGATAGAAAAATGGACCATTGATTAACAACCTAGTAACTCATTTTCCACAGGTCAACGTTGGTTAACTGGAAAAGTATTAATAACGTGATCCGAGCATCCCAGGAGGGTTGTATAAGGTGACCTTGTACATTTGCTGTATGACTTGAGTCCGAACTCAAGACGTTTTTCTGTAGTCTCGGACTTGTCTTGGACTCTTAGTAGTTGGACTCTTGATTTTCATTAAGTTAATTCTCTTCCTCTTGGAGTAGGTGATATTTTTCTGTCTCTGTCTTAACCGTCTCATTTGGACTCGGTCTTGACTTGGACTCGAATCTCTTTGGACTTGGACTTAACATGGACTCGAAGCTCATTAGATTCAATCACAACTAGTCCTGGTCTTGAACTTGACAAAGGTGGACTTGACTACAGGCCTGCCTTGTACTGCGATAACGCAAATGTCAGAGTAAATATAGTCTAGATATCCCCAACCTACTGAACACAGATGTGTCAGTGGATTAAAACGGCCTTTGGATTCAAGTGATTCATGATTCAACATTATAAAAGCTGTCCGGCCAGACATTCAGCACAGCTGAGCTCCTGCAGCGTCCTCTTATTGTCTGAGAACGGCTATGAAGAGATCACAATAAACTTTCAGCAGTTAGGGCGGTTGTCATTTTAACATCAGATGTAAATAAATGCGCTGTCCTGCAGTGTGGTTCAGTGTATATAGATGTACTTGATAAAAATTCTGACGGAATCTCAATTAGATTTTTTCTGAATCCAGACTTTGGCTGATCCTAACAAAATAGATCTGTAAATACCACAAAAAAGAGCCAATCGCAACTCAAGTTCGGGCTGCAAAATGACACAATCTAACAATAAATTACGGTGTCCTCCAGGACAAAACTGCTCATTTATTTATGCCATTTTTGCATTGTGTTTCATCAGATTTGCAGCTTCCACTGCAAGACCAAAAATCCTTATACCAAAAATACACAAAGACTTTATATCAAGGTTATATTAGTCTAATAAAGACAATATATTTGAGCATTTTATTTATTGCAAAATCAAGTTCAGAACATAAATGTTAAGTGTTTTAGATTTCAAATGATGCATAGTTTGTGATAGGTGATTGAATAATAATTAAAAAAATATAATAAAAATGCAGACACGATAACACAAAATTTTCATGGGCTCATGCACCCTGAGCATGTTAAGGGGTTTATAATGTTAGTTAAAGGCGCGGTGTCTGATTTCCGAATTATGCTTGTTGAGACAAAGTCGGGCCGAGTACCAAAACAACCTTGTAGCCAATCAGCAGTGAGGTGCACAGTGCACAGGACGGAAATTAGCCGAGCACTTACAAGCGTGAAAGATGGGGGAAGGGGTGTGTCTGTTTTTGTGATTTGAACATCAACAACAGCTAAGAGAAATCGGACACCTCTTCTTTAATGCCAATACGATTGACATTAACTTATGTTAACAGTTACATCTTTTAATTTCAAATTGTATTAGTAAATGCTAAAATTAAAATGAACTAAGATTAATAAATGCTTTATAAGTATTGTTCATTGTAAGTTCACGTTAGTTAATGCATGACTTGTTTACAAGAAAAGGCTTGTTTTAAAACCATTTAAATGCACAGTGTAACATTTTAACAATAACACAATATATAAGTATAAAAACCAAAATATCAGACCCTTTTACAAACTCATGTCAAAATTTAAATTACATAATTCTATATTAGTATTTCTCTGCTACATTTTAAGTACGATAACATATAGTATTTTGTCTGCCATTATTTTTACTTTTAAAAATGGGAAAGTTCTACATTATTTTAATGTAGCTATGTAGTTACTGTATTAAAGATATAAAAAGGGTGTCAATGAAATGAAGTGGAGTGAAAAATTATATATTATAAATTATGATATTGTCACGGTTAGACAAGGAGAGAACCCAAACGCAGGCAGAGACGGTGGTGAAGGGGTTAACAGGGACTTTTATTACAACTAACAAGACAAAAAGGTAAAACAAAACCCACGAGGGGGAAACCGGACAGGGTAATATATATAAATAAAGACAAGGACACTGACTAATACTAAACTAAGAAAACAAACACTTGAACAACATTGACATTCACTAAACTAGACTTACTATACACGGGGAACAGGAAACAGGAACAACGGTTTAGCACAGAATACATCCACAGGCAAGGTATCACATACAGCAAACGCTTACAGCAAACAATGAATGCGCACGGGACAATGAAACGTGAGGACTCTTTATAGGGAGAGATAACAAGAGGGAGCAGGTGCAAGGGATTTCACTCAAGGAAAGCTAATTAACACAAACTAGGAAACGGGAGGGTAGGAACGATGACAAGACTAGAGAGAGAAGAAATCGTCTCTCTCCCACATGAAACAGAGGATCCTGTATGATTCCACCTCAAAACCAAGAAATACCTGACAAGGTGAGGTGGAATCATGACAGAACCCCCGCCTTAAGGAGCAGCATCCTGATGCTCCTCAAAGGCACAAACTAGACAAGACAGACTGGGACAAAGACAAGACCAAACAAAACATGGAGAACAAGACTAGGGGCAGACAGGCAATAACAATCAGGGGATTGGGGTGACTCAATAAAAATAACAAACAAGGGAGGGGGGGTGGGGGCAAACCAGGGTACATAGGGGGAAGTCCAGAAGGGGCAGGGCTGGGTGGGGAAGTCCTAGCCCACGGGGGCGCGCCAGAGTGCGGAGCCCCAGGGGGCTTGACAGGGGTAGTCCTGGAAGGAACTGTCCTAGTCCCCTGTAGGACTGTCGGACTGGACACCGGCTGGAATGCCGGACTGGACACCGGCTGGAAGGCTGGCTGGAAGGCCGGACGGGACACAGGCTGAAAGGCCGGCTGGAATGCCGGACGGGACACAGGCTGAAAGGCCAGCTGGAATGCCGGACGGGACACAGGCTGAAAGGCCAGCTGGAATGCCGGACGGGACACAGGCTGAAAGGCCGGCTGGAATGCCGGACGGGACACAGGCTGAAAGGCCGGCTGGAAGGCCGGCTGGACAGGGCTTAACGCCGGACTGGAATCCGGCTGGAAAACTGCTGGCTGGGCAGCGCTCTCCAACGCCGGTTTCTGGACCGGGCTTGGTGCCGGCTGCTGGACCGGGCTTGGTGCCGGCTGCTGGACCGGGCTTGGTGCCGGCTGCTGGACCGGGCTTGGTGCCGGCTGCTGGACCGGGCTTGGTGCCGGCTGCTGGACCGGGCTTGGTGCCGGCTGCTGGACCGGGCTTGGTGCCGCTGCTGGACCGGGCTTGGTGCCGGCTGCTGGACCGGGCTTGGTGCCGGCTGCTGGACCGGGCTTGGTGCCGGCTGCTGGACCGGGCTTGGTGCCGGCTGCTGGACCGGGCTTGGTGCCGGCTGCTGGACCGGGCTTGGTGCCGGCTGCTGGACCGGGCTTGATGCCGGCTCCTGGACCGGGCTTGATGCCGGCTCCTGGACCGGGCTTGGTTCCGGCTCCTGGACCGGGCTTGGTTCCGGCTCCTGGACCGGGCTTGGTTCCGGCTCCTGGGAGGAATCTACGGCCGTACTGGCCTCTCGGACCGTCCCGCCCTCACGGCACCCCCCCAAAAAATATTTGGGGCTGGAAAGCTCCGGACTCAGGAGAACCGGACTAGGGACCACAGGACTCGGGACCACAGGACTCGGGACCACAGGACTCGGGACCACAGGACTCGGGACCACAGGACTCGGGACCACAGGACTCGGGACCACAGGACTCGGGACCACAGGACTCGGGACCACAGGACTCGGGACCACAGGACTCGGGACCACAGGACTCGGGACCACAGGACTCGGGACCACAGGACTCGGGACCACAGGACTCGGGACCACAGGACTCGGGACCACAGGACTCGGGACCACAGGACTCGGGACCACAGGACTCGGGACCACAGGACTCGGGACCACAGGACTCCTCTTCTTTCTCCGTCTGCCGAGCAGGTTCGGCGTAGGAGAGGCAGCTGTGGACGGAACGGAGCGTGTGGAGAGGCCCAGAATCCCGAGCTGTAGGGACCCATCCTCTGGGATAGAGGCCAGGCCCGTGGAGACCTCCGCTGGGGAGGATAACTTGGACCACTCACGATTCAATAAAAGATCGAGCTGGTCCACGAATCCCAGCGGTTTCAAGCGCCGCATCTCAGAGAGTCCTAAGGGTTCATCAAGGCAGCTGTTAAAAATAACCTTGAGCTCGATCTGATTGAACCCCGAGGAGCAGGCTGTCGCCAGAAAGTCCATGGCGAACTCTTTAAGGGGCGTCCCCTTCTGTTTAAGACCGAGCAAAACGTGGGTATGGTGGCTTCTGAACGCCACGCTTGACTCGGTCGTTGATGACTGCTGGGTTGCTTTTGGCGCATTCATTATGTCACGGTTAGACAAGGAGAGAACCCAAACGCAGGCAGAGACGGTGGTGAAGGGGTTAACAGGGACTTTTATTACAACTAACAAGACAAAAAGGTAAAACAAAACCCACGAGGGGGAAACCGGACAGGGTAATATATATAAATAAAGACAAGGACACTGACCAATACTAAACTAAGAAAACAAACACTTGAACAACATTGACATTCACTAAACTAGACTTACTACACACGGGGAACAGGAAACAGGAACAACGGTTTAGCACAGAATACATCCACAGGCAAGGTATCGCATACAGCAAACGCTTACAGCAAACAATGAATGCGCACGGGACAATGAAACGTGAGGACTCTTTATAGGGAGAGATAACAAGAGGGAGCAGGTGCAAGGGATTACACTCAAGGAAAGCTAATTAACACAAACTAGGAAACGGGAGGGTAGGAACGATGACAAGACTAGAGAGAGAAGAAATCGTCTCTCTCCCACATGAAACAGAGGATCCTGTATGATTCCACCTCAAAACCAAGAAATACCTGACAAGGTGAGGTGGAATCATGACAGATATATAATAATGCTTTATATTTTATGTAGTGCAGCATTTTAAATTACTCATAAAATACTAACACTGCATATAAAGTGTCATTTCCAAAGCATTAGCATCACCAAGTAATATTACATTACAAAAATAATGATATTGATGGAAATTAAAAATGATAAGGACTTATGAGGACTGCCCCATTTTACGTAAAATTACACAATCCTATCAGATGGCAAGACTACTGTTATTTTAACATTGAAATGCGTTAAACACTGTGCATTCTGGAACAGGCAGCGTTCCAAATCGGTCGTTTTAAGCAAGTAAATGACTTCATTCAGACAATGACTCTCCATTTATCAAATGAAAACTTAACGTTACATTTGTTCCATATCAACTAGACTCTTTTAAAATCCACTTCATCAGTATTTTTGCACCTGCGAGACTGCTGCGCCATTACGTCTATACAAAATGTGATCTTCAATTAGCATAATAATCTACCACTCTGAATATTATTAATCACGTCTGCCAATCCTTGGCGCAGCAATTACGCCACGCTGTTTATTTAATGTGACTGCAATATAGCGACTCATTAGCATAGAAGACGACGTTGCTCTGTAATTAGTTTACAAAAGCGAGACTCGGCAACTTCAAAATTCATCAGTTTGAGCATTCAGGAGAAAAGTGGGGAAACCCATGCGTTTTTTAAATAAGGATTATTAAGCACGATAGTATCAACATTGGTGTTTTTAATGTGACGGTATTTGCATCCTCCCCCATTATTTAACACCTGTTTGGAGCATTCATTTGATCAGAAACCCAGCCATGAGAAGGACATCTGACCTGACGTTTGATCCAAATATAAAAGCCTTGTCGTCCAGACGATGCAAATTTCTGAGGTGAAACTTTGAAAAAACGACCTCTTTGAATCTGCATGGAAAGAATGCGATTGTTAAACTTGAGGTTTTGTGCGACTGGGTCTCACTCAGACCTCGATGAGCTTGTTAGCGCGAATAAAACCGGCCATAAATGAATACTGACCACCATTAAAACTACAAAAGGCCACCAGAAGTAGATTGAATCAAAGAGTTAAATGATTGAATTTAAATGTGCAAAGCTTTACAACACGTGTTCACAAATCTTTAAAGGCGTCACACGTCTTTGAATAAATCTGAGAGGCGCTAAATGAAATGGGACACACAGGCATTGACCTTACTAAAATGTTAATTATAAGAAAATGACTGTGTTTGAGACAAAAGATTTATTTTTTCTCATCTCACTGAACTTCAGACTTTTATCGTCTGTCCCCGATGAACCCAAATGAGGTCAGAGATCGGTTTAAAATTCAGTTTGGGAATTTCGGGTTGAAGGTTTAACTGTCAGATTTTCAATGCAAGTAGGATTCAATAGGTGTCGTTTGTTTACATAAAAGTGAAAAATTTCACCCTTTTGGGTGGGATATTTCAACACCAAATCAAAATTTCCCTAACTGAATATGGTTTTCTTTTTGAAGAATAAACCATATTCTAATGCAATGCTCTCCTTGCCGGTCTTCCTGCAAGGACTAGAAAGCTGCTGCTTCTGGTTCTGAACACAGCAGCATGATTCGTCTTCCAACAGCCCAAAAGGGCTCATGTGACATCCCTTTTCATCTCTCTCCACTGGCTACCGGTTGAAGCCCAGATTCAAGTCAGTAATCCTTGACTACAGGACTATCACTGGATCTGAACTGGCATACTTTCATGCACTCCTACACCCCATCAAGATCTCTGAGTTCACCAAAGCAACATTGTCTTGTATTGCCTTCCCATAAGGGCAGTAAATCGCTTTCCTGCTAATTCTTATTCACAACTCCTTCCTGGTGGAACATTCTTCCTAACTCGCCGAAACTGCTTCAACCGAGTTGGGAGAGTGCCTTCTCACTTTGAGCCTTGCAAGTCATTCAAGAACTGAATTATTTCGACACATAGCAGTTTCAAAATGTAACTTCTCATTAGTTGAGCTACAAAACAACTAGAACGTTTCCGATATTTTGGCTAACAATGTGAAATATATTTACGAAGAAAGAAACCGGCTAAAGTCGCAAGTTGCTTGCTTTGCACCGCACTGACCTCAGTTTGCTTGCGGTCGATTTAATATTATGATCAGTTTTAACTTTCTAATGGTAAAAAGGGAGTTTCTGAAATGAACGATAAGCAGCATGATGTGTCAAACAAACAAAGAAAGGAGGAAACTATGTTTCTTCAAAGTTTATGTAACCCGCGGTTCTGGTGGCTATCCATAGATCTCACCACATCCTGTTTAATGCATATATTTCACAACATGCTTTTATTTGGTAAACTTGATCAAGTGTTTCATTTTCAATGTTTTGATACGTTTTTGACAGACCACGCTTTCAGGACAATGGGCCTAGAATTCGTTAATGGGGCTTGTCTTTTAACAAGCACTTGCTGCGGCTGCCATTTTTAAAATAACTTTAAAAAGCCTGACATTATGAAAAGCCTACTGCAGAGACTTTTCTTGATTTGTGACAACATATCCCCAATGCATGTGAATGTAGCTAACCAACAAGTACACGTGAATGTTTATAACTTAATCCAGGGTTAACATCTCAGAAACCCAGCTGTGTTTGCAGGCAGTGGTATTTATTCTATATGGGGGATATGCTGATAATCCAACGACATTATGGAGCACATTCGGTTTAAAAGGAGATAAAGCTAAATCATGTTAGAGTTGGCCCTTGCCATTTTCCATGAGTGACGCATCGCAATACACACGAGCAAACACGCGCACAGTTTTGCACAGGCACTCCGATCTCACTCGCTGAATTTCTCAATGTGCACAAAACACAGAGCGATGACAAACATTAAAGCTCTGCATCCAATCAAGCATTAATAGAAATCACTCCTCATTTATTGAAAATGATTCAAACCAAATAAAGCATTGATGGAATGCATAGAGCAAATTTAAAATGTAAACCCTTGTTAATTGAAATTCTGTAATTATGACTAGTATTAAATATAATTATTAGTGCCTGTGGATTCAAGTTTTTGTAGCTTTGATATTGTAGTCTTCACTCTTGCCCGTCTGCTGACCGCGGCAATGAGTTTGACGTGTCTACTTGTGCTGAGTGTGTCAGAAACTGCAAGGGAGACAATGCAGGGAGAACCCAATTGCAGGCAGGACTCAGGGATGACGGGGTTAACAGATAATTTATTATAAAACAAAGAACACTACAAAACAGGCAAAACAAAACCCACGAGGGGGAAAACAAGACAGGATACTTTTAACAATAAAAGGTACACAGGAACTAGATAACTACACTTAAACTAACAAAGACTTAAAACAAACACTTGAGACAAACTCTAAACTGAACTAAACTACACTAACAAGACGTGGAAACAGGAACTCGGGAGACAAGGAACTTTAAACAGCAACACTTTTACAGGAACAGCATCAGCACAGTTTACAATGAAGCATAACAGCAACAACTTACAAGAACAGAACAGCTACAATGCACGAGCAACAAGACAAAGAAACATGAGGACTCTTTATGGGGAACAAACTCAGGATAATTAATAGGGACCAGGTGACACATATCAAACACTAAGGGGAGGCTAACGAGACTGAAAGAGCGGGAACACAGACGAGACTCGGGGAGAGTATGGAAAGCCACAAGTGTCAAAAACATATCTCCCCACATGAAACAGAGGATCCTGTATGATTCCACCTCTAGAACAAGAAATACCCGACAAGGTGAGGTGGAATCATGACAGAATCCCCGCCTTAAGGAGCAGCATCCTGATGCTCCTCAAAGGCACAAACAAGACAGGACAGACTGGGACACTGACAAGAACCAGAGAGACATGGTGAACATGACAAGGGGCATACAAGAAATGATCACAAATGGGTTGGGGTGGGATAATAAAAATAACAAACAAGGAAGGGGGGGTGGGGGCAAACAAGAATACACAGGGGGAAGTCCAGAAAGGGTGGGGCTGGGTGGGGAAGTCCTAGCCCTTGGGGACGCGCCAGAGCGCGGAGACCCAGGAGGCTTGACAGGGGAAGTCCTCGGGGGAACTGTCCTATTCCCTGGCAGGACTGCTGGGCTGGACCCCGGCTGGAGAGGCTCGGGAAGGCCGGACGGGACCGGCCGGAGAGACCCGGGAAGGCCGGACGGGACCGGCCGGAGAGACCCGGAAAGGCCGGACGGGACCGGCCGCAGAGGCCCGGGAAGGCCGGACGGGACCGGCCGGAGAGGCTCGGGAAGGCCGGACGGGACCGGCCGGAGAGGCTCGGGAAGGCCGGACGGGACCGGCTCTGAGAGCAGCTGGGCAGGGCCTGGCTCCGGCTCCTGGACCGGGCTTGGTTCCGGCTCCTGGACCGGGCCTGGCCCCGGCTCCTGGACCGGGCCTGGTTCCAGTTGCTGGACCGGCCTGAAAGCCAGCCTCGGGAACACCGGACGCTGGAGAGTACTGGAACGCTCTCCCCTCTTGAAATTCTTCCTCCAGGAGCGGCCCACAGGGAGTGCGGCCGATGGAAGAGAAACGGCGGCAGGCACGGTTAGCTCCGTGCTGGAGGAGTCGGACGGGGAGTCCCACGACTGCCTCCATGGGCGTCTCCTCTGGAAGCAGACGGGAGGTGGATGCGATGGGCCGACGAACTTCACCATCCCAGTGGTCAGAACCCGGTCCTCCGGAAGCGCAGCCAGCGAAGACGGGTGGATGGATCGGACTGAAACCCTGGACCTAGTTTGGCTCCAGGCATGCTGCCACACGACATCGAAGTCCAGTGGCTCCAGCGTTCTCATCCTCTCCGGCGACAGAGGATCCCTGAGGCCGCGGTTAAACAGAACCGCCAGCTCCCTCTCTCCAAAAACCCCCTCCTCTGCAGCACTCAGGAATTCCTCCAGGTAATCCTGCATGTGGGAATTCCCCTGGCGAATGCCACAAAGGCGGTGAGCCTGATGAGACCGTTTCACTCGCATGCTGCCTGCTGGGTACTTTGTTGGCTCGTGCATTCTGTCAGAAACTGCAAGGGAGACAATGCAGGGAGAACCCAATTGCAGGCAGGACTCAGGGATGACGGGGTTAACAGATAATTTATTATAAAAACATAAAGAACACTACAAAACAGGCAAAACCAAACCCACGAGGGGGAAAACAAGACAGGATACTTTTAACAATAAAAGGTACACAGGAACTAGATAACTACACTTAAACTAACAAAGACTTAAAACAAACACTTGAGACAAACTCTAAACTGAACTAAACTACACTTACAAGACGTGGAAACAGGAACTCGGGAGACAAGGAACTTTAAACAGCAACACTTTTACAGGAACAGCATCAGCACAGTTTACAACGAAGCATAACAGCAACAACTTACAAGAACAGAACAGCTACAATGCACGAGCAACAAGACAAAGAGACATGAGGACTCTTTATGGGGAACAAACTCAGGATAATTAATAGGGACCAGGTGACACATATCAAACACTAAGGGGAGGCTAACGAGACTGAAAGAGCGGGAACACAGACGAGACTCGGGGAGAGTATGGAAAGCCACAAGTGTCAAAAACATATCTCCCCACATGAAACAGAGGATCCTGTATGATTCCACCTCTAGAACAAGAAATACCCGACAAGGTGAGGTGGAATCATGACAGAGTGAAGATCTCTGAATAGACTGCCACTCAACACAAAATTATAGAAGTACCGACGCGGAGATGGCGGCGGCGGAAGGCTTATTCTGGTTGAGTACCTACGGTATCATTTTACTTCCAAAGGGTAGAAAGGGAGTGAATGGGTGTGGACTTGTTGAAGCTCCAAAAAGTGCATACATCGATCAAAGAACTGCTCGACATGGCTCTGTGGTCTTAACAAAGGTTTTCTTAAGTGGATCGATGAGTTTGTTTAAGAGAAATATACATATTGACAGCGTTATTAACGTTGATGTCTAGCATACGTCAACTCTTGAATGCGCGTAAACCAAAGCATTGTTTTTCTAGCAGATGACGCGTCACAGTCATTTTCCTAAAATACAAGCCTCGCGCTCATTCGAGAGAAGACATCAAAGTTTATAGTGTTGTCAATATGGCTATTTCTCTTAAACAAATGCATCGATTCTACCGCTTGGAAGTAAAATGAAACGTGGTATTATAACTCTGACTGCATTATTTTTCCAGAAGAAAACCATATTCAGTAAGGATGCCTGAGGGTGAGTAAAACATGGGGACATTTCCATCCAGTTGTAATGTACTGTCCCATCTCTTATATGACTCTGTATACACAGCGCAAAGTTCCAGATTAAAGAAATCAATCATCAGGTATTATATAACCATTATTATAATAACCATCTTTTATTTTAATTTTCAAAATTTGTTGTCTACATCTATGTCAAAAGCCGTATTCGCACGAGATTAGTAATACCAGGACACCTCTAGTCATTTGTAATAATTGCAGAGGTTGTCTGTGAACTAAATCCCGTGCGAATTGGCCATGTCTGTAATTTGTAAAGTAAAAATTCCCCCTGCAAATTCTCTACCATATTTTGAAGAACACAGAGGTCCTGTGATAATATCAGTCCCCTGCGAAACCTTCTGTCAGGTTCGTGATCACAAGTCTCAAATGCTGACAGGTCATATATCATAATACACCATACAACTATAGGCTTTACAAAATATATGCAAAGCCTTGCCATCATATCCGGGAAAAGTCTGTACATTTGAGTAAAATCACAGGCTTCACTTATCCCATGCGATTCATCACATGAAATACAGATGTGGAGAGATAATTTTAAAACACACAAAGTCCCCAGATAATACTAATCCCGTGCGAATAGCGCTTAAGATGTCTGTTAAATGTACAAAAGGGATCCGAAGTCTAAGACTGTTATTGAATTTTTCATTAAATTTTCAATGTGGTCTAAGACTTTAAGATTCTGTATGTGAACCCAAAACCAAAAATATCTTGTGATGAATGTGCTTGATAGAACAGCTGTAGCAAATAGGAAATCCCTCATTCCTGTTACTTAGAAACAAGTACAATGCTAATATTCACCCCCTGCTGAATATTTATAGTCTAAATGAGTGTTTTGGAATAGGAAAGGTGAGACAATAGTAACACTTGGCGTGATCTTTGCACAGAAACGGACCCCCAAGACTCTGCATTGCGTTGGAAATTATATCAGCCAAGTCGGCATCTAAAATGTGGAGAAAGCTTTCCGGAAAACAACAATTCACATTTTTATTTCCCACACTGCTTCCACTCAAGAGAAAAAAATAACTATTGACCAATCAAATTAGAGAAACTTTGTATGATTTCTACAATATTTAAAAAAACATATATGTTTGCAATACAACCAAGAATGACCGCAGAGGTAAGCATAAGAGCTTGAGGAAGTTATTTTGAAGGAAGGTAGTTTTCGTTTCCCATCATCTGAAGCGTGTAACCTGATTTTAATCCGGATCACAAAAAAGCCCCCCTGTGAGAATCGTCCCATAATCAGGACTAGTTCGGTGACTGATGGCAGATGAAAGGGAAAATCAGATCAAATCAGATCAGAGCTGATTTTTAACACTACACCGGGAATCGAATTTAGGTTGCCGTGGCAGGAGTTAGAAAATTGACTGCTAAACTAGACAGAACTGAGGTCCATCCAAAAGCAATTCATCTGCTCCTGCCTTCTGCTCACTCCACAGAGGTGGCAGAATAAACTATACTTCTGTCCTTCAATCCTAAAGCTGATTGTCTTCTCTGATGCAGTCTATCAATAATGTTCTGTAGTTGTAGCCGAGAAGGATCTCTGCATGTAAGTTCGTAGACCCGAGAAGGACGATGCATGGATGATGGCTTTCAATGAAGGCTTGTTAGGAAGAGTCTGAAACTTTGGGAGAACATCTTTTCTATCGCAGGCGTATTGGTTCACAATCTTAAGAATAAAGGTGCTACATGATGCCTTGGATGAACCATTTTTGGCATCACCGTGAAGAACTTTATCTTTTAAGACTGATTAAAAAACGCTGTATTTTCCACATACCGTGCTTATTTGTCTCTCCTCTTTGCCCCGCCTCTCTGAAACGCGCAGATTTTTTAGAAAAAACTC
Source organism: Triplophysa tibetana (assembly GCA_008369825.1). Lineage (NCBI taxonomy): Eukaryota > Metazoa > Chordata > Actinopteri > Cypriniformes > Nemacheilidae > Triplophysa > Triplophysa tibetana. The sequence continues at coordinate 10,224,404 of CM017896.1, read as the reverse complement.
ATTGCTCTGAAAAGCGAGGTATCCTTTGATTGGCCAGTCATCCAGGGCGTTGTGATTGGTCGGATACTGCAAGCGTTTTTTCGGAACATCATCCCTGCATTCCACTTCGAAGGGCTCTTCCATATGCCCTTCGAATGGTTCACCCTTTGGAGTGAGAGCATTGAAGGGTTAAAGGGTGTACGATACCACACAACTGTTTCTTGAATTGCCCTTCAGCGTCATCATCCCGTGCCCATAAGTAGGCGGCGTCATCAGGCAAGAATCGGCGCAAAGAATCATGGGAGCCCGAAGTGACCATGGAAATCCTTCATTCTGAATGGCCCTCTGAAGTGGCCAGTTATGAGCACTTCTGTTTGGAACGACCCTTCAGTATAGCGGTAATGACTGTTGTCACTCCGAAGGGCCCTTCGGAGGGCAATATATCCCAGTTGGAACACAGGGCATGTTCCCAAGCAGTTGTACTTACAGGGGATAAAATGTCTTCAGTACTTTCCTTATCAATACGAGCCCCAATCGGATCAAGAAAATGAAGATGATCAAGCTGATACATCAACTTTGCCAGGGTGACTTGAACAGGATGTAAAGAAAATAATTGGTAAGGTGTTTAAATAATATATTTTGTTAAATAGTTCAAAGCTAAAGCTAACTGTTTTAACTTTTATATACGACGTTACAAAGATTTGCCGTTAGTGATCAACCATGTCTCGTCGCGACTCAACAAAGACAATAAATCCCATTATAAACACAACATTTGTTGCCTCTAGTTGAAACATCATTACTGATTATAAGGACTTATGTTGTAATTTTTCACATTCCGCGCGTGTCAAGTCAAGTCATACCACGAAATGACGTACATTCGTGTGGGTGTGGTTACAAGAGGCGTTTCAGGCAGGTCAGGGTTCGCATTCGCTTTTAGGTAGAATGCATCTGTTGTTCCGACACTTACATTTTTGCAATTTTACCTGTCTAATACATGCATGGGCAACTTATAACACACCAAAGACACAGAAATGTATTCGCGCCACATGACCCTTTAAATAACCTTGGTTTTCACTTTTATACAGGGGGCGCTGTTGCACATCTTTTGAAAGAGTACAGAATCTACAGATTCAAAAGTATCTCAAATACTCAATATTTGCAGAATTTATCATTCTGAATCCAATTAGTATTTGACAAAAATGCAATTTTCTAATTTTTCGTTTTGTTCAAAATGTTTTTAAATTTGGATTTATTTGCTAGGAGGGAAAAGATTCCTTAAAGCTTTAATGTTTTGAGAAAATGTATCATACAGTAACAAAGAATATGTTAATCGTGCATCAATAGTTTTTCAAACACAACTAATAATCCTTATAACCAAGTACTGAAAAACTCAGTATACTCAGATATGCCAAATGCTTTCAACATAAACTATGAAAAAACTGTACAGGGACATTTAACATGAGTGACATGCCCTTCACAGCAGCATCTTAATGAGTCCCTAAGCTTTTATTTCTAGAATGTGTCACCCCTCACTGTCAATTTCTGTACGTTCGAGATACAAAGGCTGTAGCAGGCACCTCAGCAACAGATTGTTATCACTGGTGCTGTTGGTATATAAAGAGAGAGATCTATCTATGTGAAGCCCTCTATGAGTCCGGGTAATTAAAGTGCCCCTGCTGCTTCTATTCAATCAACAAAATGCCATTTCGACTTTCACAGGGAGCGATCAGAGGGGACGAGAGTTCGTCTTCACTTGTAAACGCTAATGTGAGACACAGCAGATGTAATTGGATGATGCTTGCAAATGGTTTGCGGTGGTGACCGTAATACTGACCCATCATCCGACGCTCACCAACTCATTTAAAGGCGCAGAACATCCTTGGGAGAGCGCAGAGGCGATTTCAGGGCAGTCCGTGTCTGAGACTCTAATCAAATGTCTTGATGGATGCAGAAGAAAAAACGAATTTATTTAGTTCACAATGACACTTATTTGAAGCTGGTAGCAAAATAAATTTCATCTTTGTGTGTGTGGCAATGCGTTCGTTCAATATGTGACTGTGACAGGCATAAATATTAGTCTGCAAAGTGTTTAGTTAATCTCCTGCTCTGTTTAAAGGAACACTTTACCTAAAAACGATAATTTACAAACCCTCTTGTTGTTTAAGTATAATATTCTTTCCAACTTTACCCACTAGAGATATTAGCCACAAAATGTCTGTTTTCTTTTTCCATATGAGGTAACGCGAGATTTATTTTTAGTCTAATGAAGTTGTATGAAAGCTTTTTGTAGAGCAAAAAACCTAAATTTGTGCCATCAATTGGAATCTTTCCAAGCACCACTGGCTCTCATGTCGCAACGAAAAGAGGAAAACGCTTAGACATCTTGGCTAACGTTTTCTTTTCTATAACCCAGAAGAAAGAAAATAATCCAAGGCCGAAGCGACACGAATGTAAAAACATGAAGACAAAATTTTGGGGTGAAATATTTCTTAAATTGCAGTTCTCGCTGTCCACAACAAAGCATAGAAAATGATAGGTCATACTGACGCCCGTTTAGACGGGTTCTCCGAACAGATGCATTACTTAGTCTACAGAAAGTGATTTTTAGAGACCAAATGCTTTACACACTTTTTTTCTTGCCGACGGCGATGAGGTGTGAGTAATGGTTGACGGGAGAGGTCACGTCTGATGTCAAACTTCAGAAATATGAAGTAATATTGCAGGAAATACATAAATATAGACCAGAAAAGTTACAATCCCTGAAAAGAGACTGACAGGATGAGAGCTCAGATCAATGTGGCTTTGAAGTAACAACGGGTTTTGAACGTGTAGTCTGCGCGGGGAATGACTCAAATATATTTCCCGCGATGGCATCATCGACTGAAATATAACCTCAGATCTAAGACTTATGCAGGTACAAGTCCAGGTGTGAGGTCTTTGGACATGAAAAATCTTCCTTCCTTATTCTCCATCAAACATCTACATTAAAAATGTTTATATCAGGAGGGCTTTAGACAACATCCTGGATCTGGTATATTTTCATTTGGTGAAGCCACAAGTACATAGGTTAGCACATGTTTTAACCTCAAAAGGTCAAGAGAAAATGTATGTTAGGATGTTAGAAGAAGAAGTTAATTAACTGCTTCAGGAACATTTATGCATTTTCATGTAAAGCTAATAGGAACTGGCTCGATCATTAAACGCCGTCATCTGCTTGTCATGTGGAGACTAATGACTCCAAATCTCACATGATTGATGACAGAGGCACTTCTGCAATATGCAACCAGTCCGCAATATATCCTACAAATGGCTGCGTATGTCACAATGACTGCATTCATAAATCTGGGGGCTTGATTGGTTTCCTCATGTGCCCACACAACCGATCGCAGCCCCAGACACCTGACCGCTCCACATGCCACGTCTAAAGATCCACAGACAGCTCATCGCTTATGTTTAACTGCACCTGAAGAATTATGCAGCTTTCTCTATGATAAAATGAAGCTATGTGCCTGAACATATACTGTAAACCACGAGGAAGGAAATCAACATATTTAATATCTAAATTATTTTTACAATAATAAGATTCAATGGAGAGCAAAGGGAGTCTTTAAGAAATGTAAAGTTTCTGGGATAAAGACATCTCACAATTGTCTATTAGTTTCAGAAGCGACAATGTTACAAATTGAGATTTGCCACGAGAATTCAGATTTGCCACGTATCCAATCAAAAGTCAAAAGTATTATTTCAATATGAACGCAAACCTTTCTCATCTTATTTACATAAGTCCAGAAACTTTTTACAAAATATATTGAAACCAATTTCATTATAAGATCCAACTCAGCTGCAACTCACTGCTGGCCAAAGTTTTGTAGATGTAAAATAAATAATAAATAAAAGTGTGAAAAATTTACCGTAAAATAATCTGGATTGGGCAAATATGATAAGAAATGTTTTACTTTATATTGAGATTTATAATAATATTAACTTTAGCTGAGCTCAGCCTTTGACATGATGTGTTACCTCTGCTGAAACTGTGGCATGGCTAGTCAACTGGCGGCCCATCAATCATCTTAACATGGTGCGGTTTAACATTTAAAATAAGTGGAGAGACTTGAAGAATGGTGTACTTTAAGAAATTTAGTGTGCACACTCGATAGGTAGCGTTTCAGATCACGTCTTGTGCCCTTGAAAGTAACTGCAGAAAGGGCAATACACCACGTGAACTGTTGTCTCAGAGAAGGGAAAAACAATGTTGTTTTTACTACTGCATTTATTATGTATGATTTAAACAGCTATAATTACGAAAACAACTGTTCAGCTCCCTCCAATACTTGCACTTCCAATTATTTGCCCTTCAAAGTGCACGGGGCACATGAATGCGATTGGAATTCACACGCAGATTCGATACTAGCCATATCTATGATAATAGCATTCAGTTTCTTGCACAGACCAATTGATTATAAGACGCCAGTTTAACGTCAAGGGGCAGAGATTACTTTTGTGCTGAATGTATTAGCATTTTCTACTTTTGACAATTCAGCCAAATATCTTCATAATTATCTTCTTGAAAAAAAAATACCAACCACACCTTGGAAGAACTGGGGATGAGTAAATTAACTGCAATTTTATTTTTGGGTAAAGTAATGCATAAAGGAATATAAAATACAATTAAAAAGACAATATCCTGATTGAAATGATTAAAAAAAAAAAAAAAGATATATTTATAAAAAAATTATATAAAAACTAAATGATTTTTAAATCCAAAATAATTATACATAAAAAGTTAAGTGTAAGCAATTTCATGGCAAACATTTGAAATCAAGTTAAAATGAAAATCAACTAGGACGTCTATCACATCTCCATGAGCTATGATCAACCTCTGAGTGATACGATTTCCTTCTGTTCATGTGTATTCCTGGCTCTTATTAGATAAAGGGACAGACCTTCTTACTGGCTCAACTCAAAGGACCCACAAAAATACTCCAGCATTTACGGTCTACTGAGTTCCTGTAAAACTTCATAATTGCAGCTTTATTTTCAATCGTAGCCTCTTATTGGCAAAGGAAAAAGCACAGAAAACATTCGTTTCTAATGAGAGGGACACGGCAAGAGACCTTCAGTGGCATAATGATCGTCGTTCTTCCTAGAAGCTCAGCTGAGCGCATTAATGAAAACTCAGCTGGGCCGCACAACAGCACACAAACACAAATAATTATTACAAATATCGAATTCCCAGAGGACAAACTCTAATCAACTGCGCTTTGCCGATGATGAAGTTCTCATTATGTCTGCGACTCAATTGAGTGACCTTAGTTGGTCCTAGTTGATTAACAAGTACCGATGAGAGGCCAGGGAGCGACGTCAACGTAATTATAACCTGCGTTCATAAGCATAAACAAGCACACACGCAAAACGCATGAGGTAATACCCATTCTTGTGTGCACTGAACCAATGCGGCTGGACGGACGATCCATAATGTATGCAGATGTTCAAGGGATGTTTGCAATGCATTACTGATGAATGCATCGCCGTGACCTCATTCCGCACAACTTAAGTATCTGGCCTTTTTATAAAGCTTCCGTATGGAGATATGCTTGTGCAGGAGAAAGCTGCATTTGTGAATAAAAATGCAAAACTCATTCCTAACCCCAAAAGCCGAACCTGACCCGAAACCAAAAGCCTGAGATTGCATCGACTCACGTACTTTCTCCCGGAAGAGTCACGGCTCCAATCTGATTCCTCTTGATTGCCCCTATCAAATCCTTATCCTGTTTCATGAATAGATATTACATTACTTCAGCGAGACCCAGGGGGAATCCGGAGGGAATGCTTTTCATATTCACTTTCTTCTACTAGGCCCATTTACTTATAAATGACTGTGAAAAGAGGATCATGGGAAATTTCAGGTCTCGTTCAGCGCATTTGTACACCGGGAGAGAAACGATACTTGCGCACGACGTGTCTCAAAACGTTTCACGGCTAAACTCGTGCCCCATTACTTCAACAACGCATTGACAAAGATAGTGTTTGTGCCGTTGCTCTTAGGAATCTAAAGGTAGACTGACAAAGCTGTTTTGGCGAATATCAATACGGAAAATATTTTGATCTACCTTGTTCCACCAGCTGGATCAACCTTAACCAGCATAAACTCAGTATTGAGATTTATGCAGGATTCAGGTTAAACCCGATTCGTGCAAGAGCAGCTCTGAACGTCTTCTATTGTTGATATGAATCTGTGTATGGTGTATCTGCTCATTTGAACAGTTTGTTGAAATAATATTGCCTCTGGCATCATTAGAGAAACTTTTCTAGGTCATCAAGTGCAAATGTGCATATGTATGCAAAGAAAATCTCTCCTCGGAAATACAAACAAATCCACCTTGCCAGTGGAAATGTACGGCTGTCAACTTCGTCGCCTCTGTTTGCTCTGTAATTACCTGTTCAAAATGCTGCATTGGCAGAAAACCCCCAATGCTGTGCGCATGAATGTGGTTATTGTTACTTACCTTAAATAACTGTCTAAGGGCATCACCGCTCAGCAGCTTTCGGCTAAACTACAAAACGCAGAGGCTTACTTTACAGCCATGAACATGCGATGATTGTTTGTCCACTTTGCTTTGTTTTATTAAGGGTTTTCAAACTTTTAGATTCCAAGGACCTCCAAATTTGAGGATCCTTTTTTGAGGGATCGCCTCTCAAAAATAAATAGGCTATTTATATTTTTTGGTATAGCCTCTTCGACAAATAGTAAGTATGAAATTCCACAGACCTTGTTATTAGAAATGAAACTGTAATAATCTTCAGTAAAATCTTACAACTGTTACGTCACCCTAATCACCCACGACCAGAGCCATCATTCTTTCCCACTGGACTCCATTACCCATAATCCATCACAGAAGTTAGCTTGATTGTTCCGCCATCTGTCATCCATTACCCAGACAATATTTAATTGCACACCTCACTTGTAGTTTTGTCAGATCTTGTTGTTTCACTGTTAGATTATCACTATGTTGGCTATCCTGTTGCCAGTGTTTTGGAAGTTATACCTTGTGTTGTCAAGCGGATTATATCTTCCTTTTTTTGTATGTTTTGTCAACTTTTTTGATTCTGGACTACCTGTTGGGAATAAGTCTCTCGTTGAGCAAGGATTAAGTAGAGTGACATAATTTCTCTGGGTGAATCCATTACAACAACTTTTACATTTTGCTGAGAAATTGTATGGGCACCCCTCACAACATTCTGCAGGCCCCCAGTGGTCCCCAGACCCCAGTTTAAAAAACCTGGTCTAAGGAAGCTCATTTAGTTATGTACAGTATAAGACTGAATTTGAACGAATCATTTGTGTTCTTCCAGAAAATAGCACTCATTACGCACCTTAACCAATCTAAATGCTTAATGCTCTAATCAAATCCTTTAATAAAATTGTAGCAAACTTTTACAAAACATTCATTTAGGAGTTGTTTGTTTAGCTTTGGGGAACTATACTCTAAACAGAGTTTAATGCTGTAGAAAAACACACAAGGCTTCAATTTACTCAATTTAATCTATTCTGGGATTCATTGTAAAAGACATAGTCTTAAAACTGGGTTACATGAGACTTCTTATATTAGAAGGCATCAATATTTCATTGGGAATGAGTCGGCTGTATGACTTTAAAATGCTACCTACTGTATAGGTTTTGGGACGGAGCCGATATGAGAAATGAAAAATGTCTTCCGAAAGAAAAACTGAAAATCAAAAACACTTTTTAGTGACAAATGAAAAAAATACGAAAAGAGACGATGCCCAAGTGGATTTACTACACGCACGGACATCAAGGCATTCTTAAATTACCTGTCCACTCAGCTTTCAATAATTTCTAGGCAACACGTGCAGCATATGTCCTTATGAGAACAAAGAAAAGTAAAATGCTAAAGCAGCATCAATAACACGTCCCTGATGGAAACTTCAGACATTTTCCACATTTCTGTGCTGTTACTGTGAGAAAAATTAAAGAAACAACTATTAATTAGTACTAGGTATGTCAAATGTGCTCATCTCTTTTCCAAATAGCCCAAAAGACTTGAACACAATTTGCTTATTTTCATGACGTGGTGTTGGTGGTAATATCATTGAACCAAACAATTATTTATGCCCATTCTTTCCATTGGATTCTGCGGATTCTATGGTGGTCTGCCAGTGGTTATGCACCTCTATCTGGCCTTATGCCCATGTGAGGGATGCTGGGAGATTTAAACTCCTGTGCCAAGGTTTTTTGTGGCCACCAGGCAAAACATGACAAAGATAGAGACAGGAAAACAAACACCAGTGGAAAACACTGGTATCTCACCTGCTCTTGGAGAGTCATTCCAATATTTGCCCTTAATATCTGAAAAGTCTTATGTGTCTAGAAAAACTTAGAGTCAGGGAAGACACCGCAGAAGTCGGGACAGCAGGAATTATTGTAACTTTTTTACAGAAAACATTTAGCTTAATGCTTTGAATATATTATCTTAAGCATTTTGACATGCCAAAACTCATTAATCTTGGCAATTGAATTCATAACTTAAACAGATACTTCACAAAATAAACATTTTGTTATCATTTATTCACCCTCTTGTTGATCAAAACCAGTATGCGAATCTGTATATATTTTGAAAAATGTCTCAATTTATTTGTCAATGCAATAGACTTTAATGGAGGCCGATATTGTTTGGTTACCATCATTCAAAACATCTTCTTTAGTTTTCTACAGAAGAAAGAAAGACATACAAATTTTGAATGACATGAGAATGAGTAAACAATTAAATATTTATCATTTTAGGGAGAAACCTTCGAATAAATTTGAAACAAAAATGTGATAAATGGAACAGGCCCATGTACATTAGGGAAACTTAAGATTTTCTATAATCATACAAATAATAAACCTTTAACTTCAGTCTCCTTCTCCTAAGTAATCGTACAAAATTTAAATATTACCAGAAATATGGATAACGTGTATATTTTGTGGTGCTTTGCAAAAACAAAAGTCCGTTTTATTAGGACATTTTATTTATCCCCTGTGAAATGTAGAACATTTCTTCCCTATTCCCAGCTCATGGCTGAAAAAGTCTAATTCAGAAAGTCAATTTCCAACTCAAAGACTTGACTAAGATGGAATTTAAGGAATGAGCAAGGTAGGCAGGGTAGGGAAAGTAGAAGAGATGAAGAGAAAGTGGGGAGGCAGGAGAGAATTGATGTTCTGTACACTGCACGACTCCAAACATCAATCTGCTTTGGGAAAGAGAACGTTTGAACGCAGGTGCCAGGACAAGTATTCAAAATGTGCAGAGCTTCCGCAAATTCAGGCGCTGGAAGAAAAGCAATCAGTCAAAGCCTGAGAACAATCTCACACTCATCAGGTGTGACAGGAAGATATCTGGAGAGAGCGAGAGAGAGAGAGCGAGAGAGAGAGAGAGAGAGAGAGAGAGAGAGAGAGAGAGAATAAAGGAGAGAGAGAATAATTTAATTATTATTCTCTGAACCACCACATAACCTACTGTACATACGTATTAGTAATAATAAATGTTGATCTGTTAAATAGATAATACATTTATGAATTATGATGGTTGAGTGTATAAAAGTTGTCACAGTTTCCAGGTAGCTTAATCCAAGCATTTTAGAAATGTTGCTTAACAGAATAAAACAATCACAAATATGTAAATAATGACCAACCATTCTTTTAAAAGTGCACTGTTCCTTTAAGAGAGGAGTAGAATATTCAAAGACCATACTGAAAAATAAAGTTGAGTAAATATATTGGACAAATACTGGAGATGAAAGTAACGGGTTGAAAGGAAGGATTTGAGCAAAAGTGAGATTTCGTATTCCAATTTCTTTCGCGCACTTGCCTCATTTTAGCGTTAAATAATATCCACAGTCAAAAAATACCCAAAGCGCAGGAAAAATGATTAAATCTGTCAAACCCAAGACAAAAACGTCAAACAACAGGCGATACTGACTGCAATCAAGGAGTGCACCCCGAAAGGTGTGATATACAAATATTTAACAATAAAATAGGAAATAGGAACAGTTCACCCAAATATGAAAATTCTGTCATCATTTACTCCCTCGAGTTGTACCAAATCTGTTTGAATTTATTTATTCTGATAAACGCAGAGAAAGATATTTAGACGAATGCCTGTATCCAAAAAGTTATTGGACCCCATTGACTACCATAGAAGGGAAATTGCTTTTAAATAATTTTGTTCTGTTTCAAAAGATGATCTTTTGTAGAATGTAGGAAAGCAAACAGTTCTTTTGACTACCATTGTGTTTTTTCTACTATGGTAGTCAATGGTGGCCAGAACTTTTTGGTCGCAAGCATTCTTCCAAATTTCCTCCTCTGTGTTCAACCAAACAAAGAAATTTATACAAATTTGGAACAACTTGAGGGTGACTAAATTACAGCATTTTAGTTTTTGGGTGAACTGTTCCTTTAAGACAGAATTTAACTCTGTGCCCTTGAACAGTAACTGAAACAGAGATATATAACTATTTTAGTATCCGGCACTAATAGACATGCAGTGTCCATATGTTTCCCATCTCAAAAGTGTCTAACCATCTCGTTTTTGATTTTTGTTTGTCATTCATCTTGCAGGTGTTTGGTTTAGTGCCTCAGAAATCTCAACAGAGTTAATACATGTGACTAAGACTTCCGGAAACCAACATGGCAGAAAAATAGCAACACGAGACATGTGTTCAGGAATCCAAAATCGGTTATTTAGGTAAAGATACCTTTCATCTCTCGAGTTTTGCAGGTCTAGCCTGGAAAAGCGGACGTAACTCCTGTAAGCCTCTGTGTCAATAACATTGATGTCCCACAAATGGGAAGTCGAGCAAAGACGGAAAGATAATGATTTCAGGATACAGTCGGGAGAGAATCATCTACCAGATGCACAGAACTGCCTCTATATTTGGGTGTTAGGTTCTCGCTCTATATTATGTGGCGTTTGACAGATGAGTTTAATAAAGAGGCTTGTGGGTAATGACCCAGAGGAGGCCTCAATTTGATGGGTGTTATGGGGTAAAATCACAAGGTAGAGAAGGTTGTACGGGTCAAGTTCACTCCAGCCGCATGAACGGGATTTAGTCCATACCATCAAGAACGGTCGCGGCCAGTCACAGAAGAGACTGCCAATACGGCAAAAACAGACTAGAATCAAACAATGATCAATAGGAAACATTGACATTAGGTTTAATTTGTCAATGAGTGACATGATAACTTGACCAAATACATTTGGTTAAGTCATTTTGAAAGCTAGATGATTTTCTTGACAGAAGTTTCCTTGACAGAAGGTTGACATTAAGAGATCATTCTACTTTAGACAGCCCATCCTCAGGCTCAATACTCCATACACTTTCTTCACTCGTCTAAATGCTTATTGATGAAGTCTGCATCAGAACTCAAACACACACACGGTGGAGACCCGACAGACAATAGGAGAGACTGCAAAAGATCCATCATTGTGTCAGAAACATTACCTATTCTCTTTCACTTCGTGTGTATCGACATCTTTCCTTATAAGAAGAATAGTTCTTCTCCTGGCCTCTCTGCTCATCTCTGTACCTCGAGCTGCAGGAGACAGTTATGACAGATTTTTAAGTTCTCTGAATTTTTTCCGAACACACACGCTGAAAGACAGTCATAAGGAAGTGTGCAGTGCATAAACTGAACTAAGCAGTGAGGACAATATTTTATATTTCAATTATAGTCAACATTTGAGGATAAACAGTATAGCTATTTAAAGAGACAGTTCACCCCAAAATTAAAATTCTATCATCATTTACTCACCCTCAAATTGTTCCAAATCTGTATATATGTATTTGTTCCAATGAACACAGAGAAAGATAGTTGGAAGAATGCTTGTAACCACACAGTTCTTTGGCACTTATGACTACCATCGTAAGAAAAATTTAAATAGTAGTCAAAAGTGCCCCAGAACTGTTTGCTTTCCTACATTTTTCAAAATACTTAATTTAGTATTTTAACAGAACAATTTTTTTAAAGCAATTTTGCTTACTACGGTAGTCAATGGTGGCCCAGAACTGTTTAGTTACAAGCATTCTTAAAATTTTTGGGTGAACTGTTCCTTTCAGGTACTAAAAATTAAATCATAGTTTGTTTGTTACACAGCAATGTTCGGATAGCAGCCATCAAACTCAGATGAACCGCAAAAGAGCAATCGCATCAGAGTTTGTTTTAATCGAACCAAACATGACAAGTGTTAACACCACTTTAAGGACCCAGTTTATTGTATTTTGTTGGATTCGTAAAAAATTGCTAGTGGGTTATTTCCAGATCCCAAGAGATAATGTAAGCACTGAAGTTAATGCACACAATAAAAACTTGGCTCTGTTTTAATTGTAAGTCAAATTGTAAGACACCACAGGCAAATATTTGTAAAAAAATGACCCAGTAATCAATTACCCTATTTGTATTCTTTGTATTTTTTATGCTTAAAATGGCCACATTGTAAAATAAAACTATATTGAAATAAAGTCCTAGCACAAAGTTTTACAAACTCCAGTGCATATTAACACAACACACACACAAGCTTTTATTTCGCACCCTCTCCTGATTGATGTCCTGAGAGAAATTGTAATTGTATTCCCTCGCCGGGTTTGTTTGCTTTGTTCAATGTGCCTGTCATGGCAGTGAATAATCAAACAGAACAGAGGAAACCATTCAGAGTTATTCTACTGCTGAGATCAATAAAAACATTTCATCCAGCGGAATTGTGCCAAAGTCCTCCTGGAACCTTCAACCGTAGGCTGAAATCACTAGTAATAATGCAGGTCCTGAAGCATAGGATGTGAACTTCGAACATCAAAGCACGGTTGAAATGAAGTGAAGCGTTCACACCAGTTTACGTCAAACACAGAGCAGACTGAATTGACAAAACTGGATTTTCTCATATTCTGGGGAAAATGTTAATGTTGGAAAACAATCACCGTGATGCTAGGGCGTTGCAAAAGCTTTCAGGGTAGTTGTTAGTGTGTTTCTAGGGTATTCCGGAAGTTCCTAACTTGCCCGACTTAGGCAAGTGACTATTACATTCTAGTCACTAGAAACATTTTTCCCTCCTCAAAGCAAGCAAATCTGTTAAAAAGTACATAACTAGGGACTTTTAAGATTCTTCTTTAGTTTATCTAGTGTCCAACAACACGTTTATGTACATAGAATGTGTAAAAACACTATTATTTCGTTATGACAGGCAGTTATTCTTACCTTACTTCTTGACTGACTCTCAAATGATTTGTTCCACGATTCATCCGTCTAATCCCCTCCTTTCCGCTAGCTTAGTCTGATGTGATTGGTCAGATGTTCTAGTCTGCTGGGATTGTTCTATCACAAATGAGGCTCACAAGCGATCGGCGGATCACGGATCGGACTATGTGCGACTCGTTTGCGTGATTCAGAGTCGACTCTCTTTTTTCCAAGCCAATAACTTTGTTATTCATTCACCTTCGGATTTACAACTTGGCAGACTGCTTACGTTCAAACATGGCAACATTACACACTGCAAGACATCATTTTCATGATCTCATGTTATGTCCTCTTAAATACTGTAAATTTCGGCGGCACACCTCGGGGATAATAATAAATAAAGCACTGGACAACATAAATAGCCATCATTTGTCAACGCCATACAATCCCTGCCCCAAGATCCCTCAAGACAACCAGCTCTGAAATACACAGTAGGTCAAAAAGTCTGAAATTTATTGGTAAGGTTTTCAAACCCTTCTTTTCCATGTAAACTTTCAAGTCTTTGTTAAAGGGATAGTTCACCAAAAAATGAAAAGTATGTATTTTCACACCCTCTCATCATTTAAAACCAGTATGACTTTCTTTCTTCTGCACAACACAAAAGAAGATATTTTTTAGAATATCAATAACTGAACACCGCCGGTACTTGTTAACTTACATTGGTATTGTGTCTATACAATGGGGAGGCTCAGAGATGATGTATTTTTGTAAGCGCCGCACTGGTTCCCTCGACCGAAAGCATGTGAATTGTTCCAATAGACTTTTGGAAGATCGCAAAAAATAAGCTATGTGATAAATAAAGGTTTATGATGTTTACATGTTTTGTCTATCAAGATAATCTTTACAAATGAACACAAGATTTGTTACTTTTGAAGCGGAAAGACAATCGACAGAAGTAAAAATATAACAAGATGATATAACCAGTCTACACTTAAGGTTGCTCGATATCAATGTCACCACCACCACCAAGCCTCCGACATCTCTTTCAATCTTTATTAAAAGTGGTAATTACTCCGTGAATGAATCGGCATCTGAGTTTTAAAGGTCCCATTCCCCGCATTTTTAAACCTTTAGTTAGTGTGTAGTATTGCTATTATAGCATAAACAATAACTGCAAAAGGATACAGCTCAAAGTTCAGTGCCAAGCGAAATATTGTCTTTAACAGAATATAATTTTCAAGTACTACAAAGAATGGCTGGAATCGGACTACAGCCCTCTACTTCCCTTGTACATGATGTCATCATTCAGAGTGCTTTTAATAACCCCAGCCCAAATGAATACGGCAAAAAAGGGGTGGGCCTTCCTAAGAGAAGGGGAAGAGCTGCTGGAGTAGTGTTTGTTTATCAGAGATTGTAAACATTTGACAGAGCTACTCGCTTAATTCCCTTAACTTTCATCGCAGTCCTACAGCTGGTAATAAGATTTCAGCTACACTCATTCTATGATAACCAACGGTCAAATAACAGCTTCCGTGACACAAACATCGGCCGTAAAAGCTGTTATGTGTTACACATTGATATTGTGTGTGTTTGTGTGTGTGTATGCATACCTCTAAAACACTTCTATGAAACGACTTTGAAGTACTGCTTGCAAATTTCTCCAAGTCAATCGGCTTGTTTTATTATTCAACTCGGGTCTAATATAAAAAGGAAAAACTAATGCTTCTGTTATCAGTGTTAATTAATAAAAAAGTTCTGATGCCATTCGGTCCGGTGTGCGATCTCTAACAAAGATGGACGTTTGCACATGCACTAGAAGACCTCCGTTACTGTACACTTTGATCGATCCACATGTTTTAACTGATAACGTGAAGTTGAAGCCATTGTTACTGTTTATTGCTAAAAGCCAAAGTTTATTAATACACATGCACTGAGAGGGGCACCAACTAATCACAACAGCCTGAGAAGCGGAAGCTCGCTGATATGGTGTGGGTGGGACATCTTCACAAACACGCTCTAAGAAGGCAACCAATCACGACAGATCTGGTCAGCTTTACCAATCAAAGCGTTTTGGAAGGAGAGACTTTATAGACCGGAAGAAATCCAGTCGTTTTGTTAGAAGAGGGACAGCGGTGAACAATAGGCTTGAAATATGTGAAATATAAAGCTTTTTTTGAAATTAGAAACATACACATCCAGTGTTAAACACACCAAAAAAATAATCAAAGACTCAAAAACAGCAAAGAATGGATACTTTAAGAGATTTGTGCCCGTGTTGCATTATTTGTGAGCTTTATTTACGCAATCACGTGTAATGTCTCCGCCAAGGAAGTAGTTGCTTTCAGCTACTTGTTAGCAAACGCAATTTTTAAGATACAATAAGGCTTTCAAAAATCACAAGCGGGTTGTTATTTGTGTGTTTTATGTCATAGAATAAATATTTAAAGGTTTTGTTTACCGCTGAACCAAAAACCTATTAAAAAACCTATAGACTTTCGAGGCATGGAACCAAAAGTCCTAAAATGCTAACTTGCTTCCGGGTTTTGCATACAAAAATATGTCATCTCTGCGGCTCCCTATAGAAGTCAATGGGTACCGGCGGAATTTTGAGGTAAACTATTCCTTTAAGCTCTGCGCTTGTGAATGTGTATCTTCCTTTACTTTAAAAGATTAGCGGATTTGCCTGCCTTTGACCATCAGACTGTTTGCTTTCCACTTTTAAGAATGTAATTTGTATTTAATTAAACTAAGCACACAAATCCTACTCCAATTGGCTTGAATTGGTTTTGATTAGAAAAAATGACACTTGGCAAGAAACGATCTGCAACTCTCATAATTAGATGTGTCATGAGTGACTGCTTTGTTTTTAATTGGCATTTGCCATTTCGTAAATTAAAATCAAGACTTCTTCACTCCGAACAGCATTTGGTGTGATTAACTCACGTCTGGACACGGAGAACCGCGAGTGCCACTTGTTACACAGGGAACAAATCACACTCAGTCAAGCAAAAAATAACTCTGGTTTCATACACCTCATAATGTGTAGTGACAAACCTCAGCTCATGCTGGCACAAAACAGCATCACCTGACTGCAACCTGCGACCTCCAGCTACCCTTCTGCATCACGACGGCTCTGAGGCACATCAGACAGAGGGAGAAATGGAAACGTGTGTCAACCATCCATGTAAAAGTCCTGACGGCCGTATGCCTACAGTTCCCATGAGCCTGTTTGTCACTCTGAATGGAGGAGCTGCAAGGATATTCATTTTTATTAGAGAGGTTAGGCTACTGTGTGGAGCGAGTGATGGAGATGAGAGGAACTTTTAGCCCACTAGTCCTAAAGTTCTCGAATTAGGACAAGAATTCATAAACACACCTCATGCCATAGGTTAAACAAACAACAATGCAGTGATAGCATCAATAGACGAATGGCTGGTTAATGCACATTAAGTAGTATTTTAACATCTAACACCTATTTTGTCCATCACAACATCGCTCCAATCTTGTTCTGACTTCAATTACAGGATAGCACAGTGCAGAAGTGCAGAGAAGAAGTTTGCATAAACAGCCTGTTGTTATTTCCTTGAGAAGCAGTGCGGCATTACACTTGCCACATGTTATTAGAGACGTCGAGAAGAATTTGGCAGAATGTAGGCAAGCGGCTAACAAGCATGCGGCGCAGACTGCAAAGACTTCAGAAAAAAGGACAGGTGATGTGAGAACACAAACGCTCGCAGCTAACCCAGCTTGAGATGATATATACTGTAAGGGCTTATACTGTAGTGACTGCAATGCAAATCAAGAGAACTAATCACTACTGAGTCCCTACAGTAAGATTAGTAATGCAAAATACGCCTCGCAAACATGCTAGCGGGGATGTTAAAGGTCGGCTGCTGCCCAGAAAGATTACGTGGACCACCTCCTGGGTTTAGATATTTTCACTGAGCACAAAGGTTAACAGTCAAATCTTTTAATATGCAAGGTCGTTTTACACTGACCTAAAAAGCAGGTGCGTATGATGTCTTATGTGTTCGAGCGTGATTGTGATGAAGCAGGCATTGAGCGGTGCGTCCCCTCACGGCAGGCCCCACGGTGGATTTGGATTTGCTCCTGGTGCAGATAATTGCTCCCTCAGACAGAGCTGCAAAGGCCTGTCACCTTCTCAAGGAGACGCCAGGGGAACCAGAGAAAAGCGGCAAACAGGCGAGGTGTGCTTTCATTATTGTCCTTTTTTATTATTGATTCACAACACAAATCAACATTTCTATAGCAGTTGGTTCCCGTTCGCGAAAAAATACCTTTATATTATTGCAATCGCATTGTATGCTGCAAATATTGTGTATGTTTGTGTAAAGATTTTGATACATTGTGGAGCCTAAGTGTCCCAAAAATGATCATTAAACAAACCATATGTTTATTTGAAAAGATTTCTTTGGGTTTGGTGTAGGGGTAGAGTAAGGGTTAGGGTCTAGACTATACAGTTTGTACAGTATAAAAGTCGTCATGTCTATTTAACTATAGAATATTTTGGTAGCTGAGAAATCCAATGTTTTGTTTAAGGAGTAATGAGTAAATATTTTTTATTTTTAATAGTGAGTCTACTGGTCCAATTTCACATTTTTGTTTTTGACACTTTCTGTTGTTTGTTACACAAAACTGCAAAAGGTATTTGGAGACGAATTTGTAACCAAAAGTGAACAAAACCTGACATATCTAAGCAAAACCTTAATATTTGTAAGCAAAATCTAATGGAGAAAAAAAGGCAATTGGTAAAGGCAATCCATCACATTTTCGTCATGAGAAGGATCTGCGGTCGCCCGCACACCCCGTCCAAGTGCATCCCATTTTTTGAGACACAACAGCGTACAACAGCGCATGCGTGAAAACGTGCACTAGTCCACTAGGGGGCAATACACACAGCATCGTCTTCTCCTCTTTCTCTTATTTTCCTCTTCCTCCAAGAACAATAAGCAAAGAAGTATATTTTTTTCCATCCTCGCTGGTTGCTGTTCCTTCTTTATCTCTGTCGTCTGCAATGGAGTGGCCACTCTTTCTATCATTGATTTGCAGTGAGCCTGTGAATAATGCAGCTCAGTGCTGCCCACTGACGGTCTGGTGGGGTAGACATACTCATTTGTACTGCGCATGTGTCAAACTCGTCTGTCCGCTTGTATCCGAAAAGGAGTATGCGCAGCGGACGCGATTGTGTGCGAGACGGACGCGGAAAGTGAAGTATAATCGGGCCTTTAGATCAGAGATGCATGGAGCAGGGACCCCCTTATACTAAATGTGTAAACCGAGCTATTTAAATAGAAACAAGCCTATTGTCACAGCAATATTATGTTTAGACATTACATAAGCACTATTATGTTATTGTTGCACATAAGCTAAATACTTTTCTGTGTATAATGTTTATAGATTCTTTGATTATTTTAAGGGATTTGCAGCATCAAACATATTCATTTTACTGTGAGATGGACAATTAAACATTTATTTGAACCTTTGTTTTTATTAAGGCTTCAATGAGATGACTCACCCTGGTTAATGGAACGACAATTATTCTAGTTGAGGCTGTCTCTGAATGCAAAAGAAATTAGTGCAGATTTTATGCATTCTGTTGTAAAATCAGGACGTTTTATTAAGTGTCATTGTTTTTGTCTTCTTCCGCTCCTCTATTTTATAATTCTGAGCTCCGTTGTCTATCTCGTGGTTCAGCATGGTCATGGCTGTTACACGAAAACGAACACAAGTTTTTTTCTGCAGAGCATCATTTCAGACTAAGAATGAGCAAGATGCAACGAGTCTGCGTTATTTTCAGGGCAACTTTTTTGTGCGTGTTTATTGATTTTACAATGCAGTAGTGGTGTGTTGTCATTTGGCTGTCAAATTAGCGCTTTACAGCTTTAACAAATTTGTACAGAAGTTCAGAAGCATATGAGTGTGCACTTCATTTGCACGCATTTCCATTCATGCATGCTTTTTCGGTAGGGAGACAGAGAATGCACTTGTAACGTTTCTTCCATTTCTTGCTTCTTCTGCCTGACTGGTTGTTTTTGTCTGCACGCATGCAGGTAAAAATTGCGATGTGCGTGAACGAGTCCGCTTGGCCGCGCACGTGCGCAGCTTAAAGAGAACATTGGTTGTAATATTTCTGTATCCATGGTTTACATTTTTAACAAAAAGTTGCCTGTTAGTAAACAGTAATTATTGTACCCTTTGTAGTTCCACCGCGGACCCCCGATTGAAGACCCCCGGGCTATATTATTTATAGCTACAGTACCAGTGTATAAAAACAAAAGTCCATGAATAAATAAGTCATTTAGACAGATAAGTAATTATGTGTGTGTGTGTGTGTGTGTGTGTGTGTGTGTATAATACACACATAATACAAAACTGTAAACCAATAAAAATATTTTAAAGACGTTTCAGCGGCAACAAACATTATGTGGCCCAAACTTAACTTCTGTAGACCTCTGCAAGGAATCGACAACTGTTGAGTAGTTTAATTAGTAAAGTTAATTTAATTTAATAACATTAATTTACAATAAAATATGAATGTAAATTAATGTGTATGTTAAATGTTTACATTTACATTTATGTATTGACAGGCACTTTTAACGAAGGCGACTTACATTGCATTATACTATGCATTTGTTTCTAAGTACAGTCAGGTCCATAAATATTGGGACATCGACACAATTCTAACATTTGTGGCTCTATACAACACCATAATGGATTTCAAATGAAACGAACAAGATGTGCTTTAACTGCAGACTGTCAGCTTTAATTTGAGGGTATTTACAAATACAAATCAGGTGAACGGTGTAGGAATTACAACAGTTTGCATATGTGCCTCTTTCTTGTTAAGGGACCAAAAGTAATGGGACAGAATAATAATCATAAATCAAACTTTCGATTTTTAATAGTTGGTTGCAAATCCTTTGCAGTCAATTAAAGTCTGAAGTCTGGAACGCATAGACAACAGATGCTCTGCCAGGCCTCAACTGCAAACGTCTTCAGTTCCTGCTTGTTCTTGGGACATTTTCCCTTCAGTTTTGTCTTCAGCAAGTGAAATGCATGCTCAATCGGATTCAGGTCAGGTGATTGACTTGGCCATTGCATAACAGTCCACTTCTTTCCCTTCAAAAATTCTTTGGTTGCTTTTACAGTATGCTTTGGGTCATTGTCCATCTGCACTGTGAAGCGCCATCCAATGAGTTCTGAAGCATTTGGCTGAATATGAGCAGATAATATTGCCCGAAACACTTCAGAATTCATCCTGCTGCTTTTGTCAGCAGTCATATCATCAAAAAATACAAGAGAACCAGTTCCACTGGCAGCCATACATGCCCATGCCATGACGCTACCACCACCATGCCACTGATGAGGTGGTATGCTAAGGATCATGAGCAGTTCCTTTCCTTCTCCATACTCTTTTCTTCCCATCACTCTGGTACAAGTTGATCTTGGTCTCATCTGTCCATAGGATGTTGTTCTAGAACTGTGAAGGCTTTTTTAGACGTCGTTTGGCAAACTCTAATCTGGCCTTCCTGTTTTGAGCCACACCAATGGTTTACATCTTGTGGTGAACCCACTGTATTCACTCTGGTGAAGTCTTCCCTTGATTGTTGACTTTAACACACATACACCTACCTCCTAGAGAGTGTTCTTGATCTGGCCAACTGTTGTGAAGGGTGTTTTCTTCACCAGGGAAAGAATTCTTCGGTCATCCACCAAAGTTGTTTTCCGTGGTATTCCGGGTCTTTTGGTGTTGCTGAGCTCACCGGTGCGTTCCTTCCTTTGACGAATATTCCAAACAGTTTTGGCCAGGCCTAAGTTTTTGCTATCTCTCTGATGGGATTGATTTGTTTTTTCAGCCTAATGATGGCTTGCTTCACTGATAGTGACAGCTCTTTGGATCTAATCTTGACAGTTGACAGCAACAGATTCTAAATGCAAATAGCACACTTGAAATGAACTCTGGACCTTTACTCTGCTCATTGTAATTGGGATAGTGAGGGAATAACACACACCTGGCCATGGAACAGCTGAGAAGCCAATTGTCCCATTAGTTTTGGTCCCTTAACAAGAAAGAGGCACATATGCAAACTATTGTAATTCATACACCGTTCACCTGATTTGGAAGTAAATACCCTCAAATTAAAGCTGACAGTCTGCAGTTTAAGCACATCTTGTTAGTTTCATTTGAATCCATTGTGGTGTATAGAGCCAAATAGGTTAGAATTGTGTCGGTGTCCCAATATTTATGGACCTGACTGTATGTGCAATCCCTGGGATCGAACCCATGATCTTGGCGTTGCTAACATGCTTTAACCATGCACTGAGCCTAACATTTTTTGAAATAAGTTGAAATATTAACTAAATTGTTACATTATAACTAAACACACAAACCTGAAGTTAACTTTGAGCCAAGCATGTGTGTCCGACTATAAATCAACATTAAAATTTATTGGAATAAATATATAGTTCCATTTGTTAACATAACAACTATTTTGTATGCAGACCCCTAACCTATAAAAATTATTTCAACACCATTGGTTAATCATAGTTGAATCTTGAACGTTTACTTGTACATAAAATGCATATTTGTTATAAGCTAATATTAATTGTACAATGAACTAACATGTAAACTGGATAAACAACTGGATTTGCATTAACTGAATGCTGAAACATAATACAAGAACTATGGAGGAAAGCAGTCAAATCTTGCGTGGCTGAGGCTGCAGTATTATCACATTGTCTGTTTGTATGGGAGACATTTGTTATGTTTATTGGGCATGTAATGGCGCTGTGAAATCAGGGCGGTCTGGTCACTCGCCTGTGCTACATTATTCAGAACGCAGCACATAATCTACTCTAAATTCTGTGTGCGTCTGTTGGCAAATGTCCTGTAACGGCTCAAACTCTAATAGCTTTCCACGGCATATGGAAGCGCCATGATTAATCATATTTGCGTGGGGACATTTGTACCAGCCCAAAAAAATCCACCTTTAGCAGTTTTTGTAATGTTGCCAAATAATTTTTTTTGGACTGTCGGGATTTAAGACAGTGATGTCTCATTTTATTATTATTATTAAACAATTATTATTAAAAAGCCTGAGGGGTTGCATTCATTATTCTATAAAGGAGCATTAAGTATTTACAAAAAAAGATCCACTTTAGGCAGTTGGGGATGGGAGACAAGGAATTATGTATTTAGCTTAGAAAAAATTGACTGTAAAAACGGTTTAAATGCCATTTCTACATTTAAATAATTTAATTGACTTCCTGCATGAATGTCAATATGTGGAGGACAGAAATGACCATGACTTAACCAATAACTTGGTATTTTTCAGAACGCTTTCCAATGTTTGTACACACCTTGAATAAATGAAAAATGTATTTTCTGCCCAAACATTCATTATGAGCTCACTGAAGTATTTAATCAAATTCTTATGCTCAAATGTTTTAAATGTTTTAAATGTCTTCATTGAACAATTTCTTCTTTAAAAAGGGAAGCCGAGGCAAACCACTGTTATAATGAAATGTCCTTGTTTCCGGCTTTAGGAAACAAAATGTGTATAATTTTTATACACATTTTTTGTGCTTTTTAATTTAAGATTTATCAACGGAGAAATCAAAGACAGAAATTGTCTCTGTGTGCATAGTTAAAACCGTATCAACTAGAGCCTCAAGAAAATATAAATGTATGGTTGCCAGTACTTTCCATAATATTATTTTTGAGATTTTAGAATGTTTCAGGTGGTTGCTAGATCAAATCAGATCAGATCAAAAGAATCCACGTCTTCATGATAATTTTGTCACTAGATATGATGTGGTCCATCTCTACTGTATATACTGTATTAGACAACTGTACACTTCAATCATAATACAAAAACCATAACTGCCATCATTTATAATTAATGATCAACCTTTTCTTTTCGACCCGCCTAATTTTAAGTGCATTCACGTCTGTACAAAAAATCATGTGAAACAAGTGACAAATCAAACTTTGAAGTGTACAGCGTAGATGTGAAGTCTGTCCACCTGCTCCATGTGCCGCTGCGCCCTAGCTGTGAGGCGAATGATTTAAAGGACAAACATGCACACTCACAATCCCTAGCTCTCCGAACTGAAATATTTCGGATGTACCCATGTCAGCAGGAATCTATTAAACCGCACTGAATCGATCCCATTGATTGGATGATAAAGACGGCAGGCGGGTGTGAAGGAGATGAGGTCACGGCGGACCGGAAAAGTTTCCGCTTCACCGCCAGGCTCTGTCACGCTATGAAAAATTCATCAGACCTGCTCGGCAAGCACTGTGATTTTTTATTTATATTGTCTCAGCAAACTAAAGGCAGATGAAGGAAACAGGACATGCGACAACACTTAACGCACAGACGCTTTGTGTTGATTAATGTGACACAACAAATTGCAGGGAGAACTTAATTTCTCCCAAACGTTATTAGCAATAGACATTATCTACTGGCAAAAGAGCAAAGCCGTAATCCAAAAGGAGAGACAATATTTTTATATTTTATGCTAAGCGTTTCTTGCCCAGTATAAGGAAATGGCTTAATGCAGCTCGATATACTGAGATCATAACCCTGGAAGACACATTTTTATTCCACCTATTGACCATAAATCTTGTCTACAGTAAAACCGAGGAGGTTTCTTTTTAAATCAAAGCCTTGGTTCACCTAAAAAGATAATTCTTTCTCATGAAGTTCCTACAGAAAACAGAAGATCAAACATTCTGCCCAATAGGTTGCTTTCTGTTTTACATAGGACTATGGGAGAAAATAATACACAATCACATCATTACAATCCCCCAACATTTTGAATTTCATAAGCATAAAAACATGTAGAAAAACTGAAACCACCACGTCCACGTTCCACCCAGACATTTTCCTGTGTTCACGCACAACAAATTCAGAGAACAAGCAATTACAGATGGCTGTGGTGGAAAAAACTTGAAAGCCAATTAGGAAAGCAGCATAGAAGAGAGGAAGGCACAGGGCCGATGCTCAGAGCGCAATAAAAACCAGTTGACACGGATGACGAAGTTCGCATGGTTTTGATTACTCTAGTTTGGTAGGAACTGTACCAGACCATGTGTCCTGCATCATCCTTCTGCCAAGATACTTCCATACTTTTCCATTCCAGCTTCACGTCATTTTTATATTATTCGTATTATTTGACAAACGGCTTATGATGCATTCACACCAAACGCAAACAATCGTGTTCCACACTCTTTATTATCTGAAAAATATATATAACCTTGGCGGAAGAGATTGACGAGCGTTCACGTCAATCGCGCCGCCCGATTCGTGTCATTCGCACCGCCTGCTGCGAGCTCGCGTCTATACACTTCTTTGCATTGACTTGTATGTAATCTACTTGCGTAAAACGCTTAATTCGCATTTGCTGTGAACCTAGTGTTACATTATGTCTGATTCTTCTGTTTTGACATAATGTCTGAGTGCTGTTGTTTAAAAAAACTTAAGTAAAGTACTTTAGTAGAGTTCAAGATCCTTTAGGAATGTATGTAATGAAGTATACTAACACCAGCATACTTATATCAATGTACTAGCAGTATCCTTGTAAGTGTACTGTTTTAATACTACTTGCTAATTGTCACACTATTTTATTTATATAAAAGTATACTTCTACCTACTTTATGTGTAACAGTATACTTAGAATATAAACAGCTACACTCAAAAGACTTCAGTATAGGGGGCAATTTTCAGTATTAACTAGTTGCCTATTATTGGCATATTGGCTGTTTATTAGTACTTATAAAGCACATATTCTGCATGACCTTATTCTACATCCCTAATCCTACCCAATACCTAAACCTAACAACTACCTAACTAACTATCCATAAGCAACAAGTTAAGAGTTTATTGGGGGAAAAGTCTTAGTTAATGGTTTTTTAATAGCGAGAATTGACCCCTATACTGAAGTGTAAAAAAAAGTATACGTGTTAACTGGTTCCACGCAAATGTATTAAGTAATCTTAACAAAAAAATATTTTTTGTAATATTGACAAAACATTTTTGAGTACATCCAAACCATTCCGATTGTGCCAGTGATTTTAAGTTAATTAAACTCAATATTTATCCTTCTCAATGGTACTTTTTGTTGTCATTCATAAAATATATAATGACTTCCTGCATGTAAGTCAAAACACAATGAGCAAATCAAATGAGAGGCATCTCATTACTGGCATTAGCCAGTTAGTTTTTGAGGGTATTCTTCAGGGTAAAATAGTTCAATACTAAGCATATTTTAGTTTATAATGGTATTGGAAAGTATACTGTCAGTAAACTATTGGTAAAAGCTGTAAAAAAAAGTGTATACTTTTATTAAAGTGTAAACTTAATATAAGTGGTGGGCCATTATCGGCGTTAACGTGCTGCGTTAACGTGAGACTCTTATCGCGCGATAAAAAAAATGACGCCGTTAATCTATTCTCAAAGTTGGGTTGGGAGCTGGGTCTATACTACGCAAGCTATGATGACTTTCACCTTGATATTTTAGCGCGGATGTATACATAGCTTAATTGCACTGTAGGGGGCGAGAACGAGATTTTTCAACTCGCATGATGATGATCTCATCATCTCATAACCAGGGCTTCATTCGCGCAATTCGCGCCGCGCCGCAAGTAGGTCTATCGCCTCTTTGCATTGACTTAACATGTAAATCACTCGCGCTTGATGCGCCATTCGCGTTTGGTCTGAACACAACATGACCTGCTAACATGAATGCAGCTATGAAGCCGCCGGGTTTGCTTCAGGCAAAATTTATTTTTAAGAAGCTTCCCAATGGAAAAGTCGACAAGACTAAGGTTGTTTGCAGCTTGTTCATTGTGGAATTGGTTTACTGTACGGAATTGGTTTACATACAGTTGGTTTAAAAAATAAAAAAAAACTTTCTCTCAACAGTAGTGGTCTAGCTTAAGTTGAAAACAGTAACTTTGTATTGGCACCTAATGTATTATGGCTCCTGTATGACATATCGCTTGTTGCTCCCTAACTCTTTGCAAGTCGCTTTGGATAAAAGCATCTGCTAAATGACTAAATGTAAATGTACTGTAGGAGCTCGTCCAGTCTCAAGTACAACCTAAACGCAGAGCATCCCTTAGCTAATGCGGAAGTAAACACAAGTACATCTTATTGAACATAATTTAATTTTCATCACTAATTATCATAGTAGAATAGCTTTCTAAAGCAGTTTGTGATGCATTTTGGAAACAGGAGATGAGCCCCTGGTCTAATGCGCCACCTGGCTTGAGAAACCCATTCTCAAAGACTTACTTTTAGTCATTATTTGGGTAGCACGCATATTATGAATGCCTTCGGCAGAATTCAAATGAGCCATGTTAATCTAGATTAAAAAAAATAATCTATGCCCACCACTACTTAATATACACTTTTATATTAGTAAAATAAAGTACAAGTATAAGTCATGTATAGTGGGATTTAGTATTTTATATGAATTTAAAGAAATACTAAAAGGAGACTGAATGTAAACTTTTTTTAGAGTTGAAAGAGTATAAGCACACTTGAGTGGCCATGGTAATCCATTCTGCAACCTTTTACAGTAATTTCTGAGGAAATAAATTATTATCAAGATCAATATAAAAAAACAGCAAACGGCTGATGAAGAGATTTATCTGAACAAAAGTGAAGCCGTGACATTAGCAAACCAGACTACTTCAAAAAAACTCACCTATGCAGACACAACACAAAAACACAAGGGAGAAAGTAAATCATTCTCAGAAAGACTCAGAAATCATTTCCACTTTAGTCTGCGAGTTCCCCTCGGACATCCAGTAATTGATTTTTTAAACCTCTATTGTCATCAATTTTCAACATGCTCTGTGCACTCTCAGCTTTTTCTGTTATATCCAAGCAGCTTTTTAGCCCCGGGAGGCTCTGATACCCCACTCTGCACTCACCCCACTAGACCAAAGATGACTTTACTTTCCAAAACCCTTTCTAAATAACAAAGGGTCCTGTCTAAATGTCCCCAAATGCTTTATATGAGCAGAGTCACAGGCTCCAAAACCTAGTGAACTGCCTTTTTATGCACCCTTTGAGAAGTCATAAACACACTCCCTATAGAGACCTTTTCTGATAGTAAACATTGTGATGCCTCATGCCTTTTCGTGGGCGGAGCATAGGTTGAGGCACAAAGATTACCCTGGCCGCTTCACCCACGCTAGCGAGCATGTTTTGATAGCTTGTTTTCTGACAATGACTGAAGAGAATCCGATTTAATTTGAATATTTAAGGTCAGTTACAGCCTGGGACTGTGACTGTTGTTGAAAAAGTAAACTTTAACAGAAGGAACCAGATTGGCCAATTTATACACGCTCACTCAATGGATGGACGAACTGTCAGTATTACGTTACCTCCAGTTAAGTGGTCAAACATCCACACATAACACATCCAGAAAGAAGCCAAGCGTGTATAGTCAAGACAAACTGAGAGAGAACAGATCTTTAGTACTAACAGTGGCAAACGTCACCAAATGCAGTTTTAACACACACCTGACACATAACATGAGCCTTCACACTGTTCCCTCTCCGGGTTTCTACTAATACCCTTTTGAATGCTGTAGAAGCAGCTACGACAAAACTTTTTCTTTATGCTTATTCTCCAGTGGTTGGTTAACTGATAGTTCCCTTTCTGTCGGTCTCTCGACGTTGTGTCGAGAACGACAGATGGGGTTCGTCCTTGAGAACCAATCAACTCTGACTACTATAGAAAAGGCCAATGAAATTTGGCGAATGAAATTTGCATGCCGGACTCCGCCCCCGGATATCCGGTATAAAACAAAGCCGGCGTGCAGCATTCATTTACCTTTTGTTCTTCAGAGCCTTCACTCTTGAGTACAACTTAGGATTCAAAATCCTCTACAAACTACACTGCTGGTGCTACGACGTGTTGCAGCGGATCGTCCCTACCTGCAGCGACCTTCCCCTGGGCGTCTCGGCGGTTCCGGAGGTGTAAGAGATCTTCTAAAAAGTCCTTTTCAGGACTGACTGAGCATTCTCCAGCGCGGCATGTCCCGCTGTTCTCTTGGGTGCGGCACCCTCATCGAGGAGGGGGATGGACACGATCGCTGCATTAGGTGTCTGGGCGTCCAGCACACTGAAGCAGCGTTCGTTGACACATCTGCCCGCACTGCGGGCAGATGTGTCAACAGAAAGATTGTCTTTCAGAAGTTGCGGTCACGGGTGGCTGTCTTCCTACGGGAACCAGCCACCATTTCGTTCGCTACCTGGGCTGTGACATCTGTGGCTACGGCCCTGATGACCACCCACGTTAGCAGCGTTAGTGATATGGGGAACTCTGCGAACGTAAACCCGCCAGCCAAGTGCTCACGGGCCGATCGCACCCCGATTCGCTCTTCTAAACGTTCCCCAACCGGCGGTGGCATACCGTCCGGATCCTCGCGCACACACTCGGAAACGATGTGTGACGTAGATGAGACGTCGCTCGCAGCATCGGAGGGAGACTGGCATCCGGCTCTGACGAATCTGAGCTCCACCCCCGGGTCGAGTTCTAGAGGAAGCAGAAGTGATGCCACCCGTGCTAACCCGGGGATGCGTGGTTCCTGGGGTCGGAGCGCGGTGCAAACCTCGCCCACCCCGGGTTCCATGTTTTTCCCGGAAGTGCATGAGGAGCTGTGTAAAACTTGGAACGCTCCACGGACCGTTCCAGTGAAACCAGCGCCGGCTCCCTTACTTCCCTCGATGGTGTGGCAGCCAAGGTCTACGTCGACATCCCCCGGGTGGAACGTCCGCCCGCGGTGCACCTGTGCCGCGGACGGCTACCACCTGGTGGGAATCGGCCACACCTACCGCCCAAAGCACGCAGACTTCGGCATCACGGTGTCGAAGGCTTGCGATGCCGCGGGCCAGGCTGCCTCCTCTCTCTACGCCATGGCCATCCTGCAGGTCCGCCAGGCCTAGGTGTTGAGAGAGCTCCACGAGGGTAAGGCCGACCCGGGTATAATGCAGGATCTCCGTGCCACCGCTGGCAGCGCTCTACGGGCGACCAAGGCGGTGGCACGGGCCCTGGGTCGGACGATGTCCATGGTAGTGGTCCAGGAGAGACACCCCCGTTTATACCTTGTGCAGAGGGGTGACACCAAGGAAGTCCGCTTTCTTGATGCACCCATCTCGCAGGGTGGGTTGTTGGTAACACCGTCGAGGACTGTGCTCAGCAGTTTTTGACGGTGAAGCAGACAGTGGCAATAAGCCACATTTTTTCACGCCGCGACTCGGCCGCCTAGAGGCCTCCGAGATCCCGCGTAACGTCTGCTGCCCTTCAACCCAGGACCCCTTCGACATCGGCTCCGGTTCCTGTGCCCCCACTGGTGGCACCCCGGTAGCAGAGGTCGAGGGGGAAACCTCCACCCCGTCAGCTACCTTCTCGCGAGAAGGGACACTGACGGGAAGACCCCAGGGAGGACAACTTCGGGCCCGAACCTTCACAGCCACGGCTCTGATCGGTCGGTACGGGACGACTCCTGCCTCGTCACCTAAGCCGGGCCCTTATCAAGGCCTGGTGCCCACTTACTCACAGAGTTTTTCCGTTCTCCCCGGGTGTACTTGCAGCCGATCGCACACTCCACTGGACTGTGCTCGGCGAACCGACCTCACACCCTGGCGAGGTGTGAGGTCGTACACATATGACAGCTGTCACCACTCTCAACCGACAGTGCGTGCCGTTGTCCCGCCAGGCAGGTAAAAAGGCGGAGCCAACCTTCCCTCCGGGGACCCTCCGCCAGCCGACGAACCACCCCCTGTGGGAATGATGAAGCAGACCGTCCCCTTGGTCACCCTGTCACAGTCCCTGGGAGCTCGAGAGCTGCCCACACTGTCTCGCTGGCCTTGCGGGCGGTCCGTCTTGGTTACTCGATCCAGTTCGCCAGAGACTCTCCCAAGTTTCAGGGCATCATCTCTCCCTCTCTCAGAGTCAGGGACGCCTCCGTACTTTGGGTAGAGGTCATCACCCTTCTGGCAAACAGGCATCGAGCTCGTCCCTCTAAACCAAGATGTTCAGTGGGTCACGACCCGCACTTCATCGTTCCCAAGAAAGACAGTGGGTTGCGCCCAAATGTCTGCGTACCCGGAACAGAGCACCTTCACAAGCTGCCGTTCAGGGTGCTCACACAGAGGCGCGTCCAGACATCTATCAGGTGTCAGGATTGGTTCGCGGCAATCGACCTGAAGGGCGCTTACTTTCATGTCTCGGTCCTCCTCGACACCAGCCGTTCCCACGGTTCTCGTGCGAGAGGCGGGCATATCAGTACAGAGTCCTCCCTTTCGGTCTGTCCCTGACTGCCCTTTCTCCCTTAGGGGAAGAAGGTGAGCGGGTACTAAACTACCTCAGCGACTGGCCTACCCTGGCACACTCGCGAGATCTGTTGTGTACAGTAAGGGACCGATTGGGACTCCAGGTCAACCAAGAGAGGGGCAAGCTCTCCTCATTGCAGAGCATCCTCTCTCTTGGTATGGAACTCAACTCTGTCACCACGGCGGCGCTACTGTCCGCAGTTGCACCCAACCAGTGTTGAACTGTTTGAAATGAACATTTTAGACGGACAGCGGTCCCCCTGAAACAATTCAGAGGCTCCTGGGACACATGGCGTCCTCGCGGGTTAATACCCCTCGGGTTGATGCACATGTGACCGCTCCAACACTGGTTTCAGAGTCGAGTTCCGAGGAGAGCGTGGCACACTGGCAGCAGGCGCATGGTGATGCCGCCCTGCTGCCAACGTACCATAACCCCTAGTCTTATGACTTTTTCGACGGACTCAGGTCCCTCTGGGCAGGTTATGAGGCAGGTCGTGGTGACGGCTGACGTCTCCCTGCAGGGGTGCGGTGCAGTGTGCAACGAGCACGCAGGTGGGGTGTTGGACGAACCCCCGCCTGCGCTGGCATATCAATTGCCAAGAGTTGTGGGCTGTGCTAATTGCACTGAGCAGGCTACGGCCTCTCGTTTAAGACATGCACGTGCTGGTCCGAGGACAGCACTATAGCTGTAGCGAACACAGATCGTCAGGGTGGCGTTCCCTCACAGCAGCTAACACAACTTGCTCGACGCCTCCTCCGGTGGAGTCAACATGTGACCCGCTCCCTGCGGGCCACACACACCCCGAGCAAACTGAACTAGACAGCCTACGTGCTCTCTCGCCAGTTTATGCCTCGTGGAGAGTGGCGACTTCACCCCCGCGCACCAGCTCATTTGGAGGCTGTTCGGGTAGGCCCAGGTAAACCTGTTCGCCTCCCGTAACACCACCATTTGCCCGCTTGATATTCCTGCCCTCGGCACGGATATCCTTGCGCACAGCTGACCGCGGGATGGGCGGAAGCACACCTTCCCCCCCCCAGGAGCCTCCTTGCACAGACGCTGTGCAAGGTCAGG
The DNA here is from genome assembly GCA_008369825.1 of Triplophysa tibetana. NCBI lineage: Eukaryota > Metazoa > Chordata > Actinopteri > Cypriniformes > Nemacheilidae > Triplophysa > Triplophysa tibetana. Next base: position 10,192,748 of record CM017896.1, on the reverse strand, counting down.
GAGCAGGAGCACCAGGTGTTATTGGTTACACCACACCGGTCTAACCGCACTTGGCTTCAGAGCTAATGCTCTGGACAGCGACTCCCCCTGAACCATTCCCCTGACAGAGGACCTGCTCTCTCAGGGGAGGGACACGTTCTGGCATCCCGGATCAGACCTCTGGAAACACCCATGTCTGGTCTCTAGACGGGACGAGAAGATCCTGAGATGGCTACTCCCCCTCCATGGCAGAGACCATCACCCAGGCTAGGGCCCCATCTACTAGGCGGTTACACGCCTCTAGACGGCGCCTCTTCTCGTCCTGGTGTCTCTCTCAATGAGAAAGACCCACTGAGGTGCTCGATCAGGATTGTGATTTCCTTCTTACAAGACTGGAGACTAACATCTCCCCTCCACACTGAATGTGTATGTAGTCGCTCTTGCCACTCATCATGACTCAGTCGGTGGAAAGAGTCGAGGGCAACACGACCTGGTCACCAGGTTCCTAACGGGCGCGAGAGGGCGGAATCCGCCTCACCTCCGCTCCATACCCTCTTGGGACCCTAAGTGGTCCTGGGGAGCCTCTGGGCCCCCCAAGAGCCCCTCGGAGGTTCCGATCTTCCTCACTGAGTAAGACGGCCCTCCTGACGGCGCTCACTTCCTTCAAGAGGGTAGGGGACCACCGAGCATCCTCCGTGTCGCCGGATTGCCTTAAATTCGGCCCTGGAAACTCTCACGTTAGCTTGAGACCCAGGCCCGGATGCGTGCCCAAGAAGTTCCCACTACTCCCTCCGGGGCCAAGTGGTGAACTTGCAGGTGCTCCCCATAGGGGAGGAAGACCCAACCCGATCGGTGTTGTGTCCAGTACATGCTGGACCGCACGCAGAGCTCTGAAGCTCTGACCAGCTCCGTGTCTGTTGGAGGACAGCAGAAGGGGAAGGCTGTCTCCAAACAGAGGCTTGCGCAATGGGTCGTGGACGCCGTTACGACGACATTCCGATCTCAGAATCTCCCATGCCCATTGGCAGTGAGGGCTCACTCCACACGGAGTTCAGCCACCTCCTGGGTACTGGCAGAAGCGCCTCTCTAGCAGACATCTGTAGAGCTGCGGGTTGGGCTATGCCCAAACACCTTCGCAAAGGTTTAACAACCTTTGCGTAAACCCGGTGTCAGCCCACGTCCTGCGTGGCGACATGTAGGACTGGCATCCGGGGGGGCGTATGCCTGCGAAAGCACCTTTCCACCCTCTAACAGGTTGGGTCAGTGTGCTATCTATCCTTTCCTTCTTACCCTACCTTGGCTAAGAGAATTGGTACCTCACCAGCCTCCCTTCTTACCCACACCCTGGTTAAGAACAGGCATTCCATCCATCACTAAGCAAGCACCTCCTGGGGGTTGGCTGAGCAGAGCAGCCTTCCCCCTTAGGCCGGGACATATCTTGACCTATCACACATAGTTCTAACCGGACCTGTGCTATCAGACGCAGTAACACCCCCTCTGCGGGCTGTTCCGTCTGGCATACCCTCATGACACTGGTTCCCACACTTGGTAACCCATGAGCTTCCCCAGGTGGACCTCCACCTCGCGGTTAACTACCCAGTCCGCACGTTCCATGCGTTCTCCTCCTAGGACGAGACCATACTTTCTCCACCATATTCCTCCCCACGGGTAGGAGGTGGCCTCTGCAGCGCTTCTCTGCTTAAGAGGGCGCTTTCCCGGTGTAAACCGATCCGGACGGCCTCTCGCCTGTAGAGAGCTAAGGCCCCGTCCGTGAAAGTTACCGGTCAGGGCTGTATCCATCTTTCCTGAAAGCTCTGGAACCCCCCGACCACCACACTGGAAGGTTACAGGTCTCACGAAAGCTTCGAGCTGACACGCCCAGGCTTGTCAACGTTGCTTCGCTGAGATTGTGACGCGATACAGCGTTTGTGGCGTTTTCCATAGATAACCCCATCTGTCGTTCTCGACACAACGTCGAGAGACCGACAGAAAGGGAACGTCTTGGTTACGTCTGTAACCTCAGTTCCCTGATGGAGGGAACGAGACGTTGTGTCCCTTATGCCACAAACCTGTATCGTTTCTGTTGCAGTTTGAGAGGCTCTCAGGCTCTTCAGAACAAGAGGTAAATGAATGCTGCACGCCGGCTTCCTTTTATACCGGATATCCGGGGGCGGAGTCCGGCATGCAAATTTCATTCGCCAAATTTCATTGGCCTTTTCTATAGTAGTCAGAGTTGATTGGTTCTCAAGGACGAACCCCATCTGTCGTTCTCGACACAACGTCTCGTTCCCTCCATCAGGGAACTGAGGTTACAGACGTAACCAAGACGTTGTACAACTAACAAAGTCAGCTTGTATATGCGCTAAAAAAGGTTAACCTTACGTGAAAAATAACGTAACTCTGTGTCTGATTAGGTCTGGATACATGAGAAGTTTTTTAGACACATACCAAAACTATAATCCATGCCAACAAAAGACAATAGTTTATTAAGTGATATAATGGGTGCGATGTAAATGGAAGTATCTTCGATGATCATTTCTGTGAAGTTCGCTAGTTTTATTGCGTTTATCTACAACTGTCGTCGTCTTTTTTCGGCAATGGCAGCTGGTATATGTTAGAATGTCAGATTAGAGCCTTCGCTCTGTCGATTCTGGTACTCAAAATCACAGCAAGAGGATATTTTAAATACCTTATGTAGCCGACTCAGTGCTAATTTGTATTAGACATCTCCAGTTTTCCCATTGTTTAGCCTCCAGTTAATGCCGTGATGAAATCGTGACGTCGGCTCAACAGGGTCTATTCAGTACGAAGACTGTTTCAGAAACATAGTACATCTTCCAATTTTGAAATTCAGTTTCCTCTATTTCTCCAGCCTCTCTTATATAATAACACAATAAACATTATAAATGGGTACAGCTGATGTCATACACCTACATATACTCACTAGATCATATCGCACAAAAAACAAAATAATCAAAATCCATAAGAGAACTGTACAGAAACTGTTCCTTGCAACAACTTAAGAGCAGAGTTTATATTTAATTTGCCATTTATTGTTCCTGCTGTGCCCTGACAGTATGCAATTATAAGGTAATACTTTTAATAGGAGACATTCCTGAGCTTCTGACATTTCTGCAACCAAATCAAGAGTCCCTTAAGAAAAATCACTTGATGAGCAAACAGGCATTGAAGCAGTTTAATTGAGCAAGGATTTAGACTTTTTTCTGTAATGCTAAAGGAATTCAGCCAGAAAATTTCGTCTTCAAGACAAGATGACAAATTTGGCAAAACTAACAGCCAGCTGCGTGCATGCATCGTGCATGTGTAGAAAAGAGAAATATTCAGATTCCAGAATGCGAATTTGGTACCATGAGTACTCAATTTCACAGGGAGAAAAAAGCAGAAAATGAAGCCATCGCACTTTTTATTGCTGTAACTACACTAAATAGCGTAATGTTGCCATTCATTTTAACAGATTTTTCAAATATTTTCCCCAAATTTTTTTACTTAAATATGCTGAAATGCGTTCTTTTATGTGTAAAATGCCCAAATACTCTATTTTTGAAATACAGAATAAGAACGCAAATTTACAACGAAAATCAGAAAAACATTTACTGTAATTTCACAGGAAAAAAACAAAAAAACGTCTTGGTTACGTATGTAACCTCAGTTCCCTGATGGAGGGAACGAGACGTTGTGTCAAGAACGACAGATGGGGTTCGCCCTTGAGAACCAATCAACTCTGACTACTATAGAAAAGGCCAATGAAATTTGGCGAATGAAATTTGCATGTCGGTCTCCGCCTCCGGATATGATGTTTAATTAACAAAGTTCGGGAGGAGCCGGAGCATATAATCAGCCGGCAGGTCTATAATCAGCAATCACAGCATATACACATTTAGCCCTAGCGAGCTCGCTAATAAATAGGGAAACCAGCCTACCTGCTCGATCTCCTAAGATTAAGCATTGATTTGTTCGTTCGAAGCCATGTCCGACGATTCTCTTCGAGTAAGCAAATAATCATGTCTCGAACGTTTCGCAACTGCAATGCCCATCGACGCACACGCAAAACAGCAGCTTGTTTACACTCTACATTTCTTTCCGCTTTTCGACAACTATTTACAATGAATACCAAACTCTTAATGGGTTCATCAACACAGGAAGGACGTCATGTATTCAAGGGACCTTACGGATCTTTAAACGCTGACCAGCCACGCGACAGGCCCGATCCGTAAAGCAACATTTCCAATACGTCTTCCCCGCAGCTTCGGGATATGATTCCGTATTCACACTGGAATAAGTAGCGTTCATCACCTCTTTCGTTCCCATATGCAAGTGCTGCCGGCACGCTAGCTCGCTACTCAACGCCAGCTCGATGCTAAACGCCGGCTCGTTGTAAACGCCAGCGCTGCTAGCGAGAGCTCACTGCTATAGGGACGGCAGTGTTTCAGACGCAGGCTGTTGGCTATCAGTAAGCATTTGCTATTAAGGCTCGCAAGGTCGCCGCATTTTGAACCGATCAATAAGATACGCCAATGCCAATACGATGTCGTTTCAACGGGTGTACACTCATTTTTTGCGAAGAGAAACAATCATCTTGGGGGAAATAATTAATTCTGTTGTTCCATGCAGTCACTCTGATCAACCCCAAATTCCACGACTCATTTCCGATAGATCACAATGTATTTAAAAACGGAGTTTACTTGGGTTTGAACCGTCGAAACGCAAGAAGCTGGGTGAGTACAATCTTTTTACTCGAAAATGCATTTAGTTTTATCCACCGTCATGTCGTCGCCTCGGCTGCGCTCAAGAATGGTATATCGCTGGCCGGCACGAGCGCACTCAGTTTGTTGTTTATTTTACAGGGACAATGTTTTATGTATAAACTCTGTGCCCGTGCTGTCCAGTGAACCAGTATTGCCAATTCCTTTCATTTGAAAGTAGCTATGCCTGCCCGAAAAGTAGTTTGATGTCCCCAGACGACGTCAAATGCTAAATTGCACATCAGTGACGTCATCACGCAATATCGGACTAGCTATGCACTTTAGTTCCGCTTCATATTTATACTCTCTCAATGGTTGTATAGAGCTTTATTTAAAGCAATACAGCCAAATGCACAATAAATAGTTTCTTAATGACTTATTTTCTGTATCTGTTGGGCAGACAACAAGGCTCTGTAATGAGTGAACTAAACCTCGTAAACTGTACACCAGCAATCACTTTAGTTGAACAGCTAAAATGCGTTTGTGTTCATGTTTATGCGTCCATACAGTTATCACGTTTTAAATCATACATGCTCGAACAAGGTCAATGCTTGCCGCTGTTATCTTAAGTTAGACAAACAGCAGCACGCCTAAGCATATTTACTAGTTGCTTCACCGCAAGATCTCCCTTGTTTCTCTACATGAACACAACCGCATCTTGGAACCAAACCCCAGCTGCTATGTTGACTCTGAAATAATTAATTGTGTTCAACCCATACAGTGTGCACAGCAATTTGAAGTTAAAACAGCAAATTTATTGGGGTGTCCGTAACATGCTCACCCTCCACAGCTAATCATCTTCCACACTCCGGATTAACTCCATCTGCAAGCAGAGGTTTCAGAGGCATTATACGTTCACAAACCTCGCCATGCGTCACTCAACATCAACATATGCCTGCCAGCCATATGGGCTCTCGGGGAGTCCCTGGTCAGAAGTAAACAAGTCCGCAGACTTCCTGCATCAGATTCCGGCTGCACATGTCGACATTCCCTCACAAGAAAGAGCCACGATTGTCAGGTTGCAGTAGCAGGCCATCGGCGAGCGTGGGTTGCACCACAGATTCCCCAGATGCTATGGAACCCCCAGTCGGGAGCTTCCAGTAGCTTGTCCTTCACTCAGCATCCCAGCACACGTCTCCCGACAACGCCCCGCCAGCAGCTGACAATGCTAGTTACCAAGGCGACATAAGCTCGCAAGCACTCGGAGCTCCAGTGCTTTTCCTCCCATTCCCTGCCCCGGGCTTTTGGCCCACGGCACCTCCATCGACCACTAGCGCAAGGCTGCCTCAGCTAGCGATGCAGGTGCCGGTCCTCAGCCATTTCACCGCCCCCTTAGAAGCCGCCGCTAGCGCGAGCATGGCTCCGCTAGCCGCTCAGGCGGCTGCAATCATTTCACCGCCCCCTTAGAAGCCGCCGCTAGCGCGAGCATGGCTCCGCTAGCCGCTCAGGCGGCTGCAATCCCCTCCCTTTCCTCTCTCCCACAGAGCAGATCAAGTTTCACATTGGCCACGGCGACAGCAATGCCAGTGCCAATCAACGCACCAGCGTTGGAACCGCCCCCAGTTCCAGGCAACATCAGATCACAGATCTTGGCAGAAGTTCAGGCGGCTGGCACCCGAAGCAGACCCTTTGCCAACACCGGTACCTCTCTATTCGGAGCTGATATTCCGGTTTAACCACCCCCTAAAAACCCTCCTCGATGCCTCTCTAAACTCCATCCTCCAAGCCGTCTCCCTCAGGACCCTCAAATCTTATCTCACTGCATGGAAAAGCTTCAAGTCTTTTCACTTGGCGTTCAACATTCCCTTTCCCGATTTTTCTGTCCTCACCATCACCTCCTTCATCTCCTTCCTAAACTCTTCAAAAAACCTCCAGGCCAGCTCAATTAAAGGCTACATGAGCGGAGTCCAGTTCTTCCATAAACTCATATTCAATTCGCCATCTGCAGCCATAGCCAGATCCCAAACATCTATGCTTATCAAGGGCATTCAACGTACCCAGCCTGCTCGCCAGGACGCAAGACAACCTATAACCCTGGATATATTGACCAGATGCATTTCCACCCTCCGTAAGGGATACCACTCCAAACACGTCGATCGCACACTCGACACCATGTTTATCCTAGCATTCTTCGGATTTCTAAGATGTTCAGAAATTTCCACAACATCCATTTTCAACCCCCTAACCCATCCAACGGTATCCGACCTGTCAGTAGTCGATTCAGAGACGATGTCATTTTCCATTAAACAGAGCAAGACGGACCAAACCAGGAGAGGACATTTCATCTATATATTCTATCTCCACTCACCAATTCAACCTTACTAGACCCTCCTAGCCTACCTCCACTTCAGGAAATCCCAGACCAAAACCACATCGGACCCTCTATTCGTCGACGAGTCTAACCGCCCAGCTACACGCTTCTGGTTCCAAAAGCACCTCAAAGCTGTCTTGCTCCTATCCGGCATCCCCGCAGACCACTTTCCGGCCACTCCTTCCGCATAGGCGCAGCAACCACAGCAGCCCAAAAAGGCCTCTCGCAGTCTCAAATCCAAGCACTAGGGCGCTGGACATCGGAAGCTTTCAAGAGCTACATCAGGTCAGATCGCTCTATCATCAGGGAAGCCCATCGAACCCTCATTTCCAAAATCATCTAGAGAATCCATACTTCACACTCATGAGCTCGAACATCCTCCATGCCAGCCGAAATCTCACTAACAGGAGATCTCACCGCCAATTCAGCCGGCTCAGGGGCCAGTGCCCAAATCTCAGGCTCTGTAGCAGCAGATTTAACAGCAGGAGCCAACATCGCAATAGCTCCCACCCGGGCAGAGACCAACACTTCCGTTTCAAGCAAAGAAGCCAGCATCGCCGCAGCGACTACCCTGGCAGAGACCAGCACTTCCATTTCAAGCATAGAATCCAGCGTTGCCACACCAACAGCCTCAGCCAAAGCCAGCTTTCCCATTTCAGGCATGGAATCAAGTGATGCAACTAAGAATCATCCGCAGAAGCCTATGCTTACATCACAAGCGCCGAAGCCAGCGTCCCAGCAGGGATCGCCTCCGCAGAGGCCCGTGCTTCCATCTAAGGCGCAGAAGCCAGCATCACTGCAGTGACCGCCTCCGCAGAGGCCCGTGCTTCCATCATAAGTGCCAAAAACCAGCGTCGCCGCAGCGATCGCCTCCGCATAGGCCCGTGCTTCCGTCTAAGGCACAGAAGCCAGCATCACTGCAGTGACCGCCTCCGCAGAGGCCCGTGCTTCCATCATAAGTGCCGAAGCCAGCGTCGCCGCTGCGATCGCCTCCGCAGAGGCCAGTGCTTCCATCTAAGGCACAGAAGCCAGCGTCGCCACAGCGATCGCCTCCGCAGAGGCCAGTGCTTCCATCTATTGCGCCGAAGCCAGCGTCCCAGCAGGGATCGCCTCCGCAGAGGCCAGTGCTTCCATCTAAGACGTCGAAGCCAGTGTCGCCGCAGCGATCGCCTCAGCAGAGGCCAGAGCTTCCATCTAAGGCGTCGAAGCCAGCGTCGCCGCAGCGATCGCCTCCGCAGAGGCCAGAGCTTCCATCTAATGCGCAGAAGCCAGCGTCGCCGCTGCGACCGCCTCCGCAGAGGCCAGTGCTTCAATCTAATGCGCAGAAGCCAGCGTCGCCGCAGCGATCGCCTCCGCAGAGGCCAGAGCTTCCATCTAAGGCGTCGAAGCCAGCGTCGCCGCAGCGATCGCCGCCGCAGAGGCCAGTGCTTCCGGCTCGCCTTCGGCCATCTACGACTTTCCAGGAAGCAAGCATCACAGCAGCGATCACCACAGCAGGAGCTTCCATCAGGCACTCTGCTACAGCCAGCTCCCTCCTTCAGTTGCCTCTTCCCAGTATCAGTCTTAACACCAGGGACACCCATGAAGCAATGTTCATTTGGATAGTTCCCGAAACCCCAATATTACAATCTTTCCAAGCACTACTACCAGCAGCTCCTGGATTCAAACTTCTCATCACTGCATTAGGCACCCTCATTTCATCTTCTCAGTCTCAACCATCCTCGGAGGAACCCCTGCCCCTTTCTCGTCTCATAACGAACCACATCTCCTGAGGAGCCCTCATCCTCTCGTCTCCATCCAAACGCAGGCCACGCCTCCGCAGCGCTCAGCATTGCGTTGGGGGGGTATGCGTACTCCGGCGGCTGTCCCACTTTATCGCTTTATGGGGGTGTGCTCTGGGCTCAGACCCGTTCCGAGCTCGGCGCACTCACCCGTACCAAGGTAGAGTGTTTCGGGCTCGGATAGATTTGGCGAGCTCGGAGCCCGCTTCCCGGACAGCACGCCAAATACGCATAACCTTCATAACCAAGCTCTATCATTATCCCTATCAACATCACTGTTATAGGTGTAGGTGAACTCGTGAAGTCCGGTATAAAACGAAGCCGGCGTGCAGCATTCATTTACCTCTTGTTCTTAAGAGCCTGAGAGCCTCTCACGACTGCAGCAGAATACGATACGTGTTTGTGGCATAAGGGACACAACGTCTCATTCCCTCTATCAGGGAACTGAGGTTTCATACGTAACCAAGACGTTCTCTTTCTGTCAGTCTCTCGACGTTGTGTCGAGAACGACAGATGGGGTTGCCTATGGAAAACGCCACAACGCTGTATCGCTTCACAATCTCAGCGAAGCGACGGTAACAAGCCTGGGCGTGTCAGCTTGAAGCTTTCGTGAAACTGTAACCTTCCAGTGTGGTGGTCGGGGGGTCCCAGAGCTTTCTCGGAGAAAGATGGGTACAGCCCTGACCGGTAACCTTTCACGGACGGGGCCTTAGCTCTCTACTGGCGAGAGGCCGTCCGGCTCGGGTTTACACCGGGTAAGCGCAATTCTTAATCAGCCTACCCGTAGGGAGGAATAAGGTGGTATAGGTATGGTCTTGTCCTTGGAGGAGAACGCATGGAACATGCGGACTGGTTAGTTAACCGCGGGGTGGAGGTCCACCTGGGGAAGCTCATGGGTTACCATGTGTGGGAACCGTTGTCATGAGGGTATATCAGACGGAACAGCCCACGGGGGTAGCACCTGTTCCGGTTAGAGCTATCTGTGATAGGTCATATGGTTTCCCGGCATAAGGGGGAAGGCTGCTCTGCCCAGCGAACCCCCAGGGGGTGCTTGCTTAGTGATGGATGGAATGCCTGTTCTTAACCAGTGTCTGGGTAAGAAGGAAGGTTGGTAAGTTACCAGTTTTCGTAGCCATGTGTTTGGGTAAGAAGAAAGGTAGATAGCACACTGACCCAACCTCTTGGAGGGTGAGAAGGTGCTTTCGCAGGCATACGCCCCCCCGGATGCCAGTCCTACATGTCGCCACGCAGGACGTGGGCTGACAACGGGTTTACGCGAAGGATGTTTAACCGTTGCGAAGGTGTTTGGGTGTTGCCCAACCCGCAGCTCTACAGATGTCTGCTAGAGAGGCGCTTCTGGCCAGTGCCCAGGAGGTGGCTATACCCCGTGTGGAGTAAGCCCTCAGTGGGCATGGGAGATTCTGAGATCCGCGACCCAGTGCGCCAGCCTCTGCTTGGAGACAGCCTTCCCCTTCCGCTGTCCTCCAATACAGACAAGGAGCTGGTCAGAGCTACTGAAGCTCTGCTTGCGGTCCAGGAAACAACACGGATGGGGTTGGGTCTTCCTCCCCGATTAGGAGCGCCTGCAAGTTCACCATTTGGTCCCGAAGGGCAGAAGTGGGAACTTTTGGGCACATCTCCGGGCTGGGTCTCAGGATAACGTGTAACGGGCCCTAGCCTGGGTGATGGACTCTGCCATAGAGGGGGAGTAGCCATCTCAGGATCTTCTCGTCCTGTCTAGAGACCAGACATGGGTGTTCCAGAGGTCTGATCTGGGATGCAAAAACGTGTCTTTCCCCTGAGAGAGCAGGTCCTCCGTCAGGGGATGGTTCAGGGGGAGTCGCTGTCCAGAGCATCAACTCTGAAACCAAGTGCGGTTATACCAGTGCGGTGTAACCAATAACACTTGGTGCTCCTCTTCCCTGACTTTGCACAATGTCTGTGCAAGGAGGCTCCTGGGGGGGGAGGTGTGCTTCCGCCCGTATCACAGTCAGCTGTGCGCCAGGGCATCCGTGCCGAGGAGTACCAAAGCGGACAATGGGTGGTGTCGCGGGAGGCAAAGAGGTCAATCTGTGCCTGTCCGAAAAGCACCCAAATGAGCTGGACTGCGCGGGGATGGAGTTGCCACTCTACGCAGGGCGTATACTGACAAGAAACCGCGTCGGCTGTCTGGTTCAGTACGCCTGGGATGTGCATGGCCCGCAGGGAGCGGATCACCTGCTGACTCCACAGGAGGAGGCTTAGGGCAAGTTGTGTTAGCTGCTGTGAGCGTACGCCAACACTGACTGGGCGTGTGCTGCGGACAGCTGCGCCGTCATGGTGACAGAGTTTAGTTCCATACCGAGAAAGAGGATGCTCTGCACTGGGGAGAGTTTGCTCTTTTCTCGGTTGACCTGAAATCCCAATCGATCTAGATGCCGGAGCACCAGGTCCCTCTCGCGAGTGTACCAAGATAAGACAGTCGTCGAGATAGTTTAGTACCCGCAGGGAGGAACGAAAGGGAGGGCTATGTACTGATATGCCCGCCCCTCGAACGCGAACCGCAGGAGCGGCCGGTGTCGAGGGGGACCGAGACTGCCACGATTGCCACGAACCAATCCTGACACCTGATAGATGTCAGGATGCGCCTCTGTGTGAGCACCCTGAACGGCAGCTTTGTGAAGGTGCTTTGTTCAGGGTATGCAGACCAATGGGGTGCAACCCGCGGTCTTTCTTGGGTACGATGAAGTGCGGGTCGTGACCCACTGAACATCTTGGTTTTGAGGGACGGACTTGATGCCTGTTTTGCCAGAAGGGTGGTGACCTCTACCCGAAGTTCGGAGGCCTCCCTAGAGATAATGCCCCGAAACTTGGGAGAGTCTCTGGCGAACTGGATTGAGTAACCAAGACGGACCCCCGCATTGGCCAGCGAGACAGTGTGGGCAGCTCTTGAGCTCCCAGGGACTGTGACAGGGTGACCAAGGGGACGGTCTGCTTCATCATTCCCAAGGAGGGTGGTTCGTAGGCTGGCGGAGCTAACCATATGTCGCGGGGGGTCCCCGGAGGGAAGGCTGGCTCCGCCTTTTTGCCTGCCTGGCGGACAACGGCACGCACTGTGGGTTTGAGAGTGGTGACGGCTGTCGCATATGTATGACCTCACGCCTCGCCAGGGCGTGAGGTCGTGTTGCTGTGCATAGTCCAGTGGAGTGTGCGATCGGCTGTAAGTACACCCGGGGAGAACAGAGACTCTGTGAGTAAGTGGGCGTCAGGCCCTGAAAAGGGCCCGGCTTTGGTGACGAGGCAGGAGGCGTCCCGTACCGACCAATCAGAGCCGTGGCTGTAAAAGTCTGGCCCGATGTTGTTCTCCCTGGGGTCTTCCCATCAGTGTCCCTTCTCGAGAGTAGGTTGATGACGGGGTGGAGGTTTCCCCCTCGACCTCCGCTTCCGGGGCGCCACATGTGGGGGAGCCGATGTCGCAGGGGTCCTGGGCTGTCGGGATGCGAACGTCACGCGGGATCTCGGAGGCCTTTAGGCGGCCGAGTCGCGGTGCGATGCTTCTTCACCATCAAAAACTGCTGCGCAGTCCTCGACGGTGTTGCCGACAACCCACCTTGCGAGACGGGTGCATCAAGAAAGCGGATTTCTCGGTGTCACTCTTCTGCGCAAGGTACAGCCGGGTGTGTCTTTCCTGGACCACTACCGTGGACATCGTCCGACCCAGGGCCCTTGCCGCCACCTTGGTCGCCCGTAGAGCGCTGTCAGTGGCGGCACGGAGATCCTTCATTATACCCGGGTAGGCCTTACCCTCGTGGAGCTCTCAACGCCTGGCCTGGCGGACCTGCAGGATGGGCATGACGTAGAGAGAGGAGGCAGCCTGGCCCGCGGCAGCGCAAGCTTTCGAAACCAGTGATGCCGAAGTCTTACACGCTTTGGACGGAAGGCGTGGCCGATTTCCCCCGAGGTGGTAGCCGTCTGCGGCACAGGTGCACCGCAGCCGTACGTTCCACCCGGGGGATCTCGACGTAGCCTTTGGCTGCCCCACCATAGAGGGAAGTAAGGGAGGCGGAGCTGGTTTCACTGGAGCGGTCCATGAGTGGAGCGCTCCAAGTTTTACACAGCTCCTCTTGAACCTCCGGGCAAAAAATGTCACGCGGTTTGCACCGCGCTCCGACCTCAGGAACCACGTATCCCCGGGTTGCAATGAATGAAATCACTTTTGCTTCCTCCTAACTCGACCGCTGGGGGTGGAGCTCGGATTCATCAGAGTCGGATGCTAGTCTCCCTCTGATGCTGCGAGCGACATCTCATCTACGTCACACATCATTCCCGAGTGTGTGCATGAGGATCCGGACGGTATGCCACCGCCGGTTGGGGACATCAAGTACAACGAACGCTGCTTCAGCAAGCGGGACGCCCAGACACCTAATGCAGCTATCGTGTCCATCCCCCTCCTCGATGAGGTTGCCGCACCCAAGAGAACAGTGGGACATGCCGCGCTGGAGAATGCTCAGTCAGTCCTGAAAAGGACCTTTAGAAATAATCTCTAGCACCTCCGGAACCGCAGAGACACCCAGGGGAAGGTCGCTGCAGGTAGGGGCGATCCACTGCTATGCATCGTAGATCCGGCAATGTAGAAGAAGAAGAATTCATTGAATTCGTTCTGTTCGTAGTCATGAGCGAAGGCTCTGAAGAACAAAAGGTAAATGAATGCTGCACGCCTGCATCGTTTTATACCGGACATCCGGAGCCGGAGACCGGCATGCAAATTTAATTCGCCAAATTTCATTGGCCTTTTCTATAGTAGTCAGAGTTGATTGGTTCTCAAGGGCGAACCCCATCTGTCATTCTCGACACAACGTCGAGAGACTGACAGAAAGGGAACTGTTTTTAAAGGATTTTTGTTTGTCAAAACCCATTTAAAGTCCAGTCTTTACTACATAAAAAAATTAATACATTTTTATTTAAAACTGTATTTTATATTTATGTTTTTAGGTATATTTCATTATATTATATACAAGTATACATTATATATATGTTTATTTCATTTATAAATTAAACCAAAAACAAATCACTGCTTTTCATAGGAGAGTTTAGTAAAACAAATGCATATTTAAAGCCTTTCCAAAGGCAAGGACCACTGGAGCTTCACTTCCATCTAAAAATTGTGAAAAACAAAACAAGATAAACAACAACAGAATAATATGGATTGCTTACGCTACAAATGGGACAAGACCAGTCCAGTCAATATGCTAAAAAGGCCTCTCTCAGCATGAGTAAAACTAACTTAAGCATGCTTTTAATATCTCTTTCTGCTTCAGTCCAAGAAATAAATGAGAGCGGGAACATTTTATCGATATAACCATCGGACGCTAATAAAATTCTTAATGTGATGGGAATTCAATGGAGTTTTTTAGCAGATCAATATCAAACCTTTAGTGCAAGAGAACTAATCAATCACATGCGATTATCGATTATAAACATAGGTTGTGCCAATTAAAAGTCAAGACGTTACCAAAGAGATGTTCATCACAGCATCCCATCCCATCTGTTGTTGACACTGAGCCAGCAAGGTCAAGCAGGTTACAAGCTGCAGTCGTCAGAAAAGCCACATTATATTTTAACACCCTTCATTTTTTGCTTTACGAATAATCTGAGTGCTCTGGACAAATAATCTCTATTTAAGGTACATATACTTTACTGAGGACATCAACATGACACAATTCCCAATCCCTGAGACAGAGACAGGTGCATGAAAATCCTGCCCAACACCAAGACTCTGTATTCATGTTGCGTTCGACTCGGGGAAACAACACGTCCAATGTCATATTTCATTCTGACTGGACTTTGATCAAGACACTGCTCCTCCACATTTCTTCACCGTGATCTCTGACGGAATACGGGCTAGTCTGCACAGTAGGAGAAATCAGAGGGTAGATGAACATGCAGAAGACCAAGAGCATGAGGTTCTTCAGATGTTTCTTTCCAGCCATCAATATTACATGAGAAAGAACAGCACAGTCTCTCTGTGAAACTATGGGTGGCATTTTTCCCATTGAAATGGAGTACAGAGAGTGTGGTCTTGAAGAAACAGTGCAGAAAATTCACACCATCATGTACATTTTGACAACGCGGACATCACCCAGCGTGATCAGCGGCTGTCGTTCCCAACATTGTTCAATTTCAGTGAATAAAGATTTATATGTTGTTCCCATTCCAAACTAAACAAAATAAAAATGAATAACAGCATATGGATTTTAAATGACATGCAGGGATGAGTAAATAATGACGTTATATTCACGGTTCAATTATACTAGAAAATAACTGTGAAATATGCTCACAACCTTTTCCATAGTCTCCAGTATTAGCAGAAAGAATCCATACGGCGGGATCATTATCATTCTGAAAGGTCAACGCAGTGACACTCCACGAGTCACCCACAGACTCACAAACTAGCTGCGAGACGTACAAATGTAGAAATAAAGAATGGTTTCACAAGTCTCAATAATAATTCATAGACCTTCAATAAAGCTTGGAAAATACAAATATTGGATGTCTGCTAGAGAGTTTGTTTCTCAGTACAATGATTTCAACCGATGGCCACGACATTGCACAAGCTCACTGGTTGCTGGAACAGAAATATAAATACTGTATAAAGTAGAGTCGAGATTGAGGTCTTACTGACAATAT
Organism: Triplophysa tibetana; assembly: GCA_008369825.1. Taxonomy (NCBI): domain Eukaryota; kingdom Metazoa; phylum Chordata; class Actinopteri; order Cypriniformes; family Nemacheilidae; genus Triplophysa; species Triplophysa tibetana. Next base: position 10,177,248 of record CM017896.1, on the reverse strand, counting down.
TTCATGAATATATTTGTGGCCAGGTTCTATGAAATCGAAAAGGGATATAGTATACACATGTATCCGCTCAATCACTTGGACAGTGAGAAGAAAATTGTGAAGTCTCTGTCTTACTAGAAATCTCAAGGTTCTGATAACAGGGATGTTGTTCTGAACTCATTATTGTTAAACGTTCAGTCTCACCATCTCTGTATGAAAAATAAAATTTTAGGTTACTTTACACACGTTTTATCGGTTGATTTGAAATGACAGAAAACCGACATTTTGTGAGAAGTTGTATCGAACAGCTCAATTTATAATTGTTATAAGGTTACATATGTAAGGTAAAAAGACTGCACTGATTTTATGTTCATTTACTTCATCCACAACTGAATTAAGTCAAAAGATTTTGAACCAAAACAAAGGTTTTCTTTAGAATTTTTCAAATGAAAAACTTATGTATTATATAATTAGTTTTACCTGACAAAACGTAATTTGTGACCGAGATGATTTCCACAGAATCCAAAAGCCCACTATTTAATTCGGCACGAAGCAGAGGTAACGATTGTATTCTTTTCTATATCTTTTTCATATTTTCGATATGTTTGGACGATTTTCTTTTTTCCACCTTCATCTCATTAAATCTAATTAATAGGAAGTGATACAGAATATTGCTTAAATTAATTGAAGAGATGTCTTTTCAAATCACTGCACTTGATTGAGTAAGATCGAGTAAGTGTTTATGGAGTTAACAACTCGATTAATGACTCGATTCATCAATCGCAGGAAAGTCGCGGGAGTGTTTCGCAAACCAAAACTCATAACCTTGTATGAAAACAATCCCTAATCCCGGACAAGCCCCCATATTTTTCACGACCGACTCAAAGCCGTGACAAATGAATGGAAGAAATACTCGGGTTGGTTAAGTTACAACAAAAAAGTGTTTATTTAACATAAATAGAATATAAAATAAAACATGAAAACAACCGAGTCCAAGGCAATTCTGCTTAACTTCAAGGCGTCAGACAGAACCAAATGTAAATCAAAACGAAATAAACAGGAACCAGCCAACCCCACACCAACAAAGACCAAGCTTTTTATAGTGGGTAGACCAGGTGGACATTGTTCACTTGATGAGTCTCCTAGCCACACCCACCAGCCGGCCATAGCGGAAAGAGCCAGGAGACAATGTACAAGATAGCAGCCTAATTCTTAGTAATAATATATTGCTCAAAACTTTTAAGCACCATCTCAAACTGTTCTGAAGCATGCTTTTTGTTTATGTTTGTTGGCAGACACTGCTTTTAGTCAAATGGTCATAATCTAAGTTAAAACAAAAATGATAAAATTACTCATGTACTGTGTTTTTAGTTAAATTTAGCTTTTAGCCTTTTTCCCAGCCTGAGGCGTTTTCGGGCTACTGTGACTGGGGGGGCAGGCAACAATAACAATGACAACAATAATAACATTCAGGCACTTTTCTGCATCTTAAGAAAAGTTTTGCATCTTAAGACCAATCACCTTGCGTATGGGTCCTCTTATGGACTCTCAAATACATCACGAGTATTATACAAGACAGTGTAGATTACTGTATTGATTACCTGAACTGTGTGCTAATTTGTCCTTGGGAATGACAGACCATTTATTTTAATTAGGCAAAAGTGTATTTTACCAAACACTCTCCCCAATAAATGTAAAATGAATTTCATTAAAAAATAAAATGTCTTTTGTGTGTTACACGTTCTCTGGCAGAAGCTGGTTCTTTGTATAGCAACGAGTAACGAGTGCTTAATATGTACATTTAACATACGGAACACCAGAAAATATAGGTCAGTATTATTTTCATTATATTTGTACAAAATATTTACCAACTGACGGTGCACAGACTCGACATTGTTTGCGTCTTCATGCGTATTGTTTTATTTTTTGCACACAAAGATATCATTACTGGCACTCTCCGGAGAAACTCTGCATTGGATCCGAAATTGCTCCGTTGTGGTAAAAAATTCCACGAAATGATTCCAGATTTAGGGGGGCCAGTGGGGTGGCCAAGTGTGCTGGTCCCCCTAGAACCGCCCCTGAAAGATAGACCCTCTTGTGGTCGAATGCGTTTAAACTAGTGGTGGGCCGTTATCGGCGTTAACGTGCTGCGCTAACGTGCGACTCTTATCGGGCGATAAAGAAAATGTCGCCGATAATCTATTCTCAAAGTTGGGTTGGGAGCTGGGTCTATACTACGCAAGCTATGATGACTTTCACCCTGATATTTAAGCGCGGATGTAAACCTATCCTAATTGCACTGTAGGGGACGAGAACGAGTCTTCGAACCTGTATGCCGAATTTTCGCCAAAGTTTTTCAACTTTTTCATTCGCGCAATTCGCGCCCGCCTTGATTCACGCTGCAAGTAGGTCTATCGCGTCTTTGCATTTACACGAAGCCGCCGGGTTTGCTTCAAGGAAAACTTATTTTTAAGAAGCATCACAATGGAAACCTCGACAAGACTAAGGTTTTTGCACATTGTGCAATGCGGTATTGGTTTACTGTTGGAGTTATTCCAGTCTCAAGTACCACCTAAATGCAAAGCATCCCTTAGCTAATGCGGAAGATTCCGGCCCAAGCATTGAAGATTAATCTAGATTAATTCCAAGATTACAGTGAGATTAATCTAGATTAAAAAAATGTATCAATGCCCGACACTAGTTTAAACAGAAAAAGACCGCAGACGGAAATAATGCATAAACGAGGGGTCTTATTTCGTCCATTGGAAAGATCGACCACATTTACATTAAGTCATTTAGCAGACGCTTTTATCCAAAGCGACTTACAAGTTGGGTACACAATGGAAGCAATTGGGTCAAACATTAGGACAACAAAAAGCATAAGAGCCATAAAAACATCTCTCACAAAGCCTACAGTGTACAGAGTTAAGTTTATCCAAGCATGCATTTTAGATATTGTCGAAAAGATTTAGAAATCAGAAATGATCGGTCAGGACCAAAACACATTTAAAACCAAGAAAACAAAGAGTCCGTCCCACAGACTAATTTAAGCAGGAAAGTTAACGTGCACGTTTTAGCCAGAAGTTTGGTCCTTTAGCAAGGCATAGCTGCAAAGTGCGAGTTGCTCCCTCTCACAAGCAGCAACAGAGGGAGAGAAATTCTCCAGTACAGAAACAGTATTGATAACTGTGGCAAGGGGGGCGTGGTTTAGCACGGTCTGCGGCGAGAGGGCGTGTCGGGAGAATGACGGTGAGTAAGCAGATCAACGGCTTAGTGAAAACACCTGCTTCTCATTCTAGCAATTGGCGAGGAGACGCATTTAAGGCGCGACGGAAGGAACAAGGAGGAGGGAGAAACCAGGCTGGGAAAACACGTGTGGGGAGTCTAAGAAAGACGGAACGTCGAGGATTACCCAGACAACCTAAGGAATCGTCATAACAGAGATTGTGTATATAAGTAAATGAGTGAGCGGGTCTGCAACCCGGAAGTATTGCATGAATAAAAGTTACTTATGTTTTCCCAGCCAAGCCGACCCCGCCTCCTTTCTTCCTCAAGCTTGAACCCTTTTACAATAACATAAGAGTTTATTTAGCTATACAATGCGGGCCAATGGGCTCCTCATCAGGTTTTCGTACCCGTGCATACATGTAGCCTAAACAGTATGTGGTTGAAGGCTTGCTAACAATAGTGATCCAAAAAGCTACTCGCATTCTCAAATAGCATCATATTAAATCAATAAAATATACAAGGCTAGATTAAGAGCGAAGGATAAAAATAATTTAAGTCTCACCGTATTCTTGTGAAGTCATCAGAAAACGTTATCAGGCAGAGGGACATCACAGTGTTATGCCGCCTGAGGTAGCGCCCCGTGTTCCACAACAACGCTTAGCTGCTCACAGATGCACCTGCCTCTTAATCGGCATAATTTACCGCACAATCGGCCGATGTCGTTTCAATCAGTCGACCTCTAATACCGATATTTACAAACTTGACTTTGCTTTCAGCCATCAATAAGAATTTGATACTCCATTATTCCACTCTTCAATTCATTCTGTAGAATTTTGCATATTTCCCCCCTCAAAGCAGAAAATGCAAAGCTGGGCTACAGTGGCTATATCAAACACAACGTTTACAGTAATGATCTCATTTAGAGATACAATGTTTTTGCTCGCAGGCATGGAGATAAATCTTCAGTTTCACTCCAACCCTCATATGTATGGAAAGATCCTGCACAAAGGAGGGGGGGTAACATCACAGGTAAAGTAGTGCATACCATTTGAAACACATTTTACTCTGATGTTCCTGATTCGAAGCACAAAATGGCTTGAGGGATTTTACGCAAGCTCTGTAACATTAATTGCTATATTTCTTCTTTTGTCGTAGGTCATGCTGCGACAAAAACTCCATTTCTCTCAGCATTCATTTAAATGTGAACAATTCAAAGGTCTCTAAGCCATGTTCATAACATGATTGTAAAGTCGAACTCAAGCTGTATCGTAACTGGAAGATCAAATTTTTCTAATGTCAAAGAAACACAGGAGAATTTTTAGGAATCTTAATGTGAGACCTTTAAATTCAAATGGATTTTATTTGGCAGTCAATGTGGGTTCAATAACATTGTTCCTCTTTTCCATTATTATAATGGCTATTTGCGGTGTGGCTGTTCTTTAATATTTAGAATGATTTTTAAAACGTAAAAGTTAAAGTTATTGTATTTGATGTGTACATACCTTCATACTCTCTCTGTGGAACATAAAAATTAAAGATTCGCAACGCAAGACTTTTGCACAAAATTCAGACAGACCATATATATCAGATATATATATATACAAACATGCTCACTATTAATATTTATTACAACGAGGATTATAGGTTTATTACAACGAGGACTAAGACTGTCTTCAACAGAAAGAAAAAAGCATACAGGTTTGAAAAGGACATAATGATGACAGAATTGTTATTTTGGATGTGCTGTTGCTTTAAGCGCTTCACAGCAGTCCCATTTGTGTCATAACCTGCTTCCTCTCATGTTAAACCTCCCGCTCTGAGGCAAAGCTCCTCTTTCCTCCATCAAGCCCTGAATTATTCAATATTTCCCTGAATGTCTTTGTTTTTGAAGATGTTCTCCCTCAAAGCATCTCTCTTTTCTTCTCCCTTTCAAGAAAGCCTTCAGTGAATTCATTTTTCATCTGAATCTTATAATGATGTGAACCATCTGCTCATGTTTTATAAGAGGAACCAGCGAATCCGTCAATACAGAAGTGTGATCTTGATATGTTTGAGACACATGGTTACAAGGACAGATTGGGAGGTTATACAGTACAGAAGGCCAGAGACATAAAGGCAATCTAAAATTGATGCAAAAATGGCAAGTAACCTCCATAAGTCACTAAAATCCACACACAGGTTCGACATGAGAGGGGGTATAACATAACGGCCAAATCTTCATCAAATGATCCATTGTCTTTTCATCCATGCATTCTCAAAGACTGATGCGACCAATTACCTATTGTTTTGAATGCGTAACCTAGTGTGCTATTTGTATATTCTCCGCCTGACTGTGTGTGCTGTCATCTAAGATAACTGCGCTTTCCTCAAGCCAACGAAAACAGCAGATGATTATCGGAGGAGCAGGATAAATTTTCCTAGATAGACTGCAGATGCCATGAGTCAGCTGAAACACAGCACTATCTGTGATTGCCTTACAAACACCCGGCAGGATCCTATCAAGTTGCTCCTAAGGATACTTTGAAATCCACCGCATCATATATTAGCCCCCACGCGCACATGCACACCCATGATGGGCGATAACTTATGCAGCGTGCTCTAACTATTCGTCAAATTAAATAAACTTTCAGTAAAAACATGCAAATTTTGTCCTAGAAATGTATCTCTCAGTGATGTTCGCCGGTGTTTGCTCAGAGTGTGTAACAGGCTTAGAGAAATTTCCTTATTAGTTCAGAAAATAAGAGTACAAAGGTATGTGGAACACAAAAGAAGATATTTTGAGAAAAAATTGAGTGGTTTTGTGTCCATACAATGGAAGTCAATGGGGGGCAATGTTGTTTGGTTGCCAACGTTCTTCAAAAAATTGGGTGAATTTGGGTAAATTGTCATTTTTCATTTTTCATTTATATTATATGAATATTATATTCTAAACATTACCCCGATTCTTATGTATAGTGATGTCTGTTTTGTAAGCAAATTATTCTAGGGATAGGTCTATTGACGAATCAATTAAACCAATTCGAAATGATTTCGAGATTTGTTCATGATTCATACCGAATTGTAACATTCAATAGACAATATGCACAAAACTGTCACGGTTGCGGACAGAACCCAAGCGCAAGCTGTCAGAGGATACAAAAAGCTTTATTTAAATAAAACAAAAACCCACAATGGGGAAAACACGATGAACAAAACAAGAATCAAAACCAAAAACTTCCCTCAAGGGGGACAAAACGAAACAAGGTCTTGAGAATAGGTCGTGGAGATGGTGGTCTAGTGGGTTAAACCACTGAACTGGTTATCAAAAGGTTGCTGGTTCGATCCCGGCAGCCACCACCAGTGTGTCCTTGAGCAAGACACTATACTCCATGTTGCTCCAGGGGGATTGTCCCTGTAATAAGTGAACTGTAAGTCGCTTTGGATAAAAGCGTCTGCCAAATGACTAAATGTAAATGTAAATGTGAGAATAATAAATAATAAGTCCACAAACAACAAAAGGGAATAGGGTTATCCAACAGGTAAATCCACTGGTAGACACACGGGCAGGTTAAAACACATTGATTGGAGACGGGATACAGCAAGGAATGATCTGACAAGAGGTAAGGGAAACAGAGACACTAAATAGGGGAACATTCACGAGGGGAGATTCCACAGGGACGGAGACGGACAGGTGACAAGACTCAACACTAATGGGAACTGACGGGAAGATGGTGGGACAGGTGAAGGGGATGAACACTAATGGGGATGGGGCGGGGCTAAAAGACACGACAAAAGAGAGAGAGCATGGCATTACAGAACCAAAAGAATGCCATACCCTTTCTCCACATACGTGGGTTTCTTCATGATCCTTCCACAAGACTGCCACAGACCATGACAAGAAGAGGCAGGACCATGACACAAAACAAAGAGAATACATTTATAACGATGTTGTTAAGTAAACAGTCTCATTAAATTGAATGTGACAATTTATGAAAGAATTTTCATGCGTGAGGCCTATTGAGCCGAAAAACTTGGCAGTGTGATACTGTTGATGTTCCTTGATGCTCTTGTTTGGAAAACTGAAAAGCTATAAGCTGCAAAATACATCTGCTAATTATCTACATGCTAACGCAAAATACAAAAATACTTTTGTTACTGTACGTAAGCATCAGTGTAAACGCATAAAGGGAATATGGATTACGATGACACTGTGTGTACGAGTTGTACCTGATATAGAAGTTCTCCCGGGTACTGATACTCAAAGATGATACAGCCAGCAGCACGCCTGCTACCCTTTCAGAGAGACAACCTGAATAACAAACAGCTTAGAAAGGCTGTACAAAAGATTTGCTTTCAACCTAACGATCAATCACTTAGCCAGCTGGCCACCGTAGGTAGCCTTGCTTGCAGAATTTAATGGGCTCAGAGGTCATAAGGAAAGAAACAAAACATTGCAGGTAGATACACCGTGACGCAGTCCCCCCTCACAGTAGCTCTGACCTTCTCAACACAATGGCAAAAAATCTCACCTGCCCGTCGAGCTGGTTTTGTGCCTCCTGATGTTAGGGGAGATACAAAAACGTACAAGCGGCAGGTGAAAGTTTGTGACATGGAGAAGCCCCTCGAAGTGCGTTTAGAAAGCTCTGCAAGGGGAAATTCTCAGGTTGGCGCTGACGTTTCAAGGTTGGAGCATGCTTGGCTGTAGGGAGAACCTGAACAAGAGAAGGGTCGAGGAGTAATCACATTTAGTTTCAGCAAACTAATTTTATGAAGTAATCACTCATCTTCAATGACAGTCAATGACCAAACACGTCACAAGTAAAGCGTCTTGCTTATCTACCTTTAATTTTTTTTGTGTGATATTTTAGAATAAATTACGGATTTTTATTCAATTAAAATTAAATAAAAAGTTATTTAGTTTAAAGCCCATTTTATATATGAAATGGAAAATAGTAGGGCTGGACTATAAATATTTATTATATATATTTAAAAACTATATTAAAATTATACATGTATGTGTGTGTATTTATATGTACATAATTATTATATACAGTTCACACACACGTATATTATGAATAGAAAAACTTTTATTTTGCTTTCGATTAGTCACCACAAATCATTGTGCAGCCCTAGCCTTATCATAAATTATTTTGACCACAATAACTGTGTCGTAAAAGTCTGAAATTGTGACAGTCCTATTAAAGTGATAGCTCACCCAAAAATGTAAATTCTGTCATCATTTACTCATCTTCTCATCATGTCAAACCTGTATGAGTTTCTTTCTTCCGCAGAAAACAAAAGAAGATATTTTGAAGAACGTTGATCGAACAGCGATGGCATGCATTCACTTGCATTGGTTTTGTGTCCATTCAATGCCACTATTACAAACAAGTCTGTTCGGTTGGGATAACCGCTGTTCAGTTATCAACATTCCTCAAAATATCTTCTTTTGTGTTCTGCAGAAGAAAGAAATTCATACAGGTTTGACATGATGAGAGGGAGAGTAAATGATGACAGAATTTAAATTTTTGGGTGAACTATCTCTTTAAGATCTACTTAGCACTACAGTACTAACACCATTTGTAAATATAATTACGATTGCTTATGAGAACAGCAGTATTATTCTTCCCTCTTACAGGTACGGCAACAGAAGAAAATGACCCAATAAAAACTCTTGAAGGGAGGAGTGTGTTTTTGTAGCGATGGAAGATCCATCCTGCTTTCTCAATCGAAGATGAGTACACCGCTGTCCACGCATCTTTCCACTCCAAGCACTCTTCAATTCACAATGGTATGAGAGAAAATCCAATTACTTTTCAACCAACCCCAGAGGCACCAAATGGTGCTCGGCTTCTGCCAATTATCTCTCACTCTCAAGGCTCCCTTCGGTGACAGACACACGTTTCGAGTGTTTGGGACATTCAACAGGTCCGCTGACAAAACCCCCTTATTTAAAAATCATTTGATATGATTGTGCAGAGAAAGGGGAGAAAACGTTTCGTCCGTGATCTGAAAACTTCAACGTATCTTAAAACACGTTTCGAAGCAATGCTTAAGGAAAAGTCAGGTTTCTTTCCCACTAGATTTGAAGGATGACACTTCTGTTGCATGTGAAGTCAACAATAAACTCTCAACTCCTGTATTGTGAACCATACAGTTTTCAACTCCTTGCTCAGATACAAGTGACTTAAGCAAGTGATTTCTAAACAAAGACACTCTTAAAGTGACCCGGCTTCACTAATGCAATCATAGCAGCGGGATCATATTTTGAGAATGGGGTGAAGTGAATTTCTTTTTTTTGCCATGGCAGAAGTTTTGACTGTGCAACGGGTGAGTACATAACATGAGATCATGAAAATGAAATTTTCATGCGATGTGTAATGTTGCTGTGTTTGAAAGAAAGCAGTCTGCCAAGTTGTAAATCTGAAGGAGAATGATTCGCGAACCGCTGCGGATTTAAATCACTGCATATAGTCCAGCCCATTTTTTACTAGGACTGCACATGTCATCTTAACCATCCAAACATCAACCTGTAATAAACCATGGGCAAACCAGCCACACGATTATACACAACTGCATGCTGCACGGCGACAGCACATAGAAATCAACCCGTATACATTCTACCAATAGACCAATTGGCCACAATCTCAAATAAATTAATATCTGTCTTACAATACTGCTGGCCTGCATGCAAAACTCAAAACGAGTCCAAGGCAAAGAGTTTTACAGCACCCACAGGAGAGAGACAATAGTGATCTGGATCCGGGGAGAACTCTCGACCCGAAACTCACAGTGTGAGGTTTTCGATCCCTGTAAAGGGTGCAGTCATTTGTCCGAAATGAGGGTGCCTGGTGGGTGAGGCGAGGATACTTCGGGACGCCAATGGATACTAGACAGGGGTTAATAGGAGAGTTGAGGAGGACAGGGCAGCAAGAAAAACAAAAGACGAGGCTATAGGGATGTGGTAACCGTTACAAGACAAAGGAATTTAGGCTAGACTCACTAGACCTAAGTCTGTCTGAACTGGCAATACGAATGCAACGGTCAGACACAGGACGAGGGAACAAGAGGGGTAATAAAGAGAAACCTAATGAGTGAGAATGGGCTGCAGGTGCGGGATAATTACAAGAATAAGCAAAACTAAAGGGGAGCGAGCAACAGGTGCTAGAGTGTTGAATAGATGAAGTTACGGTAAGGGAAAGCCCTGATGAGGAAACACGAGGGCGGGGCGAATGACGCAAACACCGAGAACGTGGCAAACCCTCAAACAACGGAGCACACGTGCTCGACAAAAACCTAACACACCCCGTGCCAGATAACACCTAGACAAGACCGGGATCATGACAGAATTATATTTATTTTTGGTAAAACATTTTCATTTACAGAGATTTTATTTACACTGAGTACAAATAGCCAGCCCAAGCCAGTATAATCATTCATTATATTTAAAAATTAATAAATATTAAAAATTATTAAAATGATGGCACCGTATTATTAAAAGATATCAAAGCTCTACACCTACCCCTAACCTAAACTTTATGAATAAAAATGAATTTTAAGAAATGCCTTTATGATCTGTAATGTGAGCGAGAGGTGGATTGGAATCCCGGTCTAAAGTGTCAAAGCTATATAGACTATACATTTTACGCCTCTGGAGTTGCTGTTTAAAGTGGCGTCATGCTTAGACTTTCTCTATTCCAATCACTCTATTCCAATCACCTATTGGTTGGCTTAGCTAGTGCAAATAGTCTGCCTTTATTTATTTATTTTTGACACCGTTTCAGTTGACACCAGAGGATGCTGCAGCCCCAGATGCATGCAATTATCTAATCGTCTACACTAACTATGTTCTGATGAGCCTAACAAGCTCTTTCACGCCATGTCAGGAGACTAAAAACTAAATCAATAATGCGGTATACACCGTTAAAAAAAAGATTTATCAATTGTATTCCCCATGCCCCATGATAACAGCGTAATTCATTACAAAACGGATGTTGTTATTGACTGTGCTGTAATATATTACACAAATGGAGAACAGCTCTCATTAAAGATTTGCATACACCACAAAATACCAATATGTACCAGAGGCCTCGAACAATGAAGAATCCCTGCAGCGTTTTTTAGCACTGTCAATGGCGGGACTTCATTTATTCATTAGGTTAAACAATTACCCAGTTAGACGAGAGTCAATCACACAGGAAGTAAATCAACCTGCTGCAGGAAGTAAATCACACGCAGTATTAAACAACCTATAGACCAATGAGACCTTCAGTGCTAATTCTGTGGAGGAGATTTAGACACAATACCATGAGTTAAGCAGAATTTAGGGTATTAAGTCTTTCTGGTGGCTGATAACGATATCAAATTAGACAAAACAATTACAATATTTAATAAATAATACTGAAATTGGCAATGTCTTAAACTTCATAGCTAGTCTGATTAAGATTTTTACAATAAATGCTTAAAAGTGACAATTAATATAATGAAATGGTAGGTTTTACCCCACTTTCAATTGGAGCAAAATAAATATTCAAGCTGTTCCGTCAATATTCGAGCTGATGTGAGACAGACTCTCTTTACCACGTTACTGCCTGAGTAAAAGCCTTCAGGTTTATTTAGATGACATGGCTGGCATCCGAACAGATACGTGGTCCCCGTGACAGATGCTGTTACCATTAGGCACAGGGGCAGGACTTCTGTCAAGACACACAAAGAGCAGGAAAGTTTTTTTTTCAAAGAACTACAGGGTTGAATATGATCGATCACATAAATGAGAGGAATGCAGGAAATTAGGAGTAAAGAAAGGGGGAAGGATGCAGGTGGGTGAAAAGAAGTTGACGAAGCATTGAAAGGAATTGTTATACTCGTTGCATAAAGACTTTACACAAACTAATCACAGGTTCTATCTATATAACGCTCCATAAAAGGATGGTGTGCCACTCCAATCTAAACTCACAAGAATTTGTACGTATTTTGGGTGCTAGTTAAAAGTTGGCTAATTCGTATAAATTCGTAGAATTCGAATGGTACAAAAGCATTCAATTATTTGAAAAAAAAACAATAGGCCGATTAAAGCTATTTTTCACATTCTCGGCCGACAGTTTAAAAACAGCCTGTGATCAGAATATATCCTGTCAATCAAAAGAAGACAGGAAAATGCAATGAATCTTTGCTATACAAAGAAAATGATGAGGAACATAACCAGTTTGATATTAATAAATTATGACAATTAAGAAATATTAATTTAATCTTCAGAACCGGTATCTGCAGAAATCACACTGAATAATAATGCCTATTGGTGGAGAAATGTAGCATCGGTTCATATCTAAAATAAAACACTACTGAACCTCCTCCTCTAACCCATGAAACCAAATTGTACTAAAACGTAAGAATGAGATTAAGTATTTTTATTTGTATTGATTTTTTTATATTATGTTGCTTTGCATTGTAATAGTTTCCAATTCTGAAACTCAGGAAAGAAAATATACCAAAATGAAATTCAAGGATGGTTTGAATCTGGAACAAAATCATGGAAACGTCAGACGTTGATCATTAATCAAGAGTTTGTTTGCTGATTATAGGCCAGAGAGACGCTGCATAAAGCTACAGCCCAAAAAATCTATATCTTACATATAACACTACACACTACACACAGCATACGTATATTATATGGGCTCATTTTTAGAGTTAATTGCTGTCATAAATGTAATAATAAGAACACTTGAAAACCAAGTTGACATTGAAAACCACGGCCTTGACATTTTTTTTTCCTTTTCAATATAAAATCATTGGCATTTGTAACACGTGTAGCAGTGGCAAATTCCGCATCACCAACGAGAGTTCTTTTAATAAACTTTAGAGACGCTATAGGCTACGGCTCAGTGTGCTGGAAATATCTAATGAGATTTAAGTAAAACATCAATACCACAGCATTCAAGAAAGAAAACTTTCAGGGGATTTCAACGAATTGTGCGAAAATTACTAAAGCTTTAAAACGTATTGGCTTTGTGACAAAGGCGTAAATATCAAAAAGGCATTAAAAACACAGTTTTAAATATATCAAGCTGCTTATCTGGTTTAGCATTAAAGCTTTGTGGTTTCAAGAGAAACGACCTCCTTTAATCTGGTAGAATCAAAAGCTGTTTTCCTCGTTGTTTTACTGCAATGAGCCAGTTAACTCACAAAATGATTAGCTCTTTTCTTGATAGTGTCGCCTCATTCGTTACAGACCATAAAACCAAAGTCTAACAAACTCAAAGCCAGTTCACTAAGCTATCACCCTGGTAACCCCCCAGCGGCTATTACAATTGGTCGATTTTGCTCAAAGAAATTATACTGTATCTTAATATTCATATTTCGGATGTTTGTACTAATTTATGAATGAAAAGCCATGATTTATTATCTATGTACATGGTTCTCCAAGGTACCATCATGACACTTATCCAAAAGACAACTGCACCATGATATTCTTTCTGAAAGTTTGTAAATGAAGCAATGAAAATAGCCATTTCCATCTTGAATACACCAGAGGATTTTAGCTTCCTTTATCAGGTGAAGGAAGACTTTGCAAGATAGCAACACGAAAAAAGTGAATAAGATCAAACGATAAGCAGGCAAGTGACATGAACAGAATTTATAGGTGGGTGGCAGGGACGGACAGATTTAGTGAAAAAGCAAAGCTTTTACATCCCAACACCTAAACGATTCAGAAACGTTTCTCAAAAACATAATTAATTGGTCTGTGTTTACAGGACCACTTGAAAAGAAAGAGTGTCGGCACAAAAAAAGGAGTCGAGTCAAAGAGAATCATTAATTTCAAATAACCAACAGTAGGAGACCCAGATAATTGGTCTCATGCTCTACCTCAAAAGAGGGGTGAATGTTTTTTTATAGGGACTGTAGGGCTGGGAAGAATGATGGAATATTCTGTTACCGCGGAATAAAATGTAAACCGTAAGAGATTTTTCTATTCCGCAGAATGTAAATAAGTAGGCGTGGTTAACTCGGCCCTCTGCAAGATGGCCGTTATTATGAAAAACAAACATGTGAATGAATTCACCCATAACAAATTAACAAATCAAATACCCTTTTGACCTTCTTTCAGTCTGAAGTTTCGTGATCCGCTCCAGTCCGTCGCTTTCTCTCACCCGAAGTGCTCGTGCAGGGGTGCAGACTCGGAGCGCAAAGATAAGCACGAGAATAAACAAACCTGGAAAAGAGCGGCAACACACTAAAAGTGCACATTTAATAGAGAATGAAGAGCCTCCCTTGAACACCAGTTTATTATACCAGTCATATACTGTCCTCTATACGGTGCATATATTCATACTTCATTGTTATACTTGTTATATTTCTTCCTACAGTATACAATTGATATAGACAGAAGATAAATATAAATAAACAATAAATCTGATTATCAGAACTTAATTTTATATCTTTAGTACATTTTCATAACTTGCCTTCAATTTAACTATGGTGACCATTTAAATGAACTGTCATAAATATAATAATAAAATCAATCTAAGAAAAATTAGGTATAAGATATAGAATTAAAATAGGAGATTATTTCTGTGAAATATATAGGCACTGTGAAATAAAATATTTGTAAATAGATTTTTGGTAATTCCGCCCACCCCTAGGGACTGTATGGTGGCTGGTTTTCTATCTACAATTACTCTTTACCAGCCTGAACTCACCAGGAGATCCATTTTATTGAAAACCCAGACAAATGTTGAAATGTAAAACGGTAATTTTATCGAGTGGTTGTATTGTTGGTAGTTATATTGGCCTTTCCATTGCCAAGGTTACTGATGGGCCGCAGACGTCTCCATATTTTTTGAAAAACTATTAAAATAATATGTCACTCTAATAAAAAACTAAGAATCAGTTATTTTTACACTAAATATTAATATTCGGCAAGACAATGTCTTGGCTTACATTCTCTTTCTCTGTTCGAACAGCTGCGGAAGAAATTAGAGGCTGCTACAATATTTCATTTCAAATCAGCACTTCTAGATATACTGTGGCAATTCCAGTCCAGTGTTTGCAAAATTTCAAAAAAATCAATAAAAACACATGAAAACTGTGATAGAAATCGAGGTTATCACATACATTCTTTTAACATTTGCCAAACACATTTTCCATGAATACATATTGCTTAGAAGTGAATATTACCTTGTTTTCTAAGCATTATTTGATGTCTGAAAAAATGAATAGGGTCAGGGTTTTGCTTAAGCTCTCATTTTCTTCAAATAAATGCACTAGAAAGAATATTTTTATTTGAAATTTGGTAAAAATATACTTTTTGTAGTCCACAGAATGAAACAAAAAATATAATTTAACACATACCTATATATAGTGAATTTTCAAATCATAAAATGGTCTCTTAATCTTTTCGTGCCTGTATATTTACAATTTAAATATTTTTTGGTGGAGGCAAATGAAGACACTAAAACTTCTCACAGTAACAACACATTCTCCATCTAGAAATGCCAACTATAAATGACAAAGATTCCTCTTTACATTGTCACCTCAACTTGCTGTCAGTGTGAACGCTCTATAAAGTTCACTTACTCCACTTTGATTTACTTTCCTTCTATCTGGCATGTTTAAGAACAGAATACAGGTCAGAAACAGCATGAAAGTGAGCAAATAATCAAAATTTTTCATTTTTGGCCTTAACACTGAACTAAGTTACAGGGTAATAATTTTGAGCCCTGGAAAATTCTCAGGTCATTTTTCATAATGCATCAAAATTTCACAAGCAACTATTTACACATTTGCCTTTAAAGTGATGGCTGATCTACAAATGTGAATGTCTTATAATGGGGAAGCAGAGTGTGTGTGTGTGTGTGAGAGAGAGAGGCAGAGAGAGAGCATCTGGAAAGCAGACAACAGTTAACCAGAAATACGAATTCTCTCATCCTCGGAGCACCGCCGCCGCCGCCTCCCCCCTGCCATTTCAATGCTACCTCATTAAATCACAACACAGCACTATATTAATGATCTGTCAGGACTGTTAACATTTATTTCATGTGATTTCATTCAAATTGAGTGAATTTTACAAATGGCGCCCACCAACCGCCGCCACGGTCTTTTCTCCCTTCATTGAATTTAAGCCGGCACAGTTTCTGTGCTTTTGATTCGGGGAGAAACATGACAAATGGTTATATTTATGGGTTTCAGAAACATTGTTCTCCGAGGCGCAATTGTTCAAGGCGTTAAACAATATCTAGAAAAATGCAAGGGCAGGCGCTGGAGATTAATCTTTGCGACGACTGAGTAAATCCCAGCAATGAGCGCGGTGCTATAAATAAAGGCATATATATTCCATAACCAATCCAGCCTTAAAAGCCGCCATCCCACAGAGACCTCCCTGCTGTCCGTCATTGACACCCTGAGGCTGGAGAGAAACTCCAAATCATCATTCCTTATTTTACTAGACCTGTGCGCTGCCCTCCACACAGTGAATCATCAGATTTTCACGTCGACCCTGACTGATCACAAGACTAGCACTTCAGTGACATTATGAAGTTATGAAGGCCCAAAAAAAAGAGCCCTACACAAGTTCATGGAGGTGGTGTGTTCTGAAATGATGCTCTGCATACCTTTAAGACACCACAAACCAAGACAGCTAAGATAGAATCAAGAAGATCACAGCCTACCTGATTAAATCCATCTTCAGCTCCTTGTCAAAAGGTCTTCTGGCCTTCCTAGACCAATGAATGTTGTGGTGTCTAGTCTTCAACCATCTAAGGAGACGCCACCAGCACTTTCTTGCTGCCCACATTCAGGGCTCTGGCCAAATACAACAATAATTAATTCAAAACATTCACAAAAATATACAAAAATATATAATGTAATGTCAACCAACAATATTATAATACTGTGATGTACAAATATATGGCTCATAAGAATTTTCATAAGAGTGGAAAAAAACTTCCAAACTACTTTGATTATAAATAAACAGTCATTTCCTGTCAGACTAATTCATATCCAGAATGATCTGGGCAGATTCCTCTTTGCCGCAGTAAGCAATAACCTCCCTCATCTTTCGCTGTATTTACGACGCTGCCTGTTACTTCATTTCGTGAATTGCAAATAGTTCTGCATCAACACTTTCTGATGGGAGGCCGAGGATGTTAACAACAGTTCAGAGAAACCATTTTCTCCGAGCTGAGAGTGAAAGATGACAGGAGGAAGATAACTTGGCTTTACATCATTTTCCCATTTCTAAGACAAACATGCTCATGAAAGAGGAATTCTGGCTGTAGATTCGCAAAAAAGTGAAAGCTACTGTAACAACCTCATCCAATCTCATTTTTTCATGGGCCGACTGCCGGCAGGGCCGGAACGCATTTGCTAAACTGAAGGTTTTGTTTAGGGATTAATGGTGGCGATTTGTAGGCCTCCATCTTCCATCTCGGATTTGTCGTCGTAATATTTTTGTTATAGGTCCAATGTGTAATATTTTTGGAGGATCTTTTGACAGAAATACAATATAATATACATAACAATGTCTTCACAGGTGTATAAAGACCTTACATAATGAAGCATTATGTTTTTATTAACTTTGAATGAGCAGATGAGCTCTTGCATGGAATTCGCCACGTTGTTTCTTCAGTAGCCCTAAAACGGACAAGCTTTCATATCTCATTCGGCAAAGAGGCGAAAACGTAAAACTGTCAACTGGACAAAATAAAATTAAGGTGGCGAAAAAAGATACTTATCAGAAATGAATCAGGAGAAGACACTTGTAAAATCTGTGCATGTCTGAAGCACACGTTAATTTTGTACAACAGGATTCTTTTCCCAACAGTGAACTGCGACTGACAGCGAGACTGCATTATTAATTTACTTTTATTAAAGATAAAATGTGTAATTTCTTAATCACGTGAACGTAGCCACTCCCCTTATGGTGGATTTATACGGTACGCGGCAGGTGCGTTTGTCTAGTTCATTTTCAAAGGGAAACATGTTGTATGTGGCAAAATGGGGGCTGTTTTGTTTCCGGAGCAGAGGTAATGCGCAAGCAGTGCTCGCGCATCCAAAATCCTGCAACTTCCAAGGGGACTGCTCTTTGAGGCAGGCGTAACTGAAGATTAAACAATTTATCTTTTTATGCCATTTTCGGCTTAATGGTAGCTGGTGTGTGGCAATTCCACCGCGTATCGTGTAGATGGGCCATTACTCGTATCATTGGAATAGCTGAGTGGGATCCTAGAACAAACAGTGCGATGTTTAAATGGACCCAAATATCACATATTCCAAACATCCATGCATTCAAAATACAAGACCAAATACATAAATTACATAATATATTCTAGCATCTTTATTACAATCATTAGTGTAAACGATGCTTTCCTTTAACATGAGAATTAATTATATACAGGTGATGATACTAAATAAGTGTGGTGTAGCAGAACATGTCTCTTGAGGGAATAAACTCATAAATATTTATGCCTTTATACAGTCTTATCAAGCATTTATCCCTCAAACAGTTTTTTTCAATGATCTCAACACAATCAAGCTAATGTTAACAGGCTTCAGGCGAAATAATAAAGTATGAATGGCGATTACGATGCGAAACCAACACAAACACCCACTTTTCATGCTTACAGGAGGGGTTAAAACTAAAAGAAATAGGAATCTATGAATTGACCTAATTTCATGTGGATTGGATTAAAATAAGCAGGACTGGGAAACTTTATGTGAGGCTATGATGTTAAATTTGTAACAAAAACATTTATTTTGCATTATAATTTTTTACAAGAAGTCTCATACTCTCACATACATTTAATACAACAGCTAAAAACTGCACACACACATTCTCAGAGCATTTCAATTTATTGGCGAACAAACTGCGGGCAGCTTAATTTAAGAGCAGCACTATTAAGAAGTTAAACGGACACGCGCCGCAACGTTTATCAGCCAATGGCTATATGAGAACACGAGAGCTCATTAAAAAGTTTATTCAGTTAGTGGACTGTATTCGCTCTTTCACTAGCCTGGCAAGTATTCCCATTGGAGTGCTGCCTAACAGGGCATTTAATTATACACATGTCAGTGAGCTGTGAAATACTGTCAAATTCAAAGGAAGCATGTCACAAGTTCACCAGCAGAGGTCACTGTAATCAGAGAGCTGAGACTAGCCAATCACATGCTTGTAATTACTCTTTGCATTTCTGCTTCTCACTTACAACGAAGTCATTGGTTTTTACATTAATTATTGACTTTAAAGGCTCTGTGTGTTTGTTATAAATTGCTCTTTCGACTTTGCAATTACGCCTTTGTTTGTATCTCAAACTTTGCAAATTGCAAACTTTAGGGGTTCTGAAATGATTCTTAAATGTTGAATTGTTCATAAGTTCATGATATTGTTCAGAGGTTCGTGGAACCAAAGTTCTCTGTTTTATTTATCAACTGAAGAATCGATTTTGCTTTCTAATTCCTTCGAAAAAATTAAGTAAGAGAAAAGGGTAAATTAACAATTCTGAAATGGGTCGGTCACATTACCTTGTGTAGTTAGTCAAGTGGGCATCTGTCATTTCGGGCTACTTTCTATCCTGAAAGATAAAAGCACAGTTTGATCCATTGCACAACCTTTAAGATCATGTATACTGCCACAGAAAAATAAGAGACCACTTCCAATTTTATTAAATAAGCATTTCTAGATGTATTGTGACCAATGCATCGTGTACAAATAAAGGCAAATATAAATAATCATTTTATTTTTTATTTGGGAGAAATAATGTGAGTAGTTCACCTAAACGCATACCTATAAATTCTAAATTCAGAAAAAGTATCTTATTTTTTTCTGCGGCGTATACAGTTTACATCTTTACCTTCCTTTGAAAAGTTATAAGGCCTACTAATTTTTCCATTTCAATCAGTTAGTTGCATTATGTTATGTGTCAAATATCATGGAGGTTCTTTGTGGCTTATGCTTCATACGAAAACACAGACAGATGAAGAAATATATTTAAATCAAGCATTAGCAAAAGAAAAAAGGAGGGCAAAAAGGAAACGTTAATAAGGTGGGACGCAAATATATAACCTTTTCTTGACTAGTAGAACTAAGTGGAGTTTATCATATGTGTGCATATCCTGAGACAGACATTTAAAAGATCTCGGGGTTTAAAGACTGTGCCTTAAATCCAGTGAAACTTGAAAATTGGTCAGTTGTGGTCTAGTGATTAGAGAGTTCGACTCGTGGCCAGAAGGTTGATGGTTCAATTCTCAGTGCCACAAGGAAATGACTGAAGTGCCCTTGAGCAAGGCACCCCTGTTTGCTCTGCAGTGATAGCTGCCCACTGCACCCTACTTGTAAGTCGCTTTGGATAAAAGCGTCTACCAAATAAATGTGAATAAATAAATCTAAATGAAAATGAAACTTGCAGCCAATTAAACAGGCCACACAACAGCAAATCTCTAAGAAAAAATATCTCAAAGAGTTCAATTACAGAAAACCAGGCACTTACTTTTCTGAATGAGGATATCAACAGATTGTTTCGTGCTGTTGTTCTGTTTGATATCTGATTGATAACATGAATCTGATGTATAGTTCATTGGCATCGTTTGTACAACACAATGTTCCAACCTGCCAATTTACAAATCCAAAGGAGGACTCTTTAAGATCACATCTGTTTCCCCTAAACTGCAATGAGATTAATTGGGAGGCAAATAATTGAGCCAAGAAGCAGTGACGGAAATAAAGGAACATGGTTTCAGCCAAGAATCTTCTTTAGTGTTCTACATTTACATTACATTTACATGTTTTTTTTTACTATACTATTTTACTATATACCTATTTTGAGACTTTCCTTGAACCAAGTTTATGATAAATAAACAAGCAAAATAAACTCAAAATTTGACAACGTTCTAGGAGAATCTTTTTGATTTGACGAATGCACAGAATGCATTGAGAAATGATTACTTGCATGCGAAAAAAACTGACAGATCTCTCAGCCCTTCTATCACAATCGCACCAGCTGAACCAACACACATATGGTAACAACTGATCAATGATTAAACAACAAGGCCTAAAAACTACCCAAACCATGACTGCACACCTGAATTCTCAATTTCGTTGCCTCTTGTCAAAGCAGGTTTGAATTTAGCAAGTGGCCAGAGTAAATCCCAGAGGACCCAAGAGAAGATGCAAAAGGTTTAATAAAGTTTGTTTTTAAAGATGTACCTAAGTGGACAATGTGGTCAGCAAAGATTGAGGATCCTCTTGGCAAACGTGCTTTTAAAGATACACACATTACTGCTGCTTCATTATTCATTATTCACAGGTGACTGCAAATAAGATAAAATTGGAGAGACCGTCACGGTTTGGTAGCGAGAAATGGCAAATATGTACAAACGCACTAACACCTGAGGAGACGGGAAACCTGCGTTACACAAAAATTAGTGCTTCCTGCTGGAATCTTCTTCAGCCTCAACCATTTCTTTGAGCACTAGTGGAAATGGACATGTGTTCAGTGAGACATTGCAGGGGTGTGTCTGATCAATGCTTCCTCTTTCAACCATGATTTCCTTGCTGTATCTATATTCACTTGAAGAGAATGAAATAAAGCATGTTGGACTACAATGGGCTGTAATGGTTCAGGCCGTCAGGTCAGATCTGTGATCAGCTGACTAAGACCGACGAAAAATAATTCAAATGAGAATTCATTTAAAATTCCCCGTTGTCAAGAATTCTGATTTTATTCAAAACAATTTTAAGAGCATAGTAATCCACGACTGCAGTATAATACTGAAAACATTAGACCAGTGTTTTCTATTTTAAAGAAGGAGTCACAGTGCCACCTTGTGTATCATATACTCCTGGGCTGTTGTGAGGGTGAGTAAATTAAAGAAAATATAAAGTTCAGAAAATGTATTTGAAGATGTGCTGAACCACTTGTGATTATTGAAACTCATCTGTTTTGTTTTGGAAGCGCCATTGCACCATCCACAACAACAAAATCCCCAAGGACCACATTGTAGTTGGCTCATCGTGGTGGACAGTGTGGTCTTGTGTCTGGACAACAAGACACTGTTATTATAAGCATTTATTACTGAAATGCTATCAGCTATTTCCTCAGAATTTGACTGCTTTGTTATTACTGGAGATTTTAATATTCATGTAAGCAAGACAGAAAACAACACTGCAAATGAACTTTTAAATGTTTTAAACACTTTTGATCTGATCCAGCATGTGCACGGTCCCACACACAATCGTGGACACACTCTGGATCTGCTTATTAGCAAAGGTCTAAACATTTCATCCACTATTATAAGAGATGTGGCACTGTCTGATCATTTCTGTATTTTCTTTGATATATCAGTCAGTCCTGCCACTGAAGATAGACCCGTCTCTATAAAAAAGAGATTCATAAATGAGAACAACAGTGAGCTATTTATGAATGCTATGTCTTTGTCACAGAGTATATCTGCAGACTCTATGGATGTTCTCCTCGATAGCTTTAATGCAAAAGTTAAAAATGCTATCGATGCCATTGCTCCAGTAAAGGTCAACGCGATAACTGGCAGGCGTAAAGCACCCTGGAGAAACACACCAGAAGTATAAAGCATGAAAAGAACATGCAGAAAAGCTGAGCGTATGTGGCGAAAAAACAAACTTGAAGTTCACTATAACATCTATAAAGACAGTCTGCATGCCTTCAATGTTGACTTAGGTAAAGCTAGACAGAATTTTTTCTCTAACATTATAAACTGCAAAATAAATGACACTCAAACTCTTTTTGCAACTGTAGAGAGACTAGCAAATCCGCCTAGTCAAGTTCCTAGGGAAATGTTGTCTGATGACAAATGCAATGAGTTTGCAACTTTTTTCCTTCAAAAGATCAGTAATATCAGAATGGAAATCGCCAAAGCTCCATGCGGCAGTCAGGTCAGTCTGACTTCAGTACATCAGAAATTAGTAACTCTGTCAGAATTTCAGACAATTGATATCAAAACCCTGGAGAAAACGGTACAGCAACTTCAACTTGCAGCCTTGACACACTTCCCACATCCTTTTCAAAAGAGTGTTTAACTGTTTGGAAGCAGATCTCCTAAAAATAGTTAATACCTCACTGCTCTCAGGAACTTTCCCAGAGTCCCTAAAAAATGCAGTTGTCAAACCTCTTCTAAAAAAGGGCAATCAAGACAAAACCTTACTGTCTAACTACAGACCAATATCAAATCTTTCTTTTATAGGCAAGATCATTGAAAAGGTTGTCTTTAATCAGCTGACCAAATTCTTGAACTCAAATGGCTACCTGGACAATTATCAGTCTGGTTTCCGTCAGCATCATAGCACAGAGACAGTGCTCATAAAGATAATTAATGATATTCGATTGAAATCTGATTCAGGCAAAATATCAGTTCTGGTTTTACTAGATCCCAGTGCTGCTTTTGACAAGGTAAATCACACCATACTCCTAAATAGGCTGGAAAGCTGGGTAGGGCTTTCTGGATTGGTACTTAAATGGTTTGGGTCATGCCCCAAAGTGAGGGGTTACTATGTGAACATAGGCAACCATAAATCTGACTGGACACCCATGACTTGTGGTGTTCCACAGGGCTCAATTCTTGCGCAGCTCCTCTTCAATTTGTATATGCTCCCACTTGGCCAAATAATGAAAAAGTACCAAATTGCCTACCACAGCTATGCAGACGACACTCAGATCTACCTAGCCCTGTCACCCAATGACTACAGGTTTATTGACTCTCTTTGCCAATGCATTGATGAAATTAACAGCTGGATGTGTCAAAACTTCAAAGTCATTGTTTTTGGTAACAAGGATGAAACTAACAAGGTAAACACATACCTTGACTTAAGAGGTCTAAAGACACAAAGCAAGGTAAAAAATCTTGGGGTCATTTTGGAGTCTGACCTTAGTTTCAGCAGTCATGTCAAAGCAATAAGCAAATCAGCGTACTACCATCTCAGAAACATAGCCAGAATCAGATGTTTTGTCTCAAGCCAAGATGTAGAGAAACTAGTCCATGCTTTCATCACCAGCAGGGTGGATTACTGTAATGGACTCCTTACAGGTCTTCCCAAAAAGACAATCAGACAGCTGCAGCTCATACAGAACGCTGCTGCCAGGATTCTGACCAGAACCAAAAAATCTGAGCATATCACTCCAATCCTCAGGTCCTTACACTGGTTACCAGTTACTTTTAGAATCAACTTCAAAGTATTATTGATTGTCTATAAATCACTCAATGGTCTAGGACCCAAATACATCTCAGATATGCTCATTGAATATAAACCAATCAGACTTCTCAGATCATCAGGATCAAGTCAGTTAGAGATAACATGGGTTCACTCAAAACAGGGCGAGTCAGCGTTTAGCCATTACGCCACCCGTAGCTGGAATCTGCTTCCAGAAAACATCAGACGTTCACCAACAGTAGATACTTTTAAGTCCAGATTAAAAACACACTTGTTTAGCTGTGCATTCACAACCTGAGCACTGTGCTGCTTTACATCAACTGCACTTCTATTTCTAATTTATTTTTATTTTGTTCTTATTCTTTTTATATATACACTCACATTTTTAATCAATTTTATTGCTGTTTTATTGTTTCTTAAAATCAAAAATTTTAGTGATCTTAAATAATTTGCATTTTAAACATACATTTTATTCTTTCTGTCGATCATGTTATGTCAAGCACTTTGAATTGCACTTGTGTATGAAATGTGCTATATAAATAAACTTGCCTTGCCTTGCTCATGTCTTGACGTTTAGCAACAGACACGCTAACTTGCAAAAATACAGTGTTTATTTTTGTTAACAGTTTTATTGTTATTAAAAAAAGAATTATTTCTTTATATTTATAATCATTAAGTGTATAATGTGTTATAAAGTTGAACTAACCCACACAGGAATAATAAACCGTAATTGAGTTTAAAGGGCTGAATTTTAGTGTGGTTATAAAAACTTGACTGACCACTATCACTGTTTTAACTTTGTTTAAAACAAAAAAAGTCAATTTTCTTGTTGGTTGTATATCTTTCCTAACTTTATATCTTTTCTAACTTGTATACTGTGTTTCTGGTGGATTTTTAGGCAAAATGTTGTAACAAAATGTTATCATTTGTAGGTCGCTATGGATACAAGCGTTTGCCAAATGGATACATGTAAATATTGTAAGACAAAAATAACATTGGGAAAATGACATTTGATTGAATAATAAGCTCTTTTCATTTCAGAAAAGCCCAACACAGGGGAACAACGGAGTCTGAAAAACAACTACAGAGTGGGCAAATCGATAGGTGCAGGAGGATTTGGAGCAGTTTATGAAGGGACGAGAAGATCAGACGGTCTTAAGGTGGCACTGAAGTTTGTGAAAAAGAATCAAGGGCTGCCATTCGTCATTACTATAAGTAAAGTTGTAAGATTCTCTATTTCTTTTGATTTCCTTCGCCCACTTCAGCACTGTCACCCAGTTTGAAAACGTTTAATTTGTTGCCTAATCAACATGAACTTTGTTTTTTAGCCTCACCATCCCGTGCCCATACCAACAGACGTGGCTCTTTTGATATAGCGAATCAAGAGCCCAGAGATATGCCTGAAATAATATGCCTCATTGACTGGTATGATGCGCCTGACAAGGACATCTTGTTTAGCTGTGCATTCACAACCTGAGCACTGTGCTGCTTTACATCAACTGCACTTTTATTTCTAATTTATTTTTATTTTGCTCTTATTCTTTTTATATATACACTCACATTTTTAATCAATTTTATTGCTGTTTTATTGTTTCTTAAAATCTCAAGTTTTTCTGATCTTAAATCGTTTGCATTTTAAAGATACGTTTTATTTCTTTCTGTCAATCATTTTATGTCAAGCACTTTGAATTGCACTTGTGTATGAAATGTGCTATATAAATAAACTTGCCTTGCCTTGCCTTTAGACTGCCAGCTACTCTATAACTAGGTGTCGCTAGTCTCTTGCAATGAGGTCGTTTAAACACATTCATATCTCAACTTTGTTGTGTCGCTTGACACGCCTACTGTCTGTCGCTCGTATCGCCCGCTCCCATTTGAAATTAACGACATCGCCTCACTTTATCACTGCGTATCGCTGGCGGTGTGAACGCACAGTAACTGCGCCATTTTTGACATAGGAATATTTGTTTGTCTTGCAGCTGGGCCATGACTTTGATCTTCAGGTGATTTCTGAAACCATGCATGTTGTAGGTTTTCTCTCAGTTTAGGCCTGTTGTCTGGATTCTGTTGTAAGCACCAGCTAATCAGATGTCAATCTTCTTATCAGAAAAAGGAAACAGACATCTGAATACTACCATAGACTTTATACCTAGTCGGTCATTGATGAGGGTCAGAATATAAGCTTATCCATCAACAATAGAGAAAGTAATTCCTGTATTACCCATACAAGTGGTTTTCTGCATGTTTCTTTGCCTAAAACGTCATGAGATGTATTTTTAAAAAAACTATTCTATGTCTCACCTGCAGAGATATGTGAGGACCACCAACGTCCAGCAAACTTTGCGTGGTCTTTTTCGTTTTGGAAGCGCCCCATCACCAGCCGGGACAACAAAATCCCCAAGGACCATACTGTAGCTGGCTCAGCGTAGTAGTTCCCGCTGATGTTCAATTCGGGCGGACAGTACACATCTGTGCCTGAGAAAAAGACATAGGCAGTTATATTATTTAATCAAATGTACTTATATTTATACCTTAGACATTCTGTGTGGATTTCATAATACATTTACATTTACGCATTTGGCAGACGCTTTAATCCAAAGCGACTTACATTGCAATATCCTATCCATTTACACAAAGGTATGTGCAATCCCCTGGGATCGAACCCACAACCTTGCGTTGTTTAAAGGGATAATACGTACCTATGAATGATCTATAAGGAATTGGCCAGAGGAGCTCACCGGCCCGAAAATCACTCAGTTTGACCTGAGTCTGACCATGCTTTTCTTGTTGATCAGCATGTTCTCAAGCTTGCTGTCTCTGTGGAAGACCCCTCTTTCAGTGCAGGCGAGCGCAGCTTGCAGGACTTGCCGCATTATGCAACGTGCTGTCTTCTCTGTGAGGAATCCAAACTTTTTCACGAATCTGGACAGAATCTGGACGTCCGGGGGCAGCTTCATTACTATGATGTCCTTGTCAGGCGCATCATACCAGTCAATGAGGCATATTATTTCAGGCATATCTCTGGGCTCTTGATTCGCTATATCAAAAGAGCCACGTCTGTTGGTATGGGCACGGGATGGTGAGGCTAAAAAACAAAGTTCATGTTGATTAGGCAACAAATTAAACGTTTTCAAACTGGGTGACAGTGCTGAAGTGGGCGAAGGAAATCAAAAGAAATAGAGAATCTTACAACTTTACTTATAGTAATGACGAATGGCAGCCCTTGATTCTTTTTCACAAACTTCAGTGCCACCTTAAGACCGTCTGATCTTCTCGTCCCTTCATAAACTGCTCCAAATCCTCCTGCACCTATCGATTTGCCCACTCTGTAGTTGTTTTTCAGACTCCGTTGTTCCCCTGTGTTGGGCTTTTCTGAAATGAAAAGAGCTTATTATTCAATCAAATGTCATTTTCCCAATGTTATTTTTGTCTTACAATATTTACATGTATCCATTTGGCAAACGCTTGTATCCATAGCGACCTACAAATGATAACATTTTGTTACAACATTTTGCCTAAAAATCCACCAGAAACACAGTATACAAGTTAGAAAAGATATAAAGTTAGGAAAGATATACAACCAACAAGAAAATTGACTTTTTTTGTTTTAAACAAAGTTAAAACAGTGATAGTGGTCAGTCAAGTTTTTATAACCACACTAAAATTCAGCCCTTTAAACTCAATTACGGTTTATTATTCCTGTGTGGGTTAGTTCAACTTTATAACACATTATACACTTAATGATTATAAATATAAAGAAATAATTCTTTTTTTAATAACAATAAAACTGTTAACAAAAATAAACACTGTATTTTTGCAAGTTAGCGTGTCTGTTGCTAAACGTCAAGACATGAGCAAGGCAAGGCAAGTTTATTTATATAGCACATTTCATACACAAGTGCAATTCAAAGTGCTTGACATAACATGATCGACAGAAAGAATAAAATGTATGTTTAAAATGCAAATTATTTAAGATCACTAAAATTTTTGATTTTAAGAAACAATAAAACAGCAATAAAATTGATTAAAAATGTGAGTGTATATATAAAAAGAATAAGAACAAAATAAAAATAAATTAGAAATAGAAGTGCAGTTGATGTAAAGCAGCACAGTGCTCAGGTTGTGAATGCACAGCTAAACAAGTGTGTTTTTAATCTGGACTTAAAAGTATCTACTGTTGGTGAACGTCTGATGTCATCTGGAAGCAGATTCCAGCTACGGGTGGCGTAATGGCTAAACGCTGACTCGCCCTGTTTTGAGTGAACCCTTGTTATCTCTAACTGACTTGATCCTGATGATCTGAGAAGTCTGATTGGTTTATATTCAATGAGCATATCTGAGATGTATTTGGGTCCTAGACCATTGAGTGATTTATAGACAATTAATAATACTTTGAAGTTGATTCTTAAAGTAACTGGTAACCAGTGTAAGGACCTGAGGATTGGAGTGATATGCTCAGATTTTTTGGTTCTGGTCAGAATCCTGGCACCAGCGTTCTGTATGAGCTGCAGCTGTCTGATTGTCTTTTTGGGAAGACCTGTAAGGAGTCCATTACAGTAATCCACCCTGCTGGTGATGAAAGCATGGACTAGTTTCTCTAAATCTATGTTTGAGACGAAACATCTGATTCTGGCTATGTTTCTGAGATTGTGGTACGCTGAATAGCTTATTGCTTTGACATGACTGCTGAAACGAAGGCCAGACTCCAAAATGACCCCAAGATTTTTTTACCTTGCTTTGTGTCTTTAGATCTCTTAAGTAGTTTCATCCTTGTTATCAAAAACAATGACTTCAGTTTTGTTTTTATTTAACTGAAGGAAGTTTTATTTTTGTTTTATCCATTTCTGGTGGCTTTTTAGGCGAAATGTTGTAACAAAATGTTATCATTTGTAGGTCGCTATGGATACAAGCGTTTGCCAAATGGATACATGAAAATATTGTAAGACAAAAATAACATAAACTTCAGGACTAACTTATCAGCTCTTCGATTTACATCTTTTCAACTTTGAGAAACACTTTTAAAATGAAATGTAATTGTCATACTACATATTAGTATTGTTTGACACACATCTTTCATTTAAGGGTATAACGGATTTGTGCTTTAATTAAAAGTACCTGCATTCACCACAGAATGTGTGTCTTTAAGAGATCCTCTGCCTGATCTCCGCTTGAAGAATCAACGCCACCAGGACGAAGTCTTCTTCTCTTTCTTCGGCTCGACTTTCTCACTAACGGTACTTTGTTTGCCGCAGCAAAATAACATCGTGTCAGTCAAGTGCCGAGAGATACGAGTAATGAAAGTTACCGTTAAGAGCAAAATCACAAGACTGTTATCTCTCAGGGTTACGCTACGCGGCGTTTTGTAGGCGCCACTAGTGTCGGTGCTTATAACGACACAATCATTTAGACCTTTCTGCAAATAAAAGAACGTGTAAAATAAATGAAAAATAAACACTTTGTAAACTTTATTGCGAGTGTGCCTATTCTCACAAAACATATTTGCCACGCAGGTACCTGAGGACAAGACACAGACTCTTCTTCTATGAGTGTGGTTATGTACTTCTGGTTATAAAGAGCTGAAAAAAATGAAATTCGAATAGTAACGGTTGTCAATCAACGCCACTCAATCCTCGGTATTCGGTGTGTATAACTTTTCCCGCGTAAACAAGACTTCAAAAAAGCTGAGGCACGTTTCCATACGTACATACGATGTAGTTACCGTATAACAGCGTAAAAGGAACGTAACACGTAACATCTGAACAGAGTAGATATATGGGTCAATGACAAATAAGGTTTTCAAGAAGAAAAAAAATATATTTTAAGCAAAACAGTTTGAAAATGCATTTTTATGTCCAAAAAAATTATTGTGTTGATTTATATTGGTTTTTACAGCATTTTAGGGGGCATTAATTCATTATTAAACAAGATTTCTGATTTTACCACCCAGAAAATGTCAGGTGGTGCGACCATATATTAATTTAAAATAATATACATTTAGTGTACTTAGCACTACTGAGACTTGTAAATATGAATCATTGTAGTGTCTAAAATGCATATCAGAAAGTAAATTCCCTTTCTATTTCTTTATTTATTGACCTTTTATTCCAAATCATATAAACAGCTGCTTTTCTGTGTGTTCAAACACCCATTTTTCCATAAGGACTTTTTATGTTTTGTTTTTAACTGTAAAAATGATTTGTATACATTATGTAAAGGTTTACATTTATATTTCTTACTTCATTTTGCAATTGCAGTGGGAATTGATACATTTAAATGTAAATTTGCTGGTTGCATCACCTGACCATGACTGGTCGCACCACCTGACGTTGTGAACAATAATGATTGATATTCACAAAATAAAAAGAAATATATGTCAATTAATTTTATTCAGGTTTTAATTGGCTTTTTTATTTGAATCCTCTGACCAATTTATACTCTATCTCAATAATATAATTAAATGTAATTAACAAGAAAGTGCAAAACAATACTGCATGTTATGATAACATTTGATCATCGTTTCTTAAAAAATATAAATTTGAAACCTCAAGAAACACATTTAATAAATGAGAACATCTTTTATATGAATCTGAAAATTAGTGCAAATATTGGGCCCAGAAACATTAAGGGCAGAATTCAATCTACTTATCAATAGATTCAGTAGTAACCGTAAGTCAAGATAAAGAACAACTCTTTTCAAATATAATTCAAAATCATGCTTTCAGAAAGCACATGCAATGTACAACACCGATCTCTATAAAAGATACATGGTTTCAGACCCCTTCTATTTTTATTAAATGAAAATTTATGGGACATACAGGTGAAACTCAAAAAATGTGAGTGTCCTGTAAAAGTTCATTTATTTAAGTAATTCAAGTTAAAAAGTGGAACTAATATATTATATAGACTCATTACACGCAAAGTGAGTTATTTCAAGCTTTGAAAACCTTTTCACAATATTCTAATTTTGAATTTGCGGTTTTCTTAAGCCGTAATCCATAATTATCAAAATTATAACAAAGGCTTGAAATATCTTGCTTTGCATATTATGAGTCTATAAAATATATTAGTTTCACCTTTTAACTTGATTACTGAAATAAATTAACTACTGCATGATATTTAAATTTTTGAGTTTCACCTGTACTATATCATTTGTAAAATAGATTATTTTAGTTTAAATATTTAATAGAATAGGTAATGGTTTGTTAATCATTCGAATTCATTACTAATAACAATGCTTTTCTGTAATGCTGTATGACACTGCTATCAAGTATGTATCATTAACATGTAATAACTGTAATTACCACAAAAAATATAACAGAACACCATATTAACTTAAGTTGTATTGTATCTAGATATACATAATGAACACAATTCCTTGCTTTTCTTTTGGCCCTTGCAACGGGATTACTTTTTAAATGAGCTATATGTCGTGCTGTTTTCTCCTTGCTTGATAATGGCATCTACAAAAACAAATTAAAATAGATTCATTTAAAGATGCAATTGTTTTAGTATCAATGTTGATTATACAGTCCTATATTCTTGAAGAATAAGACTTTAAGATGGACTATGTGCTCTTTAAATTGTCACTCAAACCATAATAAAATAAACAAATATATATGTAGATTGCACCTTTAAACAACTTAAAAGCTTTATGTATTTATTAAAATGTATTTAATATTTTCAAAAACATGAATTAACATGACTTTTTTTAGTTGGTTTAACTGTAACTCTGGTCGCACCACCTGACATTTCAAACTCAATTCAAATCTACGAGCCATTAACTTGGACGCCTATACAAATGTTTGACCATGTGCTCAATGTTATACATACATTTCTTAAATCAAATACACATTTTTATAATAACAACACATTTTCAAAGTTTTCCATGGGTCATACCACCTGACATGATAAGTTGAATCAACCTCATCATTACTCAAAAATGTCAAATTATCTAATATTTATGGGAGGTTGACTAACCTTGTTACTGCTTCAAAGGGTCCTCTGGAGTCTTCTGTGAGATGTCATATGCTGTCAAATGGTTTTCTTAAAGGAACATTGCATAAAATTGCATTTTTATGTCGGTTGCTCTCCCTGACATTAGTAGAAGTACATTTTCCGGACAAAAGTTTTTTAAGTAATAGATTAGTTTTGAAATGGGACCGATACACTATTTCCCCTCATTTATAAGGAATTTAACATAAAATCATGCCAAAATATTTGATTAAGAATTTTATTGAGAAAATTAATATTTATTTCTCAGTTTTGTTCTCTGTTTGTATGTTCGGACGGTCGCACCACCTGACATTTTTGGTCTTTGAAACACCAAAACTCGAAAAATCTATTGAATTTCAATAAAATGAGAAGGGTTTCTTATAAAGGACATATTGTAGATCCATTTGATATATGGCATGTATTTATTCCAATTCTTTTTAGGAAAATAATGAATTTGGACACAAAAAATACACGTCATGTCATTGACCCATATACATTTATAATTAAATGTTGTAAAAATATGATTTTAACGCTTTTTACACCCACCTCCCTTTAATTTAAAAACCACTTGTTAACCTAATTTTCCGTTTATCAGGGAGCACACCAATACATCAAGGCCCAAGGCAAAAATATGTTTATTTGAAAGAAAAAATATGGAGAAATGCTTATAAAAACAATGACATTTATTAGTCACATGTTCAATCGACTACTCAAATAAAGGGTACACAGACAATATTGAATGCTCTAAACATGAAAGAGCACAAATCATTTATCCAAGCAACTGGAATGTGGTTTAAAAAAGCATAAATACAGAAAAAAACATTGACAGCACAGCCGTAGTACATTTTGTTTGTATACCTAGAGGAAAGATCTAATGTACATCTCTACGCCTTTCTAAAAAAAAGGTCAAGCTACTTGTAGGGGAGGATCAGTGCTGTAGACTGATACCGTTCATCTTTGGGACCGGTAACAACAAATGCAAGTATTGCTGTACAGGTCCTCGCCAACTGAGGTCTTACATCAGCTCACAATTTGAGCTTTTTCCGGCGACCACGACCGTCAGGAGTCCCATCCTGCTTGCGTTTCTGGGCCTGTAGGATAAGAATGTAGACCGAGGTTTTAAAAATTTTCTCTCAACAGATGTGATGTGAATGACAACCACCGGCATTAATGCGTTTACCGAAGATGTGCGAGGTCCTCTCTTTTTCTTCTCTGCCCTCTCTCGCTCCTCCAGCTCCATGTTCTCACGTTCAATGAGTGTGATCAGGGTGTTACACCTTCTCTGAAGCTCCTGCACACACACACACGCATTAAGATGTTAAATGAATATGTAAATCTCATAGAATACAAGGAGTTGAAGCTAAAACCATATTTGATAGCTCACCATGGCCGTGCGGGACTTGAGAAACCAGTCGAAGCGAAACTGGGGAGAGTTGCGTATGCACTGACGCAGCTCGTCGTAAACGCTCTCCTTGTCGAAACCCAGCTTGTGCAGCATGCAGATGAGAAAGCGATCCTCTTCCTCGGTGTAGTTCTTCCCCTTGTTGGTGCCATAGGAGATTCTGAGCTGGTGAAAAGGTGCCTTATACCGACCGATCTAGAGAACAAGGGAAATATTAGGCACTAGCATTTCACAGTAGGTCTAATAAACGTTTAAAAGTAATTTGTAACTCCCTTCTGGGATAAGGAGGCAAAACTCACTTTAGAGTCGAGTGCTTTCTTGATGCTGATCCTTCTTTGGATTCTGGCTTCTCCTCTTTCAATCTGAGCCATAATCTTCTCGATGTCCTGAAGCTCATTGCAGCGCTCCCAAAACACAGCTGCACAACACAGGAGAAAGGATCTCATTCACATTCTATATGCGATTCATCTGCAACTATCTGAGGTCTAGGGGTTGAACGAACTAGTTGACATAAATGCTCCGACGCAAACTTTAAAGCTTGATGTCGACTAGTTGCGGGTTATGATATTTTGTACCTTTAAGAAGAGCCTGTTCCAAGAGAGCTGCGCGGGGGATGTCATTCCCACCCCTTTCAGCGGGATTCTGTCACACTCCCGGCCATTTTATATGTTATCTTGTCCTGCTACCGCACGTATCATTAAGAAATGTGTCCTGTTTCCATCCACAACATTTACGATTTGAACTGAAGCCGCAAAAGCTTGCAGGTAAAGGCTAACATTACATCGAGTTCAGTGAGCTGTGCTTCAACACCCAGATCTTTTAATATTATAGGCTATTTTTGTTATTGTTCTCAATTTAATAAAACATGAAAGAAACCCAAAACAAAAACTCATATTGGCTGTGTCTCTGAGGTCCTGCGTTAGTTATGCCGCCATGATAAAGCGTCTGCTGCATTAGGCTAGTAAATATATAGACATTGTTCAAAAATCATAGGGTCATCACCAATAAACAACACATTTTTATGTTGTTTCATCTATCAGTGCACATGATCCTTTCAGTTGACTTGTTGTTAAGGTAAGGGAAGTTTGGCAAGTAAACACGCTTAAGATCTGAAGTACGTTAGGCTACTGTAGAGATCCACCTGCTGCTCTTTTACTGTATAGTGCCACTACCACCGACATCGTGCTTTAATATAGTTTATCTTAGTCTAGTTGTTGCTCTTGTGCAAAAGATGAACAAAAGATCATTTGTATTTGGATACTATATTTTTAGAGGCAATTTTCACGCAAACACGCGTGTCCTACTGCCCACACCCATCCAATCCCGTTGCAAAACATTAATTCGTTGCTCTTATTTTATTTATTAATGACGTCATCGACTAGTCGACACAAATTTTATCACATAATAGTCGACTTCAAAAAAGCTGAAGTCATTTAAAAAACAACTGAGAAAACAAACATACCAGAATATTCCATGACCTCCTCTGGTGTTTTTCCCTCGACCTCACGAGCAATGTTCTCTATGTCATCTCTTCCCCACTTCTCGTTGGCCTTGATGAACTGATTGAAGTCTCGCTTGGTCCAGATAGTGAAACCCTAAGGACAAAAGGACTATATTAGCACCATCACCTGAAACATGAAGGGTACGTAAAGATAAAAGTGCAGATTTATGAAACACCAAATTGAAAGACAGGGGTCCAGACGGTGACCAGTTTTTGAGACAGTACAAGCATTTTTTTTACAAGTTTGTGCATTTTCTAGCGGTTATATCTCATGTGAAATGAAGAGTAGATCGCAAGCCCACCAGTGTAGGCCTATGAGTGCTAGATGGGGAGAGCACAGGGCTGTGTGCTGTGCACGACTGGGTGACTGATGTTTCTCGCTGTCGTTGCGTCGGTCACAGCTCAGTTCATTATTGACAAGTTTACAGACAAAGCCAGCGCTTTACTAAGATTCGCTGTTTGGTCCGCCAGATTTTTTTTAGACTGAATTTAATGTTTGAGACTTCAAGATTTCAAATTAAACTAGCCGCAGAGGAGTTCAGAATACACCATTTACTGTATCTGTTGATTATTTGATACAGCTCTGAATCATTTCCAATCCGTTCACAACACGAATGAACGACAGGCGCATGCTCTTGTTAAGTTTTTATGTTAAGCTATCTCTATATGTGCTTAATACACGATAAAATCATCAGTAGGTGTCAAGTCGTGCCCTTTCGTTTTGCTATAAACAACAAAAAATATACTTTTTCATACAAAATGACAAGTACATTTTCTGTTGGTTCAAATGAATTCAGAGTACTAATTTGGTCTGTTGAATTCAGAGTTAAACAGTCTCTATACTTAGTACTTAAATCTTTTCTGTAGGCTCTGCCTCTTTTTAAATGATGAGCAGAACCAAACCACTGTCACCTGCAGTTAAGAGAGGTAGTATCATAAAACTATTCGAACACATTTACACTTCTGTACAAATGTTAACGCATTTAAAACTGTTCCACAGAATTCAGAAGTTTTCTTCAAAATGTTTAAGCACAGAATTAACAAAAAAAGATTCTGTATGACCCTGCATGGATATTGAGTTATGTCATATTTCAATAATTGCATTCCAGGCTGATTTAAGGTGTGCCCCTAAATATTCTTCTTGCGCTCCTAAAAATGTCAGACAAGGACTACAGTGCTACTAGTAAAAAGTTAGTTTGGACCCTTAGAAGACTTAGATTATGATTGCTTTGTGGACAAACAAACAAGAAGTGCAAACCAAACTGATGTATGAGTCAATATTTTGTATTTAAAAAAAAAATCATACTTCACCTTCCAGTAAGTAATGGGATATTAGGAGTGTTTACTTCATGTTACTACATTGGCACATAAATTCCTGTTAAGTGATATTTACCTGTGAGAGGAGGTTCTCCTTCTCCTCTAGCTCCTCCTCATTAAGTGGTTCTGCTTCATCAATCTTTGCCTGTTCCTCCTTCTGCGCTTGGGCAGAGTTGGGCAGATCTGGGTTTCTTGGCACCTGTTCAAATTGTAACACTCTGCATTAGAAACTTAGAAAGATTATTGTTTCTATAAAGAACTTCTGGTTCTGATCTTGACCAATTTAAACTTCAACACATATACACACCTTATAGCCAATAGTTTTCCTGTAATACAAAATCTCCTTCTCTAGCAGCTCAAAGAGCCGAGGAGGAAAGAACTGAAAGTCTTGAACGTTAGGTTGTTTGGGTGGACGAGGAGCCTGTGGGGATCAGGAGAAACATTTCATTACAACAGGTTGATTTAAATACGGATTACAGAAAATAAAGTAAGGCATAATGTTTCCCATAATACCTTTGGTGCTTTGGGCTCGCTGACACGCAGGGCCTCTCTGAAATAGGCGTCCACAGCGTAATTAGCCTTGCGTTCTCTCTTGGGCGGTTCAATCCAGTTAGTGATGACCTAAAATTGAAAATGTACCAAAAAATAATGTAAGCCATTCTGACAGACACTAGACAAGTCTAGTCATTCACAATCTGAGCAAAACCAATGTCAATAAGGTGTAAAAAGAATAAAAACATTGAAATATTAAAACAATGCTTGATTACCTAATGTACAAAAAATCTGGTATCAAGCGTATAAAAGCCACAATCCTTAAGGACTTATAAAATGTACATATTGTGACAACAGTGACAACAGACTGGCCCATTCATCTCTGAATTTGTAATGCATTACCTTCTTCTTTTCTCTGTAGTCTTCACCCTCAAAATTGTACACGCTGTTCTCTGTGTCCACAGTGAAGTTTTTCAGTGAGCCTTCGCCAAGATTGGACAGCCTTTCCTTCATCTCCATGGTCTAAAAGGCATCATAAAAGCCCACTTAGAGTTCAGCATGTTTAATTGTTATTTAGTAAAATAGTTTTCTTCAGATAAGTTAAGTCCAACTTTGTGGTACGAGGTCTCACCTTCTTCTCTCCTCTCTCCAAGATGGCATCAATATCTTCATCTGTGATCTCGCTCTCCTTAGAAGCGAAAACGTGGGTGGCACCGTGTCGAATGATGGACAGCATCTCATCCTTACCCAGTTTGTTCATACTTGGATCTACTAGTCTGCCTGTTTGGAGCAATAATTATGAACTTTGTGAAACTCCAACCTGCTATTACAGCACATTTAACAGGCAAAAGTTTGCCAAAAAATTGGAGTATTTCCAATACTGTCATCACAAATGTTTTAAATTTGTACTAGCTCAATATTTATTTTACCTTGCTGAATGACGATAGAGTCCAAGCGGAGTTTCATTTCCGCACGCTCCACGATTCTTTCCTCGACTGTGTTTTCTGTGATGAAGCGGAACACGCGCACCTGTTTCTTTTGACCAATCCTGTGGGCGCGATCCTGAACAACAGACATGTCAACGAATGATTCAAGTATTCTGTTCCAGACAGATTCAATGACTTACAACTTACAACAATTAATGGGATACTTCACCCACAAATGACAATCATGTCATCATTAACTCCCCTTGAGTTGTTCCAAAAGAAAAAAAAGATACTTGGAAGAATGCTTATAACCAGACAGATTTTGTCCCCCATTGACTACCATAGTAGGAAAAAAAACAATGGTTAACCAAAGTTCCCCAGAACTGTTTGCCGTCTATATTCTCCAAAATGTCTTCTATTGCGATCAACAGAACAAAAAAAAGATGAGTCATTTTTCCTACTACTGGGTGAAGTATCTCTTTAACCAAAATTACTATAAATAAAAATGTTTTTAGTTTTTTGTATTCTGCAACAATATTAGGCTCGGCTCCACAACACAGCTTTGATGAAAATTAAGAAAAATTAAAAAAAAAAGAAACATGCATAATATGAAAGTTACACCACACTGACCATAGCTTGAAGATCCACTTGAGGATTCCAGTCTGAGTCGTAGATGATTACAACATCAGCAGTGGCCAAATTGATCCCGAGACCTCCTGCTCTGGTGCTTAACATGAATAGAAACTTGGGGCTGTTGGGCTCATTGAAAGCATTGATGGAGATCTGCGAGATGAGTGAAAATCAATAACAGTTACACACTACAGTACCACATTAAATAAGCACCAGTCGACATGTGCCCGGTTAACCGCGGTTACAACTAAATCCTGCTGAAACCGAGGTGGCTGCGATAATGCAAGGTTTCGATTGTTTTATTGATGCGTAGCTTGTCTGTGAAGCACGACTCTGGGATCAGAAGGCAATGCTGCTTGATCTAAAAGCAGAGCGAGTTTGAGTCTCTTATAACATGCATTTAAAAAAAGCAACATGTCAAACATGATCATTATAAATATACTTTATAATCATGAAAATACCCGAGGAGGCTTGAGGAACAGTGATAAAAACATGTCCTTAGGCATCTCCTAGAACTACTTGTGTTATGGCCCTCTTCTGCAGAGCATATTTGGAGTTTCTCCACGAGAGTGCCCTCTGGCTTTCGGATGCAGCAGCATTTTACCGTATTTCACTCACAAATTGTGCATAAATCAGGTGATATATATTTTCGTTGGGGAGATGTCTAAGCAACAGTGAATGAGCATAAACATAATACCTGTCGCTCCTCATGGGGCGTCTGTCCATCCAGGCGGCAGTAATTATGGTTCCGCCACATACAGTAATCCTCCAGAATGTCCAGCACCCTGGTCATTTGACTGAAGATAAGAACACGAGAGCCTGCAGAAAACAGAATGTTAAACGTTAAACTTTTCGTTTTGGTTTTACATATTTCATATAGCATGTAGAATTTCTCACCTTGCTCTTTGAGTTTAGGTAGCAGTTTGTCCAGCACCACCATCTTGCCACCGTTGACAACCAGGTGGAGGTCAGTGGTGTAGGGTGGGCCAGGCTCCGCCCCATCAAACAGGTAGGGATGATTACAGCACTTCCTCAGCTGCATCAGAACATTCAGCAGACGCATTTTGTCCATCTTACCAGCGGAGTTCAAAATGTCAATATCCTTCATCAAAATCTTGGTGTACCTGAAGTCGAATAACCAAAGAGAAATTAGAGTGCTTCTTCCTGTAAGATTTTGGATTCAAACATCTGCTGAATGTACTGTTCACGAAGCGATGTAGTATTAATACCATTCTCTCTGCATCTTGCTGAGCCCGATATACATCTTGATCTCCTTTTTGGGGAGAAGAGATTTCTCCACATCAGCTTTAATACGTCTCAACAGGAATGGACGCAATACCTGTGTATAAAAGAGATGTGTTTCTTGCACTGAATATGATGCAACCAAACTGAGATGGATCACATATAGGTTTTCACAACAATGTCTGTTTACAGTTTAAATAGACAACACATTAAAAGTAAAAAAAAGTTCACACTATGGTAAACATGAACGTTAAAGATAGAAATGTGCTTAGGAAGTCAAGTGAAAAAAAAAAACTTACCAAATGTAGACGCTCCACCAACTTCTGGTCTCCCAGACAGTTATTTGTGTCAAACCAGGCATCAAAATCCTGCACAGAGAAAAAAGTTATAGACATTAAACTAAGTTGGGGAAGTACCAGCTCACACAGCCCTGCTGGAAAGGGGGCTGACACCAGAAGTTTATTTGCATTTAAAGAGATACACACCAAAACAGCCTGTTTTTCCTCACAGGGAAAAATAGACTTTTAGGGCACAGAATAATAAAAGATCTGTGGTGGATTTTGAGCTGAAACTTCACAGACACATTCTGTGGACTGAATCCTAAGATTTATATAATATGTTGTAAAGGGCTACATTAGAGGGCCTTTAAATACAATTAGGTGACATGTATAGTTCAATATCTGTGTAAATTTATTTGTTCTGATGAACACTGAGAAAGATATTTGGAAGAATGCTTATAACAAAACAGATCTTGCCCCCTCCAGTGACTCCCATAGAAGGAAAATTTACTATATAATTATCTTGTTTGTTTAACACAAGAGAAGATATTTTGAAGCATGTAGGACAGCAAACCGTTCTGGGGCACTTTTGACTACCATTGTCTTTTTTCCTACTATGGTAGTCAATGGGGGGCAGAATCTGTCTGGTTATAAGTATTCTTCCAAATATCTTTCTCGTTGTTAATCAGATAAAATAAATGTATAAGGATTTGTAACAACTCAAAGCGGAGTTGTTAATCAAAAAAAAAATAGGCAGATTTGGAACAACTCTAAGGCAAGTAAATGACAGAATTTTCAGTATCCATTTAAGCAAATGCGCTCTTGCCAAAGATTTGAACAGTGTAAGAAACCCCAAATCAGACCTCAGAAGAGTTGAAGACATCAGGCAATAGGAAGTTCAGCAGAGCCCAAAGCTCATGAAGGTTGTTCTGCAGTGGCGTTCCAGTCAGCAGCAATCGATTTGTCGTCTTGAACTCTCGTACGATCTCTGAAAGCTGAGAGAAACAAACCCTACGATTAGCTGTTTGTACGTAGGTATTTGATAATTTCTGTTATGACGTTATGTCATTTGAACATCAAACTGGCCGTGAAAGATTATTTTAAAACAATCTTTACACAGAATCTTTAAACACAATCTTTACACAATGAAATGCAAACCTTTGATTTTTCATTCTTGATACGGTGGGCCTCATCAATAACCAGGTATCTCCAGTTGAACTTTTTAAAGACGGCCCTCTCGATAATTAGCATCTCATAGGAGGTAACGCACACATCCCATTCGCCTGGCAGCAGCGTGTCACGGATAAATGCGTTCTGGAGACGAGAGTGAGAGTTTACATGGACATAATGCTTAGGATAACTGAAATCCTATATGAGAAATGTGATGTCATGATACAAATATTTATGCAAAGATTCTGTAGCAGGAATTTCAGGAAGTCCTTTAGAAACCGCTTATTATAAATAACAATGTGGTAATACTTTTACGGTGAATTAAATGCTTATAAAGGCTACTTCAGCTTTTTTGATTCTGAACTTCATTAATATAAATCAAAAGAGTTTTCACATTTATTCTATTTTCATGACTTAATAAACACAACTCACTCTTTCATTTCTATCACCGATGAGGCAGACGGCCCTCAGAGAGGGAACCCAGCGCTTAAACTCATTCATCCAGTTATACAGAGTGGACTTGGGCACGAGAACCATGTGAGGCCCAAGAATATTTCTATAGTGCTTCATGTAGCCCAACAGAGAGATGGTTTGGAGAGTCTTTCCAAGACCCTGAGAAGAAAACGCAACAATATGATGTTTAAGATGGAGATGAAACAGACTATGCAATTTAATATTTTATTCTTAACAATAACTAGAAATGTGTCGAATTTTAAAATGAATCCAGTCCTACCATTTCATCAGCCAGGATCCCATTAATTCCATTCTCATAGAGTGAAATGAGCCAGTTGAGTCCACGGACCTGATAGTCTCTCAGCTTGCCGGATTTTACATCTGTCAACACACGGTATTACAAAGAAAAGTTAGGGGGCTGTTAAAACACAAAATATCACTAAAGAGCACTTGCATAACGCTTAAATAATCTTTAAATACTATGTTCATTCGGCAAGTGTCTGGTGGATGTTTAGCTTACATGAAGGCGAGTTATCAAAACGTGTGCAAACGCTGGTGGCCTTGCTGCTTTCACTTAGAAGCTCCTCATCTTCCTCCTGCTCAGTGCGACGATGCCGGTTACTAAGGAATGATCAGACGGAGATAGGGAGAGGTCAGTCACTAGAGATGTTGGTTTGATAAGTGACTTAAACTTTACTACTGAAGTATTGAACAACTATGACACATACTTAAAGTGATACTTCAGCCAAATTTTTGTATTCTTTAACATCATTTACTCGCCTTCGAGTTGATCCAAATCTGTGACAGAATTTTCATTTTTGGGTGAAGTATCCCTTTAAGTGGAAGGTTAAACAGATGCTGTATGAAACAGAATGGGAAAACTCACTCTCCAGCAGACAGCAGATTCTGTTTCTCATCTTTTTTAATGCGAGGGCGACCAGGCTTCATCTTTAGAGGTGAAGTTGGCGTCTTCTGGGCGGCTGGTTGGATGAAATGAGCAAATACTTCAGTCTGCTTCAGGAGGTACTCAAATCTGTTGGTCCGGTCTGTTTGCTGTTGAAACAAAGCATTAGAAGTTACTAACAATACAAACAATGTCTCTGCAGGAAGAACCTTGTTCTCAAAGTTGCTCAGCAATATGTAGAGATGCTCTAAAATCATTTTTTAAAGACAGGGTACAAGTAATGATTCTTTTCTGGTACTTGCCGATACAAACCAATACCGACGCAATTTTCAAACCACAACAAACTGAAACTACTAACTTTGCATCTAAACACATTTTGAAAACTAAATAGAAAACTTTACATTCTTGTCACAAACTTTGAAAGCACAAATTTCAGTCAGTTCTGACTGGTATGTCAGTGAGGTATCAGTCTTTGGTATCGGTGTATATATACGCGTACAAATACAAGTACATGAGCTTCGGTGTATCCCTAGTAATATGTAAATAAATTAAATAACAAAAGGCAAAATCCATTACCACTTTTTCTTCGTATCCACTCGAATGTTCAACTTGTTCTTTCTCTGAGGGAGATGAGGATGACTGGACTTCGCTATCCAGCGCTGTATCCGAAACTTCATCAGGGCCATTTTCTGACGTCTCATCCTTAAAAAGACAAAGATGTATATCAATAACATGAAGTATATTTCTTCAAAATTCAATTCACTTAATCATCGTCTTGTTCAATTGTTGACATTGTCCATTTCACATATGAAATAGTCAAAAACACTCTTGTGTTTGCAAATTACCTGATGATACAAAGTTTGCATAGGTCATACTCATAACCGATGCCAATTGGTAATTTAGGACGAATCCGAATTCAAGCCAAACTGCGTCACTTTCACATTCATACTTTTGATGACACAATGTAAATCGCAGTCCCCAAACCTAATACGGATAAAAATGCTATAAACGTAGCAATTAGCTTAATTATACCAAATGTTTAATGGCTTTGAAATAAATATAACACTAATAAATGTCAATGTATTTACATGCAAACATGATCTGCCATCAAAAATGAATTTTCTTGAAGGAAAATGAAATTTAGAAGTAAACTTGTATGGCTTTAAATGTCTCATTAGTTTAATTTAAAAAGAATAAAACGTCAACAATACACATAACCTAAAATATGACTCACATTATCCTTAAATCCGCTAAAGTTAGTTCAGCGGTGTCAGAATACAAACTTACGCGCGATTAATGCTATTCTTTACGTTAATGATTGTGAAAATGGACGCCGATGAGCCTTTCTATTCATTTGAGACGGAACAAAACAAAATGCTAACAAAAACTTTCAGCTCGTTTCGAGAGGGACGAACGT
The DNA here is from genome assembly GCA_008369825.1 of Triplophysa tibetana. Taxonomy (NCBI): domain Eukaryota; kingdom Metazoa; phylum Chordata; class Actinopteri; order Cypriniformes; family Nemacheilidae; genus Triplophysa; species Triplophysa tibetana. The sequence continues at coordinate 10,133,166 of CM017896.1, read as the reverse complement.
AGATTTTTCATCTACAGCTTCATTCTAGCTTCTCAATTCCGTGCTTTTAAATAATATGTACTATAAGAGAATAATGAGTGGGATACGATGGGATAAGAACCGCTCACCTCTGCTGGACCGGCCGGGTCGTGTTGGCTCGGCTCTTCTAGCTGCTGCTCCATGCTGCCTTCTGTTTCGGACATAATATGCTGATGGAATCGCGTATTTCAATATGTACACGGATAATTCCAGACAAGATGAGTTCGATAAGACGAAAAAGTAGATAGGGTTGATTAAGAAGTTTCAAAATATTGCCCAAATAGTGCGAGCAGACCACGCGTCATTCACGGCCCCCGGCTTTTCTGTTGACACTGTTCCCGCAAAACGGGCCCGGTTTACCCCTATCGCGAGATTTCAAACCCGCGTGACGTAACATGTATATGCTATGAGGGAAAATCCATCTTGTAGTGTTAAAAACGTGTAACAGTTAATATGTTGCTACTAGAACTAGATTTTATATTCCATGTTAAAATGGTTGGGCGTTTCTTCTTACATAAAAAAAAAAGTTTTAAATTTAGTAAGTGTCGTTTAAATTATTGCGCAGATTTTGGGCTGTAAAATCTATGAAAAAAATTAAATGCATGGATTTTACACCACAGAAATAAAAAGAGAATGTATTGTTAATTTTCTACTGTAACCGGACCCAATATCTACATTATCTGTATTTTAAGATGTGTGTGAAAACGTGATGTGTATCGAAATAATTCCAGCTTGTAATAAATGTACAAATTTAATCATTTTAATACTGTGTGATTTCTTTATTGATTACTTTACTGGCTGATTTTCAGGTTTTAATGTCAATATCATCCTAGGAAAATACACAAATTAAATAAATAATAAAATTACTGGATTACCTTTAGATTACCTACGTCATTTTGTATCATTTAATCTACAATATTATTTTTTCATCGACGATAAGTACTATTCATGGTGTCATCATGGTGTCAGTGATATACCATTCGCATATTATTCTATGAATCTTGATATCAAAATAATACGAATTTCAAAGTGCTATATATTTAAAATTTTGCCAGTAAGCCTTATTATTTCAAACCAGAACTGTTGCTCTTTACAATATTTAATGTTTTCCTAAACATTATAGGAGATGTTAAATCACAGGTTTAATAACACAATAAAATAATACAGGAATCAAATTTGGGGCGGAAATGAGGGTTTTACTTAACTCAAACCGCGTGCCATCTCTTTTAAGCTCGCGCGGAATCTTGTACCGTCCGTGTCAGCGCGCGCGGTGTCTCGCGCATCAGAATTACACGGGATAATTTTTAAACAGATACATGTTCCGATTTCAGGTAAATGTTCCCTCCCTTGACATTAAGACCGCTTTAATAGGCTTTTTACAGTCAAAGTGTCTAAGAATTAGTACGTTGTTTTAAAGATAAATATTCAGATTCTGATAGGAATATTGGGCTTTGTTTTTCGAAACTGATGTTAGCAAGCTAAAATTGCCTGTAGTGTTTAATCGTGGCTTTTGTCTGGTGTTTGTCATTTATAAGCTCTGAAAGCTTCCTTTTCCACTCCTTGAAATCTGCAATAAACGCCAGTCTCGAGGCGTTTCGCGTGTATTGTTGTCCAGATGTGCCATATTAAACCTTTGGCCTGTTAGCATGTTAGCGAGGCCGTGCTAGTGCGTCAACTAAGTCAACAAAATCAACGAAAACGCGATCGCGCCAATCGCATTAACCAACATTGCGCGATTGTCTTACATTTATATAACGTAGTAAATATGATGACGTTATTAGGTCAAATCAGGTTTTTGATCGTTTTGTATTATATTAGCTTTTACAAGCACTCTGCAGTTTACATAACGTCTGCTGCTAAAATGTATACAGCCAAAGAGGAGTTTAAAGAAGTGATAGGCCAATATGCTTTAACTCTCATAATCGTTTGTAATAAAAACAGATGAAGCATTAATAATTGTGCTAACAAATGTGTTTTTTGTCTTTCTCTGTTTTTTTTAATGAATCTTTTTTGTGTATGTTATGTTTTTTTGTGTGCTCTCATTTTCTGTTGTGTAGTCCTTAGATGAAGACTGTACCCTGGAGGAGGAAGGGTTGGTAGAGGAAGATGAGATTGACCAGTTCAATGATGACACTTTTGGAGCAGGGGCAATCGGTAAACTTTATAGCTACTCCGTACATCTAGATTGATGGGCAAGCTAGTAGCTATATAATCGGACAATTGATTGAGCTCTTGATAGAAAACATGATGACACATTATAGTTTTGAAAAGCAGAAATGTAAAATGCATTTCTAGTGGTTTTGGTATTTACAAGATTTGCCACAATGTTATGTTGTTATATACTTTCTATGATTGGAGTGAGTTGCAATGTTTAAATGCCCACCCTAAGAAACAATAATAAAACTAAAACCTAACCTAGATAGCTAGGTGCACCAACAATTTGTATATTTCTATTTGTATAAACAATATGTTATACATGTTGGTTTTAGCATTGTTTGGTTAATAAATTATCTGCTGCACTGGCATAAATGCTTTTTTAAACTTACATAAAACATATATCAACACCTCCTTATAAATCTTTTTTTTAGATGATGATTGGCAGGAACAGCATGCCCGCCTTGCTGAACTGGACGAGCTTGTGCGAGATGAGCCAGCCGGAGACACCCCCTCCCCCCCTCATGAGCTTCCTCCTGCCACCAGCTCCACCCTCTCACATCCGACCCATTCCTCCCTGTACTCTGAGGAACGGGGCGGAGGTGACCTAGCGGAGTCACTGTCTCGTCTCATCTTGGGCTCGGATCCCGCCATTGCTGGAGTAGGCACCGCCAGCTTGGATAGATCTCGCCTCCCTCCTGTTCTCTCCAGTCACACTCATCCTCCAGCATTAGCAGGACAGTCTCCTCTGCTGCTGAGCTACCCACAAAATCAGCAGCTCCTGCAAAGGGGCTCGGCTCCTCTTTCCCAGGTGTGGATGATAGATTGCCTTAAAACGATGATGTTTAGGTTGCATGCTCCATGTCAGATGCTACTTGATGTGGAATGCACTTTGTTAAATTTGGACTGTTACATTATAAAAAGTGAGCTTTTTCAAAGGAATAGTTCGCCTAAATGTGCCTTTTAGATTTGATTCAGCGATTTGATCGGCTGCCACCTTAATGTAATAGAAATTTGGTATATTTGGATTGTTTTATTGATATTCATAAACCAGCAGGCAATTTTTTGTAATTAATTTGATCAGTTAAAAAGCATCCAGCATCATACTACGCACAAATGAGAATGAATTGAATTATTCCATAACTAATATGCGATATAACTAATCAATCATTTTGTTCCCGTTTACCTACAGATAAATTCTCGCAGTATTTGGGAAAACAGTATGGTCTTCAGTTCAGTTGTCCATCAAACTGAGGTAAAAATCCAGCCTTTTTCATGTTTTATGTATTGTCTCGGTTGTTTTTTCTTATTTTTTCAATTTTATAACTCAGGATAGTCCACTACTATCTATTATCAAAGAGGTCGGCCTTCCAAAGCGACCTCCTGCCCTCGGCAGAGAAGAGGGGCGGGATTTGTCGGAACGTGTACCGCCACCTCGCTCCTCCTCACCTGTGATTGGCAGTCCCCCTGTAACAGCTGTGCCTATAGGAACCCCTCCAAAACAGCCCATGAGTCACATCCTCATTCAGCAGGTAACATAATATTTTTTGGCCCAAACAGATGTTGCAGTCAATTGAAAATGTTTAATGCATGTTGTACAATACTGTAAAATGTAGTTTCGCTTCATTTCCCCTAAACACACACTTCTTATTCTTCTCAGAATAATCACCCTTCAGCTGTTCACATAAGAGCCTCTGTGCCGCTCCGTTATCCCCCTCCCTTCCCTGAGCGCCTTTCTCCCAACAACCTAATGAGCATCACTGTAAGTTTGTTCAGTTGTTACTACTTTATTCTTGGTTGTATGAAAATGTGTAACATTATTACAATAAAAATGTGGTACAGAAGGACCAATCTACTCTCATTTTACATTCTCCTTCAGAACCCAACATTGTCTCATCATTCATTCCCTGGTGTTGGTGTTCTCTCTCAGATACAGAGAGCACAGCTGTTGAACTCTCAGGTGAGGTCATAGTTGTAACAACTCTCTAAATGGGATTCAAGTTCATTATTAGAGTATATAATAGAGTGGACTGTATAGTAGGATAAATATGCGAGTTTCCATCATACTGTGAACTAACTCCTTGTCTCTCCTTTGGTTGGTCAGTTTCAGCGTTGTCCACCACCTCCATTATTACAGGGTGGGGTTGGCGGTTTCCGACCTTTCTTTGGGCAGTCTGGACCTAGATTGGGTCCCCACGGCCCACATCTCGGCCATATCCCCATCAGACACAACACCACCCACCTCCACCCGCAGCATCGCAGGATGCTGAACCTGAGGATGCAGAACAGAGGCACAGGGTGCGTACCATCAAGACTTCAGGATAAAGCATCACTGTAAAGTGCTTGTGTTAATTTTTCTCTGCGTCTCGTCTGCTCAGGGATCACCTCAGCGGGAGAGGGGTTTTGGAAAGGAAAAACAGAGACCCCTATAGCAATCTGATGATGCAGAGAGAGAAAGAATGGGTTGCCCGAATCCAGATGATGCAGCTTCAAAGCACAGATCCTTATCTTGATGACTATTATTACCAGGTAATACACACACAAAATTTCATGGGCCAGTTGCCCAAGCTGGAAATAAACCCAGTCGTAAGACTAATCTGGATGTAAAATGCGGCTCAAGTCCTACGTAGAATTTAGACCTGTTGCACCCAATATAAATTTATGCACGCATGCACTGCACGCACCTCGGTGAAGAGTCGTTATATTAACCCGCTCGATTACGTCAAACGTCATACGCTTACTGGATTTCACGGAAGCAATTGACATCGCACTATCGCGAGAGAGATTCAAAAGCTTACAGAGCAGACGGGTCTCGTCTCTCTCTCTCTCTCGCGCGGTCATGTGATGTCATGCGCCGATTGGTCTGAGTGCAGCGGCGCCACAAGTAAAACAAGTGGGTCCGGATTTTATTCCCTCCGGACCGGGGTCCGGACTTTGAGTAGCCCTGGTCTAAGCTGACAAACCTGCGCCTAGTCGTAGTTTTTGATGGTGCAACAGGTGTAAGTATTTATCAGGAGTCTGACATTGGGTCTACACCCAACATTTTTATGTCCAGCTGGTGCAACCGGCCCCAGGAGTTAATGTCTCTATCATTTGTTAGACACCCTGTTGCTGATAATTTTTTTTCTTTGATGGTAGAATTACTATGAGAAGATGGAGAAGCGTCAGGAGCGGGACATGGATAACAAAAAGGAACACGCCACCAAACTCATCACTCCTCAGGTGGCCAAGCTGGAGCACACCTATCGGCCAGGTAAAGACACCTCATAGTCCAGCATAGGTTAGGACACAAACAATAAGGATCTCTCTCGTCAACAATGTTGGTCACAATCTTTTCATCAGTTCACATAATCACATCTTTTTCTCGGAGCAGTTTCATAACAAATTGTTGTGTTCTTGTCATGGTGTGATGTTCTGCTTAAAGTGCATAAATTATTATCAAATATAGGTTGTTAATGAATTAACTAACATTGTGTATTTGTCTGTTTTACAGTGCAGTTTGCAGGTTCTTTAGGGAAACTCACGGTATCAAGCGTTAACAATCCCAGAAAAATGATTGATGCTGTAGTGACCACTCGCAGCGACGATGAGGTCAGCACTATAGCCAGCTATACTTTTATATTGTGCTGTGTATTCTAGGGGTGTCCTCGACTAAGGGTTTACATAGTTAATCAGAATTGTCACGTCTTGCCTATAGTCGACTGATAGTTTAATCGCACTCACGTGTGGGTGCATGTGGGGACGACCCCGGACGGTTAACAAAAGTACAGTGCAGCGCAACATTGATGCACCAAAAAAACAATCAAACATTAGTACAGAATATAACTTTTTAATAAATTCAAATTAAAAACAAAATAAGCCAGATTCTGTTGCAAATCGAGTTGCAATGTGCAAAATTAATGTTGTTAGTTCAAAAGATCTGAAATACAGGGAACATATATGAAGTGAGGTTCATTAAAAGGAAGGAGACGGGATACGGCAAACATTTAATCAAACAAAATCAAAGTAAAAAGACACCCGGCCGCCCCACACGGCCGGCGAATAAAACATAAATACATATACAAACATGTTCGAGCCCGGTCCTCTCTCATCGACGGTCCGGTCGCTCATTCTCTTATATGCTCCCAAACTCACATTTACATTACATTTAGTCATTTGGCAGACGCTTTTATCCAAAGACTTACAGTGCACTTATTACAGGGACAATCCCCCACTGGATTGTCAAGGACACACTGGTGGTGGCTGCTGGGATCGAACCAGCAACCTTTTGATTACCAGTTCAGTAGTTTAACCCACTAGACAACCATCTCCTACGTGATACGAGACCGGTGTGCGCACAACTGGTGCTCTTTAACAATTACTCACCGGTCTCGAACCACGGTCTCGCCCCGCCTACTCCATTACAATATATTCAAAACACAAGTCATAAATAGTAAAATTAATGGACATTTTCCATTTTAGCAATGCTGTGCCATTCAATACTAGACCAGATCTCGCCTCAAAACTAGTTTTCATACTTCTTGATAATAATGAATTATTTTTTACAAATGTCAATAAAGCATATTCATTACCAATGAACTCAAATAAAGTTATGTTATTTACTAGATTAAGGAGGAATGCAATAAAGCATCTTACCATTTAAACAGTGAAAAAATCCCTTTCATCTTTTTTTCATGTGCACTCTTTCTCCGTCCTCATGACTCACACACTTGCTTTCATTGCAGAGAATTACATGTTCTGAAAGTCTGTGCTCTGCTTGCTATATGTGGTGATTTTGGTTATATTACTTAATTTTTTTTTTATTACGCAGCGCAGAGTTCAGTCCAAGTAACGAACCAGGTGCATTTACACACAAACTGTTAAAGGAGTCAAATGACACTGCTAAATTAATATTATCGTTGGTTTTAGATGTAATGAAATGTGTGTACACGATTTAAGGTTAAAAAACACAGTATTTTTAAACTTTGTTGAAAATCGGCGCGTTTCAGAGAACATAACAAATACAAAGCGAGGTGTGCTATGATTGCCCAGTTAACCAGTGTGTAGTGATGGTCGAATACTGCAAACGTGTGAGGGAAATCTATCGCCTCTAACCATATTTGGAACATCCGGTACCAAAGCAGTTTTACTGACATGTACGCCTGCCTCACTAGCTTATACATTTTGGTGGTCCAAGTCAAATCATACCACAAACTTACGTAGATTTGTAGTGGTGTGGTTACACAAGGCTTTCAGGCAGGTCTGGGTGAGCATTCACTTTTAGATAGAATGCAGCTTTTGTTTGACAAAACATTTTTACAATTTCAGTGTCTAAAACATGCATGGGCAACTTATAACCCAACAAAGATGCATAAAAACACGTGTTCCCGCAATATGATCCTTTTAATTCCCATTTATATGCCCAAACATTCGGTAAGCGACAAATGTTTGGAAACTGTACACATTCATTTGCGAGCCATCTGCGGGTGCGTGCGGAACATGGTGCTTCTTTATACCGGTCTGACAGCACAGAAGACGCGGAGAGACGCGATCCCCCAGTGGGTCATAGCCAGACCCATTTCTTTACATCATAAATAATTTTTTTAACGGCGCAGGGCGTGCCCGTTTCCTATGCCACTGCCTATTTAACATACATGGGATGATCCCCATTGCAAAACACCTCTGCGAAGATTTAATTGTGAGATTGGTAGACGAATCGGGCTCCTCCTATCGAAGCATCGAATCTTGACTATTTGGGGTCACCTCTAGTGAATACGCTTGAAGATTTTAGGTTTTTTTTTATTTCCCAATGGTATTTATTTTAGAAGTACTTCACATATGTAGTTGTTTTCTTTTTGACTTTGCCTCATGAATACAAAGTTGCATGTCATGTCACATCTTAATGAGAATGTGCTATGTTTCTGTCTTTTTACAGGAGAAACGAGAGAAACAAGTTTGGAATAAAAGACGGCAAATCCTTTACACTGTAGAGAAGGTACGACCGATGAATATAACTGCTGCTGTCTCTGTATTTTGATATTTACATGATTAGTAAATCGTTATGTATGGTTTTTGTGAATCTCAATGTTTATATTCAATACTTTTGATACAACAATGTATGAATATATAACTTTTAAGAACTGTGTATGTTTATTATACAGATGTACACTCTACTGCTTGAGGTGCAAGACTTCGAGAAGAAATTCTTGCAGACCCCTGAGCACCAAAGAGACGCTCTGCTTGAACAACACAAATCTCACACGCTGCAACTCTACAGCTCCCTCAAAGAGAAAGAGTGGGCCGACCGGTGAGGATCATCATCTTAAAACTAGGGACCCTTATAATAAACATCCAGAATATGATTAACGCTCTCTCTCTCTCTCCTCTGCAGAGTGAGTGATGAACAGTGCTTAATGATCATGTCTGTGCGCAAGGGAAAACGGCTCATCTCCAGGCTCCTCCCCTTCCTGCCGCAGCAACAGGCCGCTGCTGTCGTGATGGCAATTGCCAGGAACCTTCCAGCTCTGGCCAAGAAAGACAAGCAAGACCAGGTACAATGACAGATGTGTGTATTGATGTGTTAGATGTGGAAGCGAGTCGTCCTTGTTCCTTTTTAAATGTCACGTGAACCATCTCTCGTAGGTACTGTGTTGGTTGGTTGAGCCAGTAACTGTAGTGATCCATTCCATGTCGAGTACCTCCCTCACTGATCTCCTTCAGGAGCTGCAGGGCAGTGAAGGACAGCTTCCACTGGTGCTTCAAAATAAGGTAGAGCATTCCTGAATGTAAAGTCTCTGATGAATTGATGTATGGCTAGTATTTCTATATGGGGAACATATAGTGCTTCATTTAACACTGGTCCGTTGTGTTCTTCTGATGGTCAGTTTGGTGTGACCTTGCTCTATGTGGTTTTGAGTGAGGGGGAGAGAATGCAGAGCTCTGATCCTAACTGTCAGCTCATGGATGATAACCGCTGGTAAGCATTTTTCTGCATAGAGGTTAACAATTCAAATATGTATGCCGTGACTTATATCTTATATTTAGTTTTATTATTTAAATGGACGACAGATAAAAGTTAAAATGTATGATTGTCATGTTGTTCATGTGTTACTGTGTGTGCAGTGCTGTAGAATTTCATAATGTCGGTCAGAATCCAATTTCTTTCAGAATCCAAATCCTATTTCGTATGATCTTTCTCCAGGACTGAGCTAGTGTTCTCAGTGACCAGAGAGCTTCTGAAGGTCCCATCATCTGCTCTATCATCCCCTCTGTTCACTCCTCCAAACCTCGTCTCACTGTTTTCTCGATATGTAGACCGCCAGAGACTGGAGCTCCTGCAAGAAAAGCTACAGTAAGATCTGCAACCAACAGTTTTATACTAGAAGATACTATAGCAGGGCAAAGCACATAATAATGAGAAAAATACATACGAAAATCCAGAAAAAAAATTGAGAGACCGTTCCAAATTTTCATTTAGTCAGCATTTTTAGATTTGCTGTGCCCATTTCAGTCCAGTGTCAGAATTTCATCAAAATCAAACCTCAGGAGTGGTAAAGTCATTCAACAGCAATTTGTTTGACTGACCACATGACAAGACGCATGAAAACTGTGATCAATACATATATACAAATATTAGTGGTGGGCCGTTAACGGCGTTAACGTGCTGCGTTAACGTGAGACTCTTATCGCGCGATAAAAAAAATGTCGCTGTTAATCTTTTCTCAAAGTTGGGTTGGGAGCTGGGTCTATACTTCGAAAGCTATGATGACTTTCACCTTGATATTTTAGCGCGGATGTATACATAGCTTAATTGCACTGTACGGGGCGAGAGCGAGATTTTTCAACTCGCGTGATTCCTCGCAATTTGCGTCATTCGCGCCACCTCATCATCTCATAACCAGAGCGTCATTCGCGCGATTCGCGCCCAAAGTAGGTCTATTGACTCTTTGCATTGACTTAACATGTTAATCACTCCCGGTTGACGCGCCATTCGCGTTTGGTCTGAACACAACATAACGTTAATTTGAAATTACCGAATCAAAAGTGACGTGCTAACATGGATGCACCTATGAAGCCGCCGGGTTTGCTTCAGGGAAAAATTATTTTTAAGAAACTTCCCAATGGAAAACTTGACAAGACTAAGGTTGTTTGCACCTTGTTCAATGTGGAATTGGTTTACTGTACGGAATTGGTTTACATACATTTGGTTTGAAAAAAAAAAACTTTCTCTCAACAGGTAGTGGTCTAGCTTTAGTTGAAACCAGTAAATTTGTATTGGCACCTAATGTATTATGGCTCCTGTATGACATATCTCTTGTTGCTCCCTAACTCTTTGTAAGTCGCTTTGGATAAAAGCGTCTGCTAAATGACTAAATGTAAATGTACTGTAGGAGCTCTTCCAGTCTCAAGTACCACCTAAACGCAAAGCATCCCTTAGCTAATGCGGAAGTAAACACAAGTACATCTTGTTGAACATAATTTAATTTTCATCACTAATTATCATAGTATAACAGCTTTCTAAAGCAGTTTGTGACGCATTTTGGAAACAGGAGATGAGCCCCTGGTCTAATGCGCCACCTGGCTTGAGAAACCCATTCTCAAAGATTTACTTTTAGTCATTATTTGGGTAGCACACATATTCTAAATGCCTTAGACAGAATTCAAATGAGTAATTCAAAAAATAATCTATGCCCACCACAAACAAATATATATATATATATATATATATATGCCTTTCCTTTAGGGCTGAAAGGATTAGTCGACATTGTCGACAATAAAAAAATTGTCGACAAATATTCTTGTTGTCGAGTAGTCGTTTGATTACGTGACTTAATTTAAGGGCCTGCAATATCACAATTTGACCGCTACGGCACTGTAGCGCTAGAGCGTAATGCAGCCTTCCCAAATGCTATTGAAGTAGAAGGACACACAGCGAGAATTATGGCGGAGTACAGACGAATGCGAACACATTAAAGTGTGGGAAAGCTTTACCAAAATGAAAACAAAAAAATGCGGTTGTGTGCAATGCAAGAGGCGTAACTTGCCTTTCACGGCAGCAAAACCTGCATGCATTTAAAAAGGAAACATCCCGGAGAATGAGCAGAAGAGAGGCGAGTGTTCTCTATCTAGACCAAACTAACTAGTTTAGCGGTAAATCTTTTTATGAGAGAATGCAATAATAACAGTAATGGTAATAACAACGACAATCATATAATTACAGTTATGTTATTATTTGTTTTGCAAAGTAAAAATCTTTGAAAAGTTTTGATTATTATAACACTATTAGGTATTACATGATAGGAAAATGATTATAAGAGAGGGACGTTAAGTGATAGGAGTCTTATATCTTGACTTTATTTTTTAAATATTTTCTTTTGTTACTTGCTCTTTTTCATTAACTCTTTCACCGACATGATTAATGATTTATCTCCTCATTTAAAAAAAAACGGTTCCCTGCCAAACGAGTTATAGCGGCAGTCAGTGTTTATACTGTTGTACAGCAGGTGGCGCTGTTACACACCTTTGGGGAAAATACAGAAAATTAGAACCTCGAACGTTCATTTCTTATCGGTTTTTAATGATTGTAATCTGTGCGGAATCTTTGACAAAAAACCTATTATCTCAAAATTATCTTTTGATCAAAGTGATGCATTTTTGAAGAAACCTACCCACATCTAAGGAGTGATGATAAAGATCAAATCAAGATTGAAGAATACGATTTCCTTTGATTAAAAGCAGAGACTCTGTTCTTTCATTGGACATATTGTTTGTCCATATATTCTTTACAGAAAATGTAGTGTGAGCCATTACATTTTAGTCAAAATATAAAAAAACGCTTGCGTAGGCTGGCAACTTTTTTTTTTTAAAAGGCTGACAGGAAAGAGTTAAACTGAACTGTTGTTATAGAAATGATGCTTAATGGTTCTGTCAAGAGATTTGTTTACATTTAAAAAAAAATGGGCCTTTAATGTAGCTGATTTATTTATTTTTATTTGTATTGAAAAGTTTGTATAAATTTTGTGATTCGAGTTGGACAGAATCAGCAAACTTAAAGAAAGTAACAAGTAACTCTATGAAAAAACTCTATAAACTCTATAAAACTAATGTTTTAAATAGTTGCAAAAGCTGAATAATCATTAAAAACGTACTGATTTGTCATTGAAATAATAGCCGATGAGTCGATCCAATAATCGTTAGATTAGTTGACTATCAAAATAATCGTTTATGGCAGCCCTAATGCATGTAGAAATATGTCTTTTGTATTGCTCAAATTGAATAGTTTTCATTGCAGTATTTGAGGTCTAAAAAAACAAAGCATCTTTCGTTATTTTGACCCGTTTCATTTTCTGCAAATAGAAAAAACGTGAAATATGTTTAGTAGTTCACAGAATGAAACAAAAATATAAGTATTACCTAAACACATACAGTACCTAAACAATTGTAAATACTGAGAAACAGAAATGGTCTCTCAATTCTTCTCTGCGGCTGTATATGTACCACCCATTTTGTTGATCATTGTGAAAAAGTTGACTGGTGGGAAAACAATGGAAGCTATAATGCCTGTAGATTAACTTCCTTCCTTTATTTTCAGGATCACGGCCTTGTCCAGGTAGAAGTTCCTTCAGCCATCACTGCTGAAGAGAGACTGTTAATGTATTCGTGAACAGGCAGTTTTATGTATGAATATGTATTGGAGGGTGAGGGTGGATACTAAAGAGTAATGTCATGTTTTCTTTCTTGTTCTAAGAGTTACAATAGCTAAGAAACACCTTTAAATGGTCATACAGCCAATACTGAAAGGTTTGCCAATAAAGGCGATCAGGTCTTTGTTCTAGCTTCCAATAGGGGTCAACTCTGAGCAGAGGAGCCAGGAAAGTGACCTAAATTAATCCCGTATGTGACAGTCCCTGTTCTCCAGATGATGTTTTCCAGTGAAGCAGTTTAATCATGAAAACATCCAACCTTATTTATAGACGCATAGTTTTGTGTAGAAATTTGCTGTACATTAATATCTTAATTTTTCTTAAACACTGCAGCTTGTGGTATGTTTGCAAAAGAGTGACTGTGCAAGTGTGTTTGTGAGTTTAAATGAAGGTTTAAACAAAGTTATTCATTTTTAAATCTTGACATGATGCCTGTGATAAAACATGAAATTAAAACTTTCTATTATACATCAGTGTCGATTGTGGTGTTTTGGTTTTATCAGCTTCTTTGTGTAATTGTATCACTATTACAGTATCCCAAAAATCTAGGAATATTAGGTTGCTAGCATAAATGTGCACACATAAATGTAAATAGCACACAAGATTCAGTGTTATGTAGCCTACAGTCGTCATAAAATTGTTATGTAAACTATATTTTTTACCTTTGCTTAAGGGAATGTTTTGCATGAAATCTATATAAATAACTCATACTTAATATTTCTATCATAATTCACCAAAAAATATTAAGCCTACATTAAATATTAGTTCAATATCTATGTTCATTATATAAACTTACATTTTTATGTACATTTTTGAGAAATTAACTGTTGGATTTAAAAAAAAAAAATCCCTTAAATGTTTAAGTTAATATAGCTTATTATCTTTGTGATATTTACTAACACACTGGATAATTTTTTGTGTATTTCATTGAAACAATAATTGGCAGTTTAATGGTGAATTTAACATTAGCTTTATTGCATTCTGAGTGAATTTGTATGTTGAATTTTCTGCATAAACAGACTGATAAGGTGTTGTCTCTTCATTCAAGGCCTCAATGTGTTGTTCAAAGATGTCAGAAATAACTGGTAAAGACACATCTGCCTCTTGGTTTGGTCTAATTGATATAAAATTACAGAGAGAGATATTAACTTACTCTTAACAGCTGAGCTAGAAACACTAATGTTAATGCAAAGCTGTGTTTTGGGAACTTTCAGGAGAGTAATCTTGCAGTTTCCTTATCAGCTGACCTTCAAGATAATACAGACACAGAGAGAAACTCCCAGACAATCCATGAAACTAACATTCATGCTTGCTAGGCATAGTGCTAGAAATACACAACAACTTGTAAAATTTAAAGTAGATATAGAACCACTTTGATATAAATTAAATCAGAAAGAATTAGGAGACCATTCCCAATTTTCATTTCAAATCAGCATTTCTAGATGCATGCAGCCATTCCAGTGCAGTGTTGGTTGAATAAAAAAAAAAGTAACGTTACGAGTGACATGAAGTTATCCATCAGCAATGTGAAAGACTGACAGGATGATACGACACATGAAAACTGTGAAAAATTTAAATACATATAGAAATATTATAGGTGTATTGCTTAAAAAGGAATATGATATAAATGCTTAGATGCAAATCGATTTTTTCCCAAATTTTTATTAGAAATTTTGTAAATATATTATAAGTAGTTGAATGAAACAAAAGATTATAAGTTTACCTAACACATACCTATATATAGTGAGAAAGCATAAAAACAGTCTATGAAATGGTGTCTTAAAATTTTCCACAGCTGTATTTAAGACTGGTTGTATAAAGGGGTTAGTTCGCCTGCTATTTAGGACAACACAGCATTCTTTACCATATAATTTAAACAGGAAATAGTATTAGGAAATAATGATTTTTTTTAACACATTTGTTACATTAAAGAGAGCTTTAAAAACATTAAGAAATACAACAGCAATCCATGCAGCTGTTTTCACTGTGCATGTTTGCAAATGGAGGCTTAGATTGAGGTGATTTTTGTGTTTGTTGTAGAGGTTCACCTCCGTTCAGTGTCTCTGAGGAAGGATATGAAGATACGGAGTTCTGTAAAAGTGGGCGATTTTCCTCATCTACAGATAATTCATCCTGTGATAAGGAATCTGATTCTTCGTTATCCATAGTTTTTTGAAGAAATTCATTTAATTCTAAATCTTGAATCAACTTAATGAGATCTGGGCTTATGCAGTAGGTGTGATGCTGGTCAAACTGTTTCCTTTTCCTTTTCTGGCTTGAATGTTGAGTCACATAAATCACTTGGAATGTTTTTAGATTTGTATTATATGAAACAATGATGCGATCTATGTTGCACTTATGTTGTTTTTTGGTGTTATCCCAGCTGGTGGTACAAGAAGGAAATGACGTCTGATTCTGGTTGCCCGTCTCGTAGTACTGTAGTTTGCCAACAGGAAGAAGTCTGCCTCCATTGCTTGTATGGCCTTCATTTTTGTTTTTGAAATGTTTAAAGCCAAACTGTCCAGTTCTCGGGTCGCACTTTGCAGTCATTTTTCCATTACTGATGTTAACACATTCATGTGCAAACCCCCACAGCAGTCTGAGACCATGTCTGGGAGCTGGTTGACCAAAACTTGTATTTTTCAGCATGGACAAATCATTTAACATTGCCATCATGCATGTAACGTCCTCTTAAAAACTGTTTTGAAAAAAATGAAAAAGACACATTTAAACATTGAAAAGGTCACGATGTAATGAATGAAAACCACACACATTATTTCAATTGTTTCTGGTCCATGTCTTTTTAATTATAGGAAACCTTAAACATTGAAAAGACTACTGAAGTATGTTGTACTACTGTAGTACATGCTTATTTTGTGTGGCATGCTTACACAATAGTTACAAAAAACTGTAGAGAGTACAGTACTTGATCATTTACTTTATGTACGATTGGCAAAGTATATGTACTCCTTTAAAGGATTTATTTGTTTCAACTTTCATTTCACTTCATTATTTCAACATTAAGAGTCAAGTAAATTTCACATTTATTGGGATTAATTATTTTTGTCAATTGTCACCGTTCATCTCTTAGTACATTAGTAAAATATGTTGCTCGCCTTGTCGCAGTCCTTACACATGACAGCGCCCATTTCCATCACAACACTCACATTTCCTATAGAACAACATCATCTACACTTCTGACTGAATATGATTTTTTGGTCGTTTCTTGATTTAATTACAAATGCCACAAAATCAAATAACTTCATCCATTTAGCTATTTCGTAAAATTCTTTATCTCCGCACAAATGTTCTGAGTGAAACACTACTCAGTTTGCCGAAAGAGTATTACTTTACAATGCTTTACCACAAGGTTGTATTTGTTAACATAAGTTAATTCATTAGATAACATGAAATGACAATGAACAATATGTTTACGTCATTTATTCATCTTAGGTCATGTTTATTTCAGCATTTATTTATAACATTTTAAAATCAACTGTTAGGCACAGTGAACTAACATGAATAATTAAATTGACATTAACAAAGATTAATAAACTTTAATCACTAAAAATGATTTTTCTCTTTGTTTGTTCTCGAAAGCTAGCTAATGGATAATGTTAAAACATACAACTTCATTGTGAAGTGTTATCCTATTAATTTCATGGTTTTCATCTTTTGTATAAAATAAAGGTAAAGGATTGTAATAAGTGAAGATTGTGTTTTTTGAGATGTTTAATCATTTTCTGGTAAGATAACTTGAAGGAGTCAACAAATCCTTTCAATAATTGTTTTAAGTAAATGTCACCCTTATTAACTGCAACCTCATAAGAACTAGTAGGAAGTAACAGTGAGAAACGTGCACTAATTATTAAGTATAATAAATGTATATTATGCTAGTCACGACCGCTAGAATTTACAGCCTGACATTAGAACCTATTGTATAAGGCATCCTTGGATTAATTCAAAACAGTTTAAGTAAAAATCTTAAATTGTACCTTAAAAACAAAGGCAGATCCTCCAAGATGCTTCCAGTGAGCTGAACTGAATATTTTTGTTGTTCTGTTTCTTCTAACGTGCAAGTAAACGTAGAAAAGGACAGAAAACCAGTTTGACCAGTGTTGAGTCTCTTGTGCATTGTCTCTTTGTTGTAACATACCAGAACAAGAGGTGAATTCCGAAGGCTTCTGAGTTATTATGCTTATTTATAGACATGACAAGATGATTCTTCTCATGATAAGAACGTCCCTTTCTTAAAAATACTCAATGACTGGTACACACTTCTCTGGCTCACACTAGACTGGCTTCCAGCTGAGCCTTCAGATCACATTTACTCAGAATCCGTCCCTCATTCAGTGGGCACCAGCAGAACCAGAGCCAACACTCCCGACATCTTTAGTGGGAGAACACTCTCCATATTTCTGTACTCTTGATATCTGGAGATGACACAAAAATTCTAACCAGCCATAACGACATCTAAGTACAGTGGTCCTGAATGGTTACCAAGCAAAGACTAATTCAAGTTTAGTTCGCAAAGACACTAGTTCTAGTTTAAATCACTTTAAATGTGACACAAAATTGTTAACACAATAAAATAGGGTGACCATACACCGGGTGGGAAGATCGGGATGGGTGTAATACTTGACAAATGCGTTGACAACCATGAAACTGTTACTGAACTTTAATACATAAAGTAATACATCATTTCCATTCAACGTTTGGCCTTCAGCAATAGAATAATAACAAACAAATAAAAAAGTTTAGCATTTAAATAACAACTTTTTAAAAAAAACACTGTCTTTTCAAGGCCATAGGTTAAATTAAAAATCACTTGCCATTAAAAAAAATGGGCATCGTTAACGCTATTCAGGTGCCATGTGCCACCCACTGAAAGGCAAGCTGCTCCTCTCGCTATTGGTTGTTGCCTTGGTTCTGAGGGAATGAGATGGACTTTGTTTACGTACGTGTGTGCGTACGTATGTACATTACCGACCAATGGTGGCGAGCAAGAAGTTGTTGCTTTGAAAAATTATAAAACGCATGCAATGAATGACGACTTTAGAACGTTAAACCTGAATCCCGGATATTTAAGGAAATATAGAAATCCCGGACGCAGTTTTTTTTGTCGCAAAAAGAGGACGTATGGTCACCCTACAATAAAATAATAATCTCGGGACACAATGAAGACAATACCTGTTTTCTCATTTTATGGAAGAAGACACAATTAAAGTGAATGTGACTGAAGCTCTGTATACATAACAGCCAATCGAAATAAAAATGTAAAAATAAAATATTCATTTCAAACTAAATGGTGAACTAGTTTCACAAAAAAAGGTAATAATAACTAGATTAGTTTTTCTTAAAATCGTTAAGAGGAAACAGCTTAATCATGTACAATTATACAATAAAAAATGCAATTCTAAATAATTTAGAGATCTTTTACTAAAAATTAGTATAAACAATAACACCGCACAATTTATTAATAGCAGATGTATTGCTTTATATGTTCAATATTATTCCGTATATTCGATGTCATACCAGGGTTTCTGTTGAGAAGATGCTTGTTTGTCAGTCTTCTTGCCAGCCTCTGTCTTTCTGTTCTCTGACGTGTCTTATATATGTTAGAGTCACCTCCACCTCTTCTATTGGTCCAGCCCATCATCATCGTTTGGAAGATGAATGACATCATATGAATAGATTAGAAATTCTGCTAAAGGTTGACATCTTCTGGGTATTTGCCCTTTTCATAAAAATTCTCCAGCTGTAAATGGAACAATGTCTTTGTTAAGTTAATAATTTTGTTGCGTGAGGTTTGAATGACGATGATTAAATGCAGAAAAACAAACGACACATTGACAACATTTCCAATTCAAATAGATAAATAAATAGTGAAATCAGGTTGAACTCATCTTGTATTGCTGAGCAGGGTGGAAAAAATTTGATCAAAACATTACGTAAGTGCTTTCTGCACAACACAAAGTCATTTGAATAGGAAGCAACAGGATTTGGTTTCAGTGGTTTACAGTATACATCATTACATTTCAAACGCTCATTTAAGATGTTCTTAGATGTAAAATGTAAACAGCAATTTCATTTTTTATTATATAGTTTGTCCAAGCATGCGAAAAGACTTTTTCACAATTTTTGTGCAGACAATTGTTGTGTCACTGAACATTTGAGCTTATTCAAAGAACACACAAATCTATGTAAAACATTTGGCCTGACCTGCTTTTGGCATTTCTTAACATTGTCGAGACAAACAAACCCATAAAAACAGGGAAGAGAGAAATGTTTTTCTGCAGAGGTGACGTTAAATCAGGCAGTTTTTATTTGTTAAGTGTTCTACATTAAATCTGCACTTCAACCTTCTTTACATATTTCACTATGCGTACTTTATGAAAATGGTCATGTTTTGTACTGTCTCATTTAATACGTCCATCACCAGTAGTGTCCATTTGTGCTTTTTTTCTGAAATCTTTTAAATATAATAATTTCCACCACATTTCAGAGGTTTTATTTTGTTATAGTACCAAACATTGTCTTTTAAAGGTTTAATAAACCTTTCATGATATATTTTTGATGTGACCTTCAATATTATTAGACTTTTAGGAAAATCAACTTTGGTACAGAAAGCTGTATATTAGAAACCCAAATACGTTACTCATATTTAAACAATGTAAGTATTATAAACAGAACAGAGAAGGGGGTCCAACACTGAAAATGCTTCAATTTGGCATTTGCAGAAATATATATTTTTTGCCATTATTGAATATGTTATCTCCAGGAAAGAAGTGCTGTTCAGGCGCAGTATTGCTTCAAAAAGGGAGGGGTGGAGTGACCCATTGGTTGCAATTCGCAAACTCACATCTAGATGTCGCTAAATTTAATACATGGAACCATTAACAAACGATGGGACATCTGAAAGAATGCACAAGACAAGAAACTGAGATTCCTGCGATAATATTCTTTTATTGATGTTATGCCAGGTTGAGGTATGTCATTGTGTATGATGAGTGTAATTGTGAGAGCATTTTTCAGTCACTGTATTAAAAGTAAAATAATGCACTGGTGAACTATGTGATCTATTACAGCAATGAATTTAATTACAATGACAGAAACAAATCATCGTAGGGAACGCTGTGAATATTTTAGACGCACACAGCAAAGTACTGTGAGGGAACCACAGAGCGACACTCCTCCACAAACGTTACGTCCATGCTGCAAGACACAAAACACAGTCAGCGTCTCATGCCATTTAGCATGTTTAAGCTTTGATCGAACAAACAGTTGTTACCAATTTACTCACAAACTACCTAGATCTTCCCATAAACACACTTACTCTATCATAAAACTTGTAAAGCCATGTTTGACTCATAAGCAAAAACCTCATTTATATTCGTAATTTGTTGCAAGTTGATTTTTTTTCACTTACTTCATGAGACAAGGAGTTGAGGGGGGAGAAGTGATTGTGCTGTAAGAAAAAACATAGGTCATTACAGAACCCTTCACTCACGTCACTTCACATCTCCTTTTATCTAAAACAACTTCAAATTGAGAAACATTGGCTGAAATGTACCATCCTTATAACAATAGAAGCTTTGTAAACTTACACATTGCTCATGAATCCCATCAGGGTCTTCAGACAGGCAATGTCGTCCCTGATGTCATTATCAATGAGAGCTTTTGAACAAAAGAGAAGTTGCTTTGATTTGGTTTAATTTCTTTAGTTCTGAAATGGTTCAGTCCGGCGTGTCATTTTTTGGAGGATCTATTGACAGAAATGAATTATAATAAACATAGCTATCTATGTCTTCAGAGGTGTATAAAGACCTTACATAATGAAACTTTATGTTTTTATTGCCTAAGAATAAGCTATTTCTATCCTCTTAGATGGAATTCACCATGTTGTTTCTACAGTAGCCCTAAAAGGACTAACTGCTCTACAGAGCGTGTAAATAAGTTATATCCTTCGAGAAAGAAGCGAAAACGTGCCGTCATCTTAAAAGTCCTTCAAAGTGAGGGGTGGAGTGAGCCATTGTTTGCAATACGCAAACTCACCACTAGATGTCACTACATTTCGTGGACTGGATCTTTAATAAGAACCTGTCCTTCTCTATATCTTCATGAAATCGTTTTTATTTTAATTCGAGGTACTCACCGTCGCAGTTCATGCGGCAGATGTTCATCGTCTGGTTCGATCCAGAATCGCACGCCACACTATCGCTCAGCTGAAAGATGCCGTACAGGTTCATTGTGGTACCAGGTGAAATGCCTGAACTACCAGCAGGGGGCATGTCATGACCTCGTCCTGGTGCCCGAGGAGGGGATCGTTTTCCTCTTGATTTACGACCTGGACGTCCATCATATGAGTCACCTCGTTTTCCACCTGGAGGTCCCCCATGTGAGTCACCTGGTTTTCCACCTGGACATTCCTCATGTGAGTCCCCGGGTCTTCCACCTGGACGTTCCTCATGTGAGTCACCTGGTCTTTCTCCTGGTTTTTGATGTGGGCCATTTGGTTTTGATGAGTTTTGGCTAGGGGTTGGTAACTGGATTGTGGTGACAAGGTTGGTGTTAACCTTGACGTGCGTTCTACCGCACAGACAACTGAAATACAGAAAGACAATTAGACTGTGAGGCTTCAATTATTTACACTTGTACAACGTTCAGAACACAATTAGCAACATGACCCAACATGACCCTCACGTCTGGCGATGAGCTCTCCAGTCAGGTTTCCAGTCATATTTCCAGGAATTCTTTGAGTCATGTTTCCGGTCCTATTTGCAGGTGTGTCTTGAGTCATGTTTCCGGTCCTATTTGCAGGTGTGTCTTGAGTCATGTTTCCGGTCATGTTTGCTCCAAAAGCCGTATCCAGCTGAGCTTTCAGGTCACATTTACTCACAATTCGTGCCTCGTTCATATGGACGCCAGCAGAACCAGAGCCAACACGCCCAACATCTTCAGCATCTTTTTCTATGATATGTAAATTATAGATAGTAGCCTAAGTAAATCCACAATGTAGAAATCTATAGAACCAAACCAGATGAACAGTTTAACCTACGTTGCACTGCATAAAAAGGAAGAAACCTGATGTTCACATCCAATCTTAATGCTTTCCAGATCAGGAATCCGACACCTTGTTTTAACTTCCCAATTCCCAAAAGTACTAAATCGCACATACCACACAAGGAGTTCACTGAAACAAAGCATAATTGGCTCGTAAAGGCATAGTTCACACATACAGTTAATGAAAAATTCAAAGTATAGGTTGAATACCTGTAACTGTGTTATCTGCAGATGTCGCCTTCCACCATCCGCTGTGTGTTGAATGGGTGACCAAAGGGTTTTTATAGTTATGAACGACGTCATGATGTCATCAAAACACTCCCTAAACCTGTTCATTAATGTCTGCATGACTGAAATGCGGCACAGACAGAACATACAGTCCCTCATTCTTTCCAAACATTGCAATATACGGTGTTTTTTCTGAGATTTAATATCATTCAGACACTATTGTATGAAGCTCATTAATTTTCCACATCATTTCTATGGTGTTTTGAAACGCTGACAGTGTAAGACGGCTTTTGTTATGTTTATGTATCATTTAAGTAGCTTATATGTTTTACCCATGTACTACACAGAAACAAAAATCTACGTACTAAAATCCTTAGAATGACAATATATATTCATAAGTTGTATGAACAAACATTGAGCAATGTTGCTAATTTGCAGTCAGGTTCCCAGGATGCACTGCAGCTTTAACATATGATGTGGTTAGTTTTGCCAGTGTATTGTTCTGTCGTCTTGTAACTTTGTGCCATTATGTTGTCTCTGTTTTGTGTTGTAACTTCATTTTCATCTTTGTTGTTGCCCATAAAAAATAAAAATCATAAATGACATCTCTTTATCTCAGATATTTCTCCTGTAGACATCGGTGATATTAAATGGGGAGCACAAGGAAACTTCAAGTTTGCCTTAACATTTACATCTCCTTAATCTCAGATGTGTCTCCTGAGACTATGAAGTATAATCTCATAGTCCTGAGACTATGAAGCTAAAGTATTAAATAATTGTAAACAAATAGCACCTTGTAAAGTGTTACCAAAATTATTTACATTTTATTGCTGCTTTTTGTTAAATTACTGAAACTTCTTTTCATATAACTTAACTGCTTATTAATATAAACATAAATTAAATGAATAAATAAACTTGTCAATGCAACAGAGTTCAAATTGTATGATTTCTCAACAGGACCATTGTAATACGATTGAATGCCATTGGGTGCCAAACTGAATTCTTCAAATATAATCTCAACCAAATAATTCACATGGTTTGTGTTGGATTGTTGCTTAAAGATACTTTATACTTTATATTAAATCCATTAAATATTAGTGTGGAGCATTAATATCTAATTTGTTACACTTTGACTTTTGTTTTAAATTTGGAGCATTACATTTTTATGTTCACCCAACATATAGTACATGGTTAAAGGGAAAACATTGTGCACATGTGTCTAGGATAGGAGACCACACACATAGACACACAATAATAAATCATGGCGGACACAAATTAAGTCCTGAAACAATGGCTTTTCATGACGTAAAGATTGTTTAAAGAACATTGGAGCCCTTTGACAACATGGTTTAGGAAAGAACATTGTTCAGACGTGCCAGATTACAGGAAGTAAAAAGAGTTCTGAAGAATCTGAGTTATTTTTCACATTTCTGATACATCATCATTAACAATCTGTCGCCACAATTATGTCTGTTTAGTTCACAACAAAGCACTTCAATTGCATTTCAATGCAGTTTTACCTTGTGAATTCTGTGTTTCATTGAATTATTCTTTTAAAAAGTTAATCCAAATATATTGGACATAGGTGGAACAGATCCGGAGAAGGTGCGCGAGAGAGATTTTTTACCTTTTTTGGATGGTACCACAAGAAGCCGTTCGTTTGCAGAGCGTAGGGATCTGGCGGGTACCTATGTCTGTATTGGCGACTTAAGTGCCGAACCAGTGGTGGTCTTGTAGGCCAGGAGCAGAGTTTTGAATTTGATGCGAGCAACTATAGGTAGCCAATGTAGCTTAATGAATAGAGGAGTGACGTGTGCTCTCTTCGGTTCATTAAAGATAACTCTTGCCACAGCATTCTGGATCATCTTTAGAGGTTTGGTTGTGCAAGCTGGAAGTCCACCCAGTGTGCATTGCAGTAGTCCAGTCTGGACAGGACCAGAGCCTGTACTAGGACTTGCGTGAAATGCTCTCATAGGAAGGGTCTAATTTTCCTAATATTGTAGAGGATGAATCTACAGGACCGTGCGGTGCTGGCAACTTGATCTGTGAAGTTGAGCGGATTATCGATCACCACTCCCAGGTTTCTTGCCTTTCTGGAAGATGTGAAGGTTGATGAGCCCAGTTGAATGGAGAGGTTGTGATGAGTCTTTGTATCAGCCGGGATTACAAGCAGTTCTGTTTTTGAAAGGTTCAGCTGCAGGTGATGGCCATTCATCGAGAGCGAGATGTCGGCTAGAAACGCTGAGATGCGTGCAGAAACAGTCGGATCGTCTGGGCGAAAATACAGGTAGAGCTGTGTATCATCCGCATAGCAGTGATAGGAAAAACCATGTTTCCGAATGACAGAGTCTAGGGATGTCATGTATACAGAGAATAGCAACGGACCAAGCACTGAGCCCTGAGGCACACCTGTGTCGAGATGTTGGGACTCAGACACCTCATCTCTACAAGATACCCCAAAGGACCTACCCGAGAGGTAAGACCTGATCCATTGTAGCACCAATCCGGAGACCCCCATAGCCTTGAGGGTGGACAGGAGGATGTGATGGTTAACGGTGTCAAAGGCTGCAGATAGATCTAGTAGGATGAGAACAGATGAGCTAGAGGAAGCTCTTTCCAGTCTCAGGGCTTCAATGACAGAGAACAGCCCAGTTTCAGTGGAATGACCGCTCTTGAAACCAGACTGGTTGCGGTCTAGGAGGTTGTTCTGGGTGAGAAAGGATGAGAGCTGGTTACATACAACACGTTCTAGAGTTTTCGCAACGAAGGGGAGGAGGGATACCGGTCTGTAATTTTCTAACAGTGCAGGATTAAGAGTCGTTTTTTTAGTAGTGGGTTAATACGGGCCTCTTTAAAGAGTGTAGGAAATGTACCAGTGGTGAGAGACG
Source organism: Triplophysa tibetana (assembly GCA_008369825.1). Lineage (NCBI taxonomy): Eukaryota > Metazoa > Chordata > Actinopteri > Cypriniformes > Nemacheilidae > Triplophysa > Triplophysa tibetana. The sequence goes on along the minus strand of CM017896.1, from coordinate 10,108,133 downwards.
AGTTGATAATGTGGGTCAGAGAGGGAACAACCGATGGGGAAATGGCCTGGTGGAGATGAGTGGGGATGGGATCTAGGAGGCAGGTAGTCGGGTGGTTAGAAGAAATGACCTTGGAAACGTCCTCTTCAGATAGGAGACAGAACGAGGGGAGCAAGCATGTTTCTGGGGATTGGGCATGGTCAAGAGACTGTGGAGCAGAGAATTGATTGATGATGGTGGTCGTTTTCTTTACAAAGAACAACGCAAAATCGTCAGCTGTTAAGTCCGATGGAGGAGAGGGAGTAGGCGGGCAAAGAAGAGCAGAAAAGGTTTTAAAGAGAGTACGAGGGTCAGGCGAGGAGTTAATTTTAGCGTGGTAGTACTGGGTTTTCGCAGAGGAGACATCCGCAGAGAAGGAAGAGAGAATGGACTGATAGAGAGAGAGGTCGGTAGGTCGGTTTTGATTTGCGCCACTTTCTCTCAGCAGACCTGAGGGAGATGCCATGCTCACGGAGAACATCAGATAACCAGGGGGCAGAAGGAGATGCAGGAGATGGCCTAGATCTAAGAGGGCATAAGATGTCTAAGCAGGAGGTTAGTGTGGAGCAAAGGGTGTGGGTGGCGGTGTTAGCATCAAGGAGAGAGAACTGTTTACGGGGTGGGAAAGTAGCAGAGACTGCAGAGGATAAGCGGGAGGGAGAGAGTGATCATTGGTTGCATCGGAATGTGACCAGTGGGGAAGCATGTGTAGTATCTGGAGGAGTTAAGTCGAGATCAAGAGTGATGAGGAAATGATCCGACGTGTGCAGCGGGGTGACCTGGGAGTGATGGGTGAAGCAATAGCATGTGTAGATAAGATCAAGTTGATTACCAGATTTATAGGTTGCTGAAGTGGGGACTCGCTTGAGGTCAAACGACGCAGTCAGGTTGTTGAAGTCAGCGGCCTGTGGTTTTTCCAGGTGGATGTTGAAGTCTCCAAGTACCACCAGAGGAGAACCATCCTCGGGGAAAGATGACAGAAGCGCATACCCACTCCTCCAAGAACTCCTTCACATGAAATTTTAATTTATTACAGGAATCTTGTGTGTCCAATTCACCTATTTCTTAAATAATGACTGTAAATAAATAATTGGATGAATTTATTTTAGGGCTGTCAGACACTTAATCACATAAATGTTTGTGTTTAGATAATATACAATATGTCTGTGTACAGTGCATGTTCATTTTGAATTGAAAAATACATAATCATACATGCATATATAGTATTTAAGATTTTTGTTTTACATTAAAATGAATAAACATTATATATAATTGAAATAACTGGTAATTTTAATAAAATACATTATGTTGTAGAAATATATTATATGGCGGTGTAATGAGGTGAATCCTGGCATTTGTTAACAAATTGTTCAGCCCTCTCAACAATCTACAATTAAGTCCTACTCTGTGAATCCTCTTGCAGCCCAAGACATGAAAATGTAGAAAATAACACAAAGTTAAAATTAAAAAATGTACAAAAGTACAACAAAACGGATTATATGTGTGTAACCTGAACGAACCGCACCGCTCGAAGAGGGCCTCGAGCGGGTCGGCTAGGCATGGGAGTCGAGCACTCTAGCGAGAAGGGTAAAGACCACAGTTTCTAGCATCTGTCGCTAGAGCGTCCTTGATGGCGGGGAGTGAGGTTTACATACTGCACAGCACTTTCCAAGCTTGCCTCTGTTACATCTGCAAGTGTGTGCATATACATTTTGAATGTGCAGTCACTATGGTTTAAACATGTAAACAAACAATATATACCTTTATGTAGTATAGCCTTTATGTAGGCTAATGTATATGCATCCATATAAATGAGTATGCTTTTTGAATAAATTAACAATAATTTGTTTCTCCATTTGTGACCCTACTTAAGCATTTTTAGTTATACACATTTCTTTTTTGATGTGTATAGGACAATAGGGATAAATGTGTGTCCTTTGATTTATTTTTTAATGATCATTAATGCACTGTTATTGTTGTTCTATTGGTTCCCAGTAGTGACCCCCATGCTTTCCAGTTATGTGTTTTTTTTATTAAAACATATTGTGTTCTTAAATGGTGTCAATCTCTTTAAAGTCCCCGTGAACCGGAAGTTGCGATAGTTTTTACTTCCGTATTGTGAGACATTTCCGGAGTGGGGTCTGTCTGCGGAATGCAAGACAGAGGCGTAACTGGGAATGAGCGTAACCTGGTAATGGGTGGAACCTGCAATTGTCCAAATAACACGGAACAACGCGAGATATCAAAATGTCACATTGTCGGGAAGATGTAGGGTCTTATAGAGAGAGCAGTAAGGATATTTTCCCGTGATTAAAGTTTAAATTTAATTTTTTAAGTAATTTTCATGCAATAGTAGGGTAACACACATATAGGTATAGTTTCGTTGACAATATATTAAAACTAGGGCTGTCAACATTAACGCATGCGATTATTTTTAGTGAATGATTGAATGGCTGAAGGAGTAAAGAATGAATGGCTGGGGGAGTGAATGAGTGAAAAAGAATAAACAAATGTATAAAAAAATAATAATCAATTAATAAATGAATGCATTGTGTGTTTCTTAAATACAGATTTGTTAAACTATGCTGAAATATTTAGATTAGATTCATATTTAGATTCAACTTTATTGTCATTAAACATATACAAGTACAGTGTAACGAAATGTAGTTTAGGTCTAACCAGAAGAGCAATTAGCAAGTGCAGATATACAATGTGAATAAATACAGAATACAATATTAGGGAAATACTTTACAATGGGCATGAACTATGAAAATACTTTACAATGGACATGTACTATGAAAATATGACAGTCGGTATGTACTATGAACAATATATACAGAAGGCTATATACTGTGAACATTAATGTACAGGAGGTAATGAACAGATAACAATGTAGACTATACAATAGTGCAAGTGACTTGAGTGTGCATTAGTTACAGACATTAGCTATTAAAGTTACAGTGCAGTAGATGAGTTAATGTGGTTATTAAAGGTACGGGGCAGTACATGATTTAATGCAGTTATTGAAGTTATGGGGCAATACATGAGTAGATGCAGATATACAGTTACAGTGCAGTAGATGAGTTAGTGCAGTTATTGAAGTTACAATGCAGTAGATGCGTTAATGCGGTTATTTAGGTTACAGTGCAGTAGATGAGTTAATGCAGTTATTGAAGTTATAGTGCAATAGATGAGGAGATGCAGTTAGTTATGCGATAGATGCAGTAATGCAATAGATGAGTTACAGTGCAGTAGGTGAGTTAGTGCAGTTATTGAAGCTACAGTGCAGTAGATGAGTTAATGCAGTTATGAAAGTAGTCCATTAGTGCAAATGAGCATTCAGTGTAATATTCCTGGTGTGCAAGTGAGCAGTATAGAGTGCAAATGATGCTGTGTGTGTGTAAACAGTACGGTAGAGCAGATACATGAAGTACTGGTGTGTAAAGTTCAGTCATGCATGGCAGCCCTGTAGTGCAATGTAAATAGTGTAATAGCAGCATTAGAGTTAAAGTTATGAGGGTAGTGGAATCAGTGGGGGGCAGAGTTCAATAGTGAAACAGTTCTGGGAAAAAAGCTGTTTCCTAGTCTGCTGGTTCTTGCCCGGAGGCACCTGAAGCGTCTACCGGAAGGCAGGAGAGTAAACAGTCTATGAGCGGGGTGAGAGGAGTCCTTGAGAATGCTGTGAGCTCGACGCAGACAGCGTTTCTTCTGGATGTCCTCAATGGAAGAGAGTGTAGTCCCTGTGATGCGCTGGGCTGTTTTCACCACCCGCTGCAGTGCCTTGCGCTCAGCAACAGAACAGTTCCCATACCAGACTGTGACACAGTTGGTCAGGATGCTCTCTATCGTGCAGCGATAGAAGTTCACCAGGATAGTTGAAGACAGTTGGTTCTTCTTCAGTGTCCTCAGAAAGAAGAGACGCTGGTGAGCCTTCTTGACCAGGCAGGAGGTGTTGGTGGTCCAGGACAGGTCCTCCGAAATATGGGTCCCCAGGAACTTAAAACTGGAAACACGTTCAACAGCCATCCCGTTAATGTGGATGAGGTCGTGTGTGCCTCCTTTCGCCTTCCTGAAGTCCGCGATGATCTCCTTTGTATTGTAGGTGTTAAGGAGCAGGTTGTTGTTTGAGCACCATGTGGCCAGGTGCCGTACCTCCTCCCTGTAAGCAGTCTCATCCTTGTTGCTGATGAGACCAATCACTGTTGTATCGTCTGCAAACTTGATGAAGGAGTTAGTTCCATTCACAGGCCTGCAGTCGAGTGTGAAAAGGGAGTAGAGAAAGGGGCTCAGTACGCAGCCCTGTGGTACACCAGTGTTGAGGGTGATGGTGGTGGAGGAGATGTGGCCTGACCTAACAAGCTGAGGCCTGTTCGTCAGGAAATCCATAATCCAGTTGCAGGTTGCATTGCAAATGCCTAGGTTTCCAAGTTTGATGATTAGCTTGGAAGGGATGACGGTATTGAATGCAGAACTGAAGTCTACAAACAGCATGCGTGCATAAGTTTCTCTAAGTTAGAACTCTAACGTCTTCAGAAATTGTGTATAACAAACGTAACCTTTTTCATTTATTTGTTTATTAAACTGAATTTGTGTCACATATTAACTGTGATATAATGTAGTGATGAAGTGTTGTATGGTGGAGGTGGCCAGCAGAGGCAGTATTTTACTATCATGTCATTCTGTTCTCCTTTGCAACCTTGAAGAGTGTTCCTGGTGGAAGTCGCGTGTTGGACGTCACAGATGGTCGTATGTTCCACATGTAAATAAACCCAGAATTAATATTTCCTTCCTGTCTCGTAATGGTGTGTCACAAAGAATATCACGCATACATCTGGAGAAGAAAAGCAAATAAAAACTGCTTCTGGTACGGAGCGAGTAGTAACACCAGTAAAGGGCGGAGTCTACTTGCGTTACACAAAATTAATATATAGGCCAAATGATGCGTCGCTGAATTAATTAAACTAAACAGTTAATAATACATTATAAATGATTAATAAAGAATTGCTTAAATCTAAAAACAAGTTGCTGTTTGTCTTTGTTAATAATTATAGTGTCCTAAGGAAACAGTCGTGACTTTAGTTTCGCGTTTGTATCAGTGCACACACTTGCTCTGCTGTCAAAAATATCTACTTTTTCCGTCACAAACCAGTACATACTATTAAGGCATAAAATTAAAAAAGGTGATCTTGCCGACATCTCATTTTTGATACCTCACGTTGTTCCGTGTGATTTCGACCATTACAGATTCCACCCATTACAAGTTACGCCTCTCTCTTGCACTCCACAGACAGACACTATTGGATTTCCGAGTAAAAAGGAATTTCAATGGAGAAAATTAGTGGGCGGGCCTTGCATTTTTTCACTGTTTAATTTACATCAGTTGAGATTGGATAGTTATTTCTGGACGGAAGTGCGTTGTCAGATTTTAATTGAAGATTATGAGGGTATTTTAAAAAGAAACGTTGATATGCTACAATATTTCATGAAAAAATAAAAATCATAATTTTGGGACTTTTAAGAGTCAGAAGGTTGATACAAAAGCACTCGACAAATGTATGTTGTGTAACCAAAAAAACCGTTTTCTTACATATTAATTATTTATTAAATAGGTGTAGAAGTTGGCCTATGTAGACAGTTTTACGCACACAGTCCTCTATTAAGTTTAGTATGAGTCTGTTAAAAAGCATCCAGGTCCCACCACCATCATAATGACACTAACCATTTTAATAAAATGCAACTTGCTATTGAAATCTTGAGACTGTTGGGCTTTTAAAGTGACAGTGTGAGATAATGTTAGACAGCCTGGGCATACGTCTCTGTAGTTCACAAATCAGAAAAGTGAAATTGGGACGTTAAGTTTGACGAATCTGGGAATGCTGGGACGCTGGATGTTTAAGCACACTCAGCAAAGTACTAAGAGGCGAAAACATCCCGACACTCCTTCACCAACAGGGTATCCAGCCTATGACACACGTTAGTTAGTAAGTTAGTAAGTTAGTTAGTTAGTTATGAACATTAGTCTGTTGCTTACTTTACATCACAGATACAAATGATGTTTTGCACTTACTTCTGAGGCAATGGAGGACTGTCAGACAGTTGCCCTATGGTGCCAGCTTTCCTGTTAAAGGGGAAAATGCAGAAATTAAAGTCACTGTGTGTGTTTGTGTTTTAGTGTTTGTGTGAGTGTGTACTTACATGGTGCTGATCAGGGTCTTGAGGCAGGTGATGTCATCGGTGTTGTTATCATCAACCAAAGCTTTTAGAAAAAACAAAACAACAATATTTGATTGGCTAAAGAGTTCATTCAAGTTTCTAAATGTGACCATAAACTGTAGTTGATCCTGAATGATCTGTAAATTAATGGTAATATCGCATCCAACATCATCACACTTGAACTCACCAGAGCAGTTCATCTGGCAAAGGTTGAGAGATGGCACAACTTCGGAATCACAGCCCAACTTGTCATTGAGCTGAAACACTCCGTACTGGTGCCAGACGGCAGGACGCTTTTGGTCCATTTCCTGGGGTGGAGCTTGAGGCTCGCCCTGAGATTGAACTGGCCGCTAACCCCGGGGTGGAGCTTGAGGCTGATCCTGGTAGTGAACTAGAACCTGAACCTGGGGTGGAGTTTGAGACTGATACTGGTATTGAACTGGACGCTGACCCCGGGGTGGACCTTGAGGCTGATTCTGAGATTGAACTGGAATCTGACCCTGGGGTGGATTTTGAGGCTGATTCTGGGATTGAACTGGGGGCTGACCCAGGGTTGGAGCTTGACGCTGGAGAGAAGCATTAAGTGGAACCTGGGGTGGGGGTGGAGCTAGAGCTGGAGCCTGAAATGAATCTTGGGGAGAATCCTGTTCAGATGCGGGATCGTCAAGTTTCCTAGTGATAAATTTAACTAAATGGGCGCTGAAGCCTGAGGTGTTGGCCCTGCAGACAACTGAAAGAAAGAAACAGTGAAAAAGAAATTGATTGGTCTTTCATCAGCACATCGTGTGACATTCTAGAGGAATAGAAAAGACTACAGAGAGCTGAAGGAGTGGACGAACTGTTACTCACGTTTGGCGATGAGATCTTCCACAGTCATGTTATCTGGCACCACCTGAAACTCATTCTGTTTCATTCTGTTTCCATGCATATATTCAGATACATTATTCTTTCTCTGTGCCCTGTTGTGCTTTTATGATTATATTATACTGTAATTATTTAAATATACTGTCATTCAAGTATGTTGGTGGTTAATGAATTACACTATATATAATCATTAAACAGAATGAACTTCATCTGGCTAACTCAGATCCTGATACCCCTGCTCTTATGCAAAGAAAATATATTTTTCTGTATATTAACTGCCAATATATTAAATCGTTCAATATACAGTATTTGAAAACGTGTGAACAGTACATTGTATTATTGTTAATATATAACAATATTACAATATATTAAATAATACATAGGCTAAGGAATTTCCACTTTTTATGTATGAAAATATAAGCACTTGGTTGCAATATGTTTTATTTGATAAAGTGTATGATATTTTACAACATATTACCAACATATTTTTGTGTCCATTAAGGAAGATGTATGATAGAGAATTGTTTATAGGCATAATGAACAAACAACAAATTAGTAGTATTTCGGTTGTTCGAATTTTATGATAAATGGTTTTGATAAACAGCATAAGTACTCAGTAAATTAAGATACTGAAAAAATCCATACATGGAGAGAGTCATTTTGTTTTGCAAAATTATCACACCAAAAGCATAATTAGCTTAAAAATCATTTATAACTCGCAATATGAATGTTATAAAAAGTAGAATTTTTTTATTAAAAGTTGAATATTTATCAAAGACTCAACTGCTTTATAATTTATTAAAGCTAATATGGCAGCAGATTAATAGTTTTATTAGTAAACATAATATCCATGAATTTTTGTAATTTTTCTAAAAGTATGAAGGCATTATAGTATGGTACAGAAACGTTCACAGCATCTCTTATTTCTGGGTAACGTCTCAGAGTGTTTGTGTGTTTCTGTGTCATTTTCAATATTCACCGAGACATCACTGTTATAAAAAGTAGATGGTGGTTCTATGTCAATGCAAATCTCAGAATCATAATACTGCAAAGGCAAAGGGGAAGCCCGCTGATCTAATTTAGGGACCCACAGACGAAGTTCTGGGTTGTAGTACCACACATGGCTCACTGGATTATTTGTCGGCACAATTTGCTTTGGTGTACGATACGTCGTGTCCCTCAGAAAGTCATTAATACTCTCATATGCTTTGATCAGCCAGATGAGGGTCCTGGTGATGTGAAACGTGGCGCTTGGATCATAATTTGACTTATCCTTGTGTGTGGTCACATAAACCTTCCCAAACTTATTCTCTCCGGGATAGCACACGATGATGCGATCTGCATTGCTGTTGTCCTCAATGCGGCGAGTGTTGTCTTCCCTAACATAATCTGGCAACATAAAGGCTCCTGGCGAATTCAGATTGCCAACCACGTAGTAGTGAAACTTCACATCCGGAAGAAGTTTCACACTGGGTCGGTTGCATCTGTTTGCAAAAAAGTGAAATCCAAAATCTCCTCCTGTGGGGTCACACAGCAGGATCATGTCGTCATTCCATGCATCAGAAATGCATTCATCCGCAAACCAATACAAGAGTTTGAGTCCATGTCGGGGCCATGGCTGACCGAATCCAGACTCCTGCAGCTCAGATATGTCTTTGATTCTTCTCACCATCGTCTTTAGGTAGTGGACTGAAGATTGTTAACATAATATCCACTCAGTTTTACATTTGTGTATAATTTTAGAGGAAATCAAAACTGAGACAGCTTCAGAAGTATCTCTGCATTGTTTTTTTACAGTGGTGGAGTATGTGCAATACTTTCACAGTAATAGTTTGGAAAAAACACATCTTTTTGTTAAATGTCATAACCGTAAAATGTAAAGAAACAATAAGGAGGGTTACATACCTTTGCTTTGTGTTCCTACAGATTCATTTTATTAGCAGGAATGTTGTGTGTCAGCGTTTACGCAGAAAAGGAAGGAGATATAAAGGAAGGAGATATAAGGTCAATAGCTGGGAAACAGAAACTTTGGCTGACTGGTGACTTGTGTGGGAGAGTCTAAACACAATCAGATGACACACTTGGCAATGACTGCACTATGAACCTTGTCATAAAAACTATCAAGAACAAGTGTTATTGCATATATTGATACATATTGGTGAATGTTGAACATTAACTTTTTTTCTAAATGTGCACATTATTATTATTAGGTGGATTTCATATGAACACTTCACACAACACTACTTAGCAGTAAATGCCTTGCAGAAATACACCTCATCGAATTTTTTTTTAATTGCGATTATCTGTTCATTATAAAGTATTTTTGACAGTATTTTATTTGAAAGGCAAAGTCGATTTTTCATATTTTAAATATTTATTCACAATTCAAAGGGAAAGTTCATCCAAAAAGAATACTTTTTTTCAATCATGCCCTCATGTTATTCCAAACCTGTATGACTTTCTTTCTTCTGCAGAACACACATGAAATTTCAATAACCAAACAACACTGGCCCCCATTGACCTCCTTTGTACTGTATGTATGTCTTTAAAACAACACAAGAGATACTGAGAACAAGGATGATGCTTTTCGTAATCCCCACTAAGAATTCTGCATAACATCTTTTGTAATCTGTGAAAGAAATGCCAAATGGGATTATATGCTAGTGGCATATTTTTTTTTTTTTTTATTCTTTTTTGATTTACTGACATTCTGAAAATGACAAACTTGATTTTTTGACAAACAGTTAGTTAAGTGGTTTGTTAAAATGATGGATTATTTACTTACTTTGGAGTAGCACTGAGTGCATCGCATTTAAACCTAAATTTTGTTAAATATTTTTAAGAGGTTAAATTAAATGCAACACACATGACAATGCAAACATAAGAAAACATTTTACTGATTAGATGATTGAATTACATGATTTTGTGATGTAACAGTATTAGAGAGGGTGATTAATATATTTAAAGGCAAACTGCGGGGTCTCGGGTCTGAGCACTTGTTTGTTTTGTTTCAGCCTGACAGCTCTCCATGTGCTCTGTGTCTTCGTGACGGCCTCGCCCTTACGTGTCGGCATTCATTTCCTCATTATTGTTTCACTCCTTTCACCTGGGTTGGCTCTGGTTTTCCCTCTCCCCTCCTAGTTTCATATTCTCTGCCGTGATTTGTTTCCTTTTTAAATCCTCTTGTACCTCCGTCCTGAGTCAGATCGTCAGTGTTATTTCCGGCGACAAGGCCTCTGCCTCTATTGTGGCAAGGCAGGTCACTTCGCTGTCCGCCGTCCGATGTGCGGTAAAAGCTGAGGCCCACTCAGAGAGTCCTAGTGGGCGCAATTACACCTTTAACTCCTCCGTCTCCGTCGATTTCATGCCATGTGACCTCTATATATAAATAAGTCACAAATTGTAAATGCCAAAAAGGTATCATCATTGCTTTGGCAGTTCAATCTTGCCAGCAAAGTGGCATTGGTTCTCCTCCACCCACTCACAAGCCGGATGAATATTTATCATGACCGCCGAGTGCTTTGTGCAATATAAGAAATTCCAATACTAATGTAATTAAACAAGTGCTGCTCATCCAAGGTATAAGTAAAGTAATACATCAAGATGTCCTCTACATACAGAGATTCTTAGTGTTTGGATCATCTTAATGATATCTGACTCAAGTGGAAGGAGTTCTGTTTCATCTGGTTTTGCTAGATTTCTTTCTTGGGCAACTGGCTATGGGATTTGAGTGTGGAAAGTGACAGACATTACATTTATATTATATTATATTAAGAAATGTTTGTAGTTAGCACACAACAAGACAACTGTACACCAATTATAAGACCACTTACCATCAACTTGAAGACCCACAATCAATTCCTTCCAACTGAAGTGATGCACAAATACATTCAGAATGTAGCTGTCATCTCATGACTCTGCCTCTTCATGTCATGTCTTTCTTGATCTTCTGGCAGAGTCATGGCAAAGCCTTGGGCTTTATGTGGAGAGAGACATTTGATTTGTGCCAAAGGGCCTGGGTTAAGTTGTGCCAGTTTTTAAGTTGCCTGTTTAGAATGGGATGTTTAAAAATTCCCTTACGAAAATTAACCATAGTTTTTGTTGTGGTACAAGTGTAGCAACCATGTTTTTTTGGTGCATTGATTACTTATGGCAAAGACGTGATTTTTACTACAGTAACCATCGTCTTCTATGTTTTTTTACAAAAACATGTTATTTTGTGATAACCATTGTTTTACTACAGTAACCATATTTTATTTGTTTTAACCGTCATAAAGCCATTAAAAAATAAAATAAAAAATACATTTTCGTAAGGGTTAGTCTAGTCACTTTATTCTTATATGTTACATCATTGACAGACAGCGTTCTATGCATGTCAAAAGCCATCTATTGCCAAAGCCTTTTTTCCTGAATTGATTCTCAAATATCATACATTGTGTATTTAAGATTTTTGTGTTTTCCCAAAAACTACAAAATATGACTAATTTCAACAGTTTAATGCGGTGACGATATCTAAATAAAACTTAAAAAAGTAATTTTATATTGAATTTGTTTTGCTTTCATATAGCAATACAGTTCTAAACATTAAAATTTACTCCGAAGTATCCTCCCCAGTGGCACAACTTACCCCGCACTAGGATCAAGTTGTGCCACAAGATCACTTTTCCCAAAAAGCTATATTAATGAAACAATTTATTTCAGATCCAAAGTTATTGTTCTCTGGGATGCACCTCATCCTGAAATATATGCACATTCTTAAGTTGAAGGCATTACTGTCATGGCCTCACTTTAAAGTCACTTTGAGTAAAACTGGCACAACTCACCACAGTTTCCCCTATGAGTATGGTATAAAATACATCAGTGTGCTATACACCATCTTTTAAGGAATGAAATGAGATACATTTAGATATGAAACATGAAAGGATTATATGTACATTATTAGTGCTTTTAATATACTGTGTGTCAAAAATGTTGATTGATTTATGTCCGACTATCAAAGTTTTTGTCAACCAGTCACTCAGACAGAGACTTTTATGGCCTGTCAACCCTGATGACAGTTCTATTTTACGACTGTTGTTGGGGTAACCTCTGACCCCAACCCTTCCTTCAGTGGGTCTAAAGACCTATACCCCCTCATCACTCCCTTATTAAAAAAGGTGTGTATTCATCTTGTTTGCTTTTACTATATGCCATTTTTGTAAGTTGTTTTTAAAATAGAGTGAGATAATATAGATGTTGTATGTAGGTTTTTCTTTAGAGTGTTGCTTCCTTGCTTATGGCTTTAAGCATGCAAATGATCGAATTGAGACTTGAGACTTGCAATCTTCTCAAAGTGTGGCTGTTCCCCTACTATCCCAGGCAAGTCATTTGATCAGTCAATCAAAGTAAGCTGGGGATTTTTTTGATCTGTCAGTCTTGTTTGACAGTTTATATTTTAGGACTTTTGTTGTTGTAGGCCTATCCCTGCAAGGAGTTTTCATCATGCTGGCATCATGGCACTGTGATGTTCTCACGTCCCAGTTTAAACCTGACATTTGTGTTTTTAATTTGAGAGAGATGATGGTTGTGTGTTGTTTCATCTAAGAGTGATTTGGTACCAATAGTTTAAGATTTTATTTGATAAATGATTAAAAGCGATTGGGTCACCATTTTATCATTGTGTCATAACTTTATCTTTTTGATTCAATGACATGGCCTGCCATGTTCTTCCTGGTCATGGAGGAATGGGGGATTGTTTTTTGTAAGCACATCGAAGGGGTGCCTATCTGACGAATAGTAATGGTTTGAAGACAATAAACCCCAAAATAGGTTGGCTGTTTCCATCCTGACTGTTTTTCTGGATATGTCTGTGTGTCTACGATCTGGTGACAGAAAATCTTTCATGTTTGCCTTAGTGACTCTTTTTGAAATTTTTGCCATAAAAAAATCAAGCATGTACTAAATCTGGTTCAGGGTTAAACTTTTAAAACCAGGAATAAAAAAAAACTAGTCAATATCTTCATCTTCAATTGTCATAGTTGTACACTGTTTTATTTAATAAATGTTAAGTTTCAGATGATATCTTAAGATCTTCAAGAAGGATGGTGCTATCCCCTATAGTTCTAACAATGGGTTAAAAATACAATTGTTTAGCGCTCCTTTCAAAATTCAAGATCTAATATTGTATTCTTTAAAAAAGAATATTCAAATAACTTCTTGGCATCCTGTTGAGTATAGACTGAGTAACAACAGTGGGGTCTTAAATATAGCTTCTGTTAATAGAGTTGTAGGAAAGGATGTGTTTATGGTAATGGGGCGAATAATTTTTGGGGGACTCAAACACCCCTACATCCACTTTTCACAGCTTAACTCATGAGACTGCCTCAGTCTGAGACTATAGTTTCTTTTTCATTTCAATCCCCTCATCGCTATTATTTAATGTTGTACATCTGATAGCAAAGAAGTCAAAACAGATAGTGTTTCCATTTCACATTGTTTTAAGGGTATATATTTGTAAGTGTTACACAAATGATTAACTGTTTTTTAACGGTTCTCTTCAGATCTAAACTTTACACAAACAAAGTATAAGATGAATCAACTGGGCATGTTTTTTATAATTGTCATTCTTTTCTTGTGTTGAATGCTTTTCACTGAATGTAATTCCCTTTCTGACAGAAACCAATTGAACATATTCAAAAAATAGCAAGAGAAGGCCACACTGCAAGTTTTTTAAGTACCACTGTATTTCCCTGTATGTGTTAAATGCTTTTCCAGACAGATCTGACAATTTGTGTGCTGTGCATTAGTTGCATTAAAGAATATTTTTTATGTTTAAAACATCTAGATTTAAAGTTCTAACAAACATACAAATAAACTTAAAATGGCTTTGCGTGCAGGAAAATAGGCAACTTGTGCAGACAATGTGTCTTGTGAAACGCTGTAAATGGCTATTTAAATGTTTAAAAAACATATCGAGCTACAGAGATAATTTTGAGGGTTTCCGCTTTTTCAAATTGATAAAATCCAATTACACTATACACATATGCACATTATATACACAAGATTAACACATTAGACGTTGAATACACATTAAATATGCAGGTGTACATGTGAACGCGTATGTATAATGGATCCACCATATAGTGCCGATATAGCTATGCAAATGTATAGCTTTTGCATTAGGTGCAAATTAGTCCACGAAATTGTGCAGGGTAAAACGAAGTCTGAGCGTGTGGAGTGTATCAGGTTTTGAGGTTGAGCAGTCTAAAAGCCTGAGGAAAAAAGCTGTCCTTCTGCCAGTTTGTGCAGGACTGGTTGCTCCGGTATAGTGTGCCAAAAGGCAGCAAGGAGAGCAGCCTGTGATTCGGTTGGCCTGAATCACTGATGATCATCTCTCAAAACACGACAGGCAGTTCGCACAATACCTCTGCACCGGTTTCTTTGTTTCTCCTATTCTAGTCAACAATTTTGCTGGGTGTGGGAGTGACATCAATGCATATACTCCTGTTGAAAGACTTAACGGCACTCCCCTACCTTTCAACACGCCCAATTATCCGACCTGCAGATACCCTGTCTCTTAAGTTTCGATTCTTCTGCATTTGAATATAGTTGTGTCTCAAACTCACAAACTCGGGAAGGCAAGACTGATTTTCACTGTTCTTCAAGGAAATATAACAAAATCAACTACAGATTTCTAGAACTGAATCATTTTTAAAACACCTATTTTTTTCAGTCTTCCCCACAAGGTACAATTTAAGTGTGTGTGTTTGAGTGTGTGTGTCATAATATCCTGTTTTGTGCTGGTGCTTGTTTTCTTATGTAGCCTACAGGAGTCTGTGTGGTTTCTGAAAACTTAAAAGCATGTGCTTTGAACTGCTTGTTTCAATTTTGATATTTTATGTTTGTGTGCGCGCAGATACATTGAAATTGTACATATAAAATTAATTATGGGTATTAGTTAAATTTTAAACATTAGTTTAATGACATGATACCTGCTTCTTCTTAATGGTTTATAAAGCACCGTGCAAAATTTACAATCATTCTAATGTTCTAATGCTTTTTGTCATGTCACATCGCTTTCGGTGTAGACACGGTGTAAGGCGATTTTAACTGATTTTAATGGTTATTTTTAGATTGAACATGAGGTTACCCTTTTTTTTTCCTACCTGTCAAATCATTAGGCTATTTAAAAACATATGGAATAATACATTTTAAATATATTACAATAACATATAAGGATTAGCCTTTTATAAACACTTGCTTTCAAAATATGGAAATGTGCATGTGATATAGCTTTCCTGTGGCTCAGTGGTAAGAGCATTGCGTTAACAATGCAAGGTTGTGGGTTCGATCCCAGGGGATTGCAAATACCTGTGTAAAATGTATAGGAGAAAGCAATGTAAGTCGCTTTGGATAAAAGCGTCTGCCAAATGCCTAAATGTAAATGTAAATATAGTTTGCAGCATATTGTTCAGTAAATTCCCTTATATTATATGCATAAAGGTAGTCTTTAGGATGCTTCTATCTGATCATTCTTATTATAAAGCAGACTTGTTATGATTCAATTTGCTTGTGGTAAAAATTCTACTTTAAATAATTTACTGTAATCTTTACATTTTTCCAGACACAAATTTGTCAGAAACATGGTGAGAATCCTGTACAATTTGTCAGAGCTGAGAGATTCCATGTTTGGTCAACCACCTCCCAGACATGGTCTCAGACTACTGTGGTGGTTTGCCAATGAATGTATCCAGATTGACTCTGCAGGCTTTTTAATTGCAATGTGCGACCCAGTAAAAGGGGATTTCGGCTTCAGTCCATATTATAATGGAGACAGACGTCTTCCCTTTATTACTAAATTTCCATTCCATAAGGTGGGCAACCTGAACAAACGTGGCTGCCAACCCAAACAACTGCCTGAATATGTCACAGAAAATTATAAAGGAACTTCAGCTGACAGGAACACAGATCGCATCATTGTTTCCCTTTCTTCATTGTGGAACAGTCAAGAACGCTTTGAAGGCATTTATGTAACTCAGCATTCAGATCAGGCCAATTTCGACCAGAATCACACCTATCAAATAAGCCAAGATCTCATAAAGGACATTAAGAACTTGACCTTGGCAGAATTCCTCAGACAAATGAAGAATGATCCAAATCTAATTCATTATAATCAACATGTCTACAGAAACGTTTCATCATCAACTCCGTCAATACAGGCCTTTCACAATCCAAGATATGCTCAGCAAATGTCATACTCATCTGAGGACTGCAATATGGTAATTCTAGTGCTTTTTTGTTTTCTTGTGCTGATCTTGTGTTTCCTTTTGTCAATTTAGATTATGGTATCTTCTAATCACTGATTCTCGGCTTTGACCCAAAAATGGGTTCAGGTTTATGGAAAGATGGGAATGCAATGCAATTTAATCTTAGAATAGCAATGTGTTTGTGCAGTGAAGCTGCAACTGTGTTGGGTCATTAAAATCTTGTGTGAGGTTTGGGGCATTTAGGATGTCATCTTACTGTTTATTCTTATTATTGTAATTTAATAACGTATCTGCTCTATTGATTGTTGATTTTTGTGCCTTTAAATGTATTAATCACCCTGTGTACAACAGAATAAAATTACAGAATAATGTTATCAATCAACCAATCAATAAAATGTTTTCTTATGTTTGCATTTAATTTAAATGCCATTGAACAACATGTATTTTTACTATGAATGTGGTCTGTTTTATAGAAAGGTAAAAGAAAACAGCTCAATTTTACTCCATAATAAATATTTTCTGCTAAATATTTATGAACTATAACTCATCAATCATCTTAACAAACCACTTAACTGACTACTGTTCAAAATTTAAGCAACAATTAATAAATTTCAGAATGTCCTTAAAACAATTCTGTCATCAGTTAATCGACCTTGCACAGTTTCAGTCCCATTTGGCCTTTGTTTAACAGATAACAAAAGATGTTATGCAGAATTGTTCGAATGGGGGTAAAAATTATAATGTTTTGTAAAAATGTAATTCAAAAAAGTTTTAGATGAGGTGTATGTTTGCCAGTCATTGACTGCTAGCAGTGGTGTGTGAAGTACTCATAATTAAATCAACCCAATAATAAAAACGTGCAATTTCTTTGCAAAAAATAAACAGCGACAAATATGTAAAAATATATGTCGTAACCCTTGGTCTTGCTAGTTTTTATGATAGGGTTCATAGTGCAGTTATTCCCAAGTGTGTCAACAGTCACCAGTCTGTTAAAGTTTCTTTTTTCAAGCTATCGACCATATTTCTCTTTCATGTTCTGTGTAAACAACTCAACTCAACTTTATTTATATAGCGCTTTTTACAATTTTCATTGTTACAAAGCAGCTGTACATGAGACACATCGAATACAAGTAAAAAAACTAAAGGCATATACCTGTAAAAACAAGACAAAGGTGAAAACAACAAAGACAGACATACAAATGCTCCACACACACAATATGCAAACATACATACACACACACACACATTGACAACGACGCACACACACACAGTGAAAGCACACATTGGCGATAAAGGAGAAAGAACCACAGGTCAAATATTAAACGGACTATAAATTCTTATATGCAATATTAATTATGTCTAATTTCTGAATTCTAAAGCAGCCCCCCCGGCCAGGCAGATAGTGCAAAACAATATGCAAACGGTGGTGAGGAACCCAAAACTCCCATCGAGAAAAAAAACCTCAGGAGAACCCAGGCCCAACCAGGGGATTCCAGTTCCCCTCTGGCAAAAGCTGCTGCCTCTGCACAAGCTCAACAGTGCTTGCACAACAAGGCTAAATAAAAATAAAAAATAAACTTAATAAGGTAAATGATAGATTTAAGATTATCATTCACAATCTAATAACATTTGAAATGTTGTAGGAAAATCAAAGTTGCGTCCTTTATCCAGCTCTATCCTCTTAGCTCTTGTCAGGTCACCGCTTCACATTCTCAGCTCTGCCATCGGGTCTGGGCATGAACTGCATCCTGCGGTAACCTTGGAACAAAGAGACAAGACTGGCTGAGAGTAGAGTACTGTTCTGCACTCTTTGATGCAACAAGTACATCATTTGTTATTGGATGTGTTTCTCGTTCCGGTTGATCTAAATAATGCAGCCCTGACACACAACACATACCTGCCAATACAATGAATCGTCTCAGGTTACGACTGTTACACACAACAGTCACACTGCGTCGACGCCAGCAGCGGGACGCATCTGAATTACTGTGTGAAACTAAACGTGCGATCTATCGTTGCGCAGCGGGTTATAGTCGCGCAATGATGACGTCACAGCGACTTCACAAGTGACGCGATACTGGAAAGTATAAATAGGAAGCGAACGCATTGCAAATCAGCTTCTTTAAAAAAGTGTAAGCAAAGGCCCAAGGCACAAGGAGTATGGCAATGAGATGCAGTGTCTCGTTTCCCCATCTCAGGAACTATGGTTACAGTTGTAAAATGAGACATTCCCTTTCGAGGGAACTCCACACTGCGTCAAGGAATGACACTATGGAGAACGAAATGCTCACTACGCCATACTGAATTATGGCTGTCCAAGTGTGAAGGTGTCCACACAAATCTCAGGACATAAGAACCTTGACCCAGGTCAGGAAGAAAGATCTAGACTGTAGAACCTCATAAATGTATGCAGGGAAGACCAACCCGCAGCATCACAAACATCTAGCATAGATGCCCCTAAAAGAAGGGCCTGCGAAGAGGCCATACTCCAAATAGAATGAGCCCTGACTCTAAGAGGTGAAGGCCTTCTGCGCACCTTTTAAGCCAAAGAAATATCCTCCACGACCCATCTACTGATGGTCTGTTTAGAGGCCGGCTGACCTCTACTTCGAGGTCCAAAGCAGACCAACAATTGGTCAGATTTTCTCCACAAAGCAGTCCTTCATGTATACTCCTGCAATGCCCTGACCGGGCATAATAAATATAACCTTTTGTGGTCCGCCAACTTGTGGGGCGGAGAACTAGGGTCCTGGCAACAGTGCGGGGTACCGTCGGGACATATCTCTGTTTAGGGTGAAGAGTAGTCTTGATATTCATAAGGTGAACAGTCTCCACTTAAAGGCATAAAGTTTCCAGGTGGAGGGAGCCCTAAAATTCAGGATGGTCTTAACAACCTCAGTTGAGAGACCTTGGTTCAAATATTCACTATCCTCAGTGAACAAACCCAAGATTTCCACAATTCTGGGCGGGGGTGATATAGCTCCCATTGCTGACCCAGTAGTAGGGTCAGAAGATCTGTGAATCAAACTCTGGCCAGCCAAAAGGGGGCTATTAATAAGAGGCTGACCCATTTCTGTCGGACTCTCTCCAGAACTCCCGGGAGCAGAGTGACTGGGGGAAAGGCATTACTGCGAGAGATACTGCCTCGGCCACGTCTGTACCATGGCATCCAGTCCCATTGGTGCTGGATGAGTCAGTAAAAACTACAGAGGGGAGCTGGAAAGGGCCCGCTGGACAGGGCTTGACACTGGCTGGAAGGCCGATTTGCTTTATTTATTATGCATTCCAATTAATATTTTGATCTTTAATAATAATAAGTCAATAATAACTAGAAAATAGACACTTATTCAATAAAACAAAATAAAAACATGATAACTTTTTTTCTTCTCTAAAAATTAAAAATAAATTTGTGCAAAAAAAATCATTTTTGCAAGGAGTTAAAGCTGTCTTCTTTATTATAACACATGAAGTGTCTCTGACAGATATGCCCTCTGGTGTCCGGAGAAATTCCACCTGTTGCTGTGACAGCCCGAAACTGCAAACAGCAAAGTTTTCTTAGCTTACCAAAAATATAAACCTAAAATAACACTAACGTAAAATTTATGTTCATCATTTGTAGGTAATGTAGAAATTACCTCGTACATTAGTGCTAATAGTTTCGTTAGAACTGCATTTCTTTAATTGCAGATTAGCAATAAACAAAGCCCAAATTTTGTATTTTGATTCTTATGTTTTATAACCACAGAAACAGTAGCCTAAGTAATATTATACACTAAGATGGGTTCAAAGCTCAACGACAGATATCTGTCGGGTGGCCGGAGGGAAGAGCCACAAAAATCGGGCTCTCCTTTTCTTTGAGCATCTCCACGGCTCTCGCTCATGGCAGAAACCTCACTCCTCCCGTGTTTTCGTGTTTTTCGTTCACTTTCAAAGAGTTCTAGGTCTCATGGCAAGGGCTTCCACGGTGATACCTCTGGGATGCCTGCACAAGAGACCGTTTAAGTTGTGGCTCAAAGCCGGGGGTTTTATTCAAGAGCCAACCCCCAGAGGCAGACAAGGGTGACGCGCCATGGGCTTCTCACCCTTACTATGTGGTACAGACCTCGGTTTCTGACTTTAGGTCCCACTCTCGGTCCGTGTTGTCGTCGCAAGGTGCTAACGACAGACGCATCCCTTCTGGGTTGGGGTGCGGTCTTAAATGGCTGTCCAGCCCAAGGGATCTGGAGAGGTCATCTTCTCCATTGGCACATCAATTACCTCGAAATGATGGCTGTATTTCTGGCCCTGAAATACCTCCTCCGGTAGTTACGAGGCTACCACGTCCTAGTGCGGGGGGACAACACTTCAGTAGTCTCGTACATAAATCACCAGGGAGGACTGCGGTCGCGCCACCTGAAAACATTGGCCCAGCAGATTCTGCCCTGGGCAGAGTGCAAATTTCTGTCCCTCAGAGCATTCACATCCCTGGGCATATGAATGTGGGAGCAGACTTGCTGTCCAGACAAGCTGTGACAAACGGGGAATAGAAACTCCACCCCGAAGTAGTCAAATCTGGGAAAGATTTTTCGAAACAGAGGTGGACCTCTTTGCTACATAGGAGACAGCACAACGTCCTCTCTACTTCTCTCTGACTCATCCAGCTCCCCTGGCTCTGGACGCGATGGCCCATACGTGGCCCAGACTGCGTCTTTATGCATTTTTTCCTCCAACAGCTCTGCTCCCGGGAGTCCTGGTGAAGGTCCGTCAACAGGGCTCGCGCCTCTTATTGATGGCTCCCCATTGGCCAACCAGTATCTGGTTCTTGGACCTAGTATCCCTCCTCGACGAATTGCCATGGGCGATCCCAGTCAGGAGAGATCTATTTTCTCAGGCGCATGGGACAGTGTTTCAACCCTATCCTGAGCACTGGAACCTCCATGCCTGGCCCCTAAAGGGCACCAGCTGAGAGATGTCCAGCTTCCGCCTAATGTAGTAGAGACTATTCTAAGTGCTAGGCCTCCCTCCACTAGAAGGAGCTACGCCCTAACATGGAGCGATGTTCACAGATGGTGCATGGTACACCATGCAGACCCAATTACTGCCAGATCGTTTCAGTTTTGGAGTTTCTGCAAGAGAAACTGTCCTCTGTGACAAGCCGCGGTACTCTCAGGGTTTATGTGGCCGCCATTTCGGCTTGCCACGCCCTAATTGATGGGGTTTCTGTGGGAAACACCCTTTAGTCGCCCAATTTGTTGTGGAGCAAGGCGGCTGATGCCTCCTTCTAGAAGGACAGTCCCTCCATAGGACTTAGCGACAGTGCTCGAGGGTCTAGTTAGCGCCCCCTTCGAACCTATGGAGTCAGCGCCTTTCAGGCTTCTGACCTTAAAATGTTTTTTTCTAATGGCAATCACCTCTCTTAAGCGAATTGGAGATTTGCAGGCGCTCTGGACCTCGCCGTCCTGTTTAAATTATGCCCATGGGATGGTCAAAGCTATTCTGCATCCTCACCCCACGTGTTTGCCTAAAGTTCCGTTCTCCATCGTGCATCCGGTTATTCTTGGGGCCTTTTTGCCCTCCGCCGTTCACGACGTCAGAGCAGGAACGATTACACCTACTGTGTCCAGTACGTGCTCTTTAGACTTGCGTCCACCGCACTAGCCAGTGGCGTAAATCAGAGCAACTTTTTATATGCTATGGGGGCCGCAACAAAGGGGCGGCTGCTACCAAGCAAACAATGTCACATTGGGTGAGGGATGCTATTGCTCTGGCGCGGTCAAGCTTCACCTCTAGGAGTCAGAGCTCATTCCATGGGGGGGGTGTGAGAATCTGGATTTCGTCCTGTCCTCTTTAAATACATCATCTGTGTCTAAAGAACATTTGTCTATCATACGTATTCATTCAGATTAGTATAAGCTTCCTTCACCCTAATATGGGCCTTACTTTCCTGTTGTTTAAACCTCGTTGAGAGTCGTACTGACCTGAGTGACTATCGGTCTCCATCTCAAGGCTCCTAATGATATGAAGTGATGTGTTTTGATGCTTAGTACGTAGTTATAATCATATCTGATCGTTCTGAGAGAATGAGACTAAACATCAAGTCTTGTCTTTTTCCACCCTTGTGGTTTTTTATGACACCTCCTTTTAATCTTATAAATATTAGTCCTCATACAAATAAACATTGGACTCTGATTGAACTAGACTCTTGTGTCTGTGTCAAGCTTTGTCTCCTGATCAGTAACTCTGTGTGTTCCGTCGACTACACTTTTCAACCATAGAATAATATTTTGTAGGGGACATTGAGAATTTTACATACCAACAGGCAGGTTTCTTCTTCTATGGCCTTAGCAAGAGGAGTCCCCTTGCAGCAGGTGTGTGATGCGGCGGGCTGGTCCTCTCCGCACACATTTGTTAGATTTTATAGTCTGGATGTCCATGCCACTCCCGGCTCACATGTCCTAGAGTCTACATCCCAGAGTCGTGCCTGAGTCCTCCTCTCGGATT
The DNA here is from genome assembly GCA_008369825.1 of Triplophysa tibetana. Lineage (NCBI taxonomy): Eukaryota > Metazoa > Chordata > Actinopteri > Cypriniformes > Nemacheilidae > Triplophysa > Triplophysa tibetana. The sequence continues at coordinate 10,085,313 of CM017896.1, read as the reverse complement.
GTGCACACACGTCACACAACCTTGGGGGGTCCAGAAACTTCCAGTACGGCGGCGTTGGTATTCTCGTTCCCATAGCGTTTGAAACGCAGCATCGAGTGTAGCTTTTGATAGGGAACGTCTCGGGTTACTTGGCTGTAACCCTGTTCCCTGAAAAAGCGGGAACGAGATGCTGCACCTCAATGCCGCACTGTAGGCGTGCCCGGACGTCCTTTCAGACAAAGTTGGAACCTGATGACGCGTCCGCATTCACGCGTATTTATAACCGGCAGGTGCGGGTGTAATTAGCCACGTCACCTGCCGAGGTTATTTAAAGCCAAAATAATTTTTGCCGTGTTTGACACACGTGCTTCACAACCGGTCGAACAAAGACTGTTCTCCCATAGAGTTTGAAACGCAGCATTTCGTTCCTGCTTTTTCAGGGAACAGGGTTACAGCCAAGTAACCCGAGACGTTTCTCAAGCCTCTTCGTGTTAGATTGTCTGTTTGCCAAGCCTCTTCGTGTTGGATTACATTGTTCCTGTTTATTGTTCTCTTCGTGTTTTTGGACTATTCATTTGATCACAGTTTTTGCCCGGTTTGTTTTGTTCCCCTTGCAGAAAGTATTTCAGTTTTTAGTCTTTTGTTATTTATCGTGCTTCTTCCCCATCTTCTTGTGTTTTAAATAAAGTCTTTTGGTTTTCTGTTTGCCTGCCTTTGGGTTCTGTCCACCAATCCGTTTTGTGTCAGGTTTGTGTTTAAGACACACCTCCAGGGCCGAAGGCAGGAGATTAGAAACTTAAGATGTTCAGAGAGGTTTTTTGCTAAGCTTCTGCCAAATGTAAATGTTACCTGTCTCCAAGACAAAATCAAGTGGATGAATATGAAGTGATATCCAGCCAATTAGTTTGGAAATGATTATGAAATGATTATATTTTTTATGATGGGATGATTAAAAGAACATTTCCATAAGGATTCAGAACAAACAATTCAAGCACATAAATAATATAACTTTTTAGATTTGTACCCTGAAATTATTTTGCACCTTTTTGAATAAACATATTTGTCAGTTTGTGTTCACAGGCCTTTGGTTTTAGATTAGATTATGGTTAATCTATACGGGTAATTGGAATCAAAATAAAATTTGAGAGACATACTATCTACGATTTCGATGACGCCGTCTGATTATAACTTGGCTGATAAGATCTGACCTGTTTATGGTTTTGAATGATCCATATGAGACCTTGACTGATCCGGTAGGTGCAGTTCTCTTTGAAGCCATCTTCATCTGAATGCTGTGTCACATATATTTGCTCAAACCAGACTTTTCTCCGGGATGAATCGACGGAAACAACATTTTGATCTGTATTTCTATCATGATCATCAGAATCATGATTTTGAGTGACAACAGGAGGTAATGTGCCGGGATGGTGTTGATGGTTGCTCAGTGCGCGTGTGTGTATGCGTGTTTGTGTGTATGCAAGATAAGATTAAAACACAACAATCATCACATTTTTAGGACAATTCAGAGAAAAATTGTATCTGCAGATTGAGAAAAACAGATCCTTTTTAAAAGACATTTTTAACTGTTTGCAGTTTTGACTTAGTTGAGAAATGCTGTAGTTACTTTGTTTGACAAGAAAAAAAATCTGGTCTCTAAGTTTTGAACTCAAATTGACAACGAAAAAACATCCATGCAATAGGAGAAACAGGAGAAACTAACACGAGAAACACAGGGGTATAAATACACAAACTAAAGAGGGTTAACAAGACACACAGGGGAGATTTTCAACTGGGAGCCAATGAGCAAAAGGAACTACAACATAACACAGAAAACAGGAACAGAGGGATACAAAATAAAAGTCCTCAACAAGGAAACAAGAGACAGATAAGTTACACGCACAAAACGTGGTCTGTCTGCAAGTATGCTCAGGGAAGAGATTACATGAGCACTTGACGTCCTTTCAAACAAGGATTTGGCAACTGTTGCGTCGTTCGATTCCTTTTTTAGTCTGAAGGGGATCCACTTTTTTTGATCCCTCCTGAACCAGACGAGGTCTACGATGTTATTTACGAAATATTGGTAACGTCTCTGATCAAGTTTAATAACGCTGAATAAGTTGTGATTTGAATCCAGTCGTCCATTGGAAGACTGGAGACAAAATATGGTCCGATTTTTTTCATAAAAAACACAATGTTATTAAATTATTAACAATAACTAAGCGAGAAACAAAGTGAACTGATATACTTTACCTGCTTTACGTGTCACTCAATGATATTATTTATTTCTTTGATAGTGGGTGGAGCGAAGTCTGGAAATGGAAACTAATGCGTAAGGAAAGTGAAACGAAACTTGCAGGATATTGCAATCGAAATTGAAAATCGGACATATTCCAAACCTATGATTTCCTTCATGAAAAGGGAAACAATACTTGTTTCTTGGATTTGGTTGACTTAATTTCATGGAGACAATTCCATTGTTTCTTCACATAATATTAAGGACAGTCTTGTTTTTGAAAGGTGAAGGATACTTTTAATACAGAATAGGACTGTTTATTTTATTTTATGAATAGAAATAAAAATCTTTTTTTATTAAGAATCGTCTTGTTTTTGTGCAAACCAATTTAACAAACTTAAATGATGATAATCAAAAGACTGAATTGTACATGTACTGTTGTAGGATTATTGTTTTGCTGTTTGCTGAGTTCATTCAGCTGTCATTTTTGTCATTACAGTTTAATTTAATTTTTAAAGTGATGTTGTATTTGAGAATATGAGAGGACTGTCAAGAAACAGATACATTAAAAGTGATTCTGTTTTTTTGTGGAATTTTATTTCACCACCACAGATTACCAACATAATATTGAAATAATTCCTTATTTTTTTATTAGTTAATACATTCCATTTGTGGTAAATGAAAAACAAACATGCATATACAGAATTGCACACCACCAGGGGATTTACAAGTTGCCCACCTCATTGAAGAAGTGCTTCTGATTGGGCAACAGATGCTCATCATCTACAACTCTATATTCTGAAACATGTGAAAGCCAAAATCTCCTTCTTTAGGATAGAAATTAGGTTTAATAATTACATAAACGAAACGAAACCAGATTAACAATATCTTCAAGTCACACAAAACAAACAGCCGCACACAAAAATTCAAAGTCCATAATAAAACTGTATGTTATGATGCACCACACACTAATGTCAACTTAAAACAAGAAATTATTCAGTTTTGAAAGCCAAAAAGGGTCCCAATTTACCGATAAAATCAATAAAAAAATCAATTTACCCAATAAAATCCCTATTTAAAGAATGGTACACCACGAGTCATTTTGTGGTGGTGGCGGCTCAACATGACTCTGACTCTGAACACGACTCAGACTCTGATTTGTGTATTGATAGTATATTTGATTAGAGACAGAATTGACATAATGCTCTCGAGTCATGTTTTTGATAATCTGGAGGAGACCCTTGCTGACACGATAGGTTTTGTTGTTGTCGAAGCGTTTCTGGTCGCTGTGTTCGGTGATATACACTCTCTCGATATCGACGCCGTCTATACGCACTATGATGCGATCTTTATTCCTCTCAGCATCCCGATCCTTACTTGCTCTGACATAAGCCGGTAGTTTGTCTGCACCTTGAGCATTCAGGTTCCCCACCTCATAGTGCGGAAGATCGTGAGGAGGCACAATATGGTTGTCGTCGTCGTCCTCAATCCTGTTGAGGAACTTGTGAAAGCCAAAGTCTCCCCTTTGCGGACTGATTTTGCATAAAATATCGTTGTTACTGAACTCTATGCATTCATGAGCAAACCAGTAAAGCAGATGCAAGCCGTGTCTAGGCTGTGGCTGCCCGAACCCACATTTCTTCAGTTGGGACAATTCATTCAGAGTCTCTTTCACCATGATGGATAACTGTGGAAATGAAATGAGAGCACAAGTTACATTTTAAACTATACAATACATGAGTCATGTACTACCGAGCAACGCTTTGACAAAAACGTACTTGTTAAAACCTCCTTGACAAATATTTAGATGCGGCTTATCATGTATCCTTTAAAACAGAAGTTTCACCCGTCTCTTGTAACCTGCATAGAGCTGATCGTAATGTAACTACTGGAGAATGCTCCTGGTAAAGAAAACTGTGCTATAATTGTGTGTTATACATGACACACCCACAAAGACGAATAGCTAGGAAACAGAAACTTATTGAGAAATAACACGCTTACAAATCATTACGAAATGTGTTTCAGATTTAAAGTAAGCAACACACCAGCACTTCATTTTTATAACCAGACGGACTTGAAGTTTTTCATGTTGACTGATTGACCATCATCACTGCAATGTAACGAACTCGATAAAATGCAAACTCGGGAACTGCATTGACGTCACAGCAGATATTGTCTTATATTGGTGACAGATAAATGTGACACTGGAGAACAAAACCAGTCATAAGTGTCAATTCTTCTCATTTGAGATTTTTTTCATCATCTGTTACCTGTATAAATAGCTTTCAATTGATGAATGTTTTGTAAGGATAGGAAACAACTGTTTAAAACTCTGGAGTCTGAGGGTGCAAAATAATTGCCTTTGAATGATATATAGTTACGATAGGAAATTTACAAAATATCTTCATGGAACTTGATTTTTACTTAATGTCCCAATGATTTTTGCCATAAAAAGAAAATCGATAATTTATACTCAGACCATGTTTTTTTGGCTATTACTTATAATGTTCCTGTGCTACTTAAGATTGTTTTTGTGGTACAGGGTCACAAATTGTGACACTAGCTCATAAACAAAGACATGACACCTGGCTGTATGTTGTATGTTTGATTATTTTCCTTTTCCAAACCAGCTTTTATTACATCCTCAGTCTGCACCAGGACAGCAGTCGGGAGTAATTATGTGTCATTACAGAATGACCAGAGGCCCAGATAGAGACACAAATGATATAAAAGGATAAAGAAAACTAGAGAAAATGAGGAAAACATGTACACAATGTGTGCATTTTGTGTCAAAGAAACAAGAAATGTGTTAATTATACACGTAGAGATGTACTAATTGTGTTAAGAGTTTAGAATTTGTTTTTTAAAGTATCGAAAAAATGGTCATAGCAATTCTAAAAAACGGTAAAAATTGTCAAAAATCAAGTTTTTTTAATGTGCATTCCAAATAAAATCAAACTGCAGTTGGGTTGTTTTGATTAAGTAAAATTAACTCGATAAATACACATGGACTAACTTAAAACATAATAAAACCATGATAAAATGGTAATAACAAGATTTTTTTTTTATAAACTCTTCTTGAAAGCATTGTAAAGAAAACTACCTCGGTAACACAGGGGTATAAATACACAAACTAAAGAGGGTTAACAAGACACACAGGGGAGATTTTCAACTGGGAGCCAATGAGCAAAAGGAACTACAACATAACACAGAAAACAGGAACAGAGGGATACAAAATAAAAGTCCTCAACAAGGAAACAAGAGACAGATAAGTTACACGCACAAAACGTGGTCTGTCTGCAAGTATGCTCAGGGAAGAGATTACATGAGCACTTGACGTCCTTTCAAACAAGGATTTGGCAACTGTTGCGTCGTTCGATTCCTTTTTTAGTCTGAAGGGGATCCACTTTTTTTGATCCCTCCTGAACCAGACGAGGTCTACGATGTTATTTACGAAATATTGGTAACGTCTCTGATCAAGTTTAATAACGCTGAATAAGTTGTGATTTGAATCCAGTCGTCCATTGGAAGACTGGAGACAAAATATGGTCCGATTTTTTTCATAAAAAACACAATGTTATTAAATTATTAACAATAACTAAGCGAGAAACAAAGTGAACTGATATACTTTACCTGCTTTACGTGTCACTCAATGATATTATTTATTTCTTTGATAGTGGTTGGAGCGAAGTCTGGAAATGGAAACTAATGCGTAAGGAAAGTGAAACGAAACTTGCAGGATATTGCAATCGAAATTGAAAATCGGACATATTCCAAACCTATGATTTCCTTCATGAAAAGGGAAACAATACTTGTTTCTTGGATTTGGTTGACTTAATTTCATGGAGACAATTCCATTGTTTCTTCACATAATATTAAGGACAGTCTTGTTTTTGAAAGGTGAAGGATACTTTTAATACAGAATAGGACTGTTTATTTTATTTTATGAATAGAAATAAAAATCTTTTTTTATTAAGAATCGTCTTGTTTTTGTGCAAACCAATTTAACAAACTTAAATGATGATAATCAAAAGACTGAATTGTACATGTACTGTTGTAGGATTATTGTTTTGCTGTTTGCTGAGTTCATTCAGCTGTCATTTTTGTCATTACAGTTTAATTTAATTTTTAAAGTGATGTTGTATTTGAGAATATGAGAGGACTGTCAAGAAACAGATACATTAAAAGTGATTCTGTTTTTTTGTGGAATTTTATTTCACCACCACAGATTACCAACATAATATTGAAATAATTCCTTATTTTTTTATTAGTTAATACATTCCATTTGTGGTAAATGAAAAACAAACATGCATATACAGAATTGCACGCCACCAGGGGATTTACAAGTTGCCCACCTCATTGAAGAAGTGCTTCTGATTGGGCAACAGATGCTCATCATCTACAACTCTATATTCTGAAACATGTGAAAGCCAAAATCTCCTTCTTTAGGATAGAAATTAGGTTTAATAATTACATAAACGAAACGAAACCAGATTAACAATATCTTCAAGTCACACAAAACAAACAGCCGCACACAAAAATTCAAAGTCCATAATAAAACTGTATGTTATGATGCACCACACACTAATGTCAACTTAAAACAAGAAATTATTCAGTTTTGAAAGCCAAAAAGGGTCCCAATTTACCGATAAAATCAATAAAAAAATCAATTTACCCAATAAAATCCCTATTTAAAGAATGGTACACCACGAGTCATTTTGTGGTGGTGGCGGCTCAACATGACTCTGACTCTGAACACGACTCAGACTCTGATTTGTGTATTGATAGTATATTTGATTAGAGACAGAATTGACATAATGCTCTCGAGTCATGTTTTTGATAATCTGGAGGAGACCCTTGCTGACACGATAGGTTTTGTTGTTGTCGAAGCGTTTCTGGTCGCTGTGTTCGGTGATATACACTCTCTCGATATCGACGCCGTCTATACGCACTATGATGCGATCTTTATTCCTCTCAGCATCCCGATCCTTACTTGCTCTGACATAAGCCGGTAGTTTGTCTGCACCTTGAGCATTCAGGTTCCCCACCTCATAGTGCGGAAGATCGTGAGGAGGCACAATATGGTTGTCGTCGTCGTCCTCAATCCTGTTGAGGAACTTGTGAAAGCCAAAGTCTCCCCTTTGCGGACTGATTTTGCATAAAATATCGTTGTTACTGAACTCTATGCATTCATGAGCAAACCAGTAAAGCAGATGCAAGCCGTGTCTAGGCTGTGGCTGCCCGAACCCACATTTCTTCAGTTGGGACAATTCATTCAGAGTCTCTTTCACCATGATGGATAACTGTGGAAATGAAATGAGAGCACAAGTTACATTTTAAACTATACAATACATGAGTCATGTACTACCGAGCAACGCTTTGACAAAAACGTACTTGTTAAAACCTCCTTGACAAATATTTAGATGCGGCTTATCATGTATCCTTTAAAACAGAAGTTTCACCCGTCTCTTGTAACCTGCATAGAGCTGATCGTAATGTAACTACTGGAGAATGCTCCTGGTAAAGAAAACTGTGCTATAATTGTGTGTTATACATGACACACCCACAAAGACGAATAGCTAGGAAACAGAAACTTATTGAGAAATAACACGCTTACAAATCATTACGAAATGTGTTTCAGATTTAAAGTAAGCAACACACCAGCACTTCATTTTTATAACCAGACGGACTTGAAGTTTTTCATGTTGACTGATTGACCATCATCACTGCAATGTAACGAAATCGATAAAATGCAAACTCGGGAACTGCATTGACGTCACAGCAGATATTGTCTTATATTGGTGACAGATAAATGTGACACTGGAGAACAAAACCAGTCATAAGTGTCAATTCTTCTCATTTGAGATTTTTTTCATCATCTGTTACCTGTATAAATAGCTTTCAATTGATGAATGTTTTGTAAGGATAGGAAACAACTGTTTAAAACTCTGGAGTCTGAGGGTGCAAAATAATTGCCTTTGAATGATATATAGTTACGATAGGAAATTTACAAAATATCTTCATGGAACTTGATTTTTACTTAATGTCCCAATGATTTTTGCCATAAAAAGAAAATCGATAATTTATACTCAGACCATGTTTTTTTGGCTATTACTTATAATGTTCCTGTGCTACTTAAGATTGTTTTTGTGGTACAGGGTCACAAATTGTGACACTAGCTCATAAACAAAGACATGACACCTGGCTGTATGTTGTATGTTTGATTATTTTCCTTTTCCAAACCAGCTTTTATTACATCCTCAGTCTGCACCAGGACAGCAGTCGGGAGTAATTATGTGTCATTACAGAATGACCAGAGGCCCAGATAGAGACACAAATGATATAAAAGGATAAAGAAAACTAGAGAAAATGAGGAAAACATGTACACAATGTGTGCATTTTGTGTCAAAGAAACAAGAAATGTGTTAATTATACACGTAGAGATGTACTAATTGTGTTAAGAGTTTAGAATTTGTTTTTTAAAGTATCGAAAAAATGGTCATAGCAATTCTAAAAAACGGTAAAAATTGTCAAAAATCAAGTTTTTTTAATGTGCATTCCAAATAAAATCAAACTGCAGTTGGGTTATTTTGATTAAGTTAAATTAACTCGATAAATACACATGGACTAACTTAAAACATAATAAAACCATGATAAAATGGTAATAACAAGATTTTTTTTTTATAAACTCTTCTTGAAAGCATTGTAAAGAAAACTACCTCGGTTCCCTGAGATATACTACTGCGTAGTAGGGCTGTCACGGTAAAACGATGACAAAAATCACGTGATTTATGCACAGTTTTTGAGTGAGTTACAGGAAAAGGCTGCTGCATTCGAGAGCCAGAGCGCACTCTCGTGCGGAATCTCCAAATACGCACCGCAGAAAAAGACCATAACACGTTCTAGAATCTAGGAAAGGCCTCTTTTTAACCGAGTACGTTCCCTAACAATACTTCACTTTTACTGCGTAGCAGGACGCTATGGGGAACAAATATATCCCTCCGTGCTTCAAGAGGAATGAAAACACCCGTCCAAGGTAAGAGTAGGCTCAGTCCGGGTAATCGTCCCAATGACAGTGTGCAACTGTCAGTCCTGCGACGTAGTCTGAACCCGTTAAGCAGAGAGGACTCGAGCCTGCAACGACGGGACGTCCAGACTATAGAATCTAGTAGAATGCACTGTAACTCCCGTGGGGCATAGAAGGCCCACGGAAGAATATGCCAGCGGTCACCAAAGCAAACAAAGAGCTGTTCCGACCGCCTGAAAGGGGCAGAATGCTCCATGTAAACCTTCAGTGCTTTGACGTTTAACCAATCCCAGAGCTAGAAACAGTGAAGTTCTAACCATTAGCGAACGGAGGTCCGCAGACTGCAGAGGCTCAAAGGGAGCTCTTGAGAGCTCTCAATACTGTGGGCAGTGAGAGAGCAAGGAGGGCAGATCCGCCTGGATCCCTTCAAGAAACGAAAAATGAGGTTGTTCTACCCACCGATTGGCCTACTATGGGTGCTTGGGAAGCCAAAATGCTGCCACATAGACCTTGAGCATGGAAGGGGAACGACCCTTATCCAGCAGCTATGGCAGGAAAGACAGTATCTCAGCTATAAAAAGTATAGGTGCAGGGTCTATTGTGATCTTCGGCTGGGGTCCCTGGCACTGAGGGTGAGGGAAGCGTTTTCCCCAGCGAGAGCGCTGATGAGTCTCCACTCTCGTACTGTCTGAGGGGGTGTGAAAGTGCTTCGTGCTAGCGAACGAGGATCTGGAGTCGGGTCTGTGCGGCAGGAAGTGCTTCATTGTCTGCAATGACTTCTGCGCTACGGGAACGTTCTGCAGAGCCCTCCACCGCAGGTCCAAAGAGGCCTGTGGCAGAGATCAGACGTCGAGGAAAGGGACCTTGTCAGCCTCCTTGATCTCCGTGAGTGTCAGCCATAAGTGGCGCTCGAGCACCACGAGACTGGCAATGGATCTACCTATCGCCTGGGCCATGATCTTGGTGGCGCATAGTGTGAGATAGGTTGCAGCTCTCTGAAATACGCGGGGTCGGTTCCACACTAATCCATTTCCTGGAGGAATTTGGCCTGCTAGACCTGGAGCAACGCCATGGAGTGAACCGCCGAAGCCACTTGGCTGGCAGGTGCGAATGAGCATCCAGCGAGGCCCGAGGGCGGAAACAGATGTGCTGCCACTGACTCATCGAGGGGAGGCAGCCTCTCGTAACGTTTGTCCTCTGCACCGTGGACCGAAGTGAGAGCGGAGGAAGAAGAAGGTCGTAGACGAGCGGAGTAGGGAGTGTGCCATGACCAGGTAAGATCTTTGTGAACTACCGTGAAGAATGGTAAATTTCGCTGACGAGGGGCCTGGGGTTTCTCGGCAAGAACCTATCATCCAGACGGCTGCGAACGGATTCTTCTGGCAAAGACCAATCTACGCCCAGCTGTAATGAGGACCCGAAACAGCTCGGACTCCACACCAGGCTTTGACTCACTGTGCTCCGCGGACGGCAGAGGAGCAGGGTCAACACTGAACCTGAAAGCTCCTCCGCATCTGCAGCTGCTGACAATGTGCTGTGGTCTTCCTTGACTTCGCTTCGCCAAACAAGATCATATCACTGGCGACGGCCACGGGATGCTGGTCAGGCTGGGAGAAACGAACCGGAGAAATCTCTCTCTGTGGAGAAGGCGAGGAACGCCGTGGCGGTGTGAGCCCGCTCTTCCCCAAGCACTTAGATCCTCTACCCCGCTGCTTTTTCCTCACATTTTGTGACAGCCTAAAACAGCAATGTTGTTTTAGCTAGGGTATAACCAAAAACATTAAATAATATAAACCTAAAATAACACCAATGATACATTTATGTAACACATATAAATACTTGCAGCACACACAATCATTTCTAGCTATTGAAAAAAATCACCTCGTACATAAATACTAATTATTTAATCATAAATGCATTTCTAGAAGATATGCAGATTAGCAATTGACAATTTTTTTCTATTTTTATTCAATAATCTTTTCTAACTACAGTATGAAAATAACATTGTTTTTTATATGAGCATTTTTTATTATTTTAAACCAAAAAAAATGTTGATCACAAAACGTACATAACATTGTACACCAAGATGGGCTTACCTTTTTCAAGTGACATGTGACATAGTCAAATGGAAAGTATAAAAGTCTAGCTTGAAAAAATTAGGGAGTGTCTAAGACCTATAAAACATGCTAATATGTACAAACACATCAGTCAGTCGCGACTGGATTTAAAGGGCCATGCAGTTTCATACCGTGTGGCTTACTAAAATCTTAAATTGTATAATAAGGGAAAAACTGATTCAACAAGATTTTAAATTGTATTTAATTTTTTTCCTAAAGAGCTGGAAAAATCAGCCATCCCTCCTGAAAATCTTTCCATGTAAGTCTTAAACGAGTTTGTGTTGTGGTTTGTGTTTAAGACACACCTCCAGGGCAGATGGCAGAATAATATCAATTTAAACTGTTCAGAGTGCTTTTTGTGATTTTACCGTTTGCTTGATTTATCCCAGCAGAAAATTATGAAACAACAACATGTTTTACTCTGTTTTGAGAGTCCCAAATGTTCCTCCAGTTAGGAGCCTTAGCATATTTTTAACCAATAATGTTGTTCAAGGATTAAATGCGTGAACACTGCTTGATAAAGGTTTAATAAGTGGGTTCTATTCTGAGGTCAGAAACCATTTAATGGAAAAATGTCTTTAGTTTTACATATCTCCAATAAAACAAATCAAAATGTAGTGGATGAATATGAAGTGATATCAGCCAATTAAAGCGGACATGCAAACAGTGCCACACATAAGAAAATAACAAAAAGGAGAAAGAAACATCAAGGGGAAACTTTTGGTATTGAGGTTGGAATAAAAGTTTGGGAATGATTACGTAAATTATTTCATTTTTTATGATGGGATGATTAAAAGAACATTTCCATAAGGATTCAGAACAAACAATACAAGCACATACATAATATTACTTTATTGATTTGTACCCTGAAATTATTTTGCACCTTTTGGACAAACATATTTGTAAGTTTGTGTTCACGATATTATGGTTAATCTATACAGGTAATTGGAATCAAAGTAAAATTTGCGAGACATAGCTATCTGCGATTTCGACGACGCCGTCTGATTATAACTTCGCTGATGAAGTCTGACCGTTCTAGGTTTTGAATGATCCGTATGAGACCTTGACTGATGCGGTAAGTGCAGCTCTCATCGAAGCCATCTTCATCTGAATGCTCTGTCACATAAATCTGCTCAATCCTCTGTGATGAATCGACAGAAACAATAATACGATCTGTATTGCTGTCAGGATCATCAGAATCATAATTTTGAGTGACAACAGGCGGGAATGTGCCCGGATGGTGATGATGGTTGCTCAGGTTGCCCACTTCATAGTATGTGAGATCAGTATCTGGAAGAAGTTCTTCTTCATTATGAAATTCATGGAAGCCAAAATGTCCTTCTTCAGGGTCATAGAGTGCAAACATTCCGCCGTTTTGGTCGATTTTAACACATGCATGGGCAAACCACCATAGTAAACTGAGACCATGTCTTGGGTATGGTTGGCCAAACCCAGTGTCTTTGAGGTGAGCTAATTCATTCAGCGTTCTCATCACTGGAAGTTCTGTTTTTGGATGGAAAGACAGCATTGAATGAGACAAGTTTATTTAAAGGGAAAGTTTACCCCAAAATTAAATTCTGTAATCATTTATTCGCCCTGAGATTGTTCAAAACTTGTTTACATTACTTTGATCTGCTAAACACAAAGAAAGATATTTGTAAGAATGTCAGTAACTGTACAGATCTCATCCGCCTATCCTCCCATAGTATTTATTTTCCCTACTGTGGCAGTAAATGGGGGGATGAGATCTGTTTGGTTACTGACATTCTTCTAAATATCTTATTTTATGTTTAGCAGAACAAAGACATTTATACAGGTTTGAACAACCTGTGGGTGAGTAAAAGATGTGATGACATGATTTTCATGTGTGTGTGAATGCGTGTTTGTGTTTGTGTGTGTGTGTGTGTGTGTGTGTGTGTGTGTGAATGCGTGTTTGTGCGTGTGTGTGTGTGTGTGTGAGTGTGTATGCAGGACAAGATTAAAACACAACAATTAACATCATTATGGGACAACCGAGAGAAAACACTTATATGCAGATTGAAGTAAAACGTTTTCTTTTTAAAATACATTTTTTTTGCAGTTTTGACATCGTTTGACAAAATAAAAACTTGTAAATAAATTTCACTTTTCTTTAAACACGTACATATGGAAGCCCGTTTCCGCCAGGGTTGAGAATTTTTTTTAGAATTAGTAGGTCATAATAATGACTTCGTATCTCATAATAATGACTTAGTGTCTCATAATAATGACTTCGTATCTCATAATAATGACTTAGTGTCTCATAATAATGACTTAGTATCTCATAATAATGACTAAGTATCTCATAATAATGACTTTGTATCTCATAATAATGACTTAGTATCTCATAATAATGAGATAAGTCATAATAATGACTTAGTAAGTCATAATATTGACGTAGTATCTCATAATAATGACTTAGTATCTCATAATAATGACTTAGTATCTCATAATAATGAGATAAGTCATAATAATGACTTAGTAAGTCATAATAATGACTTAGTTAGTCATAATAATTACTTAGTATCTCATAATAATTATTTAATTATAATAATTATAATAATTTATAAAAATAATTATTTATTTTTATTAATTATTTACTCATTATTATGAAATACTAATTAATTATTATGACTTATTAAGTCGAAATTTCGACTAAGTATCTCATTATTATGAGATACTAAGTCATTATTATGACTTATTAAGTCGAAATTTCGACTAAGTATCTTATTATTATGAGATACTAAGTCATTATTATGATTTACTAATTCTAAAAAAAAATCCCAACCTTGTCGGAAACGGGCCTCCATACGTGCACAACAGCCGTGATGACTGCAGGATTTCATCTCAGGATACGCACAGTATCCCTCACACAATATAAAGCACCTCCTCGCTGTTCATTTTAATCTCAGGTTGAATGTTCATCAGTGCAAGTCTGCTGTAGTAAGCCTTGTGTCTTTCATCCTGTTGCGCTATGCAAACACTGCAGTTTCGGAAGAGACAATCGCTTTTAAATGCGGGAGTGAATTCACTATTATCATTCCATGTGTTTATGGAACAGGTAGGCTATAGTCACTCCCGCATTAAGTGATGATTGACACACTGGTAACGTTGTTCTAGCATTTTGCAGCTGTAAATAAGAATATAAGCCTGACACTTTTCGGCTAAAGACTTTACTTCAATTTAAAGTGAACTACCTCTGACAGAGCGTGCTTTATTTTGTTTATCCCCGGAAGCCTGTATTACACCTTTGAAGTGTTGCCATGTATTTAATTTTTAAGCGCATTTATGCTTGATATTTAGTCATTAGCTCATAAAGCTCGGCACTTTATTTGTGCAAAAATCCTCAGTTACGAATATTTGAGTTTTTGTTATCTTATAAAAAATAACCTATTTTGATTTTTTTAATTTTTTTTCGGTTAGTCTTTATTGGTTGTTTTATCTATGAAGATCTGGCAACATGTCACTTTAACAGATAGTGTTAACCAGAACGGCTAACCATACACACATTTGAATTTACAACATACAAACTATTTATTTTATTTATTTACTCTCATTCTCTCTTGCTTTCTCAATATGTCATGAGTGTACACAGATTAATAATCAATTTTAAATACAATTTTAAACATATAAATAAACTATTTATGCACAGCCGTCACTGACAACATCGGTCTGTCTGCAAGAACCCAAAGTTTTGCAATTAACCCACAAGCACTTGACGTCAAACAAGGACTTGGGAGAAGTTGCATCTTTCGATTCCTTTTTTAGTCTTAAGAGGTTCACCTTTTTCGCCTCCTGAACCATATCGAGGTCATCGATATTATATACGAAATATTAGTATAGGCCTAACGTCTCTGACCAAGTTTAATAACGCTGTATAAGTTATGATTTAACAAAGTTCATCGGAAGACTGCAGACAAAATATGGTCCGACAATGTAATTAAATTCTTAACAATAACTAAGCGAGAAACGAAGTAAACGGATATACTTTACCTGCTTTTCACGAGCTGGATCTGAACTGAGAAACGTATCACTCTCTGATATTATTCATTTCTTTGATAGTGGGTGGAGCGAAGTCTGGTAATGGAAACTAATACGTAAGGAAAGTGAAACGAAACATGCAGGATATTGCAATCGAAAAAGAAAATCGGACATATTCCAAACCTATGATTTCCTTCATGAAAAGGGAAACAAGACGTGCTTCTTGGGTTTGGTTGACAAACAATTCATTGGATCTTCTCATAATGTTTAGGACAGTCTTGTTTTTGAAAGATGAAGGATTTAAATACAGAATAGGACTATTTTTTTTTTTATTTTATGAATAGAAATGAAAATCTTTTTTTATTAATCTTGTTTTTGTGCAAACCAATTTAACAAACTTAAATGATGATAATTAAAAGACCGAATTTTACATGTACTGTTGTAGGATTATTGCTTAGCTGTTTGCTGAGTTCATGCAGCTGTCATTGTTGTCATAACAGTTTTATTTATTTTTATAGTGATGTTCTATTTGATAATATGAGAGGACTGTTAAGAAACAAATCAATGATAAGTGATTAATGGTTTTAGCTTTCTGAAGTAATTGTATTTCACAACAAAAGACTACCAACATTATATTGAAATAATTCTTTATTTTTTATATTAATTAATAAAATTAATTTGTGGTAAATTAAAAACAAACATACATTTACAGAATTGGACGCCACCAGGGGATTTACAAGTTGCCCACCTCATTGAAGAAGTGCTTCTGATTGGGCAACAGATGCTCATCATCTTCAACTCTATATTCTGAAACATGTGAAAGCCAAAATCTCCTTCTTTAGGATAGAAATTAGGTTTAATAATTACATTTCTGACTTCTGTGTCATGACCAAACCAATATGTTCAAGCCATGTCTGTGTATATACATGTTAAATCAATATAAATTATGGAGGATATGTATTCAAGCAGGCCTTTTACGCATATATTTAGTTTATTGTTTATAAACAAAACTAAACAAGATTAACAATATAGTTTAGGCTTGTCTCAACTAAGAGTCCTGTCACGCAATACAAATAAACCCGTCTCACAAAAAAAAGCGAATGTTATGATGCACCACACACTAACACATTTTTTAAAGCCAAAAAGGGTAACTGCATACAATCGGAGCAACACTTTGAGATAAAATATTTAAAACCTCCTTGATAAATATTTGAATGCTGCTTATCTTCTTTTAAAGCAGAAGTGTCACTAGTCTCTTATATTAATCATTAACCTTTAGAGAGTTGATCGTTATGTAACTGCAGTGGAATTTTGCTCAAGGTACAAACTGTGGACTATTGTGTGCTCTTCATGACACGCCCATAGAGACAAAGAGCTGCGAAACAGAAACTTATCAAGAAATATGTTTGGGGAAAGAAAGATTATGCCAAATGTATTTCAGGATGATAGTTAGTCACAAAT
Organism: Triplophysa tibetana; assembly: GCA_008369825.1. NCBI lineage: Eukaryota > Metazoa > Chordata > Actinopteri > Cypriniformes > Nemacheilidae > Triplophysa > Triplophysa tibetana. The sequence continues at coordinate 10,068,497 of CM017896.1, read as the reverse complement.
CCACCTTTCATCAATCATCATCGTTGCAAAATACCACACTCGATAAAATGCAAACTCTATTTTCTGATCACAGCATGTAAATGGTGAGACAGCAAAGAAGAGAGATATGAAAACAGGTTGTTGTGTGTTTGATTATTTTCCATTTCCAAACCAGCTTTTAGTACATCATCAGTCTGCACCAGGACGATAGTCCAGAGCAATTCTGTGCCGTTACACAATGATCAGAGTCCAAGAGAGAGACACAAATGATGGAAAACGATAAAGAAAACTAGTGCAGTAAGGAAAACTTGTGGAATGACTGGCAGACAAGTAAGAAAAAGTTTTACAGAAAGTAAACATAATATGAGATTACGGTATCCGGCAGTAAAAGTGTGAATTCATGGACTGACGGGATAGATATACATATTTCTAGAAAGTCTGATCCGGGACTATTAGCAAAAAATCTATTCTTTGTGATGTGGGGGAGAGAGAAAAAGGAACACTTCCTAGCTTCTTTACATGAAACAGACACCATTAAGAAAAATTTAAATAAAAAGTCTGTCAGAGTCAGTATTATTAATGGTATATAAATATTTTTACTTCATTATTTGATATACATATATATATATATAAATACACAAACATCTGCAATGATTTTGCATTGCTATATTGTTTTTTCAAGTACACTTGAAAATAAAATGTGATTTTCTTTTTGTTTCACTGGAGTATGCAATAAACCCCAAACACATCACTCATTTACACACAAATACACCCACACACACATACACAAACAGATTTTAAAGTCCTCTCTTGACCTCACTTGCATAGAAACACACAAACACTCACACATTTGTTCGCCTCAGTTTGTGGACACAGTTTCTGTATCTTACTGCCTATGTTGAAAGGCCAGCTGGGCAGATCTAAGATGCTTTTCTGAAAAGCAAGGATACAGTGTTATGATGACATCATCCCAGGTTGTTCCTGTGGTGATGTGTGTAATGTGACTCAGTTTTAAACGCCCAAATTAAAATCAAGAAAAGCATTATGGTTTTCTGAATATGCATAAGCCAATAATTAGCCTTAATTTTCTCATGTCTAGTTTATTTCCTGTTCTTCTTAACACAACCTCATGTGAGCATCAACACCAGGGGCCTGTTTCAATAAGGAGGTTCAAGCAACACCGAGTTAAAATGTGAACTCTGAGTTGATTTACACTAAGATGCGAAAACTTTTGTTTTTGGTTTCAGAATAGCTGATTTAAGTTAGTTCTATCAACTCTGGGTAGGCTTACCTTGAGTTAAGCGCAAAGACCACGACTATGAGAAGCCATGAATGTCAATGGAGCTCCGATATTAGAATTCACCATGGAAACAAAGAACCAAAGAAAAAACAAAGAAAAACAACATGGTGGCGGAAAGCACTAGAGAGCGAGGCACACTTTCTACTCTGCAGTGAATTACAAATATTCTGAAAATGACTTATATTTAAATGAATAAAAAGGTAAATGTAACAATAAACAAATATATTAATCAGTAAATGAATGAAACAACAGAAATAAAACAAAAATAATAAAAAATCACTTCCCATCAGTGCTCTAGTTATAAGGGTGAGCTGGCAGGGTGTATTATTTCCTTTACCGCTTCATTTCTGCATTTATGTCTGTATTTATTGATTTCTTTATTCATGCTCTTCAGTTATACATTTATAAGTTATTTTTCATCGTCCATAGAAAACGATGCTTTGATGTAATGAACGCACAATGTTTGATATGATTGATTTAATGAAGGATGATCATTTTTAATAAAAAGTTTTTCAAATCCACAGGGAAATGACAAAATTTCACTCGGGTCCTAAATTCCTCTCCTGAAATCAAGGTACATCCCTATGAATTAATGCAGCTTCAATATTCACACACAGGATCCTCTATAAAAGCACATATTACATTTTAGTCTCTTGGTTGGTCAATGTGTGATCAAAATGCGTGCCATGAATAAATCCATTAATGAATGAATGAATGATGTACACCACTTGTGCTTTAATAAGGGGCAGGTGATCGAAAGAAATGCTGCTTCTGACCAGGTTAGGTTCAAAGAGTAGGTTAGTATGGTTACTTACACTGAGTATGTTACCTATCTTAGCATGTATACTTATCTAAAGTTACCTATCTTTTAGAAAGAGGCTTGACTTACCCCGGTTTCTGGGGTTTGACATACCTCGCATCAGAGTCCTGCACGGGTTCGGGGACCCGCAAATTTAGCTGAAACGGGTGAAAAATATATAACTGTGTTGGACACGGGTGCGGGTCGGTTTAGACACGGGGGAAACACGGGTCTAAACACGGGTTCAAAACAGTTACATGCAAATGTAAAAATAAATGCATATTATTAGGAAGACTTCTACAAAACTATGCCTGTATTTCAAGTTGGTAAAATATTTTTTTGTTTATTTGAGCCCGCGCCCTCCCAGGAGTCTCTAGGCGCCTCCGCTCCGTGTCCTGATTATATTGCCTGCTATACTTCTTATTTATTAAATCCAGGCAATTGGTTGATAAAACATTGATTAAAATTAAGATAAAATTAATACAAAACGAAATTCACTTTAAAGAAAGGCTTTATACAATAATAAACTTAATGAAGTGGTCAAAATAATGGCTGCCCACTCTGTCTACCAACATATTGCGCAACTTATGATCTTACTCTTTTAACTTCTCATATAATCAACAAAGATGAAATTATATATATATAAACTGATTTGATTTTGGGTGCGGGTCGGGTGTCGGTTTTATTTTAAGCGGGTCGGGTCGGGTGCGGATTTTAATTAGTGCTGCTGTCGGAAAACGGGTCGGATGCGGTTTTAAGCACTGCGGGTACGGGCGGGTGCGGATTTAAAAACATCTCTGCCTCGCATTATGAAACAGAAAACCCAGAGTTCACCTCATTTCAGGGTTAATATACTCCCTATAGTCGCTCGCATCAAATTCAAGACTCTGCTCCTGGCCTACAAGACCACCACTGGTTTGGCACCACCTTATCTTCACTCACTAATGCAGAAATATGTACCCACCAGATCCCTACGCTCTGCAAACGAACGGCGTCTTGTGGTGCCATGCCATAAAGGTAGAAGATCTCTCTCGCGCACCTTCTCCGGATCTGTTCCACCCATGTGGAATGATCTGCCTGCTGCTACAAGATCTGCAGATTCTGTAGCCATCTTTAAGAAACGCCTGAAAACCCATCTCTTCCGCCAACATCTTACTGTTCTGTTCTGACTCAAGTTTCTTCTCTACTCTTTTCTTCTCTACTCGTTTCTTCTCTACTCTGAAAAACAAAACAAAACAAACAAAAAAAAATACTGTATACTGTGTTAGGCTATATGAAACCAGTCTACTTTTTGATTGCACTTATGCTCTTGTTGTACTTATGCTGTCCTAACTGCTTCCATTACCTACCCCACTTGTAAGTCGCTTTGGATAAAAGCGTCTATTAAATGACTACATGTAAAAGTAGAGATTTTACTAAACCCCCTTTCTGAAACGGGCCACATGATAAACCTTAAAAAATCATGAAGAAATACTAATTTGAGCATTGGAGATGACTTCTTGATCTTTTTTAACTATAGTTTAACATTTAATATTGTTTACAACATATATGATGTACAAGTAGCTAAAGGTTGACTCAGTTAAGACATTAGCAGCATTACTGTTCACTGTGGAAAACAAAATAAGGCATGAGCTCTCGCTCAATCTAAGCACAAGCACCACTCTTCTGAAAGATGTTAACCATATGTACAAAAATACAAACAGAATGTCTATTAAATCTAAAAGACAACTGAACAATTAACACTATCAAGGTCTTTCATTTTATTCTAAAGCACATAAAATAGCACTTTTTCACAAAAATCATGAAGATATTAAGACTCTTTTCAAGAAGATAACTGAGTAGTATCCAGATGTGAAGACTCTTCATCTATTTAATGGATGAAATACCAACACAGAGGTCTGAAGCACACACTTTTGTCAAAGGGCTTAGGCACAGAAAAGCATTAACATTTAAAGCATTTAAAGCATTTAAACATTAACATCAAACACAACTAAAGTGCACAACTGCCGATGTGTCGCATTTATGGGAACCATACAAAGGGCATTATCATCAGCACCTCACCAAAAGGCTTGTTTCACTAGAATAATTTGATGAAATTGGGACACACAACTCATGAGACGTCTCTTTGTAAAATCTAACAGCTCAACTTGTAAATCATTGTGATAAGCTTAGCATTGTGAATCGCAGTGAAGTAAACAACATGTTTTAAGGACATATTTTTATGTACTTGCTCAATAACTCATTTTTTTTATTTGTTAACCTAAAAGAGTTAGGCATGCAGCTTTATTGCAGCAAGTTGCCATGCTTTATTCTTATTTATGTCAAAGTAGGACTTCTGTGTAAACTAAAACGATAAAAAATGTACAGTGAAATCTAATGTGTTTTTTGTGTCATATGTCAACAGATCAGGCCCCTATAAATGAACTAACCGGCTGGTTAGGGCCTCACCACCATAGGGAACCCCTAGGGTACGTGAAATAACAGCTTTTTTGTGATATATTTATGACACAAATACATTTTCTCACGTCGGCCGTACGTGCTATTTGTTCACTGGTGTGTGTCAAAATTTGTAAAATTACTGACTAAACAAAACATTGCAATTTCAAAAGGTGGCCAATCAAAGGCAGGTGAGCCGAGCAGTGACCAATCATATAAAGAACATGGTGATACTGTCACATCTTTAGCTGTTCAGCAAGACGCTTGAAATCCATGTGAATCTGAACTTGCGATCGTTTTTACTTTGTATTGTGACGCATTTCCGAGGGAAATGGAATTTTAAAAGACAAAAAAGATGGATAGTCATTACAGGAAGTGAATATTCAGATTTTAAGTAAAAATTTCAAGGGAACACTAATTTTAAAAAGAGAATGACCCACATTTATTATCTATTTTCAATAAACGCTGTAATATTTTCACGATAAAATAGGTATTGGAATGTTAATTTCATCGGGACTTTAAATTTAAAAGAGTGCTGTGCAACACACAACACACTGTAAGTGACCAAAAACATTCAATATTTGACAACTGTTTGGTGTTTAACGAAAAATTATTAACATCCGACAGAGTTCACTGATGCAAACGATAAAATGCTGATTTAGATAAAAAACATGTAATGTAAGTGATTCATTTAATTTATAATGATTAATTTATAACAGTGTTTTATTTGGGAAAAGGTTAAGAATAATTGCGCATATTGCAATAAAAAAAATGTGTTTTCTTAGTGTTTTTGTTTTTATGACATTCCTACATCACAAACACAGCTACAACTAATATGATTGGACGTTTAAAGTCCAAGAGTGCAAATAATCTACCTTTGACAATAGGCGATTGTATAATTTGGGAGCACACGGACTCCAAATAAAATTCTGCTCAGGCTCCGTAAAGTCTTGGGCCTGCCCTGCCAACACATCTCAGTGACTTCAAGTTGTTCATGAATGCACCAATTATTATTTTATTTCTGAAAATGGAATAATTAAATTATACATTTCCAGTGGTCGGGAGAGCATCGATACTGCCGTCTGGTTATAACTTCTCTAATGAAGTCTGACCGTTCTAGGCTTTTAGATAGACGACTGATCCGTATAAATAGCCTACTTTGACTGATGCGGTATGTGCAGTTCTTATTGAAGTCATCTTCATCTGAATGCTCTGTCATATAAATCTTGTCAAAGCAGACTTTACTTCAAGATGAATCGACGTAAACAACTACTCGATCGGTATTGCTGCAGATAGGCCTAGATCGGTACATGGTAATATTTTGAGTGACGATAGGCTAAGGGATTGTGCTCGGATAGTGGCGATTCTTTATGTGGTTCTTCAGGTTCTTTATGTGAGATCCGTTTCCGGAAAAAGTTCTTCAATTCATGGATCAAAATGTCCTTTTTCATGGTTGTACAGAGCAATCATCCTGCCTTTGTGGTCGATGTCGACCAGAGGTGGGTTGTAATACACATTTACTTTGTTATATTCACTTGAGTAACATTTTGGAAAATATGTAATTTTAAAGTAAAATTAAAAGTGGGTAATTTTACTCTTACTTGAGTATATTTCTATCTGTAAAAAGAAACAAAAGAACAAAATAATCTGTACTTTTACTTTCCTTGCACCGCGTGACGTTCCTTCATTTAAAAATATGCCTTATAAAATGCGTTGTTTATTAATGTTATATACGGGCATTCCCGAGTGATTGATTATTTAAGTCGATTCTTTTGAAAGCATTAATTGAACACTGGGCAAAACCGTTTGAATAGGTTCTCGAAACAGTTCAAATGATTTGTTCAATTCCCAGCACGAATTTAAATAAGTTGTGAAGGCTACATTGACATTGGGAACAGAAATGCTTGTCTCTTCTGTGTTTATCTATTGTTTAGTCTCTGTGTGTATATTGCAAAGTATATACACACAGGTATGTGTGTATATTTCCTAATATTGTATACTGTATGTATTCACACTGTATATCTGCACTTGCTAATTGCACTTCTGGTTAGACCTAAACTACATTTCGTTACACTGTACTTGTATATGTGTAATGACAATAAAGTTGAATCTAATCTAATCAAAGATATCTGCATATGATAATAATCATCATTCAAAATATTTATTAAAATATAATAAAATATTGGCGTTAATATAAATGTTATGAATAGTAGAGGCCTCTATAATCAGATACAATTTAACTAAGTACCAGCTACTTGAGTAGGTTTTCATTGCAAACTTCTTTACTTTTACTCGAGTTATTTTTAAAATAGTGACTTTTACTTTTACAATTTCTCTAGTTACTTGTATTTTTACTTGAGTGAAGATTTGGCTACACTACCCACCTCTGTTGTCGACACATTCATTGGAGAACCCCGAGAATTAACTGCCATCAGGTCTGGGATATTTTCAGGTGAGATAATTCATTTAGCATTAAATGATACTAGGTTCATTCTTTTTTTGTTGTTGCAGAAAACTTAAAAAATGTAAACAAGACGAACTACACTGTAAAAAATAAACCGTAAATTTTACGGTAAAAAACTGGCAGCTGTGGTTGCCAGAATTTTACCGTCAATAAGACGGTTGCACCGTTATTAGTAGTACAGGACTTCACTCACTTTTACGGTTCTTAACTGTCTTTTTTACAGTTCATAATTTACTTGCTTATGCCGTTATAAAAACTTTACTTGCTTATGCCGTTATAAAAACTGTTTATACTGGTCAAATTCCAGGGGGTACATTGTATTAATTACGGTTCATGACCATCTTTTTTACAGTTCATAACTGTCCAATTTACTTGTTTATGCTGTTCTTAAAACAGTTTATAATTGTCAAATTCCAGGGTTTACATTGTTTTAATTAAGGTTAATGACCATCTATTTCACAGTTAAGCACAGTCTAATTTAAAGTTGGTTGTTATAATTACAGTTAAACCCTATTATTATTTGCTAAACATTCAGAGTTAACGTTTAAGAAACTAATATATAACTGTTATACAAATTGAAAAATATCTTACATTTGCAAACCTAAATCAAATCATCAAAACTCATCAAAATCTATAAAAGACAAAGACAGCAGTGTGGTCCCATGTATTTTTAATAAAGACTGGCAGGCACTTAAGACAACAAATGACAGCCTTTTCTGTTCTTGTGTGGTTTAATTAGCGGTTTTAATGTCAGTCCAATGAATTAAAATCATTTACCTAAGCTCAGTTTAAAATAAGTGGTGGGCATAGATTAATTTTTTTAATCTAGATTAATCTAGATTAATCTTGGAATTAATCTAGATTAATCTAGATTAAAATGGCTCATTTGAATTCTGCCGAAGGCATTCAGAATATGTGTGTTACCCAAATAATGACTAAAAGTAAGTCTTTGAGAACGGGTTTCTCAAGCCAGGTGGCGCATTAGAGAAGGGGCTCATCTCCTGTTTCCAAAATGCATCACAAACTACTTGAGAAAGCTGTTCTACTATGATAATTTGTGATGAAAATTAAATTATGTTCAATAAGATGTACTTGTGTTTACTTCCGCATTAGCTAAGGGATGCTTTGTGTTTAGGTGGTACTTGAGACTGGAAGAGCTCCTACAGTACATTTACATTTAAATTCAGTCATTTAGCAGACGCTTTTATCCAAAGCGACTTACAAAGAGTTAGGGAGCAACAATCGATATGTTATACAGGAGCCATAATACATTAGGTGCCAATACAAAGTTATTGGTTTCAACTAAAGCTAGACCACTACCTGTTGAGAGAAAGTTTTTTTTTTAAACTAACTGTATGTAAACCAATTTCGTACAGTAAACCAATTCCACATTGCACAAGGTGCAAACAAGCTTAGTCTTGTCGAGGTTTCCATTGGGAAGCGTCTTAAAAATAAATGTTCCCTGAAGCAAACCCGGCGGCTTCATAGCTGCATCCATGTTAGCACGTCACGTTTGATCTGGTCATTTCACAGTAACGTTATGTTGTGTTCAGACCAAACACGAGTGATTTACATGTTAAGTCAATGCAAAGAGGCGATAGACCTACTTGCTGCGCGAATCGCGCGAATGAAGCCCTGATTATGAGATGATGAGGCGGCGAGAATGCGAATGACGCGAATCACGCGAGTTGAAAAATCTCGTTCTCTTCCCCTACAGTGACATTAATCTATGTATACATCCGCGCTAAAATATCAAAGTGAAAGTCATCATAGCTTGTGTAGTATAGACCCAGCTCCCAACCCGACTTTGAGAATAGATTAACGGCGACATTTTTTTTATCGCGCGATAAGAGTCTCACTGCGTTAACGCCGTTAACGCCGTTAACGGCCCACCACTATTTAAAATATGCACGTTTTAGCAAAGTTAACATGAACATTTACAGTGCAAAAAAGTAGACTACAGCACAACACAAGTTCTTACAGAGAAGATTATACCACTAAACTTGCATTAACAATGAACATTCCAATGTTAAAGTGACAGTTCACCCAAAAATAAAAATTCTGTCATTTACTCACCCTTCTTGCCATGTCAAACCTGTATATATTTCTTTGTTCTGCTAAACACAAAGGAATATATTTGTAAGAATATCAGTAACCAAACAGATCTGCTCCAACATTGACTCCCATAGTATTTATTTTCCCTGATATGGCAATAAATGAGGGATAAAATCTGTTTGGTTACTGACATTCTTACAAATAAAGCTTCCTTTTGTTCAACCGAACAAAGAAATGTATACAGGTTTGGGACAACCTGCGGGTGAGTATATGATGGAAGTTCAACTTGGAAACAGTCTGAAGACCACCTTTACAAAGTCTCTCGCCATTCATGGTCAGAAAGATCAGAAATTAGGGTTAAGACTCTTGGGTTGACTGGGAGTCGCTTTTTGTTTTTCTTTTCCACCACCTTTGTTCCCTTCTCCGGATTGATGAGGAAAAAACACCTTGAAAAAAAATAACATTTGTAACTCTGTAAATGAAGCCACACTGAAATGAATCTACCCTCCTGAGTCTCTTTACATACCTTTGCAGGAATTCGAGAACCGACGCCAGTTCAGTAGGGTAGTGAATGTTGAAGCTGTAATAACTGCCGAACATTAGGCAAATAGCAGAGATAAAAGAAGTGATGTCTTCATTGTGGTCCACAGCAAGCATGAAATGGACAGCAGCATAGCAGGAGGGTCCTGTAGATAAATGCAATATACATAGTTATGAACATGTAAGATAATTCTGTACTTACAAATTTGGCAAGAATATCATAGAAAATGCCGTCTCTTTAGTACTGCCTTGAATCAACTATTTCACATAATACATTTTATAAATATTAGAAAAAACCCAGTTATAACAGAACTATTTAAAAACTGAAATTTGTATGATTTGTCTCATTCCTTAAACTGACTGTTCTCCAAAAATGAAAAAATGTCTCATCATTTCCTCACCCTCTTGTCATTTCTAGCCTATATGACTTTCTTCTGCAGTAAACTTTTTTTAAAGAATGTTGTTAAATGGCCCCCATTCACGTGCGTTGGTTTTGTGGCCATACAATAGAAATGAATGGGCGCCACAGATGTTACTAGCATTTTTTTTATTATTATCTTCTTTTGTGTTCTGCAGAGCAAATTTATGCAAGTATAAAATGATAAGAGGGTTAGATGGCAAATGATGGCAGAATTTTCTTTAGTGGGTGAACTATCACTTTAATCTCCATCATTTTTCATACTCTGAAAGGGGTATGTCAATTTATAAACTCAACTTTATAGTTCAACCTTTAATCATTAAAGCTTAACGGTTCTAATGTATATTAATACAAGTTTTACTTACCACACACAATAATGCAAGGCGTCACAGGCAGGTTTTCCAAATCTGCATCCATCAAAATAGGTGGCCACTCATCGTTGAGGGTTTTCATGTCTTTTCCTTTGTTGATATCTTTTCGTTGACAGTAGTATGTAGACCTCATGAGAACATTGACTTCCTTTTCATTCCAGTCATTTGTTCGCGACAGACTCTTCGTCTTCCTTTTTTCAATTGCAGACTTTCGGCAGTTTCACTGAGGGGCATAAATTTAACTTCCCAATTAACACAGCCATACTGCCCATGTGATTTCAAGAAGAAAGGACTGATTTTTCTGAGAAAAAGATCACTGAAATTCTCTGCAAGAAGAACTTCACAAATCTTTATTATGTTAACGGTAAAATTGCCTTAAATGCTCCGTGTGAACGAAACGATTCGTGGCAATCTGTAGCGGCACACTTGAACACGCACCGCGGCTCAATACGGTGAAGTTTGATATGTAAAACATGCTCCTTAAGGGTTTGCACTGATATCCCACAGAACTTACAGCTAAACATTTCAACTCAGTGAACAAAAACACACCCTTCTACTGTTTTAAACACATAGATTATGTTCTACATAATGGGCTGGACATCGTGAAATCAGGGTGGATGCTCACTTACTCGTATTTAAAACGGCGCACTGCAAAACTGTTTGAATCTACTTAGCAATGTGCGAAGTACTTAACAAACAGATATTTTACAAAGGATTTCTAGAGATCGAGTGCTATCATGTTTTAGAGTTGGCAAGTCTGCCTTCATGCGCTGGCTAGTTAGATTCGTTTTATGCGCCGTGAAAAGAATGTACATTCGACTCGTGTTTAAAATCATATACTGCTAAAGCTGTTTAATCCAACTTACCAATGTGCCCATACACAAAATGTCCACTGATTTGAAGTTCAGCTCGTACAGTGCTTCGCCAGAACCGTCACTGATGAAATGAGGGAACGTAAACATTACGTTACGCTGCGCTCCGCGCCAAAGAGTATTCAGCCAATCACATCCTTTGTTCACGGAGCCAAGATGCAAAATATATTTTGATTGGATGATACTTAAAGGCTATTTTTTTAAATGCTTAATCGATGTAAAATCACTGTTAATTACCTAAAAATTATATTTAAATTCTCAAAAGTGACAAATATCAAGGTGAATCTTTTTAGGGTTTTAGGCAGACAATCTAACATTAAAAGTTGAAAGAAGTCATTATATTACAACTTTACACAGAAAATATGATTTTATCAAATATATTTTAAAACTGGTTATGGTGTGTCCTGCATGTTGGTGTTTAAGTGCACCCTGCGTGGGGGGGGGTCAAATATGTTTATGTATTTTAATAAGAATAATTTTAAGACAAAAAGGTATTTTCCCTTTCTTTTTATGGCAAATAATACAGTTAACTGTTAATTTTACTACATTAAACCGTATTTCCATATGTTTTTATCTCTTATATTTACGGTCTTTCTCGGTATAGCTAATTACAGGGTTTCCCCTGTACATTATACGGTTTTCACGTGTTATATGAAATACGGCCTTTTTCTGTAGCATTTCTACGGTATTTTACCTTTAAATTTACAGACATTTTTTACAGTGTATGCTTAAAAGCTCCCTGCTGAAAGCCAAAAAAATGTCCAGTTGCTTGGCACTGGTTATTTAATTATGCATTTATTACCTCATTGCTGCCTTACATTTTCAAGCTCAATGGCGGTTGCAGCATAGCCAATACTGTTTGCAGTTTTATTTGTATTAATTTATTTTTATTGAAGAACATAATCCACATACATAAAACTGACAGACACAAAGCAGGGTTTGCAAAAAAAAACATTAAAAAAAAGAGAAAATAAATAAACTAGTTAAACATAGATGAATAAATGTTCACCTCTAGGTGACCTGTTTGCTGTTGTGACAGGTGATGAGTTTATGTGACTTATAAAAGTCTTCTAAACGTCAACAAAATATGTTTCCATGAGGACATCAACCAATTGGCAATATCAGATCGAGAAAAAGACTTTGTTAAATTATATATTTGTCTGGTTTTATGATCTACAATAAATCCTTGTCTGTGTCATGTTTATTCTATTTGTAAAAGTAAGGCAATGTAAAATGTAAAAAGGACACATCTTAAAGAAGTCATCATAGGGGGACTGTACTTAAACATTTCACATATTTATGTAAAGTATTAATTACATTTGTCAAGTATCTGTACTTTATGAGAGTGTTTACACCTTGGAAAAGAAAATTTTCTACTACATTATAAAGCATATCATACATTAACTCCACTACATTTCATAAATAAATGTTTTTACATGTTTTTACCTTAAATACAGAATTGAAGTAGACTACATAAAACATCTAGTAGTTTCCACTTTAAAAGTAAAAATTAAAAAGATCATAGGTAAAAGTATAGCATTGAGCTTGTAGCTACTTGAGTGTTAAAATGTTAAAAAACAACATTTGTTCATGAAATCTAGTGGAGTAAAATTTTTTTCACAGTAATATTGATCAACAGATATTTAAAAATGTAACGGAGAGTAAAAATGTTGTCACATCTAAATAATTGACCTATCAAATTCGAGAAAGCGAGAGAGATAGTATCTCTATATAACTAAGTATAGAAAAACAACATAATAAGAATAAAAATAACAATAATAGCCAAAATGAGCGCACATCCCATCAAACAATAGCATTTGTTACAACCATCATCTGTGGGCTGGTGCTGTGGTGTTAAATCCCGCATAGGTGTGTGTGTTGAATGCCGAATAGGTACAATATGTGTTGAATCCCGCATAGGTACAATATATGCAGAATCCTGTATAGGTTCCACTTGTATTGACTGGGAATTCTGGTCATTCTTCATTAGTCTGAGGAATTCTCCTGTTGACAAATTTTTTATGTCCTGTATAATCTTTCGCTCGATCAGATAGGTGCGATTCTGGTCAAAACGCGTCTGATCTGAATGTTGCGTGACGTAAATCTTGTCTAACCAGACTTTGTTTTGAGACGAATGGACTAAAACGATAATACGATCTTTATTGCTGTAAGGTACATTTGGATCGTAATACATAGTGACAGTATGAGGAAGTGTGTGCTGGGGGTGGTGACGGTGACTCAGGTTGCCCACTTCATAGTATGTCAGATAAGTTCGCGGAAGAAGTCGTTCTATATTATGAAATTTGTGAAAGCCGAAAGATCCGTCTTCCGGGTTGTACCGCGTGAACATACTGCCGGTTCTGTCGACGACGTCAACAAAAACATTTGCAAACCACCAGAGTAAACTGAGACCATGTCTGGGAAAGGGTTGACCAAACCTGGATTCTCTCAGCTCGGATAAATTGGCCAAGCTTCCCACCATGTTTCTGACAGCTGTGTGTTTGGGACAAATGGAAATGTTACAGTTACAGTAAAATATTTAGAAGTTTTTCACGATAGAACAATTAATGTTGAATTCATTATTCATTCAAAAAGCCTATTGAGTTCTTATCAGTTTTAGAGTCATAAAACATTAAATGGTTAATCAAATACATATTCAAAGAGAAAAGGCAAGTTGAAAAACAGCAGCGAGGACAAAACGTAAAATTTTCCCCTTACTCTTTACTAAATAAGAACTATAAACATCTTCTGTGGCTTGCCACTCACTTTTCACCTTCCTGCTTTTAAAACAACGAATACACACCAAAAGTCTTCGAGGTTATTTACGTAAAATATTTGTCACGATTGCCGGATAAGTTTCAAAATGCATTTTTTTCTGAAAAAGTTCATGATTAACTTATTTAATCATAGAGATGGAATTAAGTAAAGTTTTGATTTTCCTAAGGATACACTTATTGAAGGAATTGAAGCCAATAAACAAATTAAACTGCACTATTTACCTGCTTATTTGAGCTGGATCTATAGTCTTCTGTGGAAGGCATCACATGGTATAAGCCTATTTAATTGTTAGTGGGCGGAGCGAAGTCTGGAAATGGAAACTAAATGGGTACAGACAGGAAAGCGAAACATTCTCTGTGTTTTATCATTATCGAGAGGGAATAACAACAAACTCATTCTTGTAAAGCTAGAGACTAAATGGGTACAGAAAGGATAGCGAAACATTTCTCGCGCATCTTATTTTATGCATGTTCAGAATGAAAATTGTATTTAATGAACCTTTTTGAACTTACGATGGTAAAACATAGAAGGGAAGAATTTCTGAAGGAATAAAACACAACAGAAGTCAAGGCAGAAAATCAGTTTTTAAACAACACGTTTCATGTAAACATACATAACAACGTTAGACTTATAATCACAGATATCCGTATGAAAAAGTACACGCATGTTGACCCTTCAGTGGCTTGGTATGGTGTGCACTGAGATCCAGTCTTTCTGAATTGTAGATGTGTTGAATGAACTTGATTGTATTGAGGTTGGAAAATCAGTCCAAAAGGGCTGCCATTCCTTGTTCGCTTTAGGAAGTCCTCCAGTCTCGGGCTTTTAATGGTCTTTAGAAGACCATGGCTGATTCGATAAGTTGTATTTGCATTAAAATTAAGCTGATCTGAATGCGAGTGACATACATCATGAGTGCATTAAACATGAGAACTGTTGCGGAGACTCTGTAATAGGCATCTTTCTAACATAAACAACATTTAAGCAGGGCAAATGAAACGAGTGGATGAAATTATTGATCAGTTCACATACATAGAGCGCTATGGTAAACATGGGAAACTTGCTCGAGCGTTCACCAAGCGCCAGATGGGTTACTAAAGGTGTGTTCAGACCAAACGCGAATGGAGCGTCAAGCGCGAGTGATTTACATGTTAAGTCAAGGCAAAGACGCGATAGACCTACTTGCGGCGCGAATCGCGCGAATGAGGCGGCGCGAATGACGCGAATTGCGCGAATGAGGCGGCGCGAATGAAGCGAATTGCGCGAATGACGCGAATTGCGCGAATGACGCGAATCGCGCGAATAGAGCGTTCGCGTGATTCGCGCGATACGCGCGTTTCGCGCGATTCGCTCGAGTTGAAAAATCTGAACTTTGGCGAAAATTCGCGCCGCGTTAACTAATCAGTAGCTTGCTCTAGCAGTCAGGTGATTATGATGTTGCGAGGGGAGGCAGAAATCTCAACAACAATGGAGGACAAAATCACCGTTGCTTTATGTGGATACCTGGAGCTGTACGTTACATCTTACTTTTATCGAAACTGAAATAAAAAGGATTTTGCTCGGAAGAAAGTGAGTGAGGAGGTCGGACAATCTGGCAAGTTGTCAAAAACGATCTTTACACAATTTAAGCAATTTATCTATACGGGAATGGAGCCGGCTGGCAGAAGCCCCTCCCATGACGCGAATTCGCGTCTGCATTGAAGTGAATTTGACGCGCGAATGAAGCGAATTTGACGCGCGAATGAAGCGAGTAAACTAAAATGTTCAAGCGTCCAACTACACGCGAATAGCGCGATTTATACGCGCCATTCGCCTTTGGTCTGAACACACAGTGAGACTGTACTGGCCGTCTTTTCCAACATTACTCTATATAACATACTATTTCACTTTCACTATAACTGACGCAGAAGAGTCAAGTCTGTGAGAGGAGGCGGGGCTCTGATGTCACTACGTTCACGTGCAGTGTGTGACTGTGTGTCAACTCACTGTCGGAAAACAGAAAATGAGCGGGAACGCGCAGCCCAATATTTTTGACAATCTGTGTATTATATTTTGTCATGGTATCTGTGTACTGTTGTTGCTGTGTACTAGATGATCCTGTCACCAAAACCAATTCATTGTTTGTGCAAACATAACGTTACTTAGCAATAAAGCTCTTTCTGATTCTGAATAGCGAAGCCCCAACACCACCCCCTCCCCCGTCTACGGTAATATTGTGCTGCATTGTGAAAGCACGTAAAACAGATTGAGGACTTTGCTGTCGAATGCCACATTTCTAAATGTTGTCTTTGATACACATAAGCAATAAGCGCTTTCTGACAGCAGGCCAATCAGTCGCCAGGCTACCGGGAATTGTCTGTTTGCTCCCGAAGACCTCTCCGCCACTGCTCGACTCTGCATTTGAGGAATGTAACTGTAAACTTTCATAGATCTGGTACTTTAGACGAATCAACTACCGAAGAGCTCGTTGAATGTGTAATTGTGTGTATACTTATTTTCATATGTGTTCACTATTTCAATATTTGCATCAGGAACCGATTTGTATGTGTTACTTGCTTGCACGGTGGCTAGCCTGCTTGTGCACGTTCACGTTGTGCATGCGTGCATACGTAAATTCCATTATTGTTCTGAGAAAGTTTCTCATTATTATCTCGAAATTTCGACTTAGTATCTCATTACTATGAGAACATAAGTCATTATTATGAGTTACTAATTCTAAAAAAAATCCCAACCCTGGCGGAAACGGGCTTCCATAGTTGCAGTTTTTTGTAATTATTTATTTTTATTGAAGAACATAATCCACATACATAAAACTAACACAAACAAACCAGTGTTTGCAAAAAAAAAGAAAAAAAATGGACATAGATGAATAAATTTCCACCTTTGGGCGACCACTGTTTTGACAAGTGATGAATTTATGTGACTTATAAAAGTCTTCAAAAGGTCAACAAAATATGTTTCCATGAGGACCTCAACCACTTAGCGAAATCAGGGAGAGCAAAATACTTTGTTAAATAATATATTTGTGTGGTATTATGATCTACAATAAATCCTTGTCTGTGTCATGTTTATTCTATTTGTGAAAATAAGGTAATGTAAAAAGTACACATCTTACAGAAGTCATCAGAGGTGGACTGTACTTCATCAGAGATCAGAGGTAAAAGTGTTAGATTTTTGAGCTTGTAGCTACTTGAGTGTTTAAATGTAAAAAAACTACATTTATTTATAAAATCTAGTGGAGTCAAAAGTAGTACATACTTAGTAAAAGTAAAGTATTTTTTGACAAAGTCATAATGATCAACAGATATTTAAAAATGTTACGTAAAATGAGAGTAAAAATATTGAAGAAATGTCCACATCTAAATAATTGTCCCTTTCAATCACATTCGAGAGAGCGAGAGGGAGTATCTCTAGCTAAGTATAGAAAAACAACATAATAAAAAAAAGAGCCAAAATTAGCGCACATCCTATCAAACAACAGCATTCTTTGCAACCACCCTCTGTAGACCGCTGCTGAGGTGTTGAATCCTGAAAAGGTTCAATATGTGTTGAATCCCGAAAAGGTTCAATAGGTGTTGAATCCCAAAAAGGTTCAATATGTGATGAATCCCGAAAAGGTTCAATATGTGTTGAATCCCGAAAAAGTTCAATATGTGTTGAATCTCGAAAAGGTTCAATATGTGCTGAATCCCAAAAAGGTTCAATATGTGCTGAATCTCGAAAAGGTTCAATATGTGCTGAATCCCAAAAAGGTTCAATATGTGCTGAATCCCGAAAAGGTTCAATATGTGCTGAATCTCGAAAAGGTTCAATATGTGCTGAATCCCCAAAAGGTTCAACGTGTGCTGAATCTCGAAAAGGTTCAATATCTGATGAATCCAAAAAAGGTTCAATATCTGATGAATCCAAAAAAGGTTCAATATGTGCTGAATCTCGAAAAGATTCAATATCTGTTGAATATCGAAAAGGTTCAATATCTGATGAATCCCAAAAAGGTTCAATATGTGCTGAATCTCGAAAAGGTTCAATATCTGATGAATCCCAAAAAGGTTC
The DNA here is from genome assembly GCA_008369825.1 of Triplophysa tibetana. NCBI lineage: Eukaryota > Metazoa > Chordata > Actinopteri > Cypriniformes > Nemacheilidae > Triplophysa > Triplophysa tibetana. The sequence continues at coordinate 10,050,435 of CM017896.1, read as the reverse complement.
CATATCTGTTGGATCCCAAAAAGGTTCCATTTGTATTGACTGGGAATTCTTCATTTGACTGAGGAATTTTCCAGGTTTCAAATTTTTTATGTCCTGTATAATCTTTCGCTCGATCAGATAGGTGCGATTCTGTTCAAATCGCGTCTGATCTGAATGTTGCGTGACGTAAATCTTGTCTAACCAGACTTTGATTTGAGACGAATGGACTAAAACGATAATACGATCTGTATTGCTGTCAGGTACATCGGGATCGTAATTCTTAGTGACAGTATGAGGAAGTGTGTGTTGGGGGTGGTGACGGTGGCTCAGGTTGCCCACTTCATAGTATGTCAGATAAGTTCGCGGAAGAAGTCGTTCTATATTATGAAATTTGTGAAAGCCGAAAGATCCGTCTTCCGGGTTATACCGCGTGAACATACTGCCGGTTCTGTCGACGACGTCAACGAAAACATTTGCAAACCACCAGAGTAAACTGAGACCATGTCTGGGAAAGGGTTGACCAAACCTGGATTCTCTCAGCTCGGATAAATTGGCCAAGCTTCCCACCATGTTTCTGACAGCTGTGTGTTTGGGACAAATGGAAATGTTACAGTTACAGTAAAATATTTAGAAGTTTTTCACGATAGAACAATTAATGTTGAATTCATTATTCATTCAAAAAGCCTATTGAGTTCTTATCAGTTTTAGAGTCATAAAACATTAAATGGTTAATCAAATACATATTCAAAGAGAAAAGGCAAGTTGAAAAACAGCAGCGAGGACAAAACGTAAAATTTTCACCTTACTCTTTACTAAATAAGAACTATAAACATCTTCTGTGGCTTGCCACTCACTTTTCACCTTCCTGCTTTTAAAACAACAACTACAAGCCAAAAGTCTTCGAGGTTATTTACGTAAAATATTTGTCACGATTGCCGGATAAATTTCAAAATGCATTTTTTCCTGAAAAGTTCATGATTAACTAATTTAATCATAGAGATGAAATTAGTCAAGTTCCGATTTTCCTAAGCATACACTTATTGAAGGAATTAAAGCCAATAAACAAATTAAACTGCACTATTTACCTGCTTATTTGAGCTGGATCTATAGTCTACTGTGGAAGGCATCACCTGGTGGTATAAGCCTATTTAATTGTTAGTGGGCGGAGCGAAGTCTGGAAATGGAAACTAAATGGGTACAGACAGGAAGGCGAAACATTCTCTGTGTTTTATCATTATCGAGAGGGAATAACAACAAACTCATTGTGGTAAAGCTAGAGACGAGTTTAATAAGATTGTCTTGAGACTGATTTAAAGATGTCATTAAATCGTTGTCTTTCCTTTAGACTAACTCAACATTCTGATATCTACGCCTATATAAAAAATGAATAAACCTTGTTTTAGTGAATTCTTATTAATGGGATGGTCGTTTGGAATAACTCATCTCGGATTCAAAACCATAAAACAAGAATGATGTTCATTATTAAAAAAGACATGTAATTGTATTTTCCCATTTAAACGGACCGGGGCTCTGATGACAGTAAATGATGACATAACTGATAGACTTTTGCATTAATCTGTTTAATGTTGAAAGGACATTACAAGCTATAAAATTCATAAGTTTGTGATGACGTTTTGTCTCAAATTTCACGGTTTTGTACAATGTGTTCGCAAACGCTACACTTTGAATGGTTGTGTGTAATCTAGACAATACTAACTCTAAAGGAACAACAGTTTTGTATTGTCTTCAAAATCATCAACTTTGAACAAAAATAAAGCAAATTGTTTATGGTTTAAAAACAAATAAGTTTATTGTCATTTCAAAGCATAAAGTAAATCAGGCTAGAATTATATCAGAAAATCCTCTTCGCGCACCTTATTTTATGCATGTTCAGAAAGAAAATTGTATTTAATGAACCTCCTTGAAACTTACGATGGTATAACATAGAAGGGAAGAATTTCTTAAGGAATAAAACACGACAGAAGTCAAAGATAGAAAATCTAAAACCATTGTTTTTTAACAACTGTTTTCATATTAACATAAATAAAAATGAACAACGCTAGCATTATAATCAGAAATATCAGCATGCAAATGTACAGGCATGTTGAATCTTCAGTGGCTTGGTATGTTATGTGCTGAGATTGTAGATGTGTTGAATGAACTTGATTGTATCGAGGTTGGAAAATCAGTCCAAAAGGGCTGTCATTCCTTGTTCGCTTAAGGAAGTCCTCCAGTCTCAAGGTTTTAATGGTCTTTAGAAGACCATGGCTGATTCGATAAGTGGTATTTGCATTAAAATTAATCTGATCTGAATGCTGAGTGACATAAATCCTGTCAAAGCTGGGTGGATTTGGTTGGAAGCGAACAATAATGCGATCTGCGTTGCTGTCGGCATGGTTTCTATTGTAATTCGCAGTGACGTCTTTAGGTAGTGAGCCAGAGCTCAGGTTTCCCACCTCATAGTATGGTAAGTTAATCATAGGTAGAAGTCTGTCTTCATCATCTTCAATTCTGTTGTAGAATCGACGGAAGCCAAAATGTCCATCTGCTGGGTTGAACAGAGCAATCATATTGCCATTGATATTGTCAACACATTCATCAGCAAACCACCACAGCAATCGGAGACCATGCCTGGGATCTGGTTGACCAAAGTTGGTTTCTTTCAGCTGAGACAACTCATTCAGTGTTATCACCATGTTTATGACAATCCTGTGTCTGAAAGGTGAAGGATAAACTTAAAAACTAGTTTAGAGTAGAACTAGTAGTTCTAAGAATACTAAGAATAGAATTTTTAAAGGTCTACTCATAAATTTTAAAAGTCTAAAGTGGACAAAACTCAAAAAAATGACAGCGACCACACCATAACAAAAATATGTTGTTATACATACTCTATTGCGATATGTTGATGTTTCCTGAAATTAAAGAAACTACTGCAACGTGAAAGAAACAGACAGAAAAAAGATAGAATTCATTGTACCTTCACACAGTTCCAGCAGAGAGATTAAATATTGAGCTGTAAATCTGAACTGATGTGATCTGTCAAACGAAAAACAAACAAGAGTGTTCACAATAGAAACCAGTGCAACCAGCCTTAATTCATTTCCAAACCCATTATTGGAATGATCACATTTCAGCTCCACTGTTAAGCAAATATTGCTTTGCTTAAAGAAACATCACTTATTTAATTGTTTTTGTACATCAAAGCAGTTTTGTGTATGCCTTTAAACATAACACTAAAAAATATCAAAATGACATTTTAGAATATGAAATTATATTCAGTTAAATTCAATAAAGTGAATTAAGTTTAACATTCAACTAAATTCAGTTTAACATCTAATAAAGCAATGTAAATAAAAAAAAATGGTAGAATATACAATTCAATTCAATAAAGTAAATTCAGTTTATTTAACTAAATTCAGTATAACCAATAATAAATCAATGTAAAAAATTTCAATTATGTAGGATACTTTACCTCAAGCAAGTAGGATACAAGTAACCAGAGAGTGCAAACTAACCAGGACAACTCTGATATTCCTGTTCTATAATTTCATTTCTGTTGGTAAATTACTACTGCTGCAGTGTGCTTTGCATGGCATGGCCCGACTTGAGATGTAAAGCTGAGAAACAGAAACTGAATGACAAACATGTCACATGTTTGGTAGGAGCTGTTGTCAAGGGAGTAAGCTTTGACAAAATTTGTTATAGAACAATAGGAATACACATAAAATCCCTTTCATTGTTATAAACTGACAGACTTAAAGTTTTCATTTGGGCTGAAATGTCACCATTTGCAAACTACCGTTTAGTACATGATGAAGAAGTGAACTCACCACCAACTGCATATCATCATAGCAAATCTTTTTTTTATCATGGCAACATGTAAATGGTGACACTAGCTCATAAACAAAGACATGACAACAGGTTGTTGTGTGTTTCATTATTTTCCTTTTCCAAACCAGCTTTTATTACATCATAAGTCTGCACCAGGACGACAGTCCAGAGCAATTCTGTCCCAATATACAATGATCAGAGGCCAAGAGAGAGACACATACGATGGAAAAGGATAAAGAAAACTAGCGGCAATAAGGAAAACTTGTGGAATTACGGTCACGTGGGAAAGAAAATGTTTTACAGTTTCTCAAAAGCAAAAAAATACGAAATGAAATTATGGTATCCAGCAGTAAGAGTGTGAATTCATGGAATGAAGGGATAAACATATTTATAAAATTTCCATTAGTCAGAGCCAGGACAGATTATGGGGAGAAAAATGAACATTTCCTAGCTTTTGTAGCTTTTTACATCAAACAGACACCATGAAAAAAATTAAAAAGTCTAAATAATTGTGTTCAACCCTCAAAACTACATCAATTACCATCATTATAAATCTAGCTGTCAGTGCCAACATAGGAAGATTTTTTATTAATAGTATGAATATTTTTACTTCATTATTTGATATATATATATATATATATACACACACACACACACACACAAATATCTGCAATGATTTTGCATTGCTGTATTGTTTTTTCCACGCGTGTGTTTAAGTACACTTGAAAATAAAATGTGATTTTTCTTTTCGTTTCACTGGAATATGCAATAAACCCCAAATACATCACTCATTAACTCACACATACACAAACAGATTTTAAAGTCCTCTCTTGACCTCACTTGCATACAAACACGCAAACACTCACACGTTGTTCACCTCAGTTTGTGGACACAGTTTCTATATCTTAATACCAGTGTTGAAAGGCCAGCTGGGCAGATCTAAGATGCTTTTCTGAAAAGCAAGGATACAGTATTTAATGACATCAACAAACAGGTTGTTCCTGTGATGATGTGTGTAATGCGAGTCAGTTTTAAACGCCCAAACTAAAATCAAGAAAAGCAATATGGTTTCTGAAAATTATCAACCCCAGGTCTCAGAGCAGCGTAACACAAAACACAGATCTGGAGACCACAATTACTAACCGGGCAGTTGTTTAGAATGATTTCAGTGGGTGTTAGTAAGAGATCGGGAAGATATTTGCTCTTTTCAAGCAGATAACTGAGGAATATCCAGATGTGAAAACCCTTAATCTATTTAATAGATGAAATACCAACACAGAGGTCTGAAACAGCAAGGTCAATAAATGTCAAAACTAATAAGTCCACAAACCAAGGCGAACAACAACATCTAAGAAAACTGTTAGATCTCTCTCGCGCAAGCACACGCAATGAAAGGTAAGAGCTCTACGGTGTTTCTCTGGACTCACTCAGAGTCTCGCCTCAGAATCCCATCAGTTTGAAAATGCCCCACTCCCTTCCCCCATAGATGTGTAAGAGAACAGGTCCAGAGCTTTTGGAGGAGTCTGGGACAGGGATGTGATGCTAGGATACACTTTTCTAACGCTACCAACATAACCAAAAAACCTTTGTTTTAATTACTCTGCGAATACACATGAGAAAACATACGTGGGATCACGTTCCCAAATGTTGTCCCTCAATGTCCACTAATTACAGCACAGGTGGAGTAGCGGAGAGCGTGTTCAAGTTTATCTGGGCTTGTGTTTGTTATCTGGGGGGGTTCCGTGAGGTGGTTTAGTTCACTTTTCTGGCGAAGGGGAGGTGTGCGGGATTTATATTAGAAGATTTCCGGGCAGCCTTCCCAGTTGCCTTGCTCCTTGGTTTCCCAGTATCCCCCTTTGTAGATGTGTGTGGGTTCCCCAGTCGCCTGATCGACCTGCCGCTCGAACCACATTGACTTGTAGCTGTCCTGGTGAACGCCTGTTTGAATGCAACAAACACAAACGCACATAAGTAAACAACAACGTAATTGAGCGGTTACATGAGAACAAGAAGTGGAAGCGTCCCACTAGCTAAATTATAAGTTGACTCAACTTCGGTTGTAAGCAGTTTTTTGCCAGAACCTGTCATAAAACTGATTATGAAAGACAGGTCACAGACCACATAAGTGCTGATGGAATAACATCAAGTCAATAAGCAAAACAGCTAGTGGGATACCAGCCAGGATCAGGTCTAAATTTGGCAAACATCACACTTTTGTCAAAGAAAATTAAAAGCTAAACACAAATAAAGCTAGTTCTCATTTCTAGAAGCTCACTAGGACACAACATTGACTGGACTGCATCAGCCACAACAAATAACTGGAGGAGACAACAGATGCTATGACACTGTAACCTACAATATCTTATTCTTCTCATTTCACACTAAATTTAAGTAGTTGGTTAATAAAAGAAGAACTAAAAATAAAATATTAAAAGCAGGGGATTGATATGGGCATATGTGATAGATTGAGGTCCCCAATGGTTTCTGGGTAGATGTTACTTGCTTTTGACTGGAGCTCCATAAGGCCCCTCCACTAGAGCAACAAAGAGCAAACAATAAAACAATGAGTTTCTCTTTCTTTAGCTTTTTTGAGAGTTGTCAAGAAGTCAGGAAACTATATCATGGCATGAAAAATGTTAGATCATAGTGATATAAACAAGTGTGACATCAGTGTATTATAACACTTCAACAGTCAATAACACTATTGCAACAGTCAATTTTATGAAATGTTTAGATCTGACAATGGACTCAGACTACAATAGCCAATAGCAAAGCACTGCAACTGCACTTCTCTATATTGCCCTCGCTGTTTGAACATAACATTGCAGGTTACTTGAAGTATTTATCTTTACATGTGTTTAAGTCAAATGAAATCAACTGACCTTTCTTTGAAAAGGATCTAACGGCTCAACTTATAAATCATTATGATAAGCTTGCCAAGCAGCAAGTTATCATGCTTTATACTTATTTATGTCAACTTTGACTTCTGTGTAAACAGCAGTGATACAAAATGTACAGTGAAATCTAATGTGTTTTTTTTGTGTGATAGTATATCAATGTATAAACTATGATATCTGTCTGTATAGTGTGTGGAGAGGTTCAAGCTTTGACATAACTATTGTGACTTTACAAACAATGTGAGTGAGTGAGTGTGAGTGTGTGCTGGATGGTACTTGCTTGAGTACTCTGGTGGGTGACAACCGTGCAGTGTTTCAGCTAGATTAGTAGAGGTGGGGATGGAGAAATGCAGACAAACAGAACATGAGTGTGAGATGTCAGCATGTAAGGGATGTGTAAACTGAATAAAAGATATATCAACAAAATGCTCTCATGAGCTCACGCTGCCCCCTGCTGGATGTTAAAAATATGGGCAGTCGAAACGCATCATGGTTTAGACTTAACATTTATGCATTTGAGACTTACATTGCATAATACTATACATTTTATTTGAGAATGTGCAAACCCTGGGATCGAACCCATGACCTTGGCGTGGCTTTCGTCATGTTCTAACCACTGAACTACAGGAAAGCTTGACACATGATGTGTAGAGAATTCTAATGAAGTCTAATTAAATACATTTCACAATCTGCTCGTAGTTCTGGGAAATTTCACACAACAGCTTTACAATAGTTCTGTAAAACAAAACAAAAAAAGACCCGCAGAGTGGAATTGAACTCTATTCAGAACCATACAGTTCAGATCGAGATATCAAAGCAAGTGTCCAAACAGCCCCGATTCTAAACAGATTCAATGCAATATGTGCTAATTCAGCTACATGAGGGCTACTTGCTTGAGAGCGAGAGATCGGAGGAAGTTTCATCTGTGTCAGCTGATGTAGGGACAGATAGAGGAAGCAAATGATTGGATGATGATTGTGACAGAAAAGCGTGATTAAGAGTGGAATGGGATGATACTTGCTTTTGAAAGTAGTCTCAGAAGGCTCGCTGGCAATCTCGACTTCCTCGGCTGATCAGCGCGGAAATTAAAAAGGGGGATGCAAATTAAGACAAAAAGAAAGAATACAATGAATGACACTATGAAGGTGAGGAACATGCTGGATATTAATTTCATGGCAAACAGGCATCATTACAGCGTGTTTTTGTTAAGAGTGTTTGTTTGTCGGAGAAGAGAAAAGACAAGGGTGAACCTCTGATGGATGGGGAACATGAAAAGACATGATTAACCTACGGCTGTCAAATCGAGGAAACGCGATTAATTGTTTGCAAAATAAATGTTTGCGATAATAAAATATATGTGTGTGTATGTATGCATGTATGTATTTAAGAAATGTGTAATATTTATTTATATTTGTATGTTTTATTTGAAGACAATATAATTAAATGTGTATAGAGAATGTTTAGCTACATCAACCGTGTTGAATCTTGCGCCAGCTTCAGGGTATCGCTGCTAATGCGTTCAATGCAGTGTTTTAATTTCTTATTTGATTAGGAAATATAACTATGGTAGGTTCAGTCTTGCGGTGTTAAAAACTGCAATAACATTACGCATAGTCGTTCAGGAAAAGCCCCTAGTTCTTTCACTTTCGATTTTTCTATATATCAAACGAAACAGATAACGGTACATATTAAAACAATAATAGCAGTGGAGTATGATCCTCCCAAGATAGCGGCACCACTGCAACATGCAGGATAGGGCATGATATAAGCTTCACATTCTCTATATAGTTATGCAAATATTTGTTATTAATACTGTATAGATGTATCTGTGTGCGTTTACACAGTTGAAAGAAAAAGTATGTGAACCCTTTGGGTTACTTGGATTTCTTCATAAATTTGTCATAAAATGTGTTCTGATCTTCATCTAAGTCACAACAATAGAGAAACACAGTCTGCTTAAACTAATACCGCACAAACATTATATGTTTTCATGTTTTTATTGATCACAACATGTAAACATTCATAGTGCAGGGTGGAAAAAGTATGTGAACTTTTGGGTTTAATAACTGGTTGACCCTCCTTTGGCAGCAATAACCTCAACCAAACGTTTCCTATAGTTGCAGATCAGACCTGCACAACGGTCAGGAGAAATTTTGGACCATTCCTCTTTACAAAAGTGTTTCAGTTCAGCAATATTCTTGGGATGTCTGGTGTGAATCGCTCTCTTGAGGTCATGCCACAGCATCTCAATCGGGTTGAGGTCAGGACTCTGACTGGGCCACTCCAGAAGGCGTATTTTCTTCTGTTGAAGCCATTCTGTTGTTGATTTACTTCTATGCTTTGGGTCGTTGTCCTGTTGCATCGTCCATCCTCTGTTAAGCTTCAGTTGGCGGACAAATGGTCTTATGTTTCCTGCAAAATGTCTTGATAAACTTTGGAATTCATTTTTCCATCGATGACAGTAATCCGTCCAGGGCCTGAGGCAGCAAAGCAGCCCCAAACCATGATACCCCCTCCACCATATTTCACAGTTGGGATGAGGTTTTGATGTTGGTGTGCTGTGCCTTTTGTTCTCCACACATAGCGTTGTGTGTTCTTTCCAAACAACTCAATTTTAGTTTCATCTGTCCACAGAATGTTTTGCCAGTAGTGCTGTGGAACATCCAGGTGCTCTTTTGCAAACTTCAAACGTGCTGCAATGTTTTTTTTGGACAGCAGTGGCTTCCTCCGTGGTGTCCTCCCATGAAGTCCATTCTTGTTTAATGTTTTCCTTATTGTAGATTTGTCAACAAAAATGTAAGCATGTGCCAGAGATTTCTGTAAGTGTTTAGCTGACACTCTAGGATTCTTCTTCACCTCATTGAGCATTCTGCGCTGTGCTCTTGCAGTCATCTTTACAGGACGACCACGCCTAGGGAGTGTAGCAACAGTGCTGAACTTTCTCCATTTGTAGACAATCTGTCTTACCGTGGACACATGGACATCAAGGCTTTTAGATATACTTTTGTAGCCCTTTCCAGCTTTATGTAAGTCAACAATTCTTGATCGTAGGTCTTCTGAGAGCTCTTTTGTGCGAGGCATGGTTCACATCAGACAACGCTTCTTAAGAACAGCAAACTCAAAACTGATGTGTGTTTTTTATTGGACAGGCCAGCTTTAATCAACACATCCGATCTCATCACATTGATTGGACCCCAGGTTGGCTGACTCCTGGCTCCAATTAGCTCTTGGAGAAGTCATTAGCCTAGGGTTTCACATACTTTTTCCACCCTGCACTATGAATGTTTATATGTTGTGTTCAATAAAAACATGAAAACATATAATGTTTGTGCGGTATTAGTTTAAGCAGACGGTGTTTCTCTATTGTTGTGACTTAGATGAAGATCAGAACACATTTTATGACCAATTTTTGAAGAAATCCAAGTAAGCCCAAAGGGTTCACATACTTTTTCTTTCAACTGTATATACCCACACACACACACATATATATTATTTATATAGAAACATTTATTTTGGAAACAATAAATCGCGATTCTTTGATTTGACAGCTCTAGTTAAAACAAACACTCTATATACTTGTATTTGAAAAAACGTGTAGATAAAAAAATTGTGTCCATTATACCTTTTGCTGCCATTGTAAATTTGCTACATCATAAAAGTGGCCTGCATAACAACTTTGGAAACTTGCTTTCGAAACCAAAATAAGCACTAAGACAGTTCTTTTCCATTTCAATTCATGCATCAGAGGGTGAAACAGAGAAAACAATCAAGGAAAGAAAAGCAGGAGTACTTGCATTTGATAGGCGAGTCAGATATTGAATCCTCAATGAGAGCTTGAGGGAATAACAGAGACAGACAGGCGTGAATGAGAGACAGCCAACAGAGAAACGAGGAGACAGGAAAAGGTCACATTGAGTCAGTCGGGTGGTTTCTTACCCTCTTCTGAAGGATTGGATGTGCGGGTTGCCTCTCTCTCCCTCTCTCTGCGAACGGTGCGCTGTTTCTCCTCTAGCCGCTGTTTCTCAGCGTTGGCCTCCTCCCAGCGACCCTGTTCCATCAATCGCTGGTCCGGCCGTCTTCTGCTGTCCGTGGGAGCCACGCCATCCTCCAGCTCGTTCAGCGTCAGTGCCAGTGAAGAAAAGTAGTACATGTTCTCTGCACCCTCCCTGGACGGAGACAACAGATTTTGAAATTCAAAAAGTTACAAGCTTGACAGATTATTGTAACGGCTTTCTTAAAATGTTCCTCCAAGTCAAAGGGAGCTCTTTTCTAACTGCACTACACATGAAATTGTATGAATTCGAGGGCATCAGGACACATCTTACGGCAAAGGATTTTTCCTCCATAGCTCTTTGGGTTTAAGCGTCTGATAGACTGTTTTTTGTCGGCCCTCTGCACCATTCTCCCCGCCTCTGCTGCTTTGCATGACACGCGAGCACTCCATCTTCTCATCCCATGTCCCAGACAGAACGTAGTGTGCCTTGTCATCCTTATCTGTTACCACACCTGTAACCTAGAGGAGAGAGGAGGAAACCAAACATAAATTGCAGACGGACGAAACATCAAACTCTACACAGGATGATGAAACAGGAAGTGGGCACGCCAACATTCTGAAGAAGTGACTGACCTTTCTGGCTACGTCTCTGGAAAAGTAGCTATACGGAGCGAATTTGAGGTGACACCGATCACCCGTTCTGTGGTTCACAACGTCTATTTCTCCTGACTAAAAACCATATAGATATAAATAATCTTTTAGATCAAAAAATGCCATTATACAAATTTAGGAGCTATGTTTGAATAGTGCAATCTTAACTCAACAAGAACGCACAAAACTATCTGATCATTCAAGACAGTTAAGGTTCTTACCTGATCTATCCATAGTTTTCCAACAATGATATTGTGCACTGTGGTTGTGACTTTCTTCCAGGTGTAGTGATTGTTACTCTTCTCAAACATACAATGAATTGAACCTGAGGACACAACAAAGCAATTTAGACAATCTTAGTGTGAAGAAGGACTATGTTAATGACCATGATCATTTACAGAAGCATATGAGCACTTACCCCAGCTACACCAACGTAAATATATCATTGGATTAGCAAACAAATGTAAAACTGAGGGGATTTATTATATATGGACATTTATTAGCAAGACATTTCACAAAACCATTCTAGGTTTTCAATGTCAAAAGTCATTTTGAAATCAGAAATGGGTAGCAAAACTGTTTCAAACATTATATGCTAATTCCACATCCTGTTTCATAACATACGGTGTTAGTTTTAAAGTGATACTTCACCCAAAAATGAAAATTCTGTCATCATTTCCTCACCTTCGAGTTGTTCCACTTTGGTATAAATTTCCTCGTTCTTATGAACACAGAAAGATATTTGGAATATCGCTTATAAACACACCCATTGACTCCCATAGTAGGAAAAATTAATTTATCTTTTCTTTGTTCTGTGGAACAAAGAGACATTTTGAAGAATGTAGGACAGCAAACCGCTCTGGGCCACTTTTGACTACCGTTGTTTTCACCTGCTATGGTAGTCAATGGGTGTTGAGATCTGTTTGGTTATAAGCGTTCTTCCAAATATATTTGGAGCAACTCAAAGGTGCGTAAATGATGACAGAAATTTTATTCTTGGGTGAAGTATCCCTTTAAGAACAGAAACTATTTTCTGCATATGCTCGAGTCATCATTAATCTCAGACATACTGACACAGTCACAGATAAATATGATAAGTCTTACCAAGAGGCATAATGGAGAGGTATTTGCCCCTGAACTTGCTGGCCAGGGCAATCTCCTGGCTCAGGGTCCAGCCTCGGTCGGAGATTGCGTGATGGGCCGCAGCCGGAGGATGATGACTCACCTGAGAAGAGAGAATTCGTAGTTCACATTTAAACAAAACTCACATAATTTGTGGCGTCACTTCCTATTCACTGAATTCTACAGTAATAGAAGATGTCCAATTACCTGCTCGCAGAGGGACCTGTAGCCGCACTCCTGAATGCGATCCAGCTCAAAGGTCTCTCCCAGCAGAGGGTTGAAGGGTTTGCCCGTACGGTGAATTGTAGTGGAGTAAGAGGAAACGGTGAAAGCAGCCACGTAGCACATCTGCTCCAGAGAGCTCTGGCACTTGGCGGCCCGATCCAGCAGTTCGTAGTACTCGAGATCTTCTGAGAGACGCTGCAACATGGACAGGGGCTCGTTGAAGTTCACCTGTCGAGAGAGGGAAATGAAATTCCGAACGCAATTGAGATTCAGGGCTGCTTCAGATTTTTATAGATGTGCATACAGGCATTGGGATTTTGGAGAGCTCTTTTCCAATACAGTTCTTCATGATGCTCCATAGATTGAGCGAGTAATTTGGTTTATCTGGGATACGGGACCGTCTCTTCTTCATAGGCACCAGCTCCTGGGACTGCGGGGACTCGGGATTGGATGCCAGAGACTGCTCATCCAGCTGTGAAAGATTAAATGACTCGATGAGTTCAATAAATTTTTGTGAAACCGTTCAAGCTGATTCAACTTTGGACAACTTTATTAAATGCAGCTTTGTTATATTTAACTACCTTTACGTTTTTATGTTAAACATTTTGACTAGGCAACATGGCTGATTGGTAAAAATGATCCCATGAGCATATCATACCGATGTGGTTCCATCATCCATTCCCAGCTCGCTGCTGAGTCCACTGACGTTACTGCCGGATCTCCTGAGACAAAGCGAAAGAGGGTATGTGAGAGCCAGAGGGTGAGAAAGAGAGAAGGAAAACGAAGAAAGGGGAGAGGAGCGGAGGACACACTTAGGTCCAGTAAGGTAACACATACATAAGAAGGATCAGAGGAGTGTAAACAACAGGAGAGATGGAGCAAATAAAGACCTGTGATATTTGGGATCTGCTGGTACAGTGATGTACTCTTGAACGTCCTCGCATGCGTCGAAAAACTCGTTCTCGTCATCCTCGTCGCTGGCATCACCCTTTCCTGGAACCGGGCCTGTGGGACAGATTAGAAACAGGAAGTCAAATATTCTGAACATCACTGACTGAATACACACCGGGGCTAAACGCCGCTGCAAAATAGGGCTGTAGATTCAGCAGCGGTGCAGGAATTTGTACATGACACAAGAAGTAAAGTACCTTTGCTGTCATTAGCAGGGTTGCTCTGGGAAGGAGGCAGTACAGTAGCTCCTCTGAAGGCTCTCTCAAGATGGTTGTGTTGTTTGGCGAGCTGCTCCAGCGTTTCCTCTAATCTCACTCTCTGCTCTCGCTCGGCCTGCAGTGCTTTCTGCCAGCGCTTACTGTGAGCCTGAGCCAATGCTAGGAAGTCCCGGCACGCCTGGTTGTCAGATCGACAGAGAAGCGTTAGAGAAGACTATAGGTTTCATCAAAATGACGAAATTATACTTTTTACTAGTGGTGGGCCGTTAACGGCGTTAACAGCGTTAACGCAGTGAGACTCTTATCGCGCGATAAAAAAAATGTCGCCGTTAATCTATTCTCAAAGTTGGGTTGGGAGCTGGGTCTATACTACACAAGCTATGATGACTTTCACTTTGATATTTTAGCGCGGATGTATACATAGATTAATGTCACTGTAGGGGAAGAGAACGAGATTTTTCAACTCGCGTGATTCGCGTCATTCGCGTCATTCTCGCCGCCTCATCATCTCATAACCAGGGCTTCATTCGGGCGATTCGCGCAGCAAGTAGGTCTATCGCCTCTTTGCATTGACTTAACATGTAAATCACTCGTGTTTGGTCTGAACACAACATAACGTTACTGTGAAATGACCAGATCAAACGTGACGTGCTGACATGGATGCAGCTATGAAGCCGCCGGGTTTGCTTCAGGGAACATTTATTTTTAAGACGCTTCCCAATGGAAACCTCGACAAGACTAAGCTTGTTTGCACCTTGTGCAATGTGGAATTGGTTTACTGTACGAAATTGGTTTACATACAGTTAGTTTAAAAAAAAAAACTTTCTCTCAACAGGTAGTGGTCTAGCTTTAGTTGAAACCAATAACTTTGTATTGGCACCTAATGTATTATGGCTCCTGTAAAAAATATCGATTGTTGCTCCCTAACTCTTTGTAAGTCGCTTTGGATAAAAGCGTCTGCTAAATGACTGAATTTAAATGTAAATGTACTGTAGGAGCTCTTCCAGTCTCAAGTACCACCTAAACACAAAGCATCCCTTAGCTAATGCGGAAGTAAACACAAGTACATCTTATTGAACATAATTTAATTTTCATCACAAATTATCATAGTAGAACAGCTTTCTCAAGTAGTTTGTGATGCATTTTGGAAACAGGAGATGAGCCCCTGGTCTAATGCGCCACCTGGCTTGAGAAACCCGTTCTCAAAGACTTACTTTTAGTCATTATTTGGGTAACACACATATTCTGAATGCCTTCGGCAGAATTCAAATGAGCCATTTTAATCTAGATTAATCTAGATTAATTCCAAGATTAATCTAGATTAAAAAAATTAATCTATGCCCACCACTACTTTTTACATATTGTAACAATCTCCTTTTATCGAAAGTAAATGGGTAGCTGTCTTACATTGATCATGGCATTGGAGGTGATGCGGAAGAGCGTGGCTCTCTCCGTCACCTGCCGAATCTTCTCACTCGCTTCTCCTCCCACTCGAATGCCTTCAAGCTCAGACAAGGACCTGAGGGAGACCCCAGAAATCAAACGGGTTACACTTTACGTGGTGATATGTGCTTTTTATGTACACCAGTAGCTGGTGCAAACAACACCAAGTTCATAGGTTCGATTCCCAGGGACAAAAAAATGCAATTCCAACTTTTAAAGTTTGATATTGAGAATGACTAACCGCTGAAGAGCAGAGCCGTGTTTGGCGATGAGGTCGTTACAAGTGCTAAGATCCTCCACCTTGCTGCCCAGAGTTCGGAGGGTGGACTGAACTTCCGAGTTGCGTGAACCTCCACCCTGCCCTGATGATGGAGAAGTGTTCGGGCACTCGTTTTCAGAGTCATCTGTAGAAATAAATAAAACAGAATTCTAGTTTGCTCACTGGTTGATAAGGTGAAAAGGCATTTGGATCAATCGTTATGGGAAAAAACGGCATGTTTCCAAACTCAGCTGTATGACTGACCCGATTCTGCCTGCATGCGAACAGCTTTGGCTTTGGCCAGTTCTAGTGCGGTGATCCAGCGCTGGCGCTCAACCTCTGAGCTGGCCTTCAGATGGTACGTCTGAGCACCACCATTAGAAATTACAAAGTTGCAAGAGTCCTCCACCGCAATGTTGGCCGTAGCCAGGTTGATGGTGCCCCGGCATGTGTGACCCATCTCCGCCTGGGTCCTGAAAGAGAAAGATCTTACTATTAGTGACAGAATTTAACACTAATAATTTGAAAAAAAACTAGATTTTTAGATGAACGCTTATGGAATTAGTTTTTGGATGTGCAAGTTTAAAGGGTTCACAGCAGTTAACCTTTAAAAGCTAAATACTAAATATTTTGGTAATATAGTTAAGTATTATAAATGTGATGATGCCTATTTTGTGGATAATCATGTAACATTTTATAACAACAGTTACTTCGTTATTATTACGGTCTTTTTTATTTGTAAGCGGATTAATACAAAGAAATCTCATTCATAAACAAATCAGTCTGAAGTCAGTGAAAAAAATACACACTTTTATATTATATGCGTCAGTATTGTCAAAGTTCATTGTTTAATGCCTTGTACGCAAAACTTGAACCTGAATATTCATGAATCAGCGCTGAAACGCTTAAGTGCGAGAAACGCCTCCAGATAGTTTTTCTCTCAGTCTTGTGACAGAGAAAAACACACCCTGTTATTGCTGAGGCATGGGCCGAATAGCGTTCAATGTATACCAGTAGAAAGTTTTGTTGGTATACACAGAAGTTTGCTAAAGGTTATCATCCCGTCAAAATATCATACCAGCCCATGCCTATATCATACTATCTGATATCAAATCGAAAATGTGTCTCGAGTGCTCCGATATATTGATAAACACACACAGAAGTTAACGTCATAACCAGATAACTTTCCCAACAGGGGCACCCCTGCATACTGATGTCTTTGCCCAGTTTTCATTGTCCCAATATGCATTTATGAAAAACTTCAATATGAACCAATTCAGGCAGATTAGAGAGCAATCAGTACATTACAGCTAGAAATGTATCTTTTAGAAAAGACATTCTAAACCTTTTCATGGTCGCTGTATCCCATTTAAAAGCTGGCGCTAATGATAATGTGTAAAATATGTTAGATATATATATAAACCATATATAAAGAAGCAAAAAATACTTGTATATGACAGATTGATCCCAAGAGATCAGATCATAAATCTAACAAGCCTGCTGATAAAAACAAGAGAAACCCAAAAGAAATCATCATAGAAATTAATGGGTTCCGTTAAAATACCATTGTGAACCTTTTTGCATTAAAATCATTACAAAATTTTAGTGTTTTGGGCATCATTCCAAAATCTGCCAGATCACGAGAACGGTGAGCGTTTCATTGATTTAACACGAGCGAGAGTTTATTCACAATTTAAAATACAGACGTGGTGTGGTGCCATTTGCCTGTCGAAAAAAGCCCTTTACATCTTACGTAAACAACTGTAAACACTAACAGCCATACAAGTTCAGAAATATATGAAAAGCCACTTTATTTAAACATAACTCCCTTCACGCGAACTCTTTGGGAGAGAGAGAGAGTCTTCTGTTTATTCTGAAATTACAGTCTGAAAAACAAACATACTTATATGATCTACCTTTCTTACGATAATAGAGGTAATTGCTGCTGCTTCCTGAGTGGACATTTGCCTACTTTGTAGTTATTTAAGGGGTCATATGGCGCGAAGACATGTTTGTATGTATCCTTGGTGCGTTATAAATTGCACATGCATGTATTAGACATGTAAAATTGCAAATATTAAAGTGTCAGAACAAAAGCTGCAAACTATCTAACAGCGAATGTTCACCCAGACCTACCTGAGACGCCTTGTGTAACCACACCCCCACAAATCTACGTCAGTTTGTGGAATGATTTGACTAAGACCACCTAAATGTATAAGCAAGTGAGGCGGAAGAACCTGTCAGTACATTTGCTTTTGAGTCCTGATATTCCAAATATGGTAAGTAACATTTCCATCACATGCTTGCAGTATTCGAATCGACCAATCACAACGCACTGGTTAACTGGCCAATCATAGCACACCTCGCTTTTCAGAGCAATGAGCTTTGTTTAAAATCCTAGGGTTTCAAAGAGGCGGGACAAAGAGTAGACACAAAGATCCACGGTATGTGGAAAATACATAGTTTTTAACCTTAAATAGTGTATACACATTACATTGCATTACATCTAAAACACATTAATATTCGTTTTAGCCGTGTCATATGACCCCTTTAAAGAGTAAGTAGCATGAGATCATGAAAATGACATTTCATGCAGTCTGTTATGTTGCCGTGTTTGAAAGTAAGCTGTCTGCCAAGTTGTAAGTCCGAAGGTGAATACATAAAGTTATTTGCTTGTAAAAATGGGAGTCGACTCTGAATCACACAAACGAGACGTGTACTAGTTCACCCGCATATCTACGTCACTATACATAGTCCCCGCCTACGTTTTGCTGAGACTGACGCGAAAACTTATTTCTCCTCCCCCAAAACACTGTCGGAACATCCTAGTCCAGTCGGGGTGGTGTTTGTTGTGGATTAGCGTCTTCTGATGCTTCCTCGTCAGACTCAGGCTCAAATTGGTACGGTAAAATCGCTGCTATCTCTAGCTACACATATAATATAAATGACAACCAACCACATGTGAACTGTAATCCTGTAATGATGGTAGTGGGGTTCCATTTGCGACAAATGATGAACGCGTTTGACCAATAACAACAAGATTAGCGGGTAGGGGGGGCCTAGACGGATGAATCGCGGAACGAATCATTTGAGAGTTAGTCAAGAAGTAAGGTACGAATAACTGCCTATTATTACGACATTATAGTGTTTAAACACATTGAAAATACATAAACTTGTTGTTGGACACTCCATAAACCAAAGTAGGTCCTAAAAAAATATGCTAGGTACTCTTTAAACATTGGTTCGCAGCCTAAAATTGCAGGACCTACAATGAGTCTGCGCGGCCGCTCACATGCGCAGCTTCAAATCGAACATTGTCCTCAGTCAATTTGCAATCGCGTTCCTCCTTGTATTCGCAAGTTCCAAAGGTTGGGGTTTCGGGGAACGGTCACGCCCCCCGGTTGAGAACCCCTGTTTTAGAGGATTAAGTGGGATTAGAGTTAGTATTGCATTCTTTTAACAGAGACTCATAGTGACTTTTAGTAACCTCAGTTAGCAGCTCCTAACAAGCACCATTTGTACAGAAACTAAATAAAGTTTCCATGCTCCGATGTAATCTGCCAATACTGGTGAATCATAGTTTCTTTGGATTTTCCATACTCTATAGACAAATCAGGGTAAGACATGTTTTGGATGGCCTATGAAGTGACAAAAAACAGATCCCAAATCTCTTGGCTGCCCTCTAAATTTCATATGAATCTCACTGTCATTTATCAGACTGCTGGAAAATGGTGAGCCTTTCCAGCAGGAACAGAACCAAAGTCACCAATCAAATGCTTATTCAACAGCGACATGACACATGAGGAGTGAGAGACAATGCACTCTTTTGTCATTTATTTACACTGTGATGCTAGAGGTCTATGTACTTTGTATACGGTGTTCTTTGGTACTCAATAAAAAATATAGGAATTATATAATAACCAAATGATTTCTAGCCAAGAAATCACCTTATAGACAAGTGGTAATGTAAATTTTTATATTTACTTCAGTAACATGATTGGAAGACAGTTGTGCAATTGTATAAAACCATGAATACAGTCTTTAAAATATGATTGTGATTTACACATTTCGTCAAAATATATTTCCAGGGTGCCTAAAAACCCCAGAAATGTCATCCTTGAACATCTGTTTATACAAAGTGATTTCATTCATATATATATATACACATACTATCAGCATGAACTGTCTATAATTCTATTCACGATGAAATATAAATAATTATGAAAGCGCCTCTAAAAATAACATGTATCCTCACACTTTCCAACCGCTGATGGGTTGGTAATTGTTCTATTTAGGGAGTTAAACATCTAGTTGAGTGGGTGGATTTGAAAATGTCTTATCCTCTCATCTCAAACTGTTGAGCAAACAATGACGATTGCACGGACAAACACACACGCTGGCGCTTTTGTGGTTTCACACACACACGTATGTCGCACACACACAATTAATAATTGACAGAGATGAATGCTGCTTCCCATATGATCAGCCTGGCTCTAATCTAATGGACTCACATGGTATCATTTTACCGGCGGACAAATGTAAACAAGGCCAAAACACAACACACAGATAGGCTAAACAAAACTGATACATTTCTAAAACGGCTTTGTAGACAAATTTTGCGTAGAAAGAAGAATACAGAGTGAGTGTTGCTTGTCGGTGAAAATCTTGTTGCAACAATCCCAGGCTGTTCTGTGAGGTTGCTAGGGCTTTGCTGTGAGGTTGCTAGGGGGATCACATCAACAAAGACTCCCCAAAGACATTCAGGTCCTTGCTCCAATTTCAAACTTTTTGCACGGCAGGGAAAGATCACAAATCCAATAATCCATATTCCAAGCAAAAGTGTAAATATATAGGATTTGGATGCCATCATGCTAATCATGAGGAGAAATATTTTTGAGAATACTTTACAATATTCAATTTGCAGAAATATGATGAGCCAATTCGCCAATAAAACACCACCTTCACTTTCCACCTTATCAGATGTTGACAGGGGCCAAAGAACACTATGACACAACCTCAAAAGGTTCATTAGAATAGATCTGACATTCCTATCAACTCACGGGAGACCTGTTGTCTGCAGATAGTCGATAACATTCACGTTCTTTACAAAGGTCAGTAAACAGCAAATACTTCTCACCTGTAGTAAGACAGCAGACCATTGCTCAGGACAAACCATCGCCTTTGGTACCCCTTGATGTAATTAGTCCATTTAAAGAGCCAGCCTTTGTACATGTCTCCTGGGGCTGGGGTGGGTGCCTTGGGCTCCGACATCACGACAGCCCGTGGCTTCACAGTGTCTTAAGGGGCCTGGGTCAATACAAGCAGGTGAAACATGCATGTTTACATATTTACCTGTATGAGCAACCTACCAATATCCATCTGTGAGACGGAAGGGCTTAATCTTGATGATCTGTTCCTTCTTTACATATTATTATTTAAAACATAAATAAACAAAAAAAACACCCAAAGTGCAAATAATATATGACAGCTAATTTGTTTGTTTACATAGGCTGACACGCAGCCTTAGTCTATCTAGAATCTAGATGGCATTACAGGTGCTGTTAACCCAGAGGCATTTTGGGAATGATGTTAATGATCCCCAAAACAAGTCGTCTAGGTAGACAGCACATAGGTTTTGAAACACAGAACAACTCTTACGCGAAAAGGCTGAAACATGCGTTATACTAACCAAGTGAAAACCTATATGATGTGGAGGTTCATAAGTGCGCTGGTTTCGCCTACGTGTCCAAACACAAACTCGCTGGGTGAACAATAACTTAACCTTACTTCAGGATATTAATAGGCACGACGAAACGAAATCTCTTTGAACGACAGTTATTCGTTAGCATTCGTGACATTAATAAATAAAAAACAAACACTGTTCGAGGAAGTTTAAACTTTAAATAAATGCGGCCTGTACGAGGCATAACTTACAACAACACCCAAACGACCTCCCAATGACACAGTGCAGACACACCGCCACCAAACACAACACGAACACTTATAATTCTTTACATTAAAGTAGCTTTGGTGAATTGAATGTCTGTCAAAAGCATGCGCGTGCATACAAAATGACTTTGACGGTAATGCAGCTAACGGCTATTAAAACTGACGCGCTATCGCGAGACGTGGACACCTATCGCAAAAAGCACAAATATATCTGTAAATATCGACATATGAACTGATAAATTATTTGTAAACGATTTAAATGTGCGTAATTTCCACAAAGGTATTTTAAGTACTGGCCGCGCAAGGGGGGATGTGGGTTCAAGTGAAGCTAGCTAGCCTGTGCTAACCTTCAATCTATAATGGCAAAGATACAACCAAATAAAGCGCGACATTTGGTAATATCTAGAGAAAATAAGAAAAACTGAATGACGTGACGGGAAAATAGAAAACTTACAGTGCATTGAGTGTTTAAATGATTTAAATTGTGTTATGGGTACAGCCCAGCTCTTACCTGATCTTTCAATGATCCTCTCTGAAGTAGGAAGTCACAGTGACATGAGAGCGCACGGCACAACTCGCATAAAAGTCACATTATTTCATCTCTCCCGTCACAGCCAAAGGAATGTCCTGCATTTGATCAATAAACCTGTCTGAATGACTAACTTTCTGCTAATAGTACTTTGGCTCGGGTTGAGTTTAGCTTCAAAGTAGCCATTGGGATTTAATTGAAGCAATGAGTAGTGATTGCATACCGTAATTTAAACAGGGCCTCGTGGTAAATCACTGTAACACAGGGTGTTGCTTTGATGAAACTGGAATTTGATTAGAATTTTTATTTAATAAGCAGATAGGATTTTTATAATACTAATAAGAATTCAGAAAAGCAGCGATAGATGTGGTAGGGTTGCCAAGCAACACAACCGCTTTGAACAAGAGTAAGAGCCAGATAAACAGCTTTGGTTAATATGGGCGTATTTATGAGTTTACTCTGAGTTATCAAGATTTTCTAACACATATCTCCCTTAGTTGTCTTTTACATTAACCTTATTTATTCCCTCTTTAAAGTAAGATGGTCATTCTTAATCTTATCTATGGAAACATATAGGTTAAGATTGGCCAACACACATGTTTAAAAATGTAAAACTAAATATAACTATTTACGTACTGAACATAAATACATTGTTTTCTCTTATATTATATTCATTTACAGCAGGGGCGTAGCAAGCTTATCAAAAGTGCGGGGGATGGATGTGGTTTGTTTTTTAACAATGAAAATGATGAATGTAATGATAGAACGGTACAAAGGGTATAACATACAAGATATAAAAAGCTTCCCATTTAAATGAGTTTTACTAGAAAAGTATAAAAACACATTCGGAACACACAGAAAATAAGTCAAAACTCAAAAACACAACAGTAGACATTCTAATGAATCAGAAATAATTTAATAATACCAGGGGAAAAGAAAGTGGTAAGCTTGATAGTGACATGGGTCCGACAGGACTGTGACTGCTAAAGTTGCTTACTTGCGCCTTGAAAAGTGGAGATATAATTAAATGCCCAAACAAAGCTTTTTCTCTGGTGGTATAAATAATGTAACAATTTACTGTTTTTAAACATTAAAATAATACGAACTTTTCTTTCAAAGTTCTTCAAGAGGTACAATCAAACATAATATGTAACTATCCACAAAAGTGTTCAGCTAATCAAAATATCACAATCAATGGCACTGGCCATAAACCCATAAATATACTGCTTAACAAGGACAATTTGTCCCTTCTCCTCGTCAATTCCCTGCCATCTTCATTACAGTTACTTTATACATTGCATGCCACATAAATAACCGAATTTAGCTAGCTTCTGAACAATATCCCAATTTGCAATTAGCATTAGTCTAAATAACGAAATCTAATTCAGAAAACACTCGACATATCAACAAAACATAAACAGAACATCTCCCCAAAAACATATCAAGGTTATTTAAAAACGTCGAAACACTCATTCAAAGTAACTGGAAAAGGGAGACGTAAATAACCATAACCATAAGTTCCTCAGCACGAGCTGACCGATTCATCTAACACCAAGAGAGGCGGGACTTAAGGCAGAACAGCCAATCATCATTCGGTCACACTCAAAGCTGGTGTCATGTTTGAGTGGCAGGGGAGAGGAAGCAGCCGCAGCCATAGTTGCCAAGTCCGCTTATAATCCGCGACTTTGGGCTTGTTTTTTTATCAAGTCGCGTTAAAAATTCATAAATTGCGGGTTGCGTTTTTTTGGGCTTTTTTAAAAAATATTTGTTGCTTGTTAGGAAAATTGACAAGCAACTTCGTTTCTTTAAATGTATGGTCACCGTTTTACTCGCACACATTCATTGACACTTTCATATTACAGCTAATTGCCAATCAATGAAGTAATATAAATTCTGTAACGTATTTCGTCAAAACATTCAGCCCTCTCCTCCCCCTCTCCCTTCATTGGAGAAAAATCGAATTCAAAGTGCAGGCGCGTGACGTTGTAATCCACGCGATGACATTTAGATGGACATAAATAAAACATGTAAATTTGAGAAAACAATGGCACCAATAAAGTGGTCCAAGCATGGAAAAAAGTACAACAAAGCCCTTTAATGCTCTTATCTTGTTCTTCTTTTCCATCTCTCAACCCTATTCTTCTCACTGGTCATTGAAGATGAATGGTTATAGTGTGCCCTCACGTTTTGTTGCCGTTTGCTGATTTTTGCTAAATATCTTCTGCTCTTCATTTTAAAATAAACGAGAATTTCCAGTTTAAATATTGCAGGCGCTTTTATTGTAAAATATAGTTAATGATAAATTAGAACGATGGTAAAAAAAATAATCAAATTATATTGGGCTTGTTTTGGGCTTGTTTTTAAAGCTGAGGTTGCGTATTTGTCTCGCGAGAGTTGGCAACTGTGGCCGCAGCGAGCGCAGACACTGAGCGGCCAGAGAAACGGAGGAGCGACTGCTGTATGACGAATGTACTAAACTGCGGAAAAACTGCAGAAAAAGTGCGGGTGTTTGACCCTCTCACCGGGAAAAGTGTGGTTGTTAAAACACCCACACCCCCCACGGTTGCGAAGCTCCTGATTTACAGACTCTCTGACGCAGTGATTTTGAATCTTGTCGACTGCATATTAACGTTCAGAAGTGTGGGCGAGTTCATAGCGTCTTTTGGCCGATAGATGGCAGTATGCGCACCTATTTTCGTTATCATCGCACGCTGAAGAAGATCGGGAATCATGTTTTGAAGTGAGCGGTATCAACTGTTTACGGTCTACATCTTAAAAACATATTCTTCTCAATATATATATAACCCCAGCAGTCTTATACGGTAATTTATTAATGCAATATCTGCAGTTTTAAGTTTCGTTATATTGAGTGTTTAATGTTTGAACGCATTTTGTCTTGTTTCATAGGAAATGCCTCTCTGCTGGCTAGTGTCTCAAGATGATTCTCATAAACCCATTCAGCTTTATCACCATCAACCTTTGACTCTTGGTCGAGGACCAGAAACTAAGATTAAAGACAAAAAGTGTTCAAGGGAACAAGGTAGATATTTATATCAGCTAGTGTTTAGCTAGTGTGCTGAGAGCAGCCCCAGATTATAAATAACACTTTTTATCTCGCAGTTGAATTTCGGGCTGACTGCAACAGAGGATTTGTCAATGTGAAACAGGTATGGCCGGATGTTTATAACATAAATAAATAAAATATGGGAGAAAAGTATTTCACATTTTTTTTTGTTACAGTTAGGTGTGAATCCAACAAATGTGGACTGTGTGGTTGTGGGCAAAGGCAATCAGGTAAACACAGTCATGTCTTGGGTCAATTTTATTAATTTTTAGTTGCAACTGTAAATGTCCAATTTTGATGCTATATTGCACAGGTTACTGGTCTTAACAACCTTCAAACCACATGTCACCCACCTCTACAACCAGGTGTCGATAAAGCCCGGCCAAAGACTTCACATGGTCAATCAGCTATATCCATACATAGTGAAGTTCACTGAAGAGACATCCACACCCAGATCTTCTGCAGAGAGGATCAAACCCACCAAAAGACCCCATGAGAAGAGCGATAATCCTGCAAATATATCAACATCCTCCCATACAGACCATCATGCAATGAATAGCGGTTCACCGCCACAAAAAAAGACTCAACCACCAAGTTCTGATAAATCAGTGAGTAAAAGTTTACCATAGAAAAGGATTTGTCGAAGGCCGCTTTTAAAAAAAATAGCTTGCGTGCTGTACTCTCATTAGCATAGTTTGTGCGCAATGACTTATTTCATCATGTTGAATGTAAATATAATTCTGAAAGAAAATGTTTTTCAGGAATCTGCAGGTTATTGGAGTCAAGGCCTTAAAGTATCAATGCAGGACCCAAAGATGCAAGTATGTCTGTTCAGCTGTATTAAATCTGATGTTTTGATGTGGAATACCAGCATGATCTTTAAAATTTAAATCTATCAGAGCTAACCTGTTATCGTCTTTGTCCTCAGGTGTATAAAGACGACAGGGTAGTGGTCATCAAAGACAAGTACCCGAAGGCGAGGTACCATTGGCTGGTGTTGCCGTGGGACTCAATCTCCAGTCTGAAGGTTCTGAGATCAGAACACTGCGACCTGCTTAAACACATGCAGCATGTTGGGGACAGGATGGTGCAGCAGTGTCCAGACGCTCAAAAACGTAACTTCCGTCTGGGTTATCACGCCATTCCCAGCATGAGGTACTGTTGTCTTGTGTTCTAATTGACAAATGTATAATGTATGCTTTTCATTCATATATTTCATATTTATTTGTTTCTAGTCACGTTCACATGCATGTAATCAGCCAGGACTTTGACTCCCCTTGTTTAAAGAACAAGAAACATTGGAATTCCTTCACTACTGAATATTTTATTGAGTCTCAAGGTGAGACAGTCCTATTATTCAAGCTTTCTTGTTTTGTTTAGATTAATATTAGACTAAATCAAATATCATTACTGTATCTATGCTTTGTCTTGATGTAGATCTCATTGCAATGCTGGAAGCAGATGGAAAGGTGACGGTTAAGGAAAGCACAAATGAACTATTGAAGCTTCCTCTGCGCTGTCACATTTGCCGTAAAGAGCAATCAACAATCCCAAAACTGAAAGATCATCTCTCTATTCACCGGTCTTCTTAGAAGAGTTAACATTTTGTCTGTATAATCCGTTGTGAATTAAATAATTTGTGTTTGTCCTGGTTATACTGTGTTTTAATCTGGGACTTGCATATTAATCCTTATCATAAAGGATTTGTACCATGAGGCAAATTAACAATAATGAATTTAGGACAGTTTGTACTTTTCTTTGGTTTTTATTAAGTCAAGTGTGTTCCAATGCAGCTATCAAAACCAAAAGTAAATTCATGATTTACTATTCGGGTATATATACATACAGTACGTACACATTATAGAAATGCACTTGTTAAAAGTGGTTAAATTGGCACAGATGAATGGATATCTAAATATCTTGTTCATTTTGTGAACTAAAACTAAATCTATTTGCTCCTCACATATTAGTTAAAATAAAAAAAATAAAAAATATTAGATCTAGACACTTGGGTATCAACTTTAAACTAAACATTCGGCTAAACAGTGGATTTTTGTTTGCATGAAGGAAAAGATTGTGTTAAGCTCAGAAGGCTGTATATTGAAGCTCACAAGCCTGTATATCACAACTAGACTGGTAACAGAAAAAGGTTGAATAAAAAAAAGATACAAAAAGCACCATCTCAAAGGAAAAGGATATATTAAAAATATATTCTACAGGCTACAACATTTCAATTATTGCTCTTTATGTAACCAAAATATGAACTAGTAGACCATTTCTGCTGTATAAAACATACCTATAGTTTGAACTAAAATTTCTGAATAAAGAACTAATATTTAGGCTCCCAAAATGTATTTTAAAAAGTATTACATTGCAAAACAATATCCAAATAATTGTTAATATCTGTTGAAAAAAGAACGGGGAGCAAAAATATGAGTGCAGAATTCCACATCTTACTCAGCTTCCCGTTTCATTTCCTGCATCTGTGCTTAATTCAGATTAAATGCAGACATTTAGCCCTTCTAAACTAAGCGTCCTTTTGAGTCATGACAAAACCATGTCACGTGATCCCTGAATAGTAGCTTTTGTGCATCTTAAACCCCTTTTTCTTTGGAGTGTGCGGTAGGTTGATATAACATTCCAAGTCCTCATGCCAATGTTTCTCCAGTCTGAAACATAATATATGATTTGAGTTTATCAGAATATCGCACTTATAGAGAATATCACATTTGACACTTAAAATTACACTTATACCCATTAAACTCACCATAGATTTCATTTCCCCACGGTCACCTTCCTCTTTGCTGTACCGTTCTGTAGCTTTCCTGGCATTCTCTACAAACTCCTACGTGAAGAATTTCAGAGAGAAACATGTTTCATTCATGCAAAACAACATGAACATTACATGAATATTACAATGGCATCCATCTGTCTGAAACAACGTCTTCTGTTTAGTTTAGCACTGCCTCATGCATACTGCTCTCACCATAAGCTCTTTGTCCATGTAATACTCGCTACCCGGGCTCCCATCGTTGTTCTTGGTGTCGATGGCAAAACAGAGGAAGAGTACGTCTACTACAGTCTCATAAATCGACAGGAAACAGT
The DNA here is from genome assembly GCA_008369825.1 of Triplophysa tibetana. Taxonomy (NCBI): domain Eukaryota; kingdom Metazoa; phylum Chordata; class Actinopteri; order Cypriniformes; family Nemacheilidae; genus Triplophysa; species Triplophysa tibetana. Next base: position 10,022,218 of record CM017896.1, on the reverse strand, counting down.
GAGCCACCAGGAAGGCAAACACACAGACTATGATGAGAGGCAATACCCACACGGTGTATTCTCTCTGATAGTTTAGTGCTAGGACGCCTGAAAACGCCGTACACGACACAATCAAGATCTGTGAGCACAAGACAAACCTGTTAGAGAATCTTACATCGCTAAGCAAATGCTAAAATCACCAAACAGAAAGTGATGCTTGCATATCAATTAATTTTTCTTTAACATAAGATCCGTTGTTGGTTAAAAACAAAGGTTTAGAACACATACATTAAAACTATCAATGGTAAGATTATAATTATCACAAGTTGAGCTTTCTGGTTTGATTTTGCAGGAAATATTGGTTTCATTACAATTGACTTTAAAATGCAGAACTGTAAAGTAACCTGTAGTTTTATGTTTCAAACAGAGATATATAAAGGCAATATAAAGGCAAAACGTTACAGACTGTAGTTTTAAGGTAATGTGTCTTTGTGAAATAATAAAAACCTAACAGTACAAATAAAAACATGGTTTAGATTTAGAACAACCTGAGGGTAAGTACATTTAAATTTTTGGGTGAACTATCCCTTTAAATCCACATCAAATAACGGTATATTAGAAATCCTGTTGTGTCGAATAAATACCTTTCCTAAAAACAGGACAAAGTCACCAACGCTGTTGATCGCTGCAACGCGCAGAGCATTTTCAGCCAGGAGGAACAAGGCGTCCCGTGCTGACGTACAGAAGCCGGTGCTGTTAATCGCCGTTGCTGTATATGCGTTCTGAAGACAAAAGTAAAATCATACATTTATCATAAAATAAATGCTCAATAATTCTACCGATACTATATTTTTGCCTTGTTGGTTATGTATGGATTTTATGGCACAGTTGCACATCAGCTACTACAGGGGACACTAGGGCATCATCCTATACACTACCACCTAATGACAAACCACACAAATCTCTTTAAAAAGATTGTAAAAATCATTTGTGTAAAACGATATTTGCTTGTTCTATAGGTACATTTTATGACACAGTGGAGTCACTCACCACGTTCAGGTAATTGAGGCACTTCTCTAAACACCACAGACAGCAGATACATGCCTTCAGCATGCAACGCGCACATGCGTTTTCCTGCACAAAACAATATGTATCAACACTTCATTCTTGTCTACAGAAAAAGTCAAATACAACGAATAAGGAATAAAATCAAGTTTCTGCTTCTAAACAGGTGGCACCAGTCTCACCTTTCCTTTCAGCTGAGTGTGGATGTAGGTGAGAATAAGCCTTGGAATCTCGACTAAAGTGATGATGAAAGCTCCTTTAGCCACAGTGCCCAGGTGATATCGCATCAGTGTCAGCATAGATGATATGATTGGTGTGAGGGGCAGCTGAGATTTATCTCTACAATGACACAAAGACACAGTTAATAAACTCTCAAAGATCTGACGACTCAATGAATTTTGACCTCTGACCTGGTGAAATAGTACGTGACGACGGCCCCTGCCACAGTCATCTGCTGGCATGCGAGGAGAAACTCGCTGATCCAGATTAGACCCACGGCATGGTACCACACCATGTACTGCAGCGGACTGTCCATATGGAACTCAACCAGACCTGTCTGGTTGTTCTTTACTGGACTTCCTGTGGTAATACAGTAACAGATCAATATTTGATAGTTACTTCTTCAAATATTTCATTTTGAGTGTAACTTTCTATCTTTGAACCTATATGCATTGAGGTTATATCATGACATGGTTATAAATGTATTTATGCTGATAAACCTGCAGTTCCGAGGAACAGGAGCACAGTGATCCAGTAAACCCAGAAGCACATGAGGGTGAGAAAGGTCCAGAAGGGCTGCAGTGCCAGAAGAGGCAGATGAGTGAAGACTTTACCAGCCACGTGGAACAGAGAGATAGTGAGAGCCACACGCTTCCTCATGAAGAACATGAGCAACAGCAGAAGCACCTGATACGCAAGCAACTGACAGCTTCACAACCAGCTGATGACATCATACAAATTCAAACAAAATTTCCATCTCAATAAATAGTTATGTTTTTGGTGATGTCAGGTTATACTGTCTGCAACGTTACACTGCAGAAATAAAAAAAAGTTGCATTCCGGACCCAACAACACATACCGTGAAAACAGTGGCTCCGATGGCATAGATGAGAAGAGCTTGCTGGTTGTCTTTGGCCACCTGCAGATCATTGGCAGGCAGAGTGGCGTTCACAGAATTGCTGTGATCCACATATAGCCACCACAGAATGCCAGAACCACCTGCCAGACAAAATATCATGCGAGCTGTCGTATGTTTGTTTAAATTACTTTACCAGATCTCTATATTAATGTAGTTCTCATTGACTTACCAATTGAACCAACCACGACAACAGCCGTCAGAATCCACACGAGAACGACTGAGATGTAACGAATCACAAACATCAGAATCAGAGACAGAACTAGAGGAATGAAAAGAGTTTTTTTTTAAAAAGAGTGGCCGCAGACGTTCAATATTAGGTTATAACATGATAAATTCTAATAGATTTAATCATATTTATTAATGGGAAATCAAGCTTTACAATTATGAAAGTGAAGTGTCATGATTTTCTTGTCCTCCTGCACTGACTTTAATCCTCAAAGATTTAAAGTTTTTTAAATATGAATAATGAAAACAATTAATTCACTGCCAATACAAAATATAGTTAGAGATAGGGATGTAACAATATTATCAATATTGTGTTATTACAACATTATAATGTTAAAAATCGTCTCAATATTATCACATGACTGTATGAAAGCCTAACATAAGGAAAGTAAGAAAAAAATTGACATTGCCTGTGTCAAGTACCATCTGGTGTAATTATTTTATTTTATAAAAGGGATATTTAGTTCATTTGACTCATCTCAGTCAAAGTAACTCATACCTCGTGTAACTCATACCTCTAAGCAACAGTTACGATTAGAGGATAAAGAAAAGAGGGCACATTTCCAAGTCCTCATTTGTCATTTTAAATAACGCAACAAACATTGTAGCGTGGACTTAATACTGAGGTATTATAATGCAGATTATAAATATCCTTAGAGGCGTAAAGACCGTACATAATGAAACATTATGTATTTATTAGAATGAGTCATTTCTATCTCCACGAGTCCCCTTGCATGGAATTCACCATGTTGTTTCTACAGTAGCCCTAAACGGACAAACTGCTCTACAGACCGTGTTTCATAAATATGTTATCCCTTACGGCAAAGAAGCAAAAACGTGACTGCCTCATAATGCCGTTTCAGCCTACATGGTGCTTCGAAATGGAGGGGTCGAGTGAGCCAATGGTTGCAATTCATAACCTCACCGCTGAATGCTGCAAAGTTTCCAATACTGGTCTTATTCAAATTAACATTATTGATCTCACCAAGAGCGAGCAGACACAGGCCCATAATGATCTCTTTGGAGGTCATCACTCCGGCAACGACCCTATGCACCACGCTGTTATCACTGACAAAACTGATAAATGCTTCGGCAAACTTGGAATAGCAGGAAATATTAGCTGGCATACAGCGATGAAACAATGGTATCGATGCACTACACAAAGAACAAACAAAAACACAATAATAATTAATAGACTTTAGATTACATGACCAACACATCAATACTTTTCTATTTCCTGGGTGTCTACCTTGGATGGACAGGAAGTTTAGGGCATTTTGTAGCTTTGTCAGGGTGAGAGGAATATTGGTCCGGTTTAATTTCATAAGAGCATAAATCTGATCCTAAAGAAAATCATATTGAGAAAATGTGTTAGTGTATCAACATTGAAATGTCATTACATTAAATTCAGGCTATTCTAGGATGCCATAAAACTCACCATTATTTGCTGAAAAATGTGTGAGATCCTCGTAAGTATTTAGCTCTCTATTTGGGCATTTTGAGACACACAAAGCAATGGATTTAATCTTTCTTCTTAAGAGATCAATGTTGCAGGGATCCAGGAAAAACACATACCTGTAAAGCCATAAACATGATGCATTGATAAGAAATCACCTTATTGCGGAGCGCACTGCAGGTGTCAGATCTACAGTTACAGTGACATTATTTCAGCATGACCCTCAGTTGTACGCACTTTCTTGAGGTCTGGTCTTTGCCGCTGAGTTCGATTCCTGGGATTTCAGCATTCTTCTGACCACAGGTGTTGCCATAACTGTCGTACCCTGATATGAGTCTGGAGGCGGCCCCTGATGCTATGGCGAAGCCACATATGCATAGCTGCAAAGACAAGATGATGACCATGACATGCATTACATCAGTGGGAGTGTTTCTTAAGTGGCAATGCTGGCCACCTGGAACTGATTGTCAGGGGAAGAGTTTTCTAAAAAACTTTTTTCTAACACAGAAGATGCTACTCATGTACAGTCTCTTACCATGCCAATATTGAAGAGGATGAACAACAGCAGCCATGGGATATCTGTACAGTTCCTCTGTTCTAATGGTTTCCAGTCTCTCTTCTTCTGTAAGGGGAAGATGACGTGATGTTGTGTCAAAGTATGCCATGAAAGAAAGAAAGAAAAAAAAGAAAGAAAGCTTTGTCAACTACAGAGCGCGTGGATCAACCACAAACTGAATGGATGAATGGGAGGACATTCTCAGTGAAACCCGGAAATGAGCTTTTCTCTGTTGACAAACTAAAATCTGCGCGCTTAACCACTATCAGTTTTCATAAAATAAAGATTTTGGATCTTTACTTACTACATATCAGTATTAGTCACTTAAGTCTTTTTTATAAATCTCCATGAACAGTGTATTTGTATGATAACTCCTGAAGTTCATGTAACCCTATGTTGAAATCGAAAAGTTCACAAATATGAATCGGCATTCACACGATATTATATTCTATATCTTACCTGTGTGCTACCGCAGCATCCCATTGCAACAAAATCCTAAATTAATCGAAACCACAAACACACCAGATACCGTTTAAAAGGGAGTTGCCAGCGCAAGATCGATCGATTCGTCCTGCTGCAGTAACTCAGTTTAAAAGTTACACGTGCGTAATAAATGAACGCGTTTAAATGTCCTTTCAAACGAAACGTCCACTATCACATTACCATAACGCCTCTCACGTGTCTCTGGTTTACGGAAACGAATTATTATCCGTTGCTTTTCTCAGGATCTTACGTGCTGTAATTGTCCCAAAGGCATTTTGTGACAAGGTAAAGGCGGAGCTGTCGCGCCCTCCTCCTCCCCAATTGGCACACACGAACTAAAATCTTATATTTAACGTTACACTCCAGCAACATATGTAAAAACGCATTCACATGACTATACATAACTGAATGAAAGCTAGACATTTATTAGGATAGCCAGACACGCATTACGTTTGTTCTACCGGTGTTTGCTATTGTGATGATTGAGCGGTGATTTTGGATCCGTGTAGGAATGGTTCGTTTGAACCGATTCGTTTAATGAGTCGACCACAAAGATTCAAAATGCGTGTGCGTACCATTTTAATAATTCGGCCATAAAATTGTGAGTTGTGATATTGTTAAATATATTTATAACTTTGTGACATTGCAACGTTTACAAAAAGTGGTAAATGAGGTGTTTGAAAAAATGAACGAAATTGCTCGAATGAACCGACTTGAAAAGGAATCGGACCTGAATGGAGCTCGTTTTGTGGTGCTTTAGCACCATCAAGCGGAAAGAAGGAAATACTGCGTAAACATTTTCTGCCCGCAGACATTTCATAGTCATGAGGGTCAAATTTAATACAAAATACACTAAGCACAGTGTGCATTACACTATAAAGCTCAATGTACTATAACAAATGTTTTGTGTTCCTACAGGCCTTAAAATGAGATGTGTAACCCACTGTGTTGTAATGTTGTGGGTTTGATCCCAGGGGAATACAAATACCTATGTAAAATGTACAGGATAAAGCAATGTAAGTCGCTTTGGATAAAAGCGTCTGCCAAATGCCTAAATGTAAATGTAAGTAGTATGGTATGTTTACTAAATATCTTTCGTTACCCTCTGGGACCGTGATGCCTCCAGGCAACAATTTGTTTCTTTTTAAAAGTTAGATACCATAGTGGTCCAATGCTTTTCAAGAACTCAAAAACATACCACTAAATGTGCAAAAAGTCACATGATCCACAGGGGTAGTTTGTTTTCCTTTATCAGCATGCGGACACATACCACACCGCCCAATTTTTTATCCAATAAAGCCACCTTTATTCGGAAGTAGAGAAGTTTAAAAAAAATCTTTAAATAGTATCATCACACAAAAAATTGTAATTTTGTTCCATTATGTTACAAAGTTGCCTGAGAGCAACAGCTATATCAAATATTTTATTTGATCGCGGTTTAATCGTAACAACCTTGCGGGGATTTACAGGGGATGTAGCTCAGTGGTAGAGCGCATGCTTTGCATGTATGAGGCCCCGGGTTCAATCCCCGGCATCTCCATTTATCTTAGTTTGTGTTGAATAAACTGTTCTGTCTGTTCCTGTCATATAAGATTATAGACAAAACGGACATTGAGTATCTTGTATACTATTAAGTAAATTACAAATTTAAATGACCTTTACACAAAACTGAAGCCATATTCAGCAACTACAATGTTTATCTACCAGTATACATTTTGACGTCACTGGCATAAAATAAGATAGAGTTTCCAGTTTCCATAAATACATTTTTTGGAACATGCCTGTCACTTGTAGTTTTCTTTTTAAGTTAAATGGCAATTCTGGTTCGCGCTGCCCAAGAGGCGAACAAGTAGCACGCTTCACTTTTAACGAAGAGGAATGGACACAAGATTGACAGAAATAACGTTTTTATTATTTAAATGTAAACACATACATTGTAACACAGAAAATAATGGCCATGGTGGGACATGTAATATTAATGTCTAGCAATCTTTTGTAAAACACATAATTGTCTTTTCAAAGTGTGTAGTCAAGACCATTCAATATTATAAAGTGCTTCAGTTTTTGACCAAAGACAATCAGATTTTCTTTTCCAAGTCATCTGATGTGCAGCAGGGATTGTTATTTGATTTTTGGGCGGTGTTTGACTAAAGAGCACCTCATGGATTTGGAAAAAAATCAGTATGTAGCACCTCATTGCTTTTGGTCACTTCACGGATAATAAAGGTGCCATGTTGAGTCAAAATGGCTGTGGAAAAAGTGGTTGTGTGGTATTACTAGCATAACAATTAAATCTAAGCTTTAACAGAATAATGAGGCACATCCTGAGTTATTAACTCCTGTACTTACTAGACCCACTGAATGTATTTTCTATAAAAAGATGGCACAGACATTTTGTTTCTGTACAGTACCTCTCCGGTTTTGTTTCTTGGTTTACATCTGAATATTTTTATGAAACAACCATGAATCTCCGAGTGAAATCCCATTAAACCCTCTTATTATGAGATCACAAATTATACAGCGACCACCTGTTTATACTCACATTGAAATACTTCAGAATGACAAAGCTGTAATGGCTCTTGGAACTGGACAGAACACATGCTTTAGCTCACATTGGTATCCTAAACACGGAATCCATGTAAAGCATGCAATAAACTTCCAAATTCACAATGTAAGAACTAGCTAGCACAGAAGATGTAAATACCGCCGTTCAGAGGACAGTGTGTGCTTCAGGAATAGCGATCTGTTCAGGTAAAACGCTTTTGGCATCGCTTCGCAGACAGTAATGGCTGGCATCATTTAAAGTCTGGAGTGTTGATTCAAAGCACAACACTTTCAAACACAATAATGAAACATTGCACATTTCAAAATATCATCTGATTATAGATTTAAATGCATATCTGAAAATAAAGTACAAATGCTGTGAAAGGCGACATCAACGAGAGTTTAAAGCCAGCGCTAAAGGAAGAGATGAACGTCGGCCCTGATTTAGACATCTGGTTTGGCAGTGTCTGGTTGATATTTTCGAATAGTCTCTTCAATCGAAGGTTCAACGCCAGTGGAGCGAACTGGCTTCAAGTTTCACCCTCACAAACACTGAGACGCAGCGGTGAGCACCAGGCTCAGCGTACTCAGTATATTTGACTTGACTTCGATTCTTCTTTTTGCATTGCTTTGCATTGGTACCTGTCAGTAGTGTGTTTAAGGTCCGTCGCCCTCGTGCGGGCACACACTCACCTGAAATGAACAATTTTTTTGTACAAAAAAACCACGCTAGTCCGAGAAAGAATGATTTTTATCCCTTGAATGGAGGTCGCAGTGGATCACACGACGGTCTCTATGGCCTTCTCGTCTATGAGGAAAGCCTTCAGCTGGGAAATGTCCACCACGGCATCGCCTTTGTTAACAGAAATGTCTTTTAGGTGGTCCTCGTCACTTTGGTCCTTGGCAAAATTAACAAACACCTGAATAAATGAACAAAAAAATGGTAAATATATTTTGCAGACCAGGGTTATTAAAGAATCATTTCTTTTTCAATTTTATAAAATTTATATTTTAATTTTTGGTTTAATTTTGTAAAATAAGTACGCTTTTAGTTTAGATCATTTTTGTAACTACAGAAACATAAACCAAGAAGTGTTTTGAGGGTATAAATTGTGTTTTAATATGATTATTCCTTATAAAGTCTCTAGGATTACACACATTCCTTTTCAGAAAATGCACTGTTTGTTGTTTAACATGATTGAAAATAGGAAAAAAAGGTATTTCCTAATTTCATTTTATTGTTCAGTCTCTAAGAATTTTAGTGCAGAGTTCTAGTTCATTTAGCTTTGCTGTATCACAAACTCCGTCCTCAGGTAAAAAATACTTGTTTTGTATTCATTATAGTTTGAATCAATGACAACACTGTTGTACTGTAGAATAGACTGAACTGAAATTGCAAAAGGAATTAAAACCAATCTGAGCCGGGATTCTTACTTGGTCTAAGGTGGTCTGTGAGACGGAGTAGTCCTCGATGTGGAGCTGCTCTTTGTTCTTAGAGAGAATGCTGAAGATGCTGGCGAGGGAGGTGAGGGAGGAAGGCAGCTGGTACTGCAGCATGTTTCTGTGTTTCTCCTTCAGGGTGCTGCCCGGCAGCTTCCTCTCAATAAACTCCATCACCGGCTCCAGCTGCGGATCGGAACCTGCCACCCGCAGGATGATGGTGTACCCATCACCAAACCTGGTGCAGAGGACAAAGGCCTTTCAGAATACTACTCACACAGCATATGCTTAATGTTTCTTTAATAAACATACACTGAATGTTAGTTTAAGGTTTATCACGCTTTGAAACCAGACTTTGCTAAATACATCCTTTTTTTTTTATTGGTGAGTTGGAGTAAATAGTAAAGGAAAAACAGATGACAACAAAATTCAGCACACTAGACTATAGGAAGACCTTTGAAAGTCTCCCAGGATGCACCTCATGAATTTGTAGGTTAACATTCCTACCTGTTCTTTAAGTGCTGCACGCTGCCCAGACAGCGGAACCTGCCGTTGACCATAATGGCCATACGAGTGCAGAGAGCTTCACACTCCTCCATACTGCAGATTAACATGAAACAACACAAATTTAGGATTTGTTGCTGTGGAACTTTGGAACTATTATGCATGTTTAGGATAGAAAGAGGTTGAATTTTCGCTGTCTCACCTGTGTGATGTCAGAACAACCGAGCGTCCCTCTTTAATGATGCTGAGGATGCAGTTCCACAGCGCCCGTCGGGCTTTGGGGTCCATCCCAGTGGTGGGCTCGTCCTGTAACCACAGCAACAGCCAAGTTAACCATGGACAGATTCAGCAGAAAATACAAGCAGAACACCATAAAAGGAGGATTGAGAGTAATCATACTCCTCGATTCAGACTGACATACAGTCGAATTGTGCAGTCTTGTGCTGCTTCATTTTAACTGGCCTGTGCAACCAGATTTTCAGAGATTTGAAAACAAACAGCACTAGGCCCTTTTCACTGCTGCGGAGAGTAGCGTTACTTCCACTAGCGCCTCAGAATGAAGTTTACCAAGTTCCTTGCACAGCTGCCACAAATACGGCTAGATGATGAACAACATCTTACAGACAATTATTCGCTTACGACAACATCAACACTAGATAAAGGATACAAATTCATCGTTGACTGTACCTGTTTGATTATTAATGTGAGTGTTTTGTTTTCTTTTCGTGTTAGCGAAGGTGCTAGGTTAAGTACATACGTGTTCTGTCAGATTTTTTTTCACTGTTGTTAAGTTCTTCTTCTAATTATTATAGTTTGTTGCAAGACGGATGTAATCAAACACTGCTTTACGAAAAGGCGGGAGTTAAGTTACGTCTTGTAGGTGTTGCTTTAGAAGTAGTGGTCTGCTGAGTTGTTGATCTGAGGACTGTTACACAACAGCTCTGAACTAAATTGGTATCAATGCTCTTTTCATGGAATCGAGGTGATGCAAATATGTCCATTTGCAGTGATTTTTGGAGTATTTTAAAAGTATGAAAGGACGAAAACGTTAGTGGTTTTGTGTTTAAGTATGACTGTCATGAATTAATTTTGTGCATCAACTCTGCATATTAATAAGACCATTTGTTTTGCTATGTACAATATTTTATCGTTTGCATAAAACCCACTGAATAACTGGATAGGAAATGGCAAAAAGTTTATTAGTCGCACACTAACCAGGAAAACTACAGGTGGGCCTCCAATGAGCGCCATAGCGGTGGAGAGTTTTCTCATGTTTCCTCCACTGTAGCTTCCCGCTTCTCTGTCGACATATTTCGTTAGCCCCAGTTTACGAATACCCCAGTCTGCCACCTGCAATAAACAAACAACCAATCAGATGACTCAATCAGAGTACGACTTTCGATATAATGATTTTGTTGGAGTTTTGCACACAACAGACCTCGCACACTTCTTTCTCTGGGATGCCCCTCAGAATGGCGTAAAACTCCAGATGTTCCCGGCCGGTTAGCAGGTCATTGATGGCATCAAACTGTGGACAGTATCCCATTTTCTGATGGACTTCATTGATTTCTGTTAACACGCTTCAGAAACAACATAAAGTTGGTCAAGGTTCAAAAAACATAACCTGATTTTGAGGACACTTGTTTCTGTATACGGTAGTACACAACTTTAACATGGTCTTAAATGTATGCTGTTATTGTACCTCTTGCCTGCCAAGTAGGCCTCTCCGCTAGTGATTACAGTATCTCCTGTGAGCATCTTGAACGTGCTCGTCTTTCCAGCTCCGTTCACACCGAGCAAACCAAAACACTGAAGAAGCAAATCTCACCATTAAAATCAAAATCATCATCAGTATGTCCCAAGCTTAAGTAATAAGAAGTGTTCTCACCTCTCCTGGTGGGATACCCACACACAGTCGGTCTACAGCTGGTTTCTGTTTCCTCTTATACACCTGCAGGAACAACATTACTGTAAAACTGAAAAACAACTAACACAATATTTAGAAATGTAAAATTCTTACTAAAATCTGTTCATCTATACAGAGATGCGTGTGAGATGTTAGATGCTAATCAAATTTCACACACCTTTGTGAGCTGCTTGATCTCGAGAATATCAGTCTGCCCGCCTCCTCCCAGAATCCTTTGCCTCTCTCTGGCCACATCTTCATCCTCCTCTCCTATTGGCTGCAGCTTAGAGCTAAGTGACCTATTAAACAAGACATTTATTATTTATTTTGTAAAATTACATATTGATTCATTTAATTTTTCCCATTTGAAACGATGAAAGGTCATGTTGGGTCATCACCTGGCCTTGATGCAGAAACGGTATTGGATGAGGACGGTGATACAGAAGAAAACCACGCCTTCTACAGCCATGGCAAATAGATTCTTGCCCACCATGTCCCACGCCAGAGGAGAACGGAACCGATTCTCGCCTGAAACAATCAAAAAGGCTTTGTTAGAAGACTGTGTTTCATATTCAATGAGCTAGATTTTAAATTAACAGCCTGTTGCAATGCATTATGGGATTGTCTACTTCACGAAAGATACACGCAGTGCTTCCTGCCTTTCATGTCATGAGTTCCTAAATAAGGTTAAACCTAGTTTGCTCCTGATGTCTTTCTCAGAAAAGTATTTTGTTTAGGGGTAAACATGTTTGAGCAGCTGTAATTCTAATGCATATTCCTGGAAACCATCCAGTGCAAGTCCACAATGCCACTTTGACCTTGACCACTTGCTAAATTAACTCTAAATTATAAAAAAAAACGGTACGCACCGAATCTCTCCAGAGCATCAGCCATGGCTTGATTCTTCACCATGTCGATGAGACCTCTACCCAGACAGAAGTGAGGGAAGATCAAAAACACATTCTTCAAGATGTTGTTGATGCCTCCAATCTCCTAAACAAATCAGGAGAAACAATAAGAGGTCATTCAGGGACTTTCCAAGCTATTTGTAGCTGTCTTCGATCATATTAGACTGTATGTATTAAGTCTTATCTCCTGTAGCAGAATTTAACTTACATTGCCACCAAACAGCTCCAGGACAAACGTGGAGACGCTGCCGTTTATCCCAATGAGGATGTTGATGCTTGTCAAAACCACATATGCTGTACTGGGGATCTTAAAGAAGAATGATGCTGGGTACATCAGGGGGGTTATGGACCACCTAGAAGAACACAATACATGTTTTTGTATGTATCTATGCTCAATGCTTTTATACTATTGACACACTTTTGGAAGTCACAAATAGCACTGTACCATAGAATAGTACAGTTTATATAGTACTATAGTACTTTGGGACTTACCCATAGAGCAACAGCAGTAGAGCGAGAACAGGGAGGTTGGTGGAGGACACGTAAGCCTCCTGCTGGAAACAGACGAAGATGATGATGACCAAAGTTGCTGGGACAATGTAGTTGCACTAGAGGAGAAAGAAAAAATTAGTTAAAAGATGCTTAAACAGACCACAGATGCACACCTATATAGAGTATTCAATTGTTTTAATTCAATCTCTATAAGAATCAGTGTTGACAAGCTGTTGAAGAAGTTCAACTTAACAGGTTTAGCACACACTTACCATATCCCAGACAAAGTTGGCCAGCCAGTAGAGCAAAGGCTGCACTCCGCTGATAAACTGCATGTGTTTTGCTTTATTCACTCTCTCCTGAATGAGAAACACCACAAAACTGGCCGGGACGAAGGACATGGCGAAGATGACGCAGATGGACACCAGAACATCCACTGAGGTTGTCATTCTGGGGGTAGATAGGGTCGAAGGTCAGAAATAGAGATCGCATCGGTAAATGAGAGTATATTGGTATTGTGGTTACTTACAGGGCCACCTGCGAGAGCTGCTCTTTGGTTAGATTGAGCGGGTGGTTGAACGCATTGATGCCGAACTTGGAGCGCTCGGGGCCGGCGGGGAGATTAGAGCGCAGGACGGCATTGTTCATGACGTTGAGAAACGCTCCGATGCTGTGCCAGCCCTTGTTATTGAACCAGATCTATACAACAAGAAGACAAAGTTATAATGGTGTTCATGCTAATCTATTAAAAAAATATATTTATTATTATTGTCAAAAAAAATCAATGAAAATTAATAAAATGAAAAAAAATCATGAGAATAGTTAAAGGTCTATTATTTAAATAAAAAAAGAATTAAAGAACAAGTAAATATATATAAAACATTCTAGTATGACAATGTCTAATTTTACAGTATAATGTAACATATAAATCTGAAAAAATGACAATAATTAAATTAAAATTATGAAACAAATATAAAGCATAAATATGTAAATATATATAAGACATTCTGATATAAAAATGTCTTATTCTAGAATATCATTCTAAATTACTAAACTGTACAAAACATTTATTAAAATAATGAGATAATTAAAGTTCTATTATTCAAATTAGAAATCATAAATATGTAAATATGTAAATATATAAGACTGACGTATAAGAATAACTAAAATTCTGTTATTTATCCAAACAATATAAATGTATATATATATATATATAAATGCATAAAAATATAAACCAAAAATAAAACGTTTGCAACAAACATAACATTATTAATGAATAAAATAAACAACATTTAAACACAGGGTTATATAACAAGTTATATAATGGAGCTTTAGCCAGTTTTTCCAAATAATTAAAGCTGTACAGTAAACACTCTGTTGACGGATTACTCACACATTTATGCAACTGAGTGTTAACAAGCTTTTTATTAAACAGCTTGGACAAAAAGTGTACACACCTTTACGTTGTTCTTTGTGTCAAGTCCTCTGATAAATGTTGACAGGCCTTTCAGAAAGCGATCAGCTGCAGCGCCCTATGGGGATCAAAACTGGGTTTAACACATGCCAAAAATCCAAGCACTGGGCAGTCACATTGATCTCTGTTGAGTAGCCGTTGATCAAATTGTAAGGTGACATACCGTTTTAAAACTGAAGCGATTACGAATGTGAGTGATGGCATCATTGATCTCATCACCGGGCGGGAGGGCCTGTGAGCTTCTAGCACCCAATGAGAATCCCCCATACCTGTAGACAAGCCAATTTTAAATAATTTTGAGTTGAATTCTTCAAATGCAAAGTTTAAATGATTGTTGTTTTAATCTTAAAAAGTGGTATGCGTGCCTGAATTCGTTGACCCAGAGTTTGTTCTTCAAGCTGAACAGAAAAAAAAACAGTTATAGAACTGTTATAAAAATGAAAAGGAATAAGGTAAAAATGTCATTTGAGGATTTGTTCAACACACCTTTTGCCGATAATCTGAGCGTACGTTTTCACCAAGTAATCAGAAATATTTCTGCCGGTTAGATTCTGTAAGGTTTCAGAACTGGTGACTTGAATCTGAGGAAAATAAAATGAAGCGCATCAATTTTTTTTAAGCATAATGCTGAAATCGAGAGTAATGCTACATTAAAGTAATATGGTACGATATTGGATGGCTGTGTTTACCTGAGGTGGGGGCAGACCACCTGCTCCTGGCGGACATTCCGGAAGCATCCTTTTCCGTCCTTCGCAGCTGCACTCACAAAAAGGTGACGGGTTTTCCATGCTCCAGTTTCCCTCCAGAAACATATCCTGAACGCTTTCTGGAACCTCTGCAGTCATCCATTCTGCATCCCCAGCCGAACATGACTTGCTACTGTTTCACACAAAAAATCAAACAAACATTAAAATTGTCATCTACAGTTTTTAAAACTCATAATAATCATTAAGTGTATCAGTAAATTTCCTTTCATAAATTTAAGTAATAAATTCAATAAATAACTATTTGTCATTTGCACTTCAGCAGTTTGTGGATGTGAAAAGGTCAAAACTCACATTGATTTCTGTTCGTCTGAGCATTTTTCATTGTGAGCCGTACTGTCCATCAGTGCTTCAAGTAACCTGTTTGTATGTCCGTCTTCAGGTGCATCATTGCTGTGGTGTTAAAAGAATCATTAGAATCAAGGAATTATGGGTAGACTGGCATTAAAGTGAAAGCTCACCCAAAAATGAAAATTCTGTCATGATTTTCACTCCCTCTTGTCATTTCAAACCTGTATGACTTTCTTTCTTCCGCAGAACACAAAATAATATATTTTGAGGAAAGTTTGTAACCGAACTGCGCCAGCACCCATAAATACACTTCTATTGTATGGACACAAATCAATGCACGTAAATGGGATGCCGGTTGACATCATTCTTAACAAAATATCTTATTTTGTGTTCTGCAAGAAAAAGAATTAAATGATGACCGAATTTTCTTTGGGTGAACTATTATTTTAAAGCACAGGGTGTGTGGATGGTAGTGGGTACCTGATAAAGGTGAACTGCTCATCATACATGCTGGGTTTCAGAGCGAGGCTTGGATACTTTCCAAATGGAGGTACAATAAGACTGAAGACCAGGGCAATGCAAACGAAAACAGCAGGCAGAACAATCTAAAACCAGCACAAACAAAAAGAGTTAGAAACTTGCGATGATCCACTGTAGGTGAGATGTTAAATCAATCTGTGATTGTGTTAAGAGAAGGGAGGGTTGTACCTGAGCAAAGAAACCTTTGCGGGAACGTCGGGCGTAGAGGAAGCGCTTCCAGAGCAAAGCCACAAACTGTTGCCTCTTCAGACTCCAGCCTTTCACCTGGTACGAGCCTTTACCATCAGATCCACCCAAACAATCTGTCTCACGCGATTCTGCATGGGCGCATTTACTCCAGTTAGATCTTTACATATTTTATACAAGCTATCTATATTTTAACTAAAGTTTAAAACCAAAAAAGATGAAATCTGATTATTTTGAGAATTTTTTCATTCTATAGAATATATTCTATCAAACAACCTCTGTAAAAATGTAAATTCAAAATGTGTGAAGCGAGTATGGTGCTGTCAATCGATGAATCACATCCAGAATAAAAGTTTGTGTTTACGTAATATGATTGATTACAGTGCATATTGATTTCGTATTTATGAAAGTATACATATACATGCATCTATTTAAGAAAAATATGAACAAAGAAAATGCATAAACATTTATTTATAATTTAAATTATTGGTAAATATAAATAAATACTTCTACATATAAATATGTATACATAAAAGTGTTTATAAATACAAAAGTTTATACAGTATGTTAATAAATACAAAATTTGATTTGCTTATAAATACAAAATTAATATGCACAGACATATATTTTGTAAACACAAACTTTTATTCTGGATGCAATTAATCGTAAAACGATCCTGGATGCAAGAAAAATGCCGTAGACATTCTTTACACATGAACTTTAAATTCTTGAGAATAAAATAAACCAAGAAGTGGAATTAATGAAAAATGAGTAGAATAAGTATCTGGATCACCTTCTGAGTCATTGCAATCAAATTCGTCTTCAGTGAAGGGCTTCAGACAGCTCTGATGGTCACCAAAAGCATGTCGACGATTTCTCCGTGTGGGTAGAATTCCATCTGTTAACAACACAAGGAAAGACTTTGTAACTCACATGCTCCTACTGACTGTATAAGGAAATATTTCAATATTAAAGTATTGAAAACAATGATTTTACCTGACATTTCAGCATCCACCCCGTTGTCCTCCGCGACTTTGAGGAAAATCTGCTCAAACATAAAAATTAACATAAATAAATACAATCATTTCTATTATAAGAAATGGACTGAACCTTGAAACTTTAATAATCCATCACCTCTTCCAGAGTTGTATCAGAGATGCCGTAGCTTGAAATACCGAGGTCTGTAAGTCGATCGTCGATCTCGTGGAAAAGCTCCACAAACCCTCCGGCTTTAGCATACTTGTAGGGCAGAACGTAAGTAATCTCATGACCCAGATCTTCAACCATTCTGGCTGTGGGAACGTGCTTGAAAATCACGTTGGAGATCAGGGAGATATCTGGAACAGGAGTTTCAAAACACATGACTTGGTTTGTCTACACAGCCGTTATGTGCACAATTTTTACCTTTTAATGCAAAGCTGAGCAACACGCTTTACTAAGTTTGGAAACAATTTTTGGCTTGTTAGGAGACTCCGACCAAAGAGGGTTTGGGTTTCGAGATGTTTGTACCTATTGTGGTTGTTTCACTTTCATGGTCGCTGCCCAGTCCAGCATCAGAACTGCTCTCAGACACGTTGTCCTCCTACAGAAATAATAAAAGTCAATGGAAAATGATACAATCTTTGAATAGAAACACTGGGTTGAAAAATGCTACTAAGCCAACCCTCTAACCCATAGTTCATCTCTGAAAGGATTCACACCTTCTTAAGGCTTGGTTTGAAATAAGCCACGGTGCTGCTGGATGTCCGGCAAGAGCTTGCGGAGAGATCGAAGTCTTTCTTCACCAGCGTCAGGTAGTATCCCGTACCCAGCTGGGTCTTGAGGAACAGCGAGGAACCCACACAGCAGAGCTTTCCATGGGAGATGATGGCAATGCGATCTCCCAAGATATCTGCTTCGTCCATGTGGTGCGTTGAGAGGATGATCGTGCGACCTAAACAAATTGATACTTGGCTTTAATTGATGTTTTTATTAAAACTAATGCAGGAATGTTTGATTCAACAAGCTCTTTCTACCTTGACGATATTTTAGCAGAAGGTCCCAGATGCCCCGGCGAGAATAAGGATCCACTCCAGCGGTGGGTTCGTCTAGAATCACGACCTTTGATCCTCCAACAAATGCCAGAGCGACGGACAGCTTTCTCTGCATTCCACCTACAGCAAATCATCACAGACTCAGAAAACCAGACACTACATTTCAATTTGCATTATTTTCTTTATTGATATTAGCGTACCTGACAGCTGACTAGTGCGACACTTGCGCTTATGAGGCAGGCCAAGATCCATCACAATCTGCTCCATCTCTGCTTTTACTTTCTCCTCAGGCAAACCCTTCAGGCGAGCATAGAACCAGATGTGTTCCTCTATGGTGAGCCTGGAAGAAATTGAGAATCGTTCTGATTTAAGATCCAAGCTAAGAGCATACCAATACATGTATCTTGTAAAATCCACCATGGGTTTAAATGCTGTTTCAGGAGGTGACTCACATGCTAAACAGGACGTTATGCTGCGGACACACGCCCAGGTTTTGCCGTATAGTGTTGAGATCGGAGCGGATATCTTTGCCCATGATGTAAGCTGTGCCCGAGGTGGCTGGGAACAGACCAGTGAGAATAGACCTAATAAAATTCAAGAAATATTTAACATATAATTATGATCCTGAAACCAATAACATCAAATGGAAAAGGATGTAAAGATGACGTACATGGTTGTAGTTTTTCCAGCGCCGTTGTGACCCAGGAAGGAGGTGATCTGGCCTTCATAAAAGCCCAGAGTCAAATCATCCACCGCCAGTTTCCCGTTGCTATAGATCTTCCCTAGGTTCTCGATGTAAACACCAGGAACCAGGTGAGATGGCTCCTCTTCAATACATTTGGCTAGAAAAAACATATCAAACATATTTGCACATAATTCTTAAAGTCCAAATGAAATCAAAATAAAAGCTTTTCTGGCTCTGACATTGGCATCATTGGAACATCTCCTTTTTCCACCAATATGGATTATTAGTCATTTTTATGACATCATTCTGAAGTCTGAAATGTATATTAAATGCTATTGGCTGTTTTAAAAGGGGGAGGGGCTAGTCAATATGTCCTGCCCTAGCTTTGTGTATCATTGGAAAACGTCAACGCAGCAAACAAAGCTGTACACTTCAGAGTTTCTTTTAATATATATTATGTTATATTTTGTACTGTACATTTTATATTTTTTGTTTCTATACCTTCAGCATTTTCTTTCTTGTTGTTGGATACTGATGTTGTCCAGCCACACTTCTCCCCACACCAGTATGATTTTGTGAATGGGAAGTACCACGGACGTGGGATGCCATACTGGCCTGCAAGAGTTACATTTTCACACCATCAAAAACCATCTCACAGCTTTCCATCATCTGAGTAACACTCTACAGAGTTTCAGAATGCTCACCCGGGAACACGGCTTCAATGTACCAGGTCATGATGCCGTACAGCACAGCGTCAAACAGCATGAGAGAGATGGATGTGGTGAGGCTGTAGTTGTCTTCCTCAAGGGGGCTGGAGAGCAGGTTACTCCACTGTATGCCTACACCCTGTTCCTCGAATAGAGCGAAGTACTCGCACCCATAGCCAAACGCAACGGGGGACAGGAGGCTCTGCGGAACAGCAAGAGGTAAAGAAATTGTTAAAAGTTATAAATGTTTGTTCAGCAGGGGGTGCAAAAATACATTCACAGTAGCCACACTCACCACAAACACTTTCGCCCCAAAGCCCACGTAATCCTGCCAGGCCACGCAGAGCACATAGGGCAGGTAGAGGGTGAAGTATATGATGCCTCCGCAGGCAGCCGCGAGGTTAGCGCGAGAGAAAAGCGTGCTGATGAGGAAACACTGCATGATGGTCACAATAGCAAAGGAAGTCAGGAACAGGTAAACTACGCCAGGGTCACTGTAAGGCAGTAGGTTGCCCATCTGAAGAAAAACAAAGAAATGTATACATGTTTTTTAGATATTTTGACAGAGAATGTGCAATATTGCATTGCTCTTTCATATCTTGGTCACAAGCATTCTTCCAAATATATTTTCCTGTGTCCAGAACAAAGAAATGTATACAGATTTGGGGGTGAGTAAATGATGACAGAATTTTTACTTCGGGGTGAACTGTTCCTTTATGAATGAATATGTTGTTACACACCTTTAGGATGACTACCAGTAGGGCGGCGCTGATGAGCAAGGGTATCAGACTACTTATAAACCAGCTCAGCCACAAGATTCCATTATCTAGACCCATAATCCTCATGGTCTCTTTCAGACGTGCTTCTTTCTCGTAAACAACACCTTTGATGATGATCGCTACCGAGTACATCCAGGCTAATGTCATGAACAGAGGCATTGATCGACTCATGACCTGCAGGAACCTACAGCAAAGAGGTCGGACGGATTAGAGCTTTGCAAAACACACATGGCTCTCTCCGTGAGTAAAGTATTTAAAGCTAAGGCGCTGTTTTATACATAGTTGGTTGCCAACATAGATAGTATTTTTAAAGTAGTTTAAGGCTGAGTTGAAAATAACATAACACAAATTTAAATGAACTATCAAAAAGTATCACTAAATAGACGTGTCGTACATGTCGTCCACATAGCAGGGATAAGGCATCTGTTGAATGTAAACTCCAGTTTTCTCTTTGCTGCCCGTCAGCGCTCTGATGATTCCGTGCTCAATAACATCCTGCAGGTAGGAGAATCCGCCCCAGATGTAGCGCAGATCTTCAAACGGGTCAGCACGAGGACCAGGGTCCCAGTATCTAAAACGAACACAACCGTTAGCTCTCACTGGCTAGGCAGGATGGTTTGGTTTAAGTTCTGAAAACTTCGATTTTTTAGGATGAATACCAAAAATGACAAGAATAGCAAAAATAAAGTATCATACCCGTCCTTGATCTTGTTGGTGCGCTCAACATTATCAATGTCCATTCGTATCTTATAGTTGACGTTTGGCGGCAGTTCAGATGTGTTCAACTGCATATCAGGAAACACGATTCCAGCCCAGAACTTTTGGTTGTCCAACAGACGCATTGATTTATTTACCAAGCGTTCTTCATTGGCCACCGGCTCCAGTTTATCAAGGTTCACACACTTCAGAAAAGACAGGGATTATTAGAAAACTGCATGCAGAGCCAGAATTTAAACAGCACTTTGATTTTAATACATATAACGTGATTATATCACAGCAATGAAGCTGAGTTTTAGACGGACATGACCTTCTCGAGCAGCGTGACTATTACTGTAATTATTGGAGAACTGAAAGTTGATTCACTGTCTGATGCAGTGGCACAATGACCAAGAAAATTTAAAAGACAGGCATTTAAAAAAAAGGAGAAACAAAATGATTTAGCTTGGTTCTTGGAAGCATTTAATTGATTAGCACAGATCACAAGTTTCCCATTTGTATGGTTGTCGCATCCAGGCAGACTAGAGGTAACGGTCTAACTGAGAATAGAACATTCTGATATAACACTCATGTAATACGCGAAAACCAACACTGCCGAAACTGCTTTTCTTTAATTTGTGTCTTAATTAGTAGAAAATAAAAATTCCTAAAACAAATTAAGTGAATATACTTGAAAGGGATTTACTTGAAAAAAATTACAAATTAAAAAAATATTAAACAAAAAATCTTCCAATAGGGTAAAAAATAAATAAAGAGAATTAAGGTTTTATTCAAGTGCTTAATTTTCTTGGTTTTAAGCAAAGCACTTTCATTTTGATCATTTCGGAAAAGAAGACTATAATTTTGCTTCTAAAATAAATATATGCTGGTTTAGGAGTTTTTAGATATATCTGTAAATGTATTGATGTGTTTTTACCTCCATGAATCGAGAGATGGTTTGTATGGCCTGATCTGTCTCGTCGAAGACCTCTCTCCACGTGTATGATGTTCCAGAGGGACGCGAGTCTTCCGAGGCCTTGGACAGGAACCTGGACACATCCTCCACGCGCCATTCTGTCCCGACCAGCTTGGCATTGAAGAAACGAGCGCTGGCGTTGTTCTGCAGTAGTGTCTGTTCAGAACGAGATTCTATTAATTCGTGGAATGGATACATCTTAAGAAATTTATATTAGAAGGATATTAAAAATACGTCAAATAAATAAAAAAATGAATGATAACAACTCTAACTATACTGACATATTTAATTTAATTTAGTTTTACTATGACTTTTTTTAAAGTCAAGTCAGGAAATGAGGGAGGGTGACTGAGGCAACCAAACACCTTATGTAATTCACTTTTTAATTAAGTTACCAGGTCACAACTGACTCCCTACATTTCTCCAGGGGTTTTAAGATCCCTGTCCTGCCAATAGGTCTCCTGCAGCACACCTTGTGTGCCATGTGAGTTCAATTGTGAGGTCTACATGTAGTACCACTAAATTACAAAGGGTGGCAGTATTAAGAGCAAAATAATTTGGTTTCTTCTTTGCAGGAAGGTTTTCTGTGTTCAAACAACAGTGTCCGTAACTCACCCTAACCAGATCCATTTCCTCGCTGTTCTCCATAAAGTTGTAGATTTTGGGTCTTATCTCCTCCCACATGCCCCCAAGATCTCTGAGCACTCCGAACTCTTGAAATGTCTTGTTGACCTAAGAGTAAGTGAAATATAGTTAGAAAGGTTTCTGATGGTTGATCTTGCTCTATCGCACAACTTTGCTCTCCTAACCTCATGTATGATCCTCTGGGTGGCAGGTGTATCTGGTGTGTACAATATCTTTCCCATGAGCAATGGTTTCAGAGCCCTCCAGATCATGCGAGAAATGGGACTGGACTCCAAACCCGTCATAAGGCTGTTACAGTAGGGCGCTAGAGGGAAAAACGTTTATTTAGACTAATTTGAGCTCAATTTTTTTGTAGATGGAGTGAAAGATTTTAAATTGACCTACTGGAGGAGTTGTCGTAAGTGGACACAGATTCTTCATCGCTGTCGTTGCCGTGGTTACCGAACAGCGCATTATAGTTGTGATCCTCATACCAGTTGAGGGACTTTATCTTGAGGCCGCCTCCTTCCGGGTGACCGCACACAATGCGAGACACAGCCTGGTACATGTGGTTGGGGGATTGTGTGCTGTTTCCTGTCAGGTAGAGGATCTCTGCTCGCATGTCTCGCCAGCTCTTCATACTCGCAAGCTGTGCAAAGATGAGAAGAGATGAAATATGAGGAATTTGATAGAAAACACTAAATCAATTACACAGGAAACGGAAGCTACGATAAAAATTCTGGACAGAAGACAAAATGAAGGACAACGTTTTTTTCTGTAGAGAAACAATGGATATCTCTGACAACAATGCTTTTGCGGGAAAGATGACAGTTAACGCTCATGTTTATCAATTGTTTTGCCAGAAATCATTCACTGTTAGAGATGAGACATTTTTGGACTGCATGAAAATTCCAACAGATAAGATGTAACTGGGAGGCACGCTCATTAAACAAAATCAACATCAGTGATTATGTCAATGTGCATTTAGACGTGAACCTGCTGTGTGTCACAGGGTATAATTATAAAGTGTTAACTGTCAGCTGGAGGGCGTTACAGATGGTGACTAACCCTTAAAGAACCATCAAAACAATAACAAAAGAAAAACATGCTTGTCCAAATGCAACTCCATACATGCAATCTTTCCTATTTATGGGGTTTAGGCAACTCGTTTTGTCATGAGATTGTTTAAATAATAATGGAAATGAAGATTCTGTCATCATTTAGTAACCATCATAACTATTGCTGTATGGATACTGCTGTATTCTGATTCTGTCATCATTTAGTAACCATCATAACTATTGCTGTATGCTGTTTTATATGTGACACACAAAGGAAAAATCTTAACACGTTTCTGTTTAAGTTTTGTGTTATTGAAAGTGAGTCATTAATGACAGAACTTACTTTTTTGGGTAAACTTTTTTTTAATATGCTGACCTCTTTTCACATTTTTAATGCAGGGAATGAATTTAAAGGGACAGTTTACCCCAAAATGAAAATTATTTATTCATATACTCGTTTCTTCTGCAGAACACAAAAGAAGATATTTTGAAGAACAATGGTAACCAAACAACATTGACCCCCATTGACTTCCATTGTATGGACACAAAACCACAGAGACATTTCTCAAAATAGTTTCATATACAGGTTTTCAACAAATGAAATCCCTTTTATTTTTGGATGAACTATCACTTTGGACTGATCCGCACTTCGAAATTCAAAAAAAAGCATGAACCAGTTTTCAAGTGTTGCACTGAGAGAGAAAACTGATCAACTTGGAGGTTTTCAGGGCTAATTTGGACCAGTATGAAAGAGAAATCAAGAAAACAAGCATTTTCTGCCATTCGCCCAGCAACAAGCCGAATGGAGGCGGTGCTGTGACACGCTTGAGGAGGAGAGGTTACTATCGGTCGTTCTCTCGATTAAATGGAAAGCAGGACTGAGGAGAACACAGGAAGATAACCTACTTCGTGAGATTCAATGTGTGAAACAACGGTGGTAAGATGAATACAATCGCGAGAATGTTTTCATTTTACAATAAATGGATGACATTGTATCTTAGATACACATTTGTCATGTGAATGAAGAACGGTTATAAAGGGGGAGGTTTGTAAAGGATCAGTCAATATTCTATTTTTACACAATTTGCATGCACCGCTTCACAGTGAGTTCCTCTAGACACATCTTATAATTCTGAATGGTTCATACAAAGCAGCTGTAGCTAGTAATGGCCTGTTGTTATATCTGTCGCCTATCGTTTAACTGTCAGATGAGGTGTCTGAGGAAGTCCTGCAGGCGAGACAGGCATGCAAACAAAGCCGAGTAACTCAAGAAATAAGCCACAACCTAGAGTAACCTCCGGGCAGCCGGCTGCAGCACGGGTTACTAGAGTTCAACCATCTCGTCCGTCGTTCTCATGAGAGAACAAAGAGGAACTAATGTCTGTGTTGGCGTTTGGTCGATTTCTGTTTCAAATAATAAAACCATGTCTAGCAAAAAATTCCTAAATTGCCAACGCCCTGTGTGATTAGGAAACTGAGTGGAAGACATGTTGTGAAAGATCTAAATGTGTGCTCTCTCACATCTATCGAGCTCAGCACTTTTTCCAGATGCTGGCAAGACAAGCTGAGACTGCCTGGCCAAGTATACGTCGCTAACTCACAGAACGCTCCCTTGGTTCTGCTTTCCACAGCTGGGACATTGAGGCCGATTGTATAAGCAGAGAGTAGACCCCAGAAGACCCCCAGTAACAGATATAAAGTAACAGCTCTTGAATATCTGATGGCGGAGATGTTTGGGGTGCAAACTGAAAGAGGAATTTGTTGAGTGTTTTTCGCCCCTTAAGCAAAAGAAGGTTCTTGATACTGGGGCAAAGCAGAGTTTAAAGATTATTATCTGGCCACAGCGAAGCAAAATGATTGGGGTAGAGATTAGCCTAGCGTGTCAAAATATCAGACATTGAAAACCAGCAGTAAAATTCAGGTCAAAAGCTGGTACTATTTTCTGAAGATTGCTTAACATTTTACTTTTCTTGTGTCAATAATTCTCAAGCTTTTACTTTGTCAAGAGTTTCAACAAGTTGTATTCTGTTTTGTATCGACTATATCAGATCCACCAGTCTTTACAGACTAATCCAGGATAAGAACATTCGTGCTTCAGGGGGTAAACAAACACTCCAGTCTGGTGTCTAGTTCTGCCCTCAAACGGGGTTGCGGGATATTTTAAAGGGCACTTACCTCAACGGCTAATGCTCCCAAGCTGTCAAGCAGGCTGTCTGTAGCCATGGACACATCATGGATAATCTTTGGGTCAGACTTTACATCTTTCTGCAAGTCCAAAGAATAAAACCAATAATTATGAAGTGCACGGTGAAAGGCAAAATCGTGGAACATCATGGCAGGTGTATTTGCGATTGCGAATTCGATACGAATTAGCGTGCAAGCCGTATAGAATAACAGTAGACTATACTGTTGTGTTTTAAAAGAGAAACATTAAATGGCCCGTTGTTCCCTCGCTAACATAACTAAATCACTCTGTAATAATGAACCGTCTCGAGATCTTTTCACTCAAAAGACAAAGGGAACATTCAGATACACAGACAAAGACATATGTGAAGATCTCTGGCTGGTGGGCACTGCTGTTCTCGTCTAATGTACAAATATGCTGAACTAATTACACCGATTTATCAAAACATACTGTGGAAAACCGATCACATATTGTGTGCGACCACAATGTAAGTCTGTTTACTGACAAAGTTCACTGAGTCTGTAATACTAAAATATACTCGTCCTAGATTGAGTGTTATTGGTTTATTGAACTTGACTCTGGGAATTTGTGCTCTACAAAGCGTTTATTGTGTTATTGTAGCCAACACACAACTATATTCGAAATATATGGATCATTATATAAGAGATATCATCAACATTCAAGCAAAATCATCTGACTGCGATTATTTCTTGTAATGGTACATGTTCAAAAAACAAGGGTGAGTTCTATAAATAAAGTTTGTGTAAAGATTGTATTACCCGTATTGGCTTGAGGAAGTCGAGGTTGGACAGGAAATGGCTCTCTGCATTGTTTAACCATTCAGTAGACGAGTGACAGATGATGTTTTGTGTCAGCTGGGACACATCCTTGTCAGCTATGGTCACAAAATCCTCCAAAGACGTAGAATTGCACAGGTCGCTGAGGTGAACTCCAAAACCTCCGATAAGAACCTGTAGGTCAGAAAAACAGTGTTAAAATGACTGTGGATTTTAAGAGATTTTTAACGAATATTTCACCTAATAAATTATATTTCATTACAGATGAAAAAGTATTTTCGGAAAAATCGGCTTCTTGTCAGGAACAGCATATGTTCAGCCACATTTAAAATTGCATTTATGTCAATGTGCTACACAACAAAATCTGACAACAACAAACATTTCATTTCCTAGTACAATTTAAAAGAAATACTTTCAACAAAAAAACGTTTTTGAATCAATTGTCAATTTTAATCTGTTTAAAAACAAAATATAACAAAGAAATTAATATGTATTTTAATGTGGCTTAACTGTTACCATTTTTCTGAATAAGATTTACAGTCAAATGGGAATCTGTTTAAGGTGTGTTCACATATTGGCCACTGTCTTTCTATACATCTACCATAGGTCTAGAGATTCACTCAGATCTTCTCGTTTTCCAGGAATAGTCATTAGGCCGTAGCTCTGTAGGACAACAGTCATGTGACTTTAAACCCTGCCTCTTATGCTTCGTCATCCCCCCTCCACCGTGCTGATGATCCATTTCCCAGCATCTGCCCGTGACCTTCCATTGTGACCTACCCGAGCGGTCAAATGTATGCGTGGGTGTGTTTATAGAGGCTTCACTTTACTTCAAACATCTGAAAAACAGATTGTCTCATATCTCTATAACCCAGCGACCGATTACGTAACCCTCCCAAGCTAAATGGGTGGGTGACACACTAACATTAATTGACTGATGCTGAGTATTTTAAATGCTATGCATACATGTGTGAAGATAATTATAGAAAGTACAGCAGGATGGATTCCAACAAAAACATGAATTTGTTAATTGTTGTTTTAAAACTCTCTGTTCTGATTGGTTGTTCAAGGACACTAACTAGTCTGGTTCAGTTCATTTACCTTCTCCAAGTTGACGTTGGCCTCCACTATCTCTTTCACTGCATGCTCTGAAAGAGACGCATTTTTCTCGAGAAACACAGACAGCGTTTCATTATCACGCAGGAAGTCCTTGAGTTTGAAACCTGCGAAAAAAATAAAATTGAACCATTAAGACTTAAATATGTATAAATGAAATGCTTTTTCTTTTACTTATTTAAAATATATATATATTTCAAATAAACTCTCTCTCTCTATATATTATATATATATATATATATATGAGAGAGAGAGTGAGAGAGAGAGAGTGAGAGAGAGAGAGAGAGAGAGAGAGAGAGAGAGAGAGAGATTTAAGATTTTAAGTCGACTTTATTGAATTTATATATACGTCCAAACTATAACACAATGGATTTCATATTTTTCAACATTTCTTCTCAAATTATAATCTAATAATAAAAATGAGTGTGTCCAAATGCATTTACTAATGTATAGATTACTCATTTAGATTGTAATACACAAAGTTTGAAGACTCCTACATTTCTATCTGACTAACAGAACGCAAATTGTTGTTTTTAATTGGAACCATTATATAAAGCAATGATTCACAATTTCGGCATGATTTAGATTTCTGAACAAAGGGTGTCGTTGAGAGCATTGTGAAAAACATGACTCTATTCCCAGCTCGATGATAAAGCCGCTGAGGTAATGCAGCATTGCGTTAGATTACTGCAACGGCCACGAGAGGATTGCTCATTTAGTTCTCGTTCTGAGTTCA
Organism: Triplophysa tibetana; assembly: GCA_008369825.1. Lineage (NCBI taxonomy): Eukaryota > Metazoa > Chordata > Actinopteri > Cypriniformes > Nemacheilidae > Triplophysa > Triplophysa tibetana. Next base: position 9,993,875 of record CM017896.1, on the reverse strand, counting down.
TCATGCAGAAAGCACAGTTGTGCATGGAAGAAAAACAACAGCTAGAAAAAGAGCAGGACACATTCTTATTCACAGAGAGCATTGTGTTATGACAGAAAATTCCACAGAAGTCAATGGTATGAACTGGTTTGAATCGGCCCTCTTTATGCCTGAGGTTACTGCAGGTCATTCCTCTTTCAGTTCTCAGAATTGACTGGAAGGTTCTTTTCACATTCCATATTTTGGATTTATTTGAATAGAAGCGATAAAAGGTCTTTCTATATATTGCAGATATGTTCCCCACAAAAGTTCATAGCAGAAGTAGAAGTAAACGTTTATCTTTCTTATAGGCATCAGCTCTGACGGTTTAACCACAATCTCAGCCAATCATTTACATAACTGGATGATTTCAGAGCTGGACGTGACCAGATGGAAAAAGGTTCTCATAACTCGAGCATGGTCTTTTGAAATCTCTACTTCAAAAAACATGTTTTCAGAACAGTTATAACATGTGCATGACCCAGTGAAATCAAATGACTATGTTTAAATGTCACACGAGGCTCGACTATCCACTGTGGCCAATACTTGCATCCTTTTTTTCAAACCCCAGGTGCAAACAGCGGATCTTACAGGGAACATTAATTAAATGCTGTCAACCGTGAGAGGATGTCTTTCCACCATGCCTTTCTCAACAACAACAAAGAATGCCTTCAGACTTAATAAAGAAACTGAACATATCAGCAAATGTGACATGATTGTTATTTTAAACATAAACAATGTTAATATTACTCTTTTGTTTTATTAACAATTGAAACAAACTCTACGTGTTCCAGACATGAATTGCACCTAAGTTCTAGTTTTGATTTTAAATCCACCAGCCAGTATTAAGAATGTCAGTGTTTGTAGTTATGCTATATTTCTTCATGTCTGAAGAATGCATTCCTAAGTGATAAAATTCAGATATGACACTTTATTCATCCCCGTTATTAAACCAGAGGAATGTGAAATATGATTTAAGACACAAAAAAGAAGCAGATTCCTAAAATCCAATGCCTTTAAAACGCCCCAAAGACATATTTCTTATAGAACAAGACTTCCAAAAGGTATCCTCATACGAATAAGCTAGAGTTTATCTACCATTTATCTGAGACCAAGACAACAACAGATAATGCTAAAGTGGAAAGGAAACTTTAAGAACTGTGAACGTTATGCCAAGAATGAACTCTGACATACATTCCAGTAGGTTCTTAAAATATCTGGTTCTCGATTCCCAATTTAATTGCGAGATGCTTCAGAAGAGACGTACCTTCGGTATTTCTCTGCAGTTTTCTCAAGGCCCTAACCAGTCCTTTGAATCCCTCAAAGCTCTTGTCTTGTTGACTGTAGAGGAGAATTTTCTTGGCGTCGGTGAACAGTCGAGAGATACTGTAAATGTGAAATATGTGAAAGTCACACATATTATATGGTAAAGACATAACTTGAAAACTTGTACCATAAAAGAGCTTGATAAAGAATTACAATATTATGTGTTTCATAATGACTAAAAATTTAGAGTGAAGGCATCATAAGTTATTTAAACTGTTTAATTCTCCGCGATTTAAATCAGCTCAAACGCTTGTAATGCTTACATGGAGTCGTTGAAGTTTCCGACCATCCCGGGGGTCTCTCCAGGAGTGGGATGGCGAAAGCAAGGGTTGTTAGCATTGCAGATGATACCCTGCATCCAGGGTAACGTTCCTGCGGAGGGCATGGCCTTATTTGGAAAGTGGCCTGGAATAATAGAGCAATCAGATTATCAATAAATGTGTCAAGTCAACATTTAATGAGGTAAACAAGTAATATATACAGATTAAATACATTATAATTAGTTATAATTAGTTACATCATGGACAATAAGAAAAGGAACATACATTAAAAAAAGTGAATACACAAATTTAGATTCCATGAAAAATACTGTTTAGAAATCCCAAGCACTGTCCAAATTCAATTCAAGGAGTCAATAAATTGGGGAAATGTGTAACAACTTAACATGATGAAATCGGTGCGGAACAGAGAGAAATGGGTAATGCTGATAAAACTGTTGCTAAAACCCTGTCCATTAAAATACACAGGTCTATAAAGGTTTATAATAATTTACAACATAAAGTAAAACATTTTCTTATTATAATTTTAGAAAGAATAGTAACTGACACACGGCAAGAGGACCATTGAGATTATGCTGTCCCTGACCTCCCCTGAGGTGAGTGTGATTTCCAAAGTGGGCAAATATTGACAGTCTGAGTCAAATTAAGTAAGACTGTCAATGTCACACAAACAGAAATAAACCTTTCATTGTGACTTTACATTTATTTGTCTTTTGGCTTTACAGTAAACCTTCCCCATCTATGTTTTGAACATATGTTTTGAAAACTTACATTCATGTTGTTCATGTGGAGGATAGTGAAGTCTGACAGATATCAGGATGAAGAAGATAAAGAGGGGCCATATTATCTCGATCAGCAGCTGAATCTGGAAAAGACAGAGCATCGCAGTGACCATCACAGCTTTTCGATTTTTGATTGTCTTGGATACTCTTTAAGTGCACTTAAACTGCATACAACCAAGGCTTTCCTCTCGAATAAATTGTTCTAATCAATTCAAGTAATTCCTGTTTATCTTGATGGTGGCTTCCTGTTTACCCTGCACCCAAATGTTGAATCTCTGGTTATTACATCCAATGCCAAAATACATGCACTTGGTGTCCAATACGTCATCATTGACCAAGCTTTTATACCACAATTACTAGACATTATTTTTTTTAATAAGGTAGATAAGAAGGTGTGGAGAGATCAGTTTGTGTTGTCATGTCAGGGGAAGTAAAGTGATACATTAACAGTATTGATAATGTCACATTTGAACTCACGTGTCGTGGTATTATGGTTTTCTTAAAAAAAGATTTTGAAGGGAGTTGAAAAAGTGATAAATACTTAGCAGATTGTCGATTTATTTATGCATTTATTCACTTAGATTTAATTCAGTTACGAAGGGTGCAGTGTCTGTGGGTGACCTCTAGAACTTAACAGATGTTGCTATGTAAAAAAGTTACCCAAGGGAATCCATATGTGTGTGTATGGGTGGGTGTATATCCATGAGGTTTAAACTTACAGTCTGTCTCCGTCGGTAAGTGAAGTTCTTCCACAGCAGTAATCCTAGCTGAGTAAAGACAACCATCTTGCCACGGATCTACACCGTCCAGGCTGCCTCTATTCACTGGTAGTACATAAGCAAGTGAAAAAAATAGACGTTAAGAGAATCGGGAAGAAAATTCAATATGCTGCTACAGGGAACAAAATTCAATAAGGTGGTATGCTTTCCTTAAATGACTGCAAACTACTTTATCTGACTGTTCCTTTATAAGCAGTGAGTTGCATTAAAGTAAACAGAGACTTTCGGACAAGTAAACATTCAACAGATTGCGAGGATCTGCGGTTTGGGGTATTTCCACAATTTCATCAAATTTGTTTGTGCATTTTGAGAATTGAGAGAGGAAATGAAACAAGCCACATCACATGAAAACCGGATGGATTAATGGACAAAAAGTACCCGTGACAAGTAATAGTACATGTAAAATTAACTGTTTGGACACAATGTTTTAACACTGAAACACTGCCATTTAGATTATCTGTAGATATCCAAGCACCACAAGGAATGAAAGGCAATATCACAATATGTGGGTTTCATAGCATTATTCACAACAGTCTCACTATGAATGTTGAAAACAACACTGTCCATCATATGTATATTTGTTGTTGTGTAGCCATGTTTGAGTCGATTTCTGTAAATTATGTGTCATCTATTGTATTTTTATGTTTAAACACTGTACAGAGGAAAGATAGTTATATTTTGTAATTGTGTACAGACAAGTCTAGTGTAAATTATTGTAATCGTCTTTCTCTATACTGCATGTTGACCTGAACAGCACAAAAGCTTTTCCCCCACTCTTGCACAAGTGTATATGGTTGAGTGACAATAAAAGGATTTGATTTGATTGATTTTGATTTGAGTATCAAGACGTCCTGTTGTTGTTTTGATTCAATAATAAAAATGACGTAAATAATGTGTACATACAAGTGTATTAACAAGGGAACATACAATCTGTTAATATGTACATTCTACTACTTGTGTCTCTTATATGTTCTTATCCCCCATTTTCTATACAATAGCCTTTTATTTAATATAATGCATATTTTAGAATCTTTTAGACTGTAAATCTTTTTATATTGTATTGTTATTGTGTTGAAAGTCTGTCCTAGAAGATTTCAGCACCAAATAAAATTCTTTGTGTGTGCAAATATCTTCTGATTCTGATAATCAAAAATTAAATGACGTCATTTCGATCTAAATACTTTTATTGATTTTAAATGTGCTTTTGTTTCCTTTTAATCAGAGGGAAAAATGTTATTTTGACATTATTTTACAGAGATTTACTCAATCTGTTTGTGGTGACGTTTGCTATCGATAAAGTACATCATCAAAAACAACGCCTCTAGTGGACACATGCATTTTCTTATTTTTTCCTTTGTTTACCTTTGTTTACCATTACTTGTACATGCCCCTCAGCAAAATAACAACAGCTTCACGATTGCTTGTCAAGAAAATAGTTGTCACTCAAGAAAGAATGAAGTATAAACCGTCAGGACCGACCTAACACTATAAGAAAACTATTATTGCAAATCTTTAAAAATGAATGTAACGATGTAAATCTGAGCTTCTATGCGTAACGTTCCTAAAAAATGATTCGCAGAAGCCTCAAGATCTTTGCATGCATCTCTATTTTACCACAAATTAATAAATAAACAAAAACACGGAAAGACATTAATTTATATCAAATGCACAGTCTAGTTTAACATTAATTTAAACGTTTTAATCCAAAAGTCGTTAAATTCGTATCACTTTACACACGCTTAGGAGTTGAAGCGCAATGTGCTCTTCATTGTTCCGCAGAGGAAAGGTTACTGTCGGTCATTTCGCGCAGCTCGCGCTGAACGGCAATGAATTAAAGTCATTGCCTCAAAAACACTATAATGATTAACAAAAAAGTTTAATCTATAATACACAAGTTCTACACGAATGTCCAAATGTTGTTTACAATAAAGTAGACACGATGTGGTATACAGTGCATTTCGTCAAAAACAACACGAGCAATTTTCTGATTACAAAATATGCTTTTTTTATGACTAAACAGATTTATTTTTTATTCTTTATTTATCAAGTATAGTTACTAAAAATACGTGGCACATTGCTCACTCCGAAAATACATTTTCATACGAATGAAAAATAAGAACTTGTCCACTCACCGCTTGTTTCCTCCAATATGATTATTCCTGGTTTAATGAATTGTAATTCCTTTTGAGAAGAGAGAAAAAATAACTCTTCAGACTGTCTCAAAGCGATATTATCCTATTAGTGCAGTGTGCTGTTATGGACGAACCTTTTTTCTCTCCTCCATCCTTTTATAGTGGAAGCAATGCTGCCGCGTTGAGAGGGGAGGTTATTGTCGGTCAAACGCGCTGCTGTTTTTGTTAGAGCCACCATATAAGGAAAGCACGTGCAGACCCAAAACAGCTCTTAAAGGGGCAACGTCGACGTCTTGAAGGTCTAAAATCGGTACAGAGCATCAAAACACAACTCAAACAAAAATAAATTAAATGAATGATCCATGATTTTAGTTTAAATGGTTAATAAAGATATTTGGATTAGGAATACAAATGTCATAGAATACACGGAAGAACAATTGACAAGAGATATAAAAGTGTCGATGACTTTAAGTAATGAATAGAGCTATAAATAAATGTAAAGAAGCAAAAGTAGACAAAGATTTACACAGACTCAAGGCAGATCCATTTTCCGTTGTTGCTAAGAATTACATGAAGATGTGTGGGGCTGATGAACATATTGTATGTGTTGTGATACTGGACAGAATGAAATCAATGGATTCTTCCCTCTTCCATTAACTATTTTCCTCATATACTAAGCCATAGCTTGCATTATTATGAAAGCTATGTTCACAGCTAACGTTAGTATCGTAATGCAATACTTTGTAGTCTAAATGTAAAAAAAGTCAATGAAAATATTTTCGACATGTTGGTACAATTTATATTGGTGTGACATTACAAACCAAATCTAAAATTTCCATATCGATGCAAATAAAATATCTCTGTCAAGCAACTTATTCGGGTACATTTTCAATGTCAACCTCTTCAACTATTTTCAGAGGTAAAGAAAGGAATGGTACAAAAAAACAAACATCTGCACTCAGGGTCATCAGGAACTCTGTGAAATGAAGCTTTAAGTCACAGACACAACCTAGTTGGGCCTTGAGCAGAGATACTAAAATGCTGAGCAGCACAGATGCATGACACAAGATTAAGAATTTATTTAATGAACCAAACCAGACATCCACCTGAAAACAAACAAATGTGTCTTACAAAAAACTAAAGTATCTACACTCGTGGGGGGCTTTTAATATCTACAAATGCACTAATCATTGTTGATTCACCATATTGGATTTGCTGCATCACAGGTCTCATTAGCTGTGAAAAGTCACCCATTAATAAAATGTATCTCATGAGTTCTTTTGCACATTCAATCTTTAACTGATTAAGGAAACATGTTTGATTTTTTGTCTGCAAAAGGGGGTTCTAAAAAAGGATTTTAAACAAGCTTCCACAACTTTCAATACATGATAAGGTGACATATCTGAAGTACAGAGCTGAAGGAATGCCAGAATGTCTGACACCACAGCAAGGCAATCAGCTGCTTATATGGTATGGTGCTGTTTATGCAGAATATATCTCCCTCCTTCAGAATAAATTTTTATGAACTTCAAATAGTTGACACATAAAACCAAGGTTTCTAGATTTCTGGTTAAATTTTGTACAAAAGGGAAAGAATCATGTTTTATTTTTTATTTAGCATGTTTAATCCCCTTTGGTTTTTACCTGCTTATTGCAAATATTTCAGATTTTTTGCAAATCTCAATTAACTAAGACGCATATTTGCTCATTATAAAAAAGCTTTATAAATTAGTTTTAGGTTAAAAACATAACCCATCACTGCAAGATATCTCAACTTTCCATTTAAAGAGGAAAGCAATGAGTACCAACATTTGACGGTATAACATTTATTATGAATGTTTGTCATTATTTGTCAAATTCAAAAATTTTACAATTGTGAATAAGACCGCATTCAGAAGCAGAATCTAATTCTAACCACACACGCCAAAATGAACAAAACGATTCTGTTTTGTCACTGGCACTCTAACACTGAGATTTTATGCATCTGAACATGTGATCAGAACTTTCATCCTGTTTTTTAGACCCTTCACCTCTTTGTATTCATAGAGGCCGATGAGGCTGCCAAGTTCATAATGTTGCCCTCTGCCAGGATTGTGAAGTTGTGAGCCTATACTGTTTGACACACAGAAATCGAGAGCTAGAGAACAAAACATATCAAAGCATCTGCAAAGAAAACCACTGATAGTCCTTAACTAAGGAGGAAGCTTCGTGTTTAGACTGCGGTAAATCTAGGACATGTGATTTAGAGCTAGAATAAAAAATCCTTTTTTACTCACCCAAACGTCATAAGCAGCTGACCGTTAACATAACTTTCAAGCTCCAAAAGAACCAAATAGAACAATTAAAGTAGTTTATTTGACCCGCTTCAGAAGTCTGTTTCAGAAGATGCGGAAAATAGCAGCAGACACATTTTTATGGATGTTTCTTTGCGTTTTAGAAACTTGACAGGTCATGACAAACTGTTGTTAAAACAAGTACAGTAAAAATTGCTTAAACAATTCGTGGCCATAATTGTTTATGTTAATCATGACATACTTGTTGTCAAGCATTGGTTTAGGCCACTTTAGGAGAAGATTCTGTTCAAACTTAAATGTAAGCATTACTTTTATAACGCTTATCCGAGAGAGCTGTTGCCCTTTTAAGATCACGCGCCTCGGCTCTGACGAATATGCCACAGCAACAGTAACAAATTACTGTCTTTGCACACAAACTGCTTATCATCGCCGAAAACAGTGTATAAAAAAACGCACTGCCTCTGATGTCTTTTGTTGAAAAAAAAGGGGAAAAATCGCTGTCGTATGCTAGTTTGTCAGACGAAGAACATTCTATGGAAAGCACAGAACCATCATGAGACACTCTGAGCACTTTATTTAATGCTGTAGTATTTCTGTTGCAAATGCGCAACACAATTAGATGACTAATAATTTATCTAACTTACAGAAATCGCGGCGCAGGCCTTCTCAAAGTCAAAAGACCCAGACAAAATGAGTTTGCTTAGCAGTGTTTTCTTGCATTAGCCCTCTCAATTCCTAATAATACGAATATAGTATTGAGTCAAAGTTTATTCTACCAAAGGGTGTTTATTCGCAAGTATTCGTTGTACAGCCTCTTTTCGACTACGGAACACAAAGAGCCAATTTGTCCGATAGTAACCCCACAAAAGACCGAGGGGGAGGGGTGCTGAATATAGACCTGAATACTAGAACTTCATAATATCGCAATAATATTTTCTAGTGTTCTATTTTAGACGTCACGTTTATCATTAAAATCTTACGATTCGTTGCATTACAAAGACTGTTTTCTGCATCTCCTTATGAGCTCTATTAAACACTCACCATGAATGGTGAATTCGTTCATTGGCTAATATGAAAACGTTTAGCGACATTAAGAACGACTGTTAAAAAAGAAGCATTTCTAACGAAGAAAGACTTCCAGTCTGCCTGCGCACACAGTGCTGCAATGACCGATAGTAACCTCGCATCCGAGAGCGAGCAGCAGAAACTGGGTGAAAGGGAACATTACGTCACTTGCTGTGAACCTTCTCGACTGCTGCTATATATTACCTATACCGGTAATTCATCATGTTATTTATAGTTGTGTACTCAGCGAATATTTTTTCTGGCATGCCATTGAAACGAAACCAAGTCAATATACAAATGAGGGAATATGCATTTTCTATTAAGCATGAAGTAATCAGTTTTTCTTATTTAACGCATTATATTGTTCATTTTTTGGCATATGCAATGCATCTGTTTATGTCTAGCACAGTGTTAATGGCCCATTTTCATCAACCAGCAAGTCTGTCCATTAATAGGGATGCAAAATACATTACGGATAACTTTAGACCACTTACACAAAAACAGGATATGTTTGTCAGTCCAGTTAGAGCACTACACACAAGCATTCAAAAGACAAATGACAACTTTAGTAGCGACAAAGAAAAACCTCTCGTCGGCAGTGAGTTGAACGTTAAACGGTAATGTGCTGTTTAGGCGTTGCAGAAATCTCGGATTTAAGATAATTCCCACCTTCACCCTGAAATAATTTCAGGAAGAAAGCTTTTAAAAAAAGAATTATTGTCATCAAATCATTTTTAGTATTAATGTGTTGATGTTTCCAAGTACATTAAGTCTAAATAAACGTTCCAGGTTTGAGGTGGAAAAAAATAATCTGAGATGTCTGGAACGCAACATTTTCGTTTACTTGGCATTCAGCCGTAGGCTATAGGTCCGGTTTCACAGAGAAGGCTTAAGTCTAGTCCCAGAAAGAAATATGTCACCTCCTCTCTTAACTGAATATAACTTGCCCAGCAATATCGTAAAATATTTCTGTTCCATTGTTTTGTCTCAAGATGCACACCAATGTATATTTCTAAGGTATTTTTATAAAAGCGACATACACATCTTAATCCAACTAAACCCTAACCCTGCTTTAAGATAAACTGTGTCTGTCAAACCGGGCCATAATGTTATAGTTACATAAACGTATTAATATTCACCAGGGATAAATATGATAATGTGACATGAACGTTTTAGGTAAAGATCTTGATTCATTTTTGATTGATGTTTAAAAAATGTTGAGTAAGTGGTAAGTAACTGGTTTACTATCAGATCATACTAGTGGTATCTAGGACATACGTGCTTTCACTAAAGGCCTGGCAGCAGGTGTCAGACAGAAAGGAACATTCATTGAGAAACAGCTGTTGAGAACAGCCTGTCTTCAGGCAGCCTTCACGACACATGTGATGGTCCTGCACTGCCTTTTGTGAAAACTGTTGTTCTTTAAGCAGGAGGTTTAGGGCCCCTGCACAGGGCTGAAAAGTGATGACCGCAAACATACCATATACACAAACTAATGGCTGCCTTTTGTGGAGTTAGGCTTCTGTTGGCAATAGTCAACAATAGGCGAAATGAATGCCATTTGTGTTGTCGCATTCAGAGTTCTTTATCAATCTACTAATTTGAAACATTTAATTCTTAGAATGCCTTAAGACATATTTCAAAGAATCTCAAGTTCAGAGTTAGCGCCACTATGCTGAACATCTTCAACTTCATGTAAATTTTTTGATCAACATCAACAAACATCCCTGAACAAAATACATCCTTGCTGAACCTGATTTCCTTGTGAACATCCTTCCGTGATGCCCTAAAGTTCATCTTCTGTTTGTGTTGGCTCTCCTGTGTTAGCCAAGTGGTGGATATCCTTAGGACAACATCATGTTGACACTGGGACAATATTTAAATCAATCAATCAGATTTCAGAAATAAGTTTACAGTTTATTTTAAGTTTAATCTTCCAACCAGGATAAGGTGCTTCTAGACCATTGTTTTTCACTAATCATTTCCCTCTGGGAAATTTTAGGGGTAAGTTATGGTTAGGATTTGGGTTTGGTGTGGATTTGGTTTTATTTATTAAAATGTTGTCCTTAGGTTCAACATCAACCAGTTGGCAAAATCAGGTCGAGCGTTTGTGTATGCTGGTGTTCTGCTCTAAAGTCAAACATGTAGAGACCATCAGTCAGGATGTAGAAAGCTGTCAGCGTCCTGTATGTTCAAATCCAGTTTCTGGAAAGTATGTGACTGAGAATATAGATTGATTATGTGGGCTAATTTATAATAATAATCAGAAATTATACATAACACACAAACACACATCATTTACATTATATGCAATTTGATATACTTTTATATATTTCCTGGACCTGGTCAAACCACTTTTGCTGTCAGTTGCATTTTTATTGCATTCTTCTTTATCGGCAGTGTACATCTTGACATTGGAATTTGTGTCCATTCCTCTGCCCAACATTGTTCAAAACACATCTGGCTAAAATGTTTTTATGTAATTCCACAGATGTTCTGCAGTGTGACAGTCTCTCCAGGAGTTTAGTCTTTTTTCTTCTGAAAGCCAAGTAACTCTTTCCATTTTCCCTTGATCATTATATTATTGCAACTTAACATTTTCTCAGGGATTTTTTGTACTTCTTGTACTTATCTTCATATGTTTGCCTTCTATTCCTCGCCCTTCCACAAAGAAGATTCTGTCATCAAAATACATTTGTTTCCAAAAGTCACAGATATCAAATCACATGAAAGCCCTGAAGTTCAGTCAGAAACTACTGCTGAGATATGTGATAAAAGTTTTGTTCAGCAAGGCTCTCTGTGATATAAGGTTTCTATTCTTTGTGACTTCCCTCATTATGGACCTTTTCAGTCACTGCTGTTTTAAACTTTTAACATTCAATTAATACTTAAACATTGCATCTATATTCCTTTTATATCACTCTTTTTATTAATTCCAATGAAATGCTTTAGAATTAAACATATGTATTCAGTTTAGTATTTAATTGGCCAGTACCCACTTTTTCCAGTCAATACTGGGTCAGACGTCAATGGTTGGGTTGTGGTTATTCAGCAGAGAAAAGGAAGGTGGATATTGGAAGATTCTAATAGGGGATGTGCAGGACAAAACTGGACTGTCATGTGAAATAAAGAAAATTTTATGTCACGGTAAAAGGAATTTGAATGTAACAGTTGAAATGATATACCTCCATATTATGTGCCTTTGTTAGCACAGACTTGTATGAAACTTGAGAACATTTGCTTTTGCCAAGCTCAGCAGAAAACCTCCTCCAGGAAAAACTTGGATGTCATGGCGTCATCTAGTGGTTGCTATGAGCTACACGTAAAAACCCTGGATTAAGAATCTGGTACCATAATGAGATAACTCCGTTTTAGATGTTTTTCACAAATCATGTTTTTTATTATATTATAGTGTTTTTATTGTGTCTAATTGTGTTACTTAGCAGAATTTATTTAGTTATTATGGCTTGAATCAAAACAGACCAACTTCAGTTCGATTGATATTAATTGGAATGCACGATAAAAAACTGTCATGGTTCCACTATCATGTCATGTTTTATTCTTGTCTCAAGTGGAGCCATGGCATTGCCTGATGGTTTCTTGTGGGGAGAGATGGTTGTGACACCTGCGGTCTTCCATATTCTCCCCGAGTCACGTCATTGTTTCCCTACCCTCCTGTTTCCTAGTTTGTGTTAATTACCTTACCTATAAGAGTCCTCATGTTTCTTTGTCTCGTCGCTCGTTCATTGTATGATGTACCTCGTCTGCCTGATGTTTGCCGTTCCTGAATGTTCTTGTTACTGCGTGTCAAAGTAAGTCTAGTTTAGTCAGTGTTAGTGTGTTGTTATTCAAGTGTTTGTTTTATTAGTTTAGTGAGTCAGTGTCCTTGTTCGTTGTTAAGGTTATACATTCCTGTCCTGTTTTCCCCCTCGTGGGTTTTTGTTTTGCATGTTTTGTTTAGTGTTTATTGTATAATAAATATATCTGTTACCTCCTGTCACCACCGTCTCTGCCTGCAATTGGGTTCTCACGCCATGTCTCACAGCGAGATAACTAACAAAAAACATGATTTTTGAAAAACCTTAAAAACGCAGTTATTTCATTTTGGAACCAAACCCTTATATTTAAAATAGCATGATGCACCACATCAAAGTAGGCCGTTTCTTTTTAGATATCAATATAAATGCGTTAAAACTTTTAAAACATTTTTATGCAACGTTTTTTAGTGTGAAGAAAATCATCATTCAGCACAATCTTATGGACACTGGAAACGGTTTAACAGTAACAAACAAACAATGTTGCAATTGTTAAAGTTGTTCACTTTAATAGTTGTTCAAACCCTCCAAAAAAAAAGTGATAACTACAAGTAACTAATAGCATATTCACATTATGAGGCAGATATCCCATAGATTGGACATCTAAATTTGACTGACATTGTTATGCATAAGTTATGAAATACAATTTTTGCAAATTATTTACAATGAAAACAATAATTAAAAGCACATCATTCCTGTTTATCACACATTTAAATATATTTAGTAAATATTGTCATAATTATAGGCTACACGTGTCACACAATTACATGAATTCAAATTAATTTACTGGTTATAATGGGAATTGTATTGGTTTACAGAAACTATAATGGTCTCTGTGGGTCTCTACTTGAATTGTGTTTGTTCTGTTGTCGAGCTGACCAACATTAAATACTAAATAAGGCCCGAAACCCACTTCTTAAAGGGATTTAGTAAAGTTTTAACTGCTAATCATCTGCCAGTAGGTAATGCAAACCATTATAATTTGTTTTTGATTCAGCAGTGGATGCCACAAAATATATTCTATATTATACATTAATCTGTATACTTGATCTAAAATAAATTCTATAACAAAAGAATATTATTTTCCCTCAAAATCTTTGAGGACATCAATCTGACAGCAGTTTTAAAACTTGTCTATGAACAGTAATGTTGGCTCACATGTGGAGGATTTTTCTCTAATACATTCAATTAAACTTAGTAAGTCAATATGAAAACACGTTGAGGTCATGCGACTACATTGTGTCATGCTTCTTGTTGAAACATTTAGCATTTCATGATGAGTTCTATTTCTCTTACTGTTTTTGTAAAATGATATCAGCATTTTTATATACCGAGAAGTTAGATTGTTCCCAACATCCCTTGAGTTGTCCACCTGGTGGCAGTGTTAAACTCTAACAGACTTGATTCGAGTGTCCTGTAGATTTAGTGTGCTGCAAAACTGACATACACTTCAATGTTAACCTATTTTTTGTATTGCACATGTTAAGTCTATAATGAAATTTTGGCACCAACAAGAGGGAGCCTTTACACCAAGACTGTGTCAGAAATAGCTGCTAGAACCTCATATAGTGCACTATTTAAAGGCACAGCCATTTTGGAGTGATATCTGAAACAGCCCTGTGTGAATTTGTTCACATATTCTCTTTGGCTTCCTCAAGTGGACTATATTAAAGGAGTGTAGGGAATTGTCAATAATGTTGTAGGGAGTAAATTTCGACACGGTGATCAGGACATGTGTTTAATTCAGCTGAGCTGCTCAGCAGCAAACGTCGGCTCTCTGTTTAGACACTGTTTAACAGCAACTGTGTTTCCGTCTTTGACCTCAACATGATTGTGGGACTTGGCACTCTTTCGATTGCTGTGGCGGGGGTCGTAGCCCTGGACGCTGGTGTCGATCCGTGACAGGGTGCACATACTGCTCTGGTTTCGTGGGTGGAGACGTGTGGGACGGAGCTCCAGTTCATCATAGCTCGAAACCTGGATGAAGGGACACCACCTGAAGGCCCTCTTAAAACCAGCCCTAAACCTGAAATTTGGTACAAATAATCTTAAAACAGAAACTGTTCTGACATATATATTTTTTGGATTAACTATACATATGGAATAATTATTGTGACATAGTATACTAAAGTTTACCATAGTAAATAATATAGGAAACTAGGCATTGATTATTTATAATCAGTTCACCGATTAAGTTATCGTTAATGTAATATGATTACAGTATATACTGTATATGTATATGAGGGCTGCTCTAAAGTTTATACACCACATGCAGGATCCGGAAAAAGCTGAAACTTTTGGAGGAAAAAAGGATCTTAAGGTTTATTTTTAATTCAGTCCTGCCCTGAGCGAGTTATTTCACTAAAGAAATCTTAACAAAGTTCACTCTAAAGAATAATAACAGAATTTCTAAAAATAGCCCAGGGCAAACATTTACACGCCCCTGATTCTTAATACTGTATATGTTAGCCAAACAATCAATGACAGTTTTTATGTTTAGTCATAGTTGTTCAAGGGTTTCTTGCTTGTCATGAGTCATTAGACTGTCCACTGATCTTCAAAGCAATCACCCAGGTCCTCCACAAGCTTTGCTTTTTCAGCATTTTTGGATATTTTACTCATGTCTAGCAGTAACTGTATGATGCTTAGAATCCTGTTTTGAGGATTTTTTTCGAATCCTCAAAACTATCATAATAGATAGAAACAGCCAGTGCTGCCAAGTCAGAACACTTTCATTAACATTTTGATATAATTATCTAAATGCTTTCTGTTTTGCATAACAAAAGAAGATTTCATGGAAAACAAAACATGGTCCATTTCGACACCCTGATGACCAGTGCACACACTCTTTCAGTTTTGCCAGATCAATAAGCCATGTCTTGTTCTCGGAACAATAGCGGCAGATGGCTTCAAATGAATCATGTTGACTTTGTGGGCAGCACTAGATGTTTCAATCTATTGTAATAGTTTTGTATGAGTCTCTTGATTTTCCGCAATGTAAAAAGATGAATCTCAACATCATACAGTTACTGCTGGACATGAGTAAAATATCTAGAAATTCTGTTATTATTCTTTAGTGTGAACTTTATTTTAACATTTCTTTAGTGAAATAACTTCCTCAGGGAAGGACTAAATTAAAATAAACCTTCATTTTAAAAAATCCTCTTTTTTCTACAAAAGTTTCAGCTATTTCAAGATTCTGCAAGGGGTGTGTAGACTTTTGAGCAGCACTGTATGAGTTTGAATTACCTGCTGTTTAAGCAGCAGTAAATTATCGGGTTGTACATCGTGGAGCTCATGGCCAACCACAGCACAGAAAGATAGACCTGCTGGATTGACTTCCACTTGTTCAGTTGCTTATTTAGTCCAGTCACAATGAAATAAACGTGATATGGCAACCAGCAGAGGGCGAAGGTCACAACCACCACGATCATCATCTTCACCACCTGAGCAGAGAGGTAAATTGTTAAAGGATGGGATGAATTAAAATCACAATTTTAACCTGAGCTTTTTTTTAAATGCTGAGATTACATCCTGTTATTGACACCAGGCCCAGCGAACGCCAGGTTATGGAATGCACCTATCTATGACAATATTGATAGGTTGAACACCACCTCTACAGAAAATATCAACGACTACCTCTTTAGCCCAACCACTGGTTTGCGCATGACTGAACTGAAGTATCACAAGTGACACGGAACCACATAGAGGGACCAAGCAATAAACAAACATGCCTTTAAACATAGCTAAATATTGTGCCATCCCTGGTTTTGGAAGAATACGTTGCAGCTCATGTGGTAAAAACATGGAGCGTTTGTTCGTTTCATGTCTCCGATGATTCCTTCATGAACAAGGCACAGGTCGACACTAAATTTGTGTAGAATTTAAAATGAAAAAGCACTGCTATGCCTTCAATATTAGATCCGATAGGAATGGCGCAGCAATCTTATGTGAGCAAAACATTTTTGTACTGTGCATCACTATTGCTTTGTGAATCGGGATCGCTGTGATTTGGTGGGCTCATATATAATTTTTCTAGGTTTTATACACCGTTTGGGAATAATGGAGGCTGTTTTGAAGTGTTTTGGTATTCTTTCTGGTGCTGGGTGATATCCATAAGTTACTCGTAGTGTCCCGCTTGTTTATTTACCATGAAAACTCTTGTAACATTCGAGACCCACGATCGCGGTGATCTTTCGTCCGGTTCGGGATCAATGGTCTCAAATGCTGAAAATCTGGGTAGAAAATAGCCTATTACTTATTGATTTTGATGTTTATGGGTGTAAAAACCACGCACAAGTCATAAGTACCCCATATAACAGTATAAAACAATAAACAAGCATTGTTCATCAGACCATTAAGGTCACAACTGAAACATATGAGAGCATATTTTGGCTCCTTGTGTTGGAGCAGATAGGGGCTATTGCTCAGCTGATGGAAGATCTATGGCAGATTCTCTACAATCTCCATCTGCCAACTTGAAGCCACCTGCCGCTATTGTTCCGAGAACAAGACATGGCTTAGTGATCTGGCAAAACTGAAAGAGTGTGTGCACTGGTCATCAGGGTGTCGAAATGGACCATATTGTGTTTTCCATGAAATCTTCTTTTGTTATGCAAAACAGAAAGCATTTAGATAATTATGTCAAAATGTGTATAAAAGTGTTCCTGCATCCCAACAGCATTGTAAAAGACTCACAGCCTGACAAGACAAATACAAACTGTGATAAATTGAGGTTATGACCTAAAAAATAATATTTTAATTGTTCCTAAATACATGTACAAATATTAGTGTTGTATTGCTTAAAAGTGGATACAGTATGAACATGTTTTCTTTACAGTATTTGAGGTCTTAAAATATACAGAGCATCTTTTCTGCTATTTTGACCTGTTTCTCCAGTTTTCATTTTCTGCAAATACATGCAAATAGAAACAATATTTTTATTTTTTAAATTTGGGAGAAATATTTTTCGTAGTTAACAGAATTAATCAAAAATCATCATTTTACCGTAACACATATCAATAAATAATAGATTTAGAAAAACTGAAAATAATTTTGATATGGTCTATTATGGTCTATA
This sequence comes from Triplophysa tibetana, assembly GCA_008369825.1. Lineage (NCBI taxonomy): Eukaryota > Metazoa > Chordata > Actinopteri > Cypriniformes > Nemacheilidae > Triplophysa > Triplophysa tibetana. The sequence continues at coordinate 9,976,306 of CM017896.1, read as the reverse complement.
CCAGTGGATTCCAACGTGGTGGCTGCGGGCACCTGGTAGCCCGCATGAACTCTGTAAGGCACCGCCAGACACAGGGCTCAACATTAATACTCAGGAAAGTTGAACAATATGTGACTATTTCGTCATGAAAATTGTATTTTTAGCACGTGTTTTGAGCAAAATTATGTGAATGAAAACGTAATTTGGTCCTGTGTACTGAAAAGTAATGAATCATATTGTCATGATCCCGCTCTTGTCTGGGTGTTTGTCTGGCTGGGGAGTTGTCTTGTTTGTTTTTTGTCGAGCACGTGCTATCCTGGGTGTGCAGCTAGCTCGTGTTTGGTGTCCTCGTCAATTATCACACTCCCGTCTTTACCCCGTTAGGGCTTTCCCCTCACCGGTGTCTTATTTACTATCATCACACTTCTATTCTGACTTCTATCACCTCCAATCAGTATTATCCTTATAACCCCTCTGTTTTCCTTTGTTCCTTGTCGGACCGTTGCGTGTTAACGTATCAGCTCAGACCGTCTAGTGTTCTAGCGTGTCCTAGACGCCTTTAGCTTAGCCCTTCTGCCTTAGCTTTTGCCTTAGCCTTGTCTCGTTCTAGCGTTAGCTTAGCCTGGATAGCTACCCTTGCTTCTCTGTGTTTTCTTGCTGCCCTGCCCTGTAACCCTCTTCGCTACACCTACTACAGATCCCGTTGGCGTTCCGGACTGCGATTACCCTCTCACCAAGCTCCACCACGGCTCCTGGATCCCACCTGTTGCCAGACGTTACAGATTCTCTCGCCCAGCGAGTTCCGGGTCGAGTTTCCTCCCCGGACCCTACTTCTACAGATTCTTCCCCGTGGCCCGCAGGGGGTCGTCTGTGGTGTGCTTCTCTCTACGGATTCTTCCCCGTGGCCCGCAGGGGGTCGTCTGTGGTGTGCTACTCTCTACGGATTCTTCCCCGTGGCCCGCAGGGGGTCGTCTGTGGTGTACTACTCTCTACGGATTCTTCCCCGTGGGACGCAGGGATTCGTCTGTGGTGTGCTTCTTACCAGACTGTGGTGGACTTTATTACCTGTCAATAAAACTCTGTTTTGCCCCGCACTTGAGTCCCTCTTTGTCCGCCATGACACATATGTTTAAAGTTTAAAAGTTTTTTTATAAACAAGTAGCCCTCAGATGATATTATCTCTTCAGGTAGCCCTCACTTACAAAAAGGTTGGAGACCCCTGGTCTATACTATTTTCTTTGTCTGTATATATAAACAGTACATACACACTTTTTAGGATATAGGCCTACACAATTTTTATCAACATACCTGTTTATCTGTTTTTAAATACCAACTTTTTAATTTGTCGACCACACCAAACTGTAATGTATGGTGTTTACTGTCGATGTAAACTTTGTTCAAAGTTTGGCCTCCAACCAAGACAAAAGATTCACCTCAGCCTTTTCTGCACCTCATATCTTCCCCTTTTGTTTTAGACCAAAGCAGTTTTATAATTTGGCACTTCGTTTGTTAACGTTAAACATTTCCCAACTATTAATCTATGGCTTTTGAGAACAACATCGTTCACCCTGACACCGGGTCTTTCCTTCACTTAGTAGCTAGTGCACGACAACCTTTGAAATGTCACTCATATCTTCCATCATCGCCTCATTAATTTCTGCATAATTTAACACGGAACTGTCTGAAAAGACAAAGGAACGCCGTTCGTCATCAATCAATGAACACGTTCATTTCCACATCGCCTCTAAAAGACCTTGCGGTAGTTTAATGAGAAACGGGACTTAACAGAGTCTTGCAAAGAATTGCTGATTGACAGCTACACAAAGCTGAGAAAGGTTAGGTGTGATATGGGTGAGAAGGGCTATGGGTGGCAGAAATGTTCATGCCAGTTTGACACAAGTTTCTCTGTGGTTTATTAAAGTTGGAAGGAAAGCGCAAATTATCTGAGATCAAATTGAAGGCGTGTCTTTAAGGTAGACAGTTGAACATGATCTGTCTGGAGGGTGCTGCTAATTTTCCATTCAGTAGGGTGAAAATACTGACTTGGTGTCAAGCAGTAATGTAATCGCAGATTTCTTTATTCTTTCGGACTTTATGACATTCTTCATTAGGAAACTTTACAAAGAAGATTGGATCTATTTTATATTGCAAACAATAACAAATGCCACCCCCTTTAGTTTTATTAATAATCTCTAAAGGCAGAAAATGTGCAACTTAATTTTTTTAATATACTTTACTAATGTGCAGGTAGTATATGTGAACCTGCCTTTCTGTCAACGGTCTGGAAATACTTCATCACGCTTAAAGGGACAGCTCACCCAAATATTGTATTCTGTCATCATTAACTCACCCTTGAGTTGCTCAAAATCAGTGTAAATTTCTTTGTTTGATGAACACGGAGAAAGATATTTGGAAGAATGCTTATAACCAAACCGTTCTTGGTTCTTGGAAGAACTGTCCCTTCAACAACAGAGTAAATGTGCGTTGAAAAGTGAGGTTATACAAAGGTGAGTTAGCAAGTGCTATAATGCTATATATGCACAGTAATCCCACGATTGAATCTGAAATATCAAAATAAAACTCATGGATTATAGCCTACAGAGAGACAGTCGATTTTCCACACAATACCAAATGGAATTGTGATATTATCCTAGATTTATCTTTGAGGGATTTGTACCATTGTTCCACCTGTGTCTGAACACTGGAGCAAAAAGCTGCAAGATAAACCAGTCATGACCTTAATCTGAGGAAAATCATTTCAAATGGCTAAAACAATACAGAGATATTCATTAGAGGTAACCAAACAGACATGGATTAATCTGAATGATCTTATTCATTAAACTTTGGCCTCAGTCCATTCAATCTGAGAGATTATAGATGAGAGAGAACTGAAGATTTTAATAAAAAAATGATACATTGCCTCTTGGACTGAATATTTTATGTAAAGCTCACCTTTCTTTTGGCACGCAGTTGTCCAACATAGTTATCAGAAGAATCTCCAGGGATCTCTCCTCCCCAAAGTGTGACCCCTATTATAGTGTAGGTAATGGCCATAACCACAAGGGGGAGCAAGTACACCAACACTGTTACTATGATATGATACCTGCACAGGTGAGAGAAGACAATTTAAAGAACATGTGGTCTTTGTGTAGAGAGTTGGAGCTTAATGGCTCAGCAGACATTAAAAAGAGAATCTCACACCTGGAGTGTTAATTTTGGCCATAAAAATGTTATTGTAAGCACATTTTCAGTTGTAGGTGGTCATACATTTATCTTTATGCCGTGATATGATCAGTTTATCTTTGATGTCGACCACTGTCACTGTCACATTTACATCTAACATCTAATCTACAAACTGATTAAGCATTTTAGTTTGATAATGCCACCCAAAGCAAGAATGTACATCAATGTTATTCAAGTGGGTCGTGTGCTTGGATTGTGTCAGCCCAGCATCTGCGTTCGTGTATTTTGGCCTAACAATCAGGTTCCCAATCACGGTGATCGCCAAAAGCGAGCTGTCAAATGCATGTGGTTTGAAATTTAGATCAAAAATGTGGAATTGTGAGTAAACAAATACATTTGCAGTTGTGTCACGCACCATGCAATGGTCATGCTCGGCATTGTGGCGAATCTGCCATATGCCATCTGACCATCATGTTTAGCTCTCAGTGGCAAATGGCACTTAGTGTCAAGATGGCAGAAACTGCGATTCAGAAAGCATTACAAATAGTGGTGGAATTGAAGCGAAAACATTACAATCAAGAACATTCAAACATCTGTTGCTAAAACAGCTCAGTGAGTGTTTGTTTTAAAACCTTGTGGGCTGCCTTGCATATCACTGCTATAGAAAAATCATTATTATCACTTGTTTTTCTAGGCAGCAGCTCACAATCTTCAGGGTAGAATTATTGGGTGAGTAAATTATTACAAAACTTGCTCAAACATAAGCTTTTAAGAGGGAAAAAAAAGATAAATAATATTTTTCCATTCGCTCACATGAATGAATCCTTGGCAGATCTTGGCCAGGCAACGAAGCAGACAGTCCTGCGAGGCATCGTTCTCGTGGTTGAGTAGAAACAGAGTGGAAAAGCCAAAACCACAGCAAGTGCCCAAATACAGAGAATGACCAATTTAGTCGCTGTGGCTGACAGCCGCGGCTTCAATGGGTGAATTATAGCCATGTACCTGCACAAAAAAAAGGCGATGGAGAGTTATGAAGTCAGACCGGAGCAAAATTCTGAATTTAAGATTTGACACCCTTTTCCACATGAGTTTGATTGGCCTTCACAGAATGTTGAATTGGAATGAACATTTCTCTTAAAAAGATATGAAGACTTACTACATTACATCCCAGAAGATAATTAAACAGCAGGAATTACAGAAATTTCAGTCCAACGCATGTTTTGTGACATGACACATGAATTACATGATTAAGTAAGGGATGATGTACAGGCAGCCGGTTGTTATCGCAGAAATAATTTTACTGAATGCAGAGGAAAAGCCAGTTAGTTTCGAGAAACGACATTCAAACGTAACAAACAGGAAACTTGCTTTAATCGTTTGTAAATATGATATCTAGTGCCATTATGTTATTAAAAGACATATTTATAATAATTTTTTGCATTCCGGATAACAGGGTGTTATTACTTTTGAGCGGTTGTAATTTAAAGATAACAACCATTAGAATGTTGCAACAGGCCAATCAAAATCAAGCAGTCATATGATCCGTGTAATAATTGTCATTATCAATTATTATTAACCTCAATTAATCTGGCCTGATTTGTCGTTTCTACTCATGTCAAATCAAAGTGGATAATTTGTGTGTACAAGGAAACTGTTGAGTGATGTAATAAAATAACACATGGCTCATATTAAAATGATGTTCACTTGTTCCCACACAAGTCATGATTCAAATGCCGCTTATAATTAAAGAAAAATCCCCCGTCCCTTAAACATGCAGCTCTAAGATCTTATCAATCTCTCATTAGATGCTTCTAGGGTATAACTGGATGTTATGAATTTTAATCAATTGACACATCTTTGCAGGGTATCGCTGCAGTACTCAGTATGGGTCTGTATAAATTAAACCGAGCTAATAGTTGACACGCTTGGTAACACAGGTGTACGACTACAATGTTTTAATCCTTTAAAGTGCAGCTGTATCGGGCGTTTGTAGCTTAATTTCCCTGTGGTTCAGAAGGAGGAAATAAGGGCTCATCTTTTTTATTTTAAAGGTCCACGATGAGGTCAGAAAGGAAGCATAACAGTTCATGTACTCCCTTGAGGAGATTAAATGTGGTCTTTAAAACCACTTGTTCCTCTCTATGTGCTATTCTGGAGATTCATTATATTGTTATGTGCCTAATATTTCTGCACTAAATGATCCGAGGATTTTAGATAATCATTAAAGCATTAATGGAGAATGAACAAGTTTCTCTTAATTTTTGTACATATGTTTATGAATTTCAAAAATTGGATTAAACTTCTCCAGATCTCAAAATCACTTCACATTGAATATGCTATATATTATAAGAACCATAAATCAAAACTTAATACATGCATATTTTTTGTAAGTTATTTAAATTTGTTTAAATGATGATGACTGCATATTTGTCAAATTGGTCTCACCTGTCGACTGCAATAGCTGTCATGGAATAAATGCTAGCAAACACTGCGGTGACGGGAAAGAAGTTGTGGAACTTGCAGTAGACCTCTCCAAAGTACCAATCTCCGTGCGTGGCGTAAATGAAATTGATCAGGGTATTGAAGGCTGCCATCGAGGCGTCAGAGAAAGCCAGGTTGAGCAAGAAATAGTTAGTCACTGTGCGCATCCGTTTATGGGCCAAAATGATCCAAATAACAATAAGGTTTCCAAACACGGCGACCGCTAGTACTGAGCTGTAGGCAACCGACCAGATCGCGACGCGCCACGGTGGCTGGACGAACTGGTTCGTTAAATTACGCGTTACGTTTGTTGCGCTCTGAAGACTAGCCATTGTACCCTAAATATTATTCTTGCTTTCAAAAAACGATTGTTTCTTTATAGATTCATGCGTATGACTTAAGATTGTCCTTTTGCGCATCCATCTGTTGAAGAGTCATGCACGCTCCATCCAAAGTTGCGGTGCGCAAGTAGCGGTGACGCACGCTGGATGTGCAGCGATCAATGTGTAATGACGGATGGAAGGAGATGATGTTGCCACTACTTGAAAGGAGAGAGAGACGATACTATTTGGGCTCGTTTGGTTTGGTTTCGCCACAATTGCATAGTTATTGTTAGCAGAACAGTTATTATTGTATAACCTTTACGCACTTGGCAGACGCTTTTACCCAAAGCGACTAACATTGCATTTTACTATAAATTTGTTTCTGACTTCACTGCAATCCCCTGGGATCGGACCTATGACCCTGACGTAGTTAGCTCTAGCGCTGAACACTGAGCCACAGAAAAATATTGTATTTTATAGTATTTTTAAATCATAATAAAATAAAAGGGTTAAGATATAGTTCTTTATGATGCCACACCGCCCCCCCCCCCCATGCAAATAGTGATGCATTTATTTTAGGTAAAGTTAATTTATCTGTCTAAAAAGAAAATTAAAAGGGAGGTAAAGATGGGTTTATAGAACATTGTTGCCAAACTGGTATGAACGAAATGATACATTTAAGAACATTTAACTTAAACGTTCTTTGGAGGCATTTTTGTGTTTGTTTACATCCATGCCTGTTTGTCTGTATGTGTTCTAACAACAGAAAGGCCACGTTGCAAATCCCAGCACCCATTCAGGGTTAAGGTTCTTAGTGCGTTTTTATCTTCGACGTTTCATCAATCCTTTGATGCAACTCCAGGTGTTTGAGCTCTGCGGGGGGAATCTGCCCTTTTATGCAGATCTGGCAACCTCCGCTAACGCCCGATTGAGGAGTCCTGTTCTTCTTGTGTCTCTCAACGCCTGGGGTGATGCTCTTCCAATTAAAATGGATTAAACGCTGACTGAAGGGCACTTAGTGCTCAGATCAACAGTTACTTCCTGCCCGTCACAAGAGGAAATAAAAACTAATGGCACAATGCAAGTGTGTGTGTTGGAGTAACCTTTTTGCAGGATTCAGACGATCATGTGCATGGTTGTATGTATCATTTTATGTTTATATACTCTTTTACCATAAGGAATTTTGCTACTGTGTCACCATGACAAAAAAATGAACTGTGTCATAGTGTTCATGAAAGCCTTTTTAACTAGATCCTGTGCTAGATCAACACCTCTTCTGTTTGACATCTCCAACATCTCACAGTCGGCCGTCCCCACAGCACTCTGGTAGAGGAAGCCCCCAGCAGGAGACCCTTCACGTCTCTACAACTCTTCAGGACACAGATTGCCTCTCTGATTACATCTACTGTGCACGCAGCTAAATATGTTTTTTTTCCGCCTTCAACAAATGGAGAACCAAACACCAGGTAAATTGCACCTTTCAACCAGACTGGACATACGTGCTGTCATCTAGTGTTCTGACATTAAAGATGATTGAATCGATATGATTGCTTTACAATACGTAATGTTATGGTAATGTTATTCTGACTCGTCATATGAAGTGCCCATTTATGCCTACCATTGCCTATTATAGAAGTAATACATATACAATGTAAACAGACTAAAAAAACTGATACTATCAGGCTGATAGCAAAAATGCATCTGCAAGACATATTTTTGATGTTTGCTCATCTGCAATATAAGTCTACACAGATAGCACAGGTACAGGATATCTGCTAAAGATCTGGAAACATCTGCTGTGTAAAAACAACTGCTAAAGATCTTAGAAAGACTTTCTGTACATCCATTCTAAATCATACACATCTTACAGACATCTTCTAGAGGGCTATATGACATCTGACAGCAGAAGTCTCGGAGGTGTAGGGCAGATGAGCAAACAGCATCTGCCAGATATCTTACAGATGAAAATGCAGACATCAAATCGATGTCTGCCATGTCCATGTGCTATCAGGGTATTACATGTCTTCTGTGAGATGTCTATCGAGAAGATATCTATAAGATGTTTATGATTAAGAATGTATGTAAAACTCTTTATTTCCAAAATGTTCATCAGATATTTGTACACAGATGTTTTCCAGGGGCCGGTTGCACCAGCTGTGCGTAAGCTACCACTTAGCCTAGTTTTGACTTAAACGGGCACTAAGTTACAACTTACGAACTAGAAAATATTTTTGAGTTGCACCATTCAACTTAGTCGAAGCATAATGTTACATATAAACCGTAAATATTTACGGACGCCTCCCATCAGGAGTAACTGTAGGATAGCAGACTCACTGAACTAATTGAATAAGCTCTTGTTTCAACATTCTTCAATGATTGACACAAATGATAATACTGACATTTACAGTCACTTACCTTTTAAAATAGAGAACATTATGTGATGACATGTAATCTTTAGGGGCTCTAACAAGAACTGTCCTAGTGCGCCTCAGTGTTTGTAACATTATATCTGCTCGTGTTGTGCACAGCGAAATAAAATCATTCTCGGGGTTGGCAGTAAAGTGAAATCGCCCATATTGCATGTTATGTATTATTGTATTAAAGACATTTTTTATTTTATTAAAAGCAGAGTAGATCATTTGAAAAATGCTAACGTTTGCCTGTTGGCATTTGAAACACTCCCTCTCGCGAATCACCATCCAACGCCACGCCTCCTCCAAAACACATGAGCGCGTTCACAGACCAGAAGCTGTCGGATCAGTTCCAGTGAAGTCATTTCACGTGCACCGGTGAGAAAACATTACAGTACAAAGTAAATTAGATTAGTACAACAACGAACATCTCCAGGTACCTGCTCTCTGCATATAGCCACTGTCCAGCTGCCTGCACATTGCACATGAGCGCGCTGATGACGTATGGTGTCTTTATGAAAAGGGTGCGCAGTGAGATGCAAAATACGCTGAATGAAAATGTACACATGACAGTAATTGGTCCAACGTTTTTTGACCCTACGCCTTTCACAGAAAATATATAATTATAAAAATACCATTGTTTCGGTTTACTTATTGATTGCTATCAGGATAATGAGAGACTTCCAACCAGCATGAAAAAAAAATGTTTCTGGACAGGTTGTCTACTCAGCCTTTAATCTAATTTTAAATATGTTATTCATGATAAATATTCTATTTAATAAAAAAATACGGCTATTATGTGAGGTCAAATCAGTACAAATCAAGAATATTTTGAAAGTCACAACATTTCAACACAACTTTTCCTCACGAATTGAAATGCTGCAGTTATACTATTAACGGAGTACGCATTACTTTACGGAGAGCTTAGGTACTAGCTACGTTCTGCCTTAAGACCAAGGTGCAACCGAATAACTGACAGATTTAGTTACAAACTAGTTACTCAAACTCTAGTTTGGACTTTAGGTTCACATTTAAGAAAGAACTTAAGAATGGCTGGTGCAACCCAACCCAGGTCTTTGCTAACCAGGTGTACCAGTGCTATCTGTGTGATTACTTTGTGGTGAGGGAAGTGTATTATGAGAATTCATAATAACATAAAGGCCATCGAGGAAGTAAAGTCCAGGTTAAGTTATTCTATCTTATAATTTATTTCTTATATGTATTGTAATTTACGCACAGCTGGTGCAACCGGGCCCAGAAGAGGGCACCAGAGTATGACGACTGACATAAGGTAATAAATGTTGCGCAATGTGCGTTTGCTTTTCCAATAGCATCTGGCTGCAGAATTGCACTTGCAAGGTCAGACTTGCACTCTCACACATATTCGCTTCCTTTAACGTCACTTGCAGTCGACACCTACCTATGACGTCACGTACAAATCGACACAAATAAACCGGATAATTTATCAGAACTCCAACAAGGATTATATCTTTGTATTATTTTATTTTAACATTTAAAAAAGTATGACATTTAGTCATTTGGCAGACGCTTTTATCCAAAGCTAGTATATATATACGTATATATATATATATAAAAAATGTAAAATAAATATCATAATATAACGGCAAAGTGTATCATGTATATATTCAGAGTGAGGAAAATGGCTCAGAAATTCACCCTGGACCTCTCACATCCAAGCCATAATCTCTTCAGAATGCTGCAGTCTGGTCGGCTCTACAGAGCACTGGGCATCAAAACAACCAGGGTTAAAAAACAGCGTCTTCCCTCAGGCCATCTACCTCGTGAACTGTTAAATGTTTTTTACCCGTAATAACTGTGCAATAATAATTAAGTGCAATAGTAATTATATCCTCCAGATAATACACCATCTTTTTTTTATACAACTTTTCTGTAATAATATTTCATTCTGCTGTAGCATATACCTTGTACATAAAATAAACTATTCTTATTTTTTACTTGTACATATTTATATGGAAAACAACAGCTTTTTTAAAATGACCTTCCCAGTGTAGCTTTATTTTCCTCAGTCTGGTTGGGCATGAACTACAGATTTACAAAGTGCAACATGATTGTGCACTGAGGCACCAGTTTAAAAAAAATGTTATTATTGAATGGTGCATCTCAACTCAACTTTATTTATATAGCGCTTTTTACAATTTTCATTATTACAAAGCAGCTGTACACACGACACATTGAATACAAGTAAAACAGCTAAAGGCATATATACCTGTAAAAACAAGAAAAAGGTGAAAACAACAAAAGACAGACATACAAATGCTACACACACACAATATGAAAACACACATTGACATAGATGCACACACGCAAACACACTCGCACACACACACAAACACACTCGCACACACACACAAACACACTCGCACACACACACAAACGCACTCGCACACGCACAGTGAAAGCACACATTGGCGATAAAGGAGAGAGAACCACAGGTCAAATATTAAACGGACTAAAATTCTAAAATGCAATTGTAACCGGAACTAACCTCACCTGCTCCAGACGGACCTCGTACCGGGTCGGTCAGGCATTGGAGTCGGGCGCTCTAGCGAGGAGGCTAAAGACCACTGTCTGTAGTGTCTGTTGCTAGAGAGTCCTTGACGCCGAGGAGTGAGGTTTACATACTGCACAGCACACCACTGGCTTACCTCTGTTACACAATAATAGTTATGTCTAATTAATAATAGTTATGCCTAGGCTCAACAGTGCTTACACAACAGGGCTAAAAAAAAAAAAAAAAACCCTTAATAAGGTAAATGATAGATTTAAGATTATCATTAACAATCTAATAGCATTTGAAATGTTGTTGGAAAAAATCAAAGTTGCCGCGTCCTTTATCCAGCTCTATCCTCTTAGCTCTTGTCAGGTCACCGCTTGCCATTCTCAGCTCTGCCATCAGGTCTGGGCATGATCTGCATCCTGCGGTAACCTTGGAACAAAGAGACAAGACTGGCTGAGGGTAGAGTACTGTTCTGCACTCTTTGATGCAACAAGTACATCATTTGTAGTTGTATTTGATCACATTGATTATTTTGAACGAAGCATAAAACCTCTTTTTGTTCCTTCTCTGTGTGGTCCTTAAAAAAAACCTTCCTTTATTTGGTTTTCTGAATACTGACTATGCATTATATCAGCTTTATTTGCAACAGTTGCTGATGTAGACATATTATTGGAAACTACTATATTGGTAATAATTTTCGAACAAAAATTGTGTAGTGCTTTTCATTACAATACACTATGTATGATAATTAATTTGCAGCAGAGGAGAAAGGTCTGCGGTGACAGAGGTAGAGGTTTAAAATGTCAGACCCAGTCACATATCCAATATATCATGTAACCTACTGTATATATTGCCCTTTCAAACAGACTTGCATTTTGTTTTTTTGTTTGTGTCTTTTGACTTTGATTGCAAAATGGCCATAGCTTTCCAGATGTTAAAAGAGGTAGAAACGGCCTATACTGAAAGGCTTCTTGTAATTTGGAGGCTTTTCAGTAATGAACTGTAGGAGGAGGCTGAGGATCAGAAAGACAATTATAAGGAATACAGTCAGTATGAAAAACCTTAAGTCTAAGTTTTTTATGTCACCTAATAAAGCTTTGGAAACCTTCCATCCTGGGAATTTATCATGGAACCTTTGAGTTTTAAATCTGGCTCTCTTACCATTAGGCCACAAATACCTTTGACCGAATGCATCAAATATTGCCTAATAAGTGGACAGAAGTAAAGATATGCAATTGCTCCGGAGTTAAAATATTTCACTATCAAAATACTCTAACGGTTGGAAATTGTATGGTGTGTATATTTATCCAGTGATATTTGGAAATGTTTTATCAAAATAATTCAAAGTATATACAGTATTCCATATAAATACATAAAGATTAACGAGTTTAACAGTTTACTTTATTTTATTTAAAGATTATTTCATTTTAAAATGTTATATAATAAAGTTAAAATTATTTCTGAATGCTGAATTGCGATGGGTGAGATTGGAAATGTAATTGTAATATTGCTGAAAATTTTTATTTATTATGCGTAATCTGTGCTTGACGCCCCACTTGACGCTCATCAAAAACGCACACCTTTGCAGACAACCCCTAGAGTTTAGTAACATGAACTAAACCTGGAACATAACCTCCGTAGCAGATTATCTTCATAGAGTAAGTTGGAATGGTTACTTACACACCCTGAAAGTTATCTCTGTTTTTGGAACCTGAAAGTTGAGGTTATCAGCTAACTAACCCTTAAATTTATCCAGGTATGTCATGCAGCATTCTGGAATACCCCCTAGGTGTAACAGCCATTTTAGGATTGGTGCGAGTTGGTCTTAGTGACTTGGGAGTCCTCTTCACTAACCCTAATATCTCACAGGTTTTGGAGCTAGTTTTAGCGCTAAAACACTTTGTGAAAAACTCTTATCACAAATATTTTGCCGTCTTGAATTACAACAGACACGCCCATTATATTAAATCAGCAGGTTTGGAGCAACGATTTAGGACCAAACTGAGAGCAACTCTGAGCAAGGAAAAGAAAACAAACTTTTATCTTAGTGAGAAAGCAGGGGTGACCCCGTTTCTATGTATGACACAGTCTGTTAAACACTGTGATTAATTGTTTGGTTGGCCAAAAAGGAACATAGAGTGCTTTTAAGTATTGGGTCATTAGTTTGAAATTGCTTGTGTATTTCTTCCAGTTTTCCAGTACTCACGCACACACACTATATATATTCTTTATCTTTCATTTACCATGCAGTTAATGTCAACATATTTGATAGAAAATGAACAGTGACAATTTAAGTTTCTATAAGTGCTGTAATTATTTATGTAATTTGTGTGATCACTATTGAAGGTTGTGACAGAACTAAACTATCCCTCCTTTTAGAACTTAAGAACTCTTCTATGGGTGAAGATGCTTTAGGAATTCTTTCGATTCCTATTTTCCTGATTTTGCTACTGTTCAGACGCATTTACTAGCACTCCGTGCTTTGCGCTTCTGCTTTAATGCTTTATCTGATTTAAACAAAAGCAGTTTAGTAAAATGCTCAGACTAAACAATTAGGCACCAGAACCAAAGACTCTGGTAAATACTTCAAAACTTTTGGAATAGTCAGTAACAAGGATATTTTTTACGATAGTGGTGTAGCTGACAGCCGACAATTTAAATTCTTAAGGATAACTCAGCTGCCCACATCTGTAGTGTGTAGCAGGTAAATCCAACAGGTACGACAAGTAATCCAAAAGATATATTTATTTAGAACAGAAAGGACAGGAACACATTTACTTCAACAATACCAGACACTGAACAAAGGAGCAGGATGTGTATAAATAGTCCAGAGGTGATGAGGCTGATGGCTTTAAGGCAGGGGTGTCCAATGTCTGTCCTGGAGGGCCACAGTCCTGTAGTGTTTAGCTCCAACTTGGCTCAACACACCTGTTTGAAAGATTCTAGTCTGCTTTGTGAGACCTTGATGAGCTGTTCAAGTGTGTTTGATAAGGGTTGAAGCTAAACTTTGCAGGACATAGGCCCTCCAGGACTGACTTTGGACATCCCTGCTTTAAGGTGTGTGAATTGGAGACGAGACACAGGTGGGTGAGCATGAGGGATCGTGGGAAGTGCAGTCCTTGGGGGATACATGGGGAGAAACAGAGGGGAACCTTGACAGAACTCTCCCCTCCCAGAAGGTGCGTCCCCTCGCCTAGGAAAACAATGGAGGGAGGGTTGGCATCCCATGGTGCTACTGGCACCAGGGTTCAGGTGTCCACGGTGGTACCGTCATCTCGGGGAGACTCAGCGTCGGAAGGAAGAATAAGGACGAGAAGATCCTCATCCAGGCCAGTCAGAAATGAATCGCTCATACTCACCCGATAGCACAAACCTGCAAATCCATCCACGTAGCTCTCCAGCGGCCGGCCACCCTGCCACAGATCCAGCAGGGCAGGCTCTGAAGAGCTGAATAAATCCATTCCTGGAAGTCCGTTATTCTCTAACGTGTAGCAGGTAGTGTGTAAATCTAACAGGTACGACACATTGTAATCCAAAAGAGATATTTCTTTAGAACAGAAAGCACAGGAACACACTTACTTAAACAATACCGGATACTGAACAAGGGCGCAGGATGTGTATAAATAGTCCAGAGGCGTCGAGACGAGTCTCGGGTGTGAATTGGAGATGAGACACAGATGCGTGAGCATGAGGGATTGTGGGAAGTGTAGCCCTTGGGGGAAACACGTGGGGAAACAGAGGGGAACAGTGACAACACGGTTGGAAAATGCCTTCTTTTTGGATCAACAACTAGTACCTGCTACTCAAACTGCCACAAACTTCTACAGAAGATTGCATTTCTTGAAACAAAGTTACTTTCGAATTGTGTGGAACGAGGGAACACACAGCTGATCCTTAACATGGACCCCCTCAGCATATAGGCGGTGCTGTTACCTGTAGACGTATGTATATTTTGTGGCTTTGTTCTTTCCTTGTTCTTTCTCATGTGTCTCTGAAAGAGCTCTCCGGCCTCTGCTGCACGCCAGGGATCACACCAACCCCCATCTGCTGGAGGTGGACTAAACAAGACTGCAAAGAGCACTGGTAACTGATATAAATTTGGTCCATGCTATGATAACAGCAACAATCTGAAATGTTTACAGAACAAGTGGGAACCCAATGTTCCTTTAGTTTTCCCTATATCTGTCCTGATAAGTAAGCAAAAAACTAAGGACCTTTCAAGTCCTATACCAGCCTGTCTAATCTACCGCCAATTAGACGTCACTCTGAGAGTGAGAGGGGTAAAAACAAAAACAGTTAGTATGAAATCAGCTATTTCCTGAGAATTTGAAAGCTTTGTTATTGCTAGAGATTTTAATATTCATGTAAGCAAGACAGAAAACATAACTGCAAAGAACTCTTAAATGTTGAAACACTTTTGATCTGATCCAGCATGTGCACTGTCAAACACACAATCGTGCAAACACTCTGGTCTGCTCATTATCAAAGGTCTAAACATTTCATCCACTATTATTAGAAATGTGGTGCTGTTCGATAATTTCTGCATTTTCTTTGATATATCAATCAGTCCTCCCACTGAAGATAGACCCGTCTCTGTAAAAATAATAATAAATGAGAACACCAGTGAGCTATTTATGAATCCTTTGTTTTTGTCAGCACAAACATCTGCAGACTCTATGGATGTTCTCCACGATAGCTTTAATGCAAAATTTAAGAATATTATCGATACCATTGCTCCAGTAAAGGTCAAGGCGATAACTGGCAGGCATAAATCACCCTGGAGAAACACACCAGCAGTGAAAAGAACATTAGATTAGATTAGATTCAACTTTATTGTCATTACATATATACAAGTACAGTGTAACGAAATGTAGTTTAGGTCTAACCAGAAGTGCAATTAGCAAGTGCAGATATACAGTGTGAATAAATACAGAATACAATATTAGGAAAATACTTTACAATGGGCATGTACTATGAAAATACTTTACAATGGGCATGTACTATGAAAATATGACAGTCGGTATGTACTATGAACAATATATACAGAAGGCTATATACTGTCAACATTAATGTACAGGAGGTTATGAACAGATAACAATTTAGACTATACAATAGTGCAAGTGACTTGAGTGTGCATTAGTTACAGACATTAGTTACAGACTATTAAAGTTACAGTGCAGTAGATGAGTTAATGTGGTTATTAAAGGTACGGTGCAGTACATGAGTTAATGCAGTTATTGAAGTTATGGTGCAATACATGAGTAGATACAGATATACAGTTACAGTGCAGTAGATGAGTTAGTGCAGTTATTGAAGTTACAATGCAGTAGTAACGTGTAGCGGTTATTAAGGTTACAGTGTAGTAGATGAGTTAATGCAGTTATTGAAGTTATAGTGCAATAGACGAGTAGATGCAGTTAGTTATGCGATAGATGCAGTAATGCAAAAGATGAGTTACAGTGCAGTAGGTGAGTTAGTGCAGTTATTGAAGCTACAGTGCAGTAGATGAGTTAATGCAGTTATGAAAGTAGTCCATTAGTGCAAATGAGCATTCAGTGTAATATTCCCGATGTGCAAGTGAGCAGTATAGAGTGCAAATGATGCTGTGTGTGTGTGTAAACAGTCCGGTAGAGCAGATAACATGAAGTACTGGTGCGTACAGTTCAGTCTTTCCCTGGCAGCCCTGTAGTGCAATGTAAATAGTGTAATAGCAGCATTATAGTTAAAGTTATGAGGGGTAGTGGAATCAGTGGGGAGCAGAGTTCAATAATGAAACAGTTTCCTAGTCTGCTGGTTCTTGCCCGGAGGCACCTGAAGCGCCTACCTGAAGGCAGGAGAGTAAACAGTCTATGAGCGGGGTGAGAGGAGTCCTTGAGAATGCTGCGAGCTCGACGCAGACAGCGTTTCTTCTGGATGTCCTCAATGGAAGGGAGTGTAGTTCCTGTGATGCGATGGGCTGTTTTCACCACCCGCTGCAGTGCCTTGCGCTCAGCAACAGAACAGTTCCCGTACCAGACTGTGACACAGTTGGTCAGGATGCTCTCTATCGTGCAGCGATAGAAGTTCAACAGGATAGTTGAAGACAGTTGGTTCTTCTTCAGTGTCCTCAGAAAGAAGAGACGCTGGTGAGCCTTCTTGACCAGGCATGAGGTGTTTGTGGTCCAGGACAGGTCATCCGAAATATGGGTCCCCAGGAACTTAAAACTGGAAACACGTTCAACAGCCATCCCGTTAATGTGGATGAGGTCGTGTGTGCCTCCTTTCGCCTTCCTAAAGTCCACGATGATCTCCTTTGTCTTTGAGGTGTTAAGGACCAGGTTGTTGTTTGAGCACCATGTGGCCAGGTGCCGTAAGCCGTCTCATCGTTGTTGCTGATGAGACCAATCACTGTTGTATCGTCTGCAAACTTGATGAAGGAGTTAGATCCATTCACAGGCCTGCAGTCGAGTGTGAAAAGGGAGTAGAGAAAGGGGCTCAGTACGCAGCCCTGTGGTACACCAGTGTTGAGGGTGATGGTGGTGGAGCAGATGTGGCCTAACCTAACAAGCTGAGGCCTGTTTGTCAGGAAATCCATAATCCAGTTGCAGGTTGAATTGTTAATGCCTAGATTTCCAAGTTTGATGATTAGCTTGGAAGGGATGACGGTATTGAATGCAGAGCTGAAGTCTACAAACAGCATGCGTGCATAAGTGTCCTTATTGTTCAGATGTGTGAGCACGGAGTGCAGCGCCAAGGACACTGCATCATCTGTGCTACTATTGCTACGGTAGGCAAATTGGTATGGGTCCAGTGTGGATGGTAAAGAGTCTTTTAGGTGTGACAGGACCAGCCGCTCAAAGCACTTCATAACAATGGGTGTGAGTGCTAGAGGGCGGTAGTCGTTCAGGCATGTCGGGCTGGAATGTTTTGGAATGGGCACAATGGAGGTGGATTTGAAACATGCTGGAACCACTGCTTGGGCGAGGGACAGGTTGAAGATATCCGTGAAGACCCCAGCGAGCTGCTCCGCACATGCCCGGAGTACGCGACCAGGGATCCCATCAGGGCCATCAGCCTTGCGTGCGTTTATCCGGCTTAGTGCAGTGTAAACATCTGTGGAGTTTAGTGTGATGATTGGGTGGTCAGTAGAAGGTGTAAGCCTGGTGGCGGGTTCCTTATTGTCTCTCTCAAAGCGTGCATAAAAGTCAATCAGCTCGTTCAGAAAGGCAGCATCTGTGGCTATCGGGGTGGAGTGGTTGGGTTTGTAATCACTAATGGGTTGGATGCCCTGCCACATGAGTCGTGGGTCAGAATTGGTAAAATGCTCCGCTAGCTTCAACTTGTAGCAGTGCTTGGCCTTTTTGATGCCCCTCTTCAGATTTGCCCTGGAAGTACTATAGGACTGTGCATCACCTGATCTGAAGGCGGTGTTGCGTGCTTTCAATAGGAGGCGCACTTCCTTGTTCATCATGCAGAAAAGCTGAGCATATGTGGTGAAAAACAAAACTTGAAGTTCACTATAACGTCTATAAAGACAGTCTGCATGCCTTGAATGTTGACTTAGGCAAAGCTAGACTGATTTTTTTCTCTAACATTATAAACGGCAACATAAATAACACTCGCACTCTTTTTGCAACTGACTCGGGGATTTGTTAGTCTCTCCAAAAAGTTTGCAACTTGTTTCCTTTAGAAGATCAATAATGTCAGAATGGAAATCAGCAAAGCTCCATGCGGCAGTCAGGTCAGTCTGACTTCAGTACATCAGAAATTAGTAACTCTGTCTGAATTTCAGACAATTGATCACAAAACCTTGGAGGAAACGGTACAGCATCTTAAAGCGTCAACTTGCAGCCTTGACACTTCCCAACCCTTTTTCAAAAGAGTGTTTAACTGTTTCGAAGCAGATCCCCTAAAAAAGTAAATACCTCACTGCTTTCAGGACCTTCTTCCTTTTATAGGCAAGGTTATTGAAAAAGTTGTCTTTAATCAGCTGACCAAATTCTTGAACTCAAATGGCTACCTTGACAATTATCAGTCAGGTTTCCGTTAGCATCACACCACAGATACAGTGCTGATAAAGATAATAAATTATAGTCAATTGAATTCTGATTCAGGCAAAATATCAGTTCTGGTATTAATATATCTCAGTGCTGCCTTTGACACGATAGATCAAACAATACTCCTACATAGGCTGGAAAGCTGGGTAGGGCTTTCTTGGTAGGTACTTAAATGGTTCGGGTCATACCTTAAAGGGAGAGGTTACTATGTGAACATAGGCAACCATGAATCTGACTGGACACCCATGACTTGTGGTGTTCCACAGGGCTCGATTCTTGCCCCGGTCCTGTTCAATTTGTATATGCTCACTTGGTCAAATAATGGAAATGTACCAAATTCTCTACCACAGCTATGCAGATGACACTAAGATGTACCTAGCCCTCTCATCCGACTTAAGGGCTATTGACTCTCTTTGCCAGGGCAATGATGAAATTATCAGCTCGATGTGTCAAAACTCTGTTCAGTTAAATAAAAACAAAACTGAAGTAACTGTTTTTGGTAACAAGGATGAAAGTAACAAGGTAAACACATACCTTGACTTAAGAGGTCTAAAGACACAAAGTAAGGTAAAAAATCTTGGTGACATTATTTACTTGGTGATTTTACAGTCTGACCTTAGTTTCAGCAGTCATGTCAAACAATAAGCAAATCAGCCTACTACCGTCTCAGAAACATAGCTAGAATCAGAGATGTTTTGTCTCAAATAAAGATTTAGAGAACCTACTTCATGCTTTCATCACCAGCAGGGTGGATTACTGTAATGGACTCCTTACAGGTCTTCCCAAAAAGACCGTCAGACAGCTGCAGCTTATACAGAACACATCAGCCAGAAATTACAAATTATTTGAGGATATCACTCCAATCCTCAGGACCTTACACTGGTTTCTTGTAACTTTTAGAATCAACTTCAAAATATTATTAATTGTCTATAAATAACTGAACGGTCTTGGACCTAAACACATTTCAGATATGCTTATTGAATATAAACCAAACAGACTTCTCAGATCATCAGGATCAAGTCAGTTAGAGATAACAAGGGTTCACTCACAACAGGGCGAGTTATCGTTAAGCCATTACGCCACCGCTAGCTGGAATCTGCTTCCAGAAGCCACAAGGCAAGTATTCATGAAAATCTTAGCGCAAAGACAGAATTCTAACAACATTTTAAGAAATGTGGACGTTCCCCTTAGAACTACAGAAAAGATCGTAGTAAAGAAAAAAGTAATTCAAAATGCATATTAACCCTTAAAATTTTTGAGTAGCGAAAAGGACCTTTAAGAGACTTAGGAGTTTCTATAGAAGCAGAGAAAATGGACGAAAGATGAAAAATAAGAAGAAATGTGATGCAATGCATGTCAATTTCCATATTACTTTGAATTGATTTTTTTTGTGTGTTAACCCTTTGATTATCTTGGTTTTGTTTTTCTTCTATTGCTGCTTTTGTGCAATGCAAATAGTAAAAGCGCTATAGAATAAAATTACATTGAATTGAACGACCAACCATATATGTGGTAATGTGTGACACCACAAGTTAGATTGTGAAGGGTTCATGTTTGTGACTGATCCTATAAGAGATACACTATAACATCTCAAAGACAGCGCAGAAATGTCATAGCGCCAGAAAAAGAAGAACTCACTACAAAAACATATTTGGCAACTGGATCTATCTATCTATCTATCTATCTATCTATCTATCTATCTATCTATCTATCTATATGTATATATATATATATATAACACCAAAATTGATCATGTACGTGGATCCCAATCACGTGGGTTCTCTTTCTGTCACTATGTTTGTGTTTGTCTGCGTCACTTACCCCGCCTTCGTGTTTCCCTGCTAGGCTTTTCCTCACCGGTGTCTTTTCTCTTCACCCTGTTCACCTGTAGTCGTTCCCAATCATCATTATTGTTATTCCCTGCCACCTGTGGCTTGTTAAGTTTTCCTATTTAGTTCCCCTCATCGTCTCGTCTTTTGTTGGACCGTTTCAGTGTAAATCTTCTGACCCGTTACCTCTGCCCATTCGGCATAGTCGTGTCGTGTCGTGTCGTGTCGTGTCGTGTCGTGTCGTGTCGTGTCGTGTCGTGTCGTGTCGTGTCGTGTCGTGTATTGTATTGTATTGTATTTCCCGGCTTTTCTCCCGTTGCCCCTGTTTAACCTGTTTTTGGAATTGTTTAGTTCCTGTTGGCGCCCCGGCTTGCTCCACGCGCTCTCCACTAAATGTCGTCTACAGGCACCAAGGTCCGCTTCCCGTGTGGGTTCTTATCCTCCGACAGTTCGATCTCCCGACTAGTGAAAACTACTCCAGCTCTCCGCCTCTCTGGTGGCGCTTCCCGTCTCCAGCTGACGCTTCCGTACACTGGGGTTTCCCAGTTGGCCTTGCAGTAGACTACCTCCATCTGGAATCGCTGGGACCCTCACTCACAGAAGGTGTTGTTATCTTCTGATCCTGCTACTGACTGTTCCTGTGTTCGTGCTAAAAAGGACCTTTTGTGACCTGTTGTGCATGCTGAATAATTATTTGGCTTTTTCCCCCCTGCAATTGGGTCTCCTCCGTTGGCATATCATGACAATCAATGCACATACTTTGGCTGATTCTTCCTTATGTTTTTTGGCATTTTCTTGTATTTCTCTCTCCAACAATGCCATTCATGACTCCCAGTCTCTCTGTAATATGGTATTGAAAATGAAAGCTAAGACTTTAAGAGTTGATCCAGTTCCTTGTCTGTTTAAATCATGTTTTGATTCCATATGTCCTGTTGTTTTTAGTATTATCAACGACTCTTTGTGTACTGGTGCTGTGCCATCTGCACGTAAAATTGCTGTCAAATTGTCATCCCTGTACCAAAAAAACATGGATTTTGATAACCTGAAGAATCTCGGTCCCATCTCAAATCTTCTATTCCTTGCCAAAATTTTAGAAAAAACAATGCCTTGTCGCTTGCTTTCACATCTTTCTGCGAACAATCTTTTAGAGCCCCTTCAATCTTGATTCCGTGAACTACACAGTACTGAAACAAGATTAGTTAGGGTAACCAATGACTTGTTAATGGCATCTGATTCGGGCCGCCTATCTATACTGATTCTTTTTGATCTTAGTGCCGCTTTTGACACTAGAGCACTCTATTTTGTTCACATGTTTAGAGACTGTCTTTTACTTTTACTGATTAAAAAATGGAATTGGAAAAATTTGCTCTGTCTAAACCGTGATAAGAGAGAAGTGATACTTATTGGATCATCCCACTGCTTACGTAAAGCAGAGTCCGCAACTTTAGGTCTGGATGGCTCTGCTTTGCAGTTTCAAACTAAACTAAGAAATCTGGGGGTGACATTTGATGTCAACTTAACATGTGATCCGCATGTTCGTAATGCAGTCAAAGCATCGTTTTTTCATCTCAGAAACATTGCCAAATTACATCCCATGTTGACTCTTTCAGTGGCTGAAAAGTTAATAAACACTTGTGTTTTCGTGTATTGATTATTGTAATGCATTGCTGGCTGGAGTTTCAAAAGCTACCCTAAGTAAATTACAGTTTGTACAAAATTCAGTTGCCAGAATACTGACTAGGACCAGTGAAAGGGAACACATCACACCTGTCTTGGAAAAATTTCACTGGCTTCCTGTTTTTTTTCGTATTGATATTAAATTCTCATGCTTACTTTTAAAGCCTTGAATAATTAGGCTCCTCAATATTTGTGAGAGCTTTTAACCCCCTACACACCTTAATGTGTTCTACGCTCCTTCAAACTGGTCTTCTATCTGTTCAAACAACTCGGCTTTAAACTATGTGTGATCGGGCTTTCTCTTCACTGGCTCCTAAATTGTAGAATTCCCTACCCTCTAAGATCAGAAATGCTGAATCCCTTAGTGTCTTTAAGTAGTCCCTTAAAACCTACTTTTTTTGGCTAGTGTTTAGGTGATTTATGTGATTACTCTGTGTTTTATTATTTTGGGCTTGTTTTGATTGATTTGTTTTTATTGCTTGTACTTTTATGTTTATCTTTTTTACTTCATATTTGTATATGTATGTTAAGCGCTTTGAGATGCTGCTTTTAAAGGCGCTATATAAAATAAAGTTTTTTATTATTGTACGTGCAACAAAATAAGCTACTGGAATTGTTAAAATTTTGAAAATAAATGTTATTTGAATCATAAATTTTGTTCAAAATATTCAGATGTGTATTGTATCATGAACCCAGCATCGAGATATGTACCAAATCGTTAGCTTAGTGTTTTGTTACACCCCTACTAAATACTTCAAAAATATAGCCTGCTATTAAAAAGAAAAAAAGAGTTTCTACTTTGGGGTATATGTCTGTATGTTTTCTTTTGGAATTGCCAAAATAGTGTTACAGGATAAAATGTATATTAAGTGAGATAAAGTATCAATTTAGAAGATTAAATGGAGAACCTCTTAAGTGCAGACACTCACCTTTGATCATCTTTTGACTGAGGACTTCATATTTAAAGTCACTGACCCATAACAGCTCGACCTGCTAGAAACATTAACCATGGTTTTATCATAGTAAAAGTGTAGTGGCCATGCTTTTTTTGGCAGCAGTTTTACTACAAATACTACTATTAGACAATTCTCATTGCAGTGACACCCTAGTAAATGTTTGTTTATGGTTTTACTACAACAACAAAGATAACTAGTTAAACCCATTTCACAAAGGACAACTCATACATGTTCTCATGTTTCTGGTTTCACCCCAAGGAGGAATTCTGAGCGGAATTACTGGTAAAATTGCTTTGCTGTCACTCTCTTCCACCCCTCTGTTTCATCTTTCCCCACGCCCTCTTCCTAGCGCATGTGTGACTCAGCAGATGTTTGATTATAGAATAACATGGCCGGTGGATGTGAGAGTTGGTGTTTACATCACCACATGTGAAAAATTATCCAGGGCTAAGAGCTGGAGAAGCAGTGGTCAGCGAGGCAGAGAGCAAGGAAAATCACTGCTATTCGTGATATGCTTCTGTTGTGGAAGTGCCTCTGGATGAATCTTCTCAACTGATAATGTAGGAGGACCCTGCATGTATGTGTATGTTTGAAGATCCTTCAGTCGTTTGCCCCCTGTAGCTAGGCTTGTGTTTGTGTCAGAACACATGTCCTGTCACACTTTGCTTTAAGCGTTCAAAGGTCTCTGTCTTGTGCAACTTCATTCTTAGAGAAGATTAGAGGTAAGGCCACTGGTTGAAACAGGAAAACCACATTACATCTGTCTTACAAACAACGGTAAGAGGTCTCTCTTGGTCTTTGCCTTGAAGTGTTGCATGTGGTATAGGAATGTAAGACTGTCTTTAGGGCTGAGGTGTTTGAAATCATTCTTATTACTTTTGAAGTTGGCTTGTTACTTTGTGGAAGGCATTTGGGGATATGTGTTATGTATTTAATGTTAAAATACATTTTTCAAAGTTCAATTTCTGTCATCATTTACTCACCGTCTTGTGATTTCAAACATTTATGACTTTCTTTCTTGTGCAGAACCCAAAGGAAAATTTTATGAAGAATGTTGGTAACCGATCAGTGGTATAGGCCTACAAGTTTACTTCTATTGCATAGACACAAAACCAATGCAAGTCAATGGGTACCAGAGTTGTTAGGTTACCAGCATTATTTAAAATAACTTCTTTTTTCGTCTGCACATTTTTGGGTGAACTATCCTTTTAACATGCAGGGAGTGCATATAAAGAAGCCTTTTGTAAAGTTGATTATTTTGTCCAGAAATTGAAACATTTTTTGTAGAGCTTTCAAAACAATGTTTAGTTTGTTTGGCTACTATTCGGAATTTTTTAGAATATGATTTCTTAACCTGTACCTGGCACCGCCCTTTTATAGCCTGCATGGTTGTAACTCATGAATGCTTTTGAGTAGAGACCTACGGTTGGTGTTTTCTAAAAGAAGACTATTACTATTATTTATTTACAAAAAAAGTATAAACTATAAAAATATTATGTAATAAATAATAAAATATATGTGTTTCAGCCTAAAAACGTCAAAGTCCCAACTGGGTTTTTGTGAAATTTGAGCTTGATAGACCAAATTATGTGACTTCTGAGTGTTTTAGCTGCAGTACCACAATAATCCACTACGGGCAACCTTTGCTTCTGATCTGAATTGGACAGCAGTCATTGAGATTCTTCTTTTTCATTTTTTTATTCTTCACATGAAGAGACAATGAAAATGAAAAAACCGTGAAATGTTTGTAAATATGAACATAAAATGAATGTTAGAAATAAACTGTTCACTGTTCAACAATTACTCAGCTACTTTCAATTATCCAACAAATGTCCAAAACCAAAAACTTTCATAAAACGGTAAGGATATTAAGAATTTAGGAATTATTAAAAATGATGTACATCATGCCAGTAACAACAAATGATGTACATTGTGCGATGATAAAATAAGAATTCACATGCAAAATATGGAAGTAAAAGCAGGCATGGCAGGCGTAAACAATTTTTGAAGCACACTCTCGTCATTTATAAATAGATTACTCCTCCTACATAATTTATTTAATAAAACGGTGATGAAATATGCATTCTAGAGGCTTAGACTTTTCCAACGATATAAAGTTAGTCATGATGAGATAAGAATTCACATGCCAAATATCTATGTAAATGTAAGCATCATCATTTAGCAGGACATAATTGTTTTGAAGCGCAATCTTTTCATTTATAAATATTACTCTACTCCTTCTATATATCTTATTTTATAAAACAGTAATGGAATATGTATTCTAAAGACCTTTCCACCGATTTATAGTTTGTCATAATTAGAATCATGTGCAAAACAGTTAACTCGTAACAGTTTAAATAGTTTTGGAAAAAAACACAGTACTGCCGACTACGCGTCTCGTTGTGCAAGCTATGCAAAACTGTGAATGAATGACTTTATTTAACATGACAAGTCATGCATTCTGTGACCCGGAGAGCCCATTGTACTTTTGACCCACTTTGCGGCATGATTGTTTTGTTATCTTTCAACTGTTGTCTATCTAATCCACACAGCAGTGTTAAAAAGGCTGATATAACGTTGGGGACATGCCCTTTGAAAACACAATATTGTTGTTTTACTGCTGTAGATGGCATCTACCTTTTTGCCGGCGGTGGGTCGTATTGCCGTGTGTGGCGGTACCCATGGCAACGAGCTGTCGGGCGTCTACCTGGTGCAAGAGATGGAAAGAATGAGGAAGGAGAAAGGAGACAACGTGTGGCCCGTCCCTGTGATCACAGTGTTGTCAAACCCGCAGGCTGTAAAAGAGTGCAAGAGATACATAGGTACGGATTTGAACCGCTGCTTCAGCAGCGCCACTCTGAGGTAAGATGTGAAATTGCATCATGAACTGTCGGTGGAAATGTTTGTCACCATTTTCTCTCCCAATATTTATGTTAAGAGAGGTTAAATGGGTTGTTTATGCTGTTTTTACAATTGGAATAGTCTTTATGCAAATTGTAATATATTTATTTATTTGAATTGTATTTTAACTGATTTAGGGGTGAAATTTAATATAAATATGAATGTATCATTTGTATAATAAATTCAATTAAAGGGATTGTTCAACTAAAAATCAAGTGCAACCTTCATGTCATTCTTAACCTGTAGAATAGAAAATATAATATATTTTGAAGAACGTTTGTAACCAAACAATATTGGCCCCCATTGACTTCCATTATGTTCCACAGTTTTGAAGGACGTGAGGATGAATAAATGACAGATTTTTTATTTATTTGAGTAAAATACCTCATATATATTATTAACCATTTTAAATACAAAAAAAATATATATTTGCATGTAATTGTAAAAGTAAATTCAGCTTTCTCTCAAAGCGCCCCTATAACAGACAGCACCCCGTACGAGGTCCGGCGCGCACAGGAACTCAACGCTCTGCTGGGGCCGAAGGAATCTGCGGGGGCAACAGACCTGATCTGTGACCTTCACAACACCACTTCAAACTTGGGCCTGACTCTCATCCATTACACAACCGATGACTGGCTGACCCTTCACATCTGCAAATACTTACAGGCAAGAGCAACCGACGCCAACCAAACCTCCACAAGGAATCCTCTGTACGAAACAACAGTATTTGTGCCATTTGTGTTTGTGTGCATGTGTGTTTTGACGTGTGTTGTCATGTGCACATTTAAGAAAAAGATAACCAGAGTGCCTGTGAGAGTTTTGGTGATGGATATTCCCATTAGTGCTGCATATTCCTTGGAAACTGTGTCCAAGCATGGCTTTTGTAAGTGATGTTGATCATAACAGCAGTGTTCCATATTGGTATACTCAAATGCAAAACATGATCAAATGACGAGAAAACATACATTTCTGTAGCGATAGAGGTTGGGCCGCAGCCTAGCGGGGTCATCAGGGCGGACATCTATGAGGTCATGAAAGAGGCCGTTGATCTCACGATGGACTGGATAAAAATATTTAACTCAGGTACAAAACTTGAAAAGTATTTTGTTTGTGTTTTTTTATGTTTATGTAGTAACCCTTTTAGTAACAGTGGTGTTGTTATTTTGCTATTTCAGGAACAGTATTTGAAGGCGGAGATATTGAAGTCTTCATCCTTCAGAAAAGTATTGATTATCCCAGAGAACCAAGCACCCGGGAGCTCATCGCTGCCATTCACCCTCAGCTGCAGGTGCAGATCTATCTCTTTTTATATTGACTATGCTAAAATATAACCCATTTGTGAAAAATGTCTATTTTTATATTTTCTAGGACAGAGACTTTTGCCTCCTCAAGCGAGGCGATCCCGTGTTTTTAACATTTTCGGGAGAAACTGTGAAGTATGAAGATGACGAAACGCTTCATCCTTTTTTTATTAATGAGTGCGCCTACTATGAAAAAGGAATCGCTTTTCACTTGGCAAAAAAGAGGAAGCTTTCGATTCCAAGAATGCAGGTGCAGAAATAATGAAAAAGCGAAGAAAGAACGTGTTTGAATCACTGCAAAAGGATGAAATAAAAATTCAAATTCTTACAAAAGATCAGAAATCCCAAACCACAAGCACAATATTTTGAGAAGAATCACTGTGCACCACTTTTGGTAGAAACTAACAGTACCATCCACGACATACCATGAAAGACCTGCTTCTTTGGAGATGTTTTGAGCCAGTTGGTGGTTTTATTATGTGGTTGATTAAAGTATTTTATTATGCCTGCTCCCTGGGAACCTCAGCCTTTTTTAGCAATGACCAGCATTCTTGTTTTGAATGATATTACATTTATTGTGACCAGTAATATATACCTTTGACAGGAGTGCTTACAAAATTAATAAAAAAGTGTTGGAAGTGTTTTGGGCACCATCATGATGATGTCACAGTGTTGCTGTCTGAAAGGTTTGCTTGAAAAAGATACAAATTAAAGGACAAGCTACAAAAAGACAACCTAACTTGAACAAAGTTGGATCTCTATAGCAACAAATATATTCCGGCCAGGTGTACACTGTGCAATTTTACCAAACTTTGAGACTTTACAATTTAAAGAAAAGTTAATTGAAAAATGATGTTTTAAACCCCATGTCATTGAAAAGCTATATACTACTGTGGAACACCAAAGAGGAAGTTTTCAAGAAATGGCTCTGTAGTTTTGTGTTCTTACAGTGGAGGTCAGTGGTGGTCAAAGTTATTTGTTTACCAAAGCTCTTTAAAATATCTTCTTTTGTGTTCTGAGGAATGAAGGAAAGAAATACAGGTTTGCAATGACATGAGGCTGAGTACATGACGAAAGAAGATTTATTTTTGGGTTTACTATCCCTTTAACTACACATTACCAATCCACAATAAATTAACAGTCTGTGCCATGAACAAAACTCTATGTCTCATTTTCTCAAGTAACACTTTTCAGCACAAGATTTGCGGCAGAAGTAATTACAATTTCCAAATTGTATCTCAGACAATAAACTGTGACAAAAATCACCCAGCTAAATGTTTTAAAGTAAAAATAAGTATGTAAACCAGTAGATGGTTTGAAATGGCTACCTGAACCACAAAAAAAATTCTGATAAGATTCTAGACCAAAACACCAAACTAATTTAACATACATGATGAAATACATTCTAAAAATTCAAAGATAATAATAAACAAAACAGAATGCAATGCAAAAGAAAACCAATAAATAACCACAACAAATATTTAGGGAAAGCCCTCAGCTTTAGTGGTTAATGTTCATGGTAGATACAAACATTCAAGCCACAACCTTCCTGAACCTCAGGACTGCAAAGCACAAATTTACAATCTCTTTAAAAAAAAGTGGATAGCTACAACAAGGGGCTAATTAAAAACACAGGGCTGTTACGTAGAAAGCTCAAAACAAGACCAAACAAAAATCTCGAAAACATATGATAATATAACCTGAGGGTTGGCTGGCAATAAAAAATAAAAGCCTGCGAGTTTAATCATCAGGTTGAATATTGTATAGATGTGCTTTCTCAGCCGATTATAAAGTGAGAGTTTGATTAGCGTTTGGAGATAAGTTAAACAGGGTGGTTAGAAAGGCAGTTGTATAACAGAAAAATCCTTCATGTGATGCAATTAATCATAAGCTGAATCCTTCAAGTGGACGGCAAATTAGTTTCACTTATGGTGAGAAGTGTATTCTGACTGTTTCCGTCTAGAAAAATCAGCTGGTTTAGTGTTAAAGCAGTTGCTATAGAAAACATGGGCATGTGCATGTGGGATCGTACGTTCGCTTCGGCAATATTAGTCAGTCCTATGTTGCCTAGGCAACTCTATAGGCTGTCATTCGAGTGTAGTTTTGGCGATGGCTCCTGGCAGCCCATATGAAGAGTGCAGCGGCCATTATTTGCAGCGGAGAAGAGACCAGGGCCAAAAACAAAGACCATCCCAGAGAATAGTCCATACCCTCTGGCAATTCGGATCTTTCGTGTAGCAGGTGCACACCCACAAGAAAACAGCATACCGTTGCCAAAGAGCACAGGCCTGGAAACAAGAAATATAATAAACCTTTTGTTTGATGTGACAAAATGATATGATTTCGTCTTCTGGGAGTAAAGAAAATACAGGTTCTTATTCTTATCGAACTTCTACTTTCATTTATTTACTTACATATTTTTTTATTTAACTGATAATAATCTGCATGTGAGCACAAGGCTTAATATAAGGGCTGTTGAATGGTTATTCCCAACCAAATTAAAAGTTTGTGTTTACATTGTATATGTCTGTGTACTGTGCATATTAATTTTGTATTCATAAAAACATACACGTACATGCATGTATTTAAGAAAAAAAATACATTTAGATATAATTTGAATTGTTGGTAAATATAAATAAATACATGTAAATATTAATATGCACAGTACAAAGACATATATAATATTTTAAAAAAAACGTTTATTCTGGATGGGATTAATCGTTTGACTGCACTACTTAATATCAAATGAATAAATAATAAATGCTGTCCAAATATATATTAGCTTATATTAGAGCTGGGGCTTATCACTGCATGTGTCAATAAGAGAGATCGATGCACAGATTTGATTTATACAACAATAAGTACATTTGCAGAGAAACAACCAGGGCAGTTTAGCATTACTAGCACATGATCAATAAAGAAAAGAAAGGGAACAAAATACCAAAATGGCAATGCAGAAAGAGAGTATTCTTGAACAAGTTGAAACAGAGAAGAAAATCTAGTTTTAGCAGTGTGAAGAAACTTTTACTATAAAGGCTGCAAAGCAATGTTGCAATGCCATAAGAGTTTATAAAATGTTAATGAATCATTGCAAAAGGATGAAATTAAAAAAAAAAAATTCTTACAAAAGATCAGAAATCTCAAATCACAAGTACAACATTTTGATAAGAATCACTACGTACTCGCACCAATTTTAGCAGGAACTAACCAAGAATGACAGTCATTTTAAAGCAATCACTAGATTATCCAAACATATGGATTACCAAAGCATTTATTACTTTAAAATAAATTAAACAAGAAAGTTAGTATAAGTTTTATTTTACTTGTTTTATGCGTGCATTTGATTCTTACCAGCAAGCAGATGCAGCAGCCCTACAAATAGGGTGGGCTTGAGACTTCGGCACAGACAAGCAAACATTCCGATCAATGCGGCTAGAAACACCAGCCCCACAGACACCAGCGGGAACAAGAACTGACACTTCCACAGGCCTGAGAACAGACACAAAATGTTTAGAGGAAATATTTTGCAACAGAATATAAATGGTCAACATTTTATTCACTATGCAAATTTCTTGAAAAAAAAAACAATTTTAAAAACGCATGGGAGGCTTATTATGTATGGGTTTATGTGCGGACGTACAGGTACGAATTAGATCTTCGCCACTGTTAACATTTCCAGGCGATATGTACTTAGACTCCCACTGCTGGGTCAAAGTAAAGGCCTGACATTTAGTCCCCACTGTTGGATATGAAGCTAAAAAGACCCAGAGAGAGAAATAAAAGTTAACATCAATTTAAACACTCACATATACTACAGTTGACAGATAAAACTCGAATCTCTACTTGCCAGGCTCCTTGTTATTTTGGGGCACCAGTATACAGC
This sequence comes from Triplophysa tibetana, assembly GCA_008369825.1. Classification (NCBI taxonomy): domain Eukaryota; kingdom Metazoa; phylum Chordata; class Actinopteri; order Cypriniformes; family Nemacheilidae; genus Triplophysa; species Triplophysa tibetana. The sequence goes on along the minus strand of CM017896.1, from coordinate 9,944,807 downwards.
GCCACCAAAGTCCAAGAGTGCCATTAAGCCTAAAGAGTGCTATACTGTAGTTATGCTCGTCCGTATCCTCATCTTCAAAGTTTTGTCGCATGCGTTGCAGATCTGAACCATTGTTGGCATCGTTGCTTGCTGGCTGGCTGTGGTACTGGTACCAGTGCTGTGTTCCAATGGCGACAGAGAGGTAAACACAAGCGAGCAGGCTTAGCACAGAACCAATGACCAGAGCTGTGGCATAACGGTTGTCCACCATGGTGTTGATGATGTAGATCAAAACTTTTTTGTAACAAGAATTACAATGATCTCAGACTTTAGCAGATGAGTTTACAGTGTGATCCGATGAGAATCATCATAGTGTTTGTCCTCTTCTATGATGTTTAAGGCTTTTCTTACGAGCGTTGAGCAATCTCATGTGCCATCTTCCACTGCATCGAGAACAGCTATTGTTACTCTTGAGATCATGGGCGTTATTCCCTTCAAGAGAAGTGTGTCATCTGAAACAAAAGGTGTGGCTTTAAATCAGGGGTGTGCCAAACCCAACAGGTATCTCGACTTATTGGTATATCACATTTAAAATTAAGATATTCAATAAAAATGAAAAAAATATAAGTATATAATATTTAACAATTTAAACTAACGTTTTATTTCTAGTGACAATCACACGAGTACCAAATGGTATTTTGGTAAATACTATACTAGAAAGGGAAAAACACAGAAGATGGAGTTTTATTGTTTACACTTGAAACATCTTAACTTTAAGTTTAGGCTTGTTTTAAAAATTCTTACTGCCCTTGTTAACCATTAGCCTACAGATTGCAGAAATTCAATGTTTTTTCATAAGCCAAATGTGTTATGCCAAAGAGCATGTTTCTGATAAAAACTTGAAATGAAACAACTGACTAACGTTAATATATGTCAACCGCTTAAGCTGCCTTCATATTCAAGATCAAATGATATTGAATCAGATCGTTGTATTTCGATATTCAGTGAACAACATGCAGTATTTAAACACACAAAATGCTTCTAGTTACTTTTAAAAACTAATCTAATTCAGACAAATTTGACAACAACTAATGCTCACTTTGTTTACACGTAAGATTGAAGGTGTGTTTTTGTGGATTAGCATTGAAGCTAGCTGGCTAATCTGGTTTTAAAGACAAGCATGAAAACGTCACTAAAAATATTTACTATTTACGTGAAACAATAAACCATTCAATATGGTACAATAATTTGTTTCTTAAAGTAAAGTTTTGCTTGTTATGTATGAAACTATGTCACTTACCATATTGCAAAATCCCCTACCCGTAGACGATTCAGAGTACATTTCCGGCTAGGATTTCTTGCGCACGGCACTCCTGTAGGGGTTCAATCTTCAGCTGGCTGGCAGGAGCAGCCACTGGCGGGTCACGTGACCCGACACCCATGCCACTGGCGGGTCACGTGACCCGACACTTCACAGCTAAACATAGCCAGAAAAAGCGCTGGCTTTCAAGCGTTCCCGCAGCTCTTATAAATAAAAAATTTGTACTCTGTATTTGTCCCTATGGTTGTCTTCTTGTGCATTAATAACATTTTGTGTGGAGTTTAAGCCTTTTAAATCGCTCAAAATACAATGAGAACAACTGGCAGGTGGCAGTTTGCACTGTCAGCTAAACAAGAGTCTGAAGATGCGCAGACTTTCACGCGTTATCGCAGCTCTTCTGTATAGAAATTATAATATTTTTTATTCTTCGTTTGTCCCTATGGATGTATTCTTGTGCATGAATAACATTTTGTGTGGAGTTTAAGCCTTTTAAATCGCTCAAAATACAATGAGAACAACTGGCAGGTGGCAGTTTGCACTGTCACCTATAGAAATTATAATATTTTTTATTCTTCGTTTGTCCCTATGGATGTATTCTTGTGCATGAATAAAAGTTTGTATGGATTTCAAGCCTTTTAAATCGCTCAAAATGCAATGAGAACAACTGGCAGGTGGCAGTTTGCACTGTCAGCTAAACAGAGTCTGAAGATGCGCAGACTTTCACGCGTTATCGCAGTTTATCAAAACACAGGAAAAAAGTAAGTCGAATTTATATAAATAACAATGTAGTTGCAAATGGATGACGAGGCTTTAATTTTACAGTATTTTTTGATTTTAGAACCCTTCATCCACACATCCGTCAAATACAGTGGATTCAATGTGATGTGTGCAACAAATGGTTGCACACAGACTGTGCTGGAGTAGATCCAGCAACAATTCTACCTGACACACCCTTCAACTGTGGATGTAACCAAAAACATCCGTATTCTTATCAAAGGTAAGCATCATAAAAATATCTCACTACAAATCATACCATAATAAACTACCTTTTTATGCATATGTCTATTTAACAGCACGGTCGATGCTTTGAAAGAGGGACTTCTGATTGACACTGTGGTGAAGGATGAAGAAATTGTGGTAATTTAACATTTAAACTTAGTGGCAAACAAACATCTTTGTATGAGTCAATTTTATTTTATCAATACTAACTTCTATAGATAAGAACAATTATTGAGAAACAACTAGAAATATTGTGCTGTTAAAGGACTTATTGTTTTAATTTTTTAGAAACTGCATCAGGACCTCACATCTGGTGCATTACGTTCACAGAGAATGTTTCTCTTTAAACATCCTAATTATGCACCCAAACTAAGAAACCAGTGCAACCTACTGATCTCAGTATTTAATGAAAAACAGGTAAATAATATTTCTTTCAAGATCCATTGATGTCCAATAATGTTTTTTACATTTTTGGGATACGGGTGCTTTAACGAGGAGGCTGAAGACCGCAGGTCTGTCACTAGAGCTGTTGGTCAGGGAGTGAGGTTTACTGTAACAGCGAACTCATGGCCTCTTTACACATATTCTTATATTAGTTTATGAAGTACAAATTTGCAAAATCATAAAAATTCAGTTCACCCTGTAATAATTTGCATATATTCGAGTGGTCCAAAATCTGTACAAATGTATGTGATGAACACAGAGAAAGATGTTTTGAAGAATGCTTATAACCAAACAGTTCTAGGACCCCTTTGACTACCATTGTAGGAAAATGGCATTATACTTGTTCTGTTAAACACAAAAGAAGAAATTTAGAAAAATATTGGACAGTAAACAGTTCTTGGTGCACTTTTGACTACCAATGTAATTTTTCCTACTATAGTAGTCAATGGGGTCCAATAATTTTTGGGCTGCAAGCATTCCTCCAAATATCTTTCCCTGTGTTCAACCAAACAGAGAAAATAATACAGGTTTGGAGTAATTCATGAGAAATTAATTTTTTTGCGAGAACTATCCCTTTAACCTGGCTCAACAAACTTGAGGAATCATGTATACCATTTACTTATACACAACCCTATGTTCCTAAATCACGACTTAAACGCTCTATCTATTCTTCCTAAACTTTTACTCAGAAACTTTAAATTAAAGTCACTGAGTGCAGTTATGACACGTTATTTAATAGAATGATCTTGCTTGTTCTATACACAACATGCACTGTCCTGTGCTTTACCTTTCTGTGTTTTGCTTCTTTTCAGGAACAATGCACATTGTGAAAAGCGCTATATAAATGAAACTGAATTGAACTAATCAATAAACCATGTTTATAATACTTTTACAGCAGAGATTGTTGATATCCAACAATCATAATGAATCATTAAAATATCTTCCATGTGCTTTTTTATAGACTAAGGGAATTATTAACACTGTTTATAGTGTTTTGGATTTGAAAAAAACTGATCTGTCAAGTCCTTCTTATGCTATGGAAGTCATGAACCCTGAGGTATAAAACATAAAACAATTCAAGAATACAAGAAATGATAGAAATGACAGCTAATGATAGAAATTGTAAATATATCATGTGAATTATGTTTTGCAACATAAACATTTAAAAATGACTTGCACAAGGCACAATTAAATTGTGTTAAGATTAAAAAAAAAAATTCACTTTTTTACAGATAACCATTCTAATTCTCAGGAAGACAGAGGGGTTCCACAGATTCCGAGCTGAAAAAACATTTCTCGAGATAAAAGAATGTTTAAAAGTATAAAAGTACTGTTGAAATCTGCTTTGTTTATTTTCCATGTTCTGTCATTAAATTAAGGATTTTTCTTTTAAATGCAGTAGGCTACAAATAGTCTAGTAAAAAAATATTGTTGTAGTTTGTTCGTCTTCTTTAAGGCATAGATAACTGAAATTTGATAATAAAGACATGTGTAATATACTCTTTTCATTTACAGCATTGTGCTTGGTCTCAACAGGATATGTTACTCCATTAAATATATATTTTAAAGCAATGTGCAAGTTTCAAACACCTGCCAGTTGTTCTGACAACATTTGATAACCACATTTGTGGGCTTTATGCATAAAAAAACATCCATAGGAACAAATTCTGAAATAAATATATAATGTGGCGACATACTTACATTATTATTTAAAAAAATATGTTTAATTCATCAGCTCAAAACAAATAACTAGTACACACACATATTTTAAGTTTTTATTAACTTCCTCAGATCAATTATATTTAGAGAGCTGTGGGGACGCGAGAAAGTCTGCGCATCTTCAGACTCTGTTTAGCTGACAGTGCAAACTGCCACCTGCCAGTTGTTCTCATTGTATTTTGAGCGATTTAAAAGGCTTAAACTCCACACAAAATGTTATTCATGCACAAGAATACATCCATAGGGACAAACGAAGAATAAAAAAGTATTATAATTTCTATAGGTGACAGTGCAAACTGCCACCTGCCAGTTGTTCTCATTGTATTTTGAGCGATTTAAAAGGCTTAAACTCCACACAAAATGTTATTCATGCACAAGAATACATCCATAGGGACAAACGAAGAATAAAAAATATTATAATTTCTATACAGAAGAGCTGCGATAACGCGTGAAAGTCTGCGCATCTTCAGACTCTTGTTTAGCTGACAGTGCAAACTGCCACCTGCCAGTTGTTCTCATTGTATTTTGAGCGATTTTTTAAATTGAAATGCATACAAACTTTTATTCATGCACAAGAAGACAACCATAGGGACAAATACAGAGTACAAATTTTTTATTTATAAGAGCTGTGGGAACGCTTGAAAGCCAGCACTTTTTCTGGCTATGTTTAGCTGTGAAGTGTCGGGTCACGTGACCCGCCAGTGGTAGCTCCTGCCAGCCAGCTGAAGATTGAACCCCCTCTCCGGCACTGCGACACCAGCAGTGCACGAGAAACAGGCTAGACGTACTGAGTCAGTAAAGTAAAAAACATTTAATTTGAACCTAATTATTGTTGTGACTAATTATACTGTTATTAATGTAAGATTTATAAACGTTTAATTACGTGGTTTCAATTACATTTAAATAGCAAATGTTCCATTAACCGGGCCAAAGTTTGGTTAGAAAAAACAGGCTAACACTGAATATAAAAGCAAATGATTTATTAACATACATTGAAAATGAAAAGTACAAATACAATAATTAGATCCATTAAACTTTACAGTAATATTACAGCCCTGCTGTTCAAGTCACTTCTTCAGAATAATGGCACTTGACTAATTTACACATCAGTAAACGACTTCTCCTGCGATTTAAAATGCAAATAAAGTGCAAATAACTGAACATTAACTCAAATCACAAAGAAGCCTGAGCAGATTTGACTTCCCGCAACCTGAGCATAGATGTGATATTAAAGTACATTCACAGTGAACATATACTGCAGTGTTGATTTGGTCCCTTCTGTCTTTGTGGAAAATGCTGAAATTATTAAAATGTGTAAAACAGGAGTTATTCTTAGTTAAACTCATACGAGGTCTTGTTTGGTAAACAGTCCTCTAGTACATTGGCTGGTTGACTTCACTGTGCTGTTTATAACGGGAGTGTCAGTGAACTCCACTGTGCAGGGTCCTGGTGAGCAGGGTGCTGCCTCCAGCTCCAGTACAGTTATGTTGTTTTGAACAGAGGTGCTGAGAAGATGTGCTGGAACAAACAGGGTAATCTGTGGCCCACGGGACGGCCAGTAGCGGCCCAAGTTAAAGCCATTAATCCACACCTGACCCTGTTGGTGGAAAGTGGTTTAGAGTGAAAATCAAATGAGATCAGATTTTTTCATAAACAAAGAATAAAAAAAACATAATTTTCTGCACTTTTCATATACAAGCAGTTATTTGAACAATATCTCTGACTATTGTAGTCTGATCTTAACCGTAAGTTAAACATTTATAAATGGCACAATGTCATTATTTCCAACAACAGTGTTTCCAATAAATGCCGTCCCTACCTTCCTCCAGTTGGGAAACTGAATGTATGTGTCCTGGGGCAGATCTGGAATGCCATGGGGTATGTTAAAACTGCCAGAGTAGAATGCTGGGGGTGACAGAGCAGGAGGTGGGACGGCAGTGAAGCCGGAGGGTGCAGAAGAGCTGGAAGAAGATGCCAGCAACAGCCCCTGGCTCACAGCTTCATCTATACTCAGAGAGTACACGGTCCAGTTAGCCAGTACATCAGATCCAAGAGTCAAGTTAAACACCAGACCCTGCAGGGGAGATTGAGAGAGAGATACAAAAAAAATGTATATATATATATATATATGTATATACACGATTCAGTGGCAACAACATAAACCCCGATTTATGTGACCAAAACTTTACTTCTGGTAGACTCCCACAAAGAATCTATAACTGTTGAGTAGTACTAATTTAATTTAATACAATAGATATAATCAAATATTCATATAACTTAATTATTTAACATACTTAACATTATAACCAAACAAAGCCTGGAAGTGAACTCTTGGCCAGGCATTTGCATCAAATGAAACCGTCTATGTGTGTGTATCTTGCCTTGAAGTCATTGATTGTTTTGCCATAGTTGATTCTCCCCATGTTCTCCACCAGCACTTCCACACGACTGCCAGCTTTTCCCGTTATATTTATTGTGATCACCTTATTCCTTTCCAAAATGCCTGCAACAATCTGAACAATTACATTATTAGGTGTATTCTTAGTAGCACTTCCAAAGGTTTTCATGCCAAAATCTAAAAAGAGCTGTTGCACTCACCCCATCAATGGATATGTATGCTCGATCATGGACCCCATTGAGAGGAGATGACAGCGGGATGGGCTTTGAACAGTCCACAGGTAACATAGTCTGATAAAGCATGAAGCCAAAAGCCTGATGCGGAAATAATCAATCATTAACACACATAAATCCAAACATACAAAAATGATCCTAATCAATAAAAGTTGTTTGATAATATAAAAAATGAGAATGCATAGGAATTGAGAGATACCTGCATACCTGATTCATGTCAATAAATGTAAGTGGATAAACTGTTTTGACAGGGCCAGACATAGACAATATATCCAAAGACTCCACCACTGTCAGCGACTGTGAGATCAAATAGGAAAGAATCAAACTTATCAATAAACACTATACAAAAAAGTATACGTTGTGAAAAATGCATATCACTACATCAGCAAACACGTTATTTACCTTTTTCATTTGCACTGGGCCATAGGCAAATTTTGGTGTTGATGGAGGCACTATGCCTTCTGGTATCTTTCTGTACTGTTTTCATGACAACAATCAATGAATTCTCATCATTTAAGGGCATTGCATTGCTTACTTACATTTCATAACTTTTATGATAAAAACTGTAAAAAGAATTGTACCATTTTGATGACATCTCTGATGGTAAAATACTTCTCTGTAAGATCTCCAGCTTCTGTAAGTGGGGCATCATAGTCATAGCTGGTTGGCTGAGGAGCGTATGCTGTGTTGGCACCTAAAAACCAATTAAAATAAATAGAGATCAGGACACATTCCATCCCGGTTTTAGCCTTATAAAATGTGTTTGTCCATTCATTTTTGTAATATAACACAACCGGTACAGCATGTTGCAAGCAAAGCCAAAGTAAGTATTAATGGACTGTTAAAATATAAACACATGTATGCACTGATAATCAATTTGGATAAAAATGTCTGCCAAAACCTACCATTCCAATAACCAAAATTAGTCCCACCAATGAACATGTATCTTGAAAATAACAAAAACTATGAATTACACAAATGACAAATGCGACAACATTTTGCATTTCATAAAGGAAACTTTTCAGTGTCACACAGAATTCTGTCATTATTACAAATTGACATTGGCTCCTATTTCCAGAATTTCATTGAGGGTCTTCACCACAGCCTGTGTGGACACAGCTGAATGTTTCTCGCCCCAGTGGTCCAACCAGCCAACGTAGAACTCGGAGTTCACCTGCAAACAGGTGGACTTAGTATTTCAGTATACTTTACATTTTTCAGACTGTTTCTCCTTGGTTAAAAATTTATCTTTGTTAAACACATCATTTAGTTCAATGATGCTGTTATGAACTTTGTTACAATATTTTCAGTGACTTCATATTGAAAACTGTTGGTTAGGAGATTGCTCTTACCAAAGGGCCCCGAGGCTCTGCATGTCTCTGAGCTCCAAAAGCAGCAGTTACATTTGCACCTGTAAAAATTACAACAGTAAAATGTACTAAAAAAACAAAGAAAGATTGTAATTTAAATGGTGGGCATTGGTTTACAAAAACTTGTTAAATAGATATCTTGCTTTCTTTGGTAACACTTTCTTAGGTACACAAGCAATGTTAATAAGATGCGAGACATTTTCTTAGAATACACAGACCTGGACCGAAGTCAACAGTGGCGTAGAGGCCCTGCAGTGACCCACATTTCAGATAACCCACACCTGCCCCATCAGTGGTAAACAGCACCACATCTTCCCCAAGATGAGACCGAAACAGACTGGCAAGATGCCCCATGTAGTTAAAATCACAGGCGAAGTAACTGCCATATTCATTCTCGACCTGCGTAAGAAAGACGGAAGAAGCACAATTTACACCATCAAGTTCATGCATATTCATTACTATATGAAGATAAACTAACATATAACAATATTTTTCCTGAATTGAAACACAATTTTGAGACTAAAGTTTAAATCAGAGATGGTAATAAAACTCTTTTAGCCGTCTCAAGTCGCAAAAGGGATACGTGACACTGTTTTAGAGCTTAAACTACCAAATAGTGCATATACGTTGTTTTTAAATCACCAGTAAAACCAGCAATGTTTTCTCATCACTGGTATGTTGATACATTTCTCAAACCTGCACAGTGATGATAGGTCCACCATTCTGGTATAAGTAATGCTTCAAAAAGGGCAACAACTTCCCCATCCACTTATCCACTGCTGTAAGGTAATCTAAACCAATGAAACAATAAAGACAATTACATGGTTATTATGTAACAAACTTTACAATTTGTTCAATCACCCATCCCAGCTTCAGGCAGTATCTCTACCTAACTTTATTACCTGGATCAGATGATCGTAGGACAATATCTTTCTTTTTCAGCAACCAGGCAGGCAAGCCCCCCTAAATCAAGAACAATGGAGTCAGCTGAGGTATTCCAGATATCTTCACATTTACACATCCGTATAAATACCAGTTATTTTCTAATTAAAGAACCAACTCTCTTACCATGTCCCACTCTGCACAGATGTATGGACCTGGTCTCATAATGACTAGGAGGCCGATGTCTTGGCACAGCTGCAAGAAGTACCCCAGGTCCCGATCTCCGCTGAAGTCATAAATGCCAGGCACCGACTCGTGGAAGTTCCACGGCACATATCTGTGGATGAACACGAACCATATAAACTCTCTGTTTAAGTTTAATGCAAAGAAAATCTAAAAAGTAATAAGATACTATTAAAAACATTTACTGGGTGTACTCAGAGGGTACTGGTCCCTGGAATCTATATCTGCAGTTCTTTTGGTCATACGTGGAAACCCCCCTTTTAAAATAACCCTAAATATGGCTTTGGACCGATACTAAACAATAACCAGTGTGGTTCTTACGTCTGGATGGCATTCAAACCAGCCATGTACATCTTCAGCAGCCTGTCCTTCCAGTAGACTCTGGGAACCCTGCTGTAGTGGATGCTGCCGGAGATGTAGCGGAATGGCTTTCCATCTTTAAGGAAGCTGTTTTGAAGGTAATCCACAGTGAAACTGGGATTTGTGGATAGCTAAAGAGTAAAGAAGAAACAGCGTTGTAAATTTAAAATGTTCCGTTTGAGAAGTTGAAGGAATAGGTCATCCATGTGTCCTTATCATAAAACAAAAAAGGTTAAGTGAATGACAGTATTTTAGAGGAATTTTGTATAAGCCATTATATAATGTTTATCAGGGGTCTCCATGCGAGGTAAGCGAATGCTACCTGTAGAGATACTATAATCAAGAGGGCTACTTATTGGTCAAATACTTTATATTGTCCGGACCATTATTGTTGAGCATTATACTACTGTAACACCTCACAGAGTTTATGCGGGCTACCAGGTGCCCAATATAACAATCCATCCATTTAATGCTAAAGCACTACAATCTGCCAAGAACATAGTTACTACACGTTTTATTAGAACCAATGTTGATTTTCCTAAGGGAACAACATGTTAGTATCATCAAAACGCTTAAATGAATCGTGATGTGATGTCATCACATGACAGTCACAAGACGGAAGAATAACAAGAGTCAACATCACACCTGTCAGATTGTAAGATCTATTTTCAATATACTGTATGTGGCCAGACTACAAATAATTTTTTTTACACCAAACAGTAATTCAATTTCAAAATGCTGTATTAACTTTTCACACCTCTGACATGCAAGACACTATTTCAAGTAACGTTAACTTAAAGAGGGAGAACATCAGCACTTCTAACAATTTGTAACCTTACGTTCGCCTTTAGTTATACTTTCCAAACAGACAAATATACTTACTGTGATCGCTGGTAGGATCAGAAGCAGAAACAACATTCGTCCAGCATCAGGAGCCATGGTGTGTGTGAACGAAGACTTACGAAATTAACAAAACGCCTTGTGTTGTTACTCTGAATGGAGGACGCCCAGCGCCTGTGAGCCAAGATGCCTCTGTCGGTGTCACTTTGAATTGCGAGAAATACAACGGTCAGTACGGAATTGTTGATAGAAGGGCTACAGCCGGAACTATTTCAAAATCTTGACATGTGATTACAATAAATTGGATTAGCTAACGCCTACCCAAACCCTAAACCTATAATAAAAAAATGTTAATCAACTCTTTTCAGCATGACAAAAATTATGCGGTATTAAAGTGCGCATGGCCACTGCAGGTAGCCGTATCCATTCTAGTCAAAAACTCAATATGGCCGCTTTGGCAAAGACAACCCCGCCTTCCAGCAAAACGAACCAATCGTCTGTAGAGCCAAAAACTGACAATTCTCTGGGGCGGGGCTCTCGTCAGCCCGTGAGCCGTATATGAGGCGACCTCGAAAAGTTTTGATCTGTAGCGCGATTTAAGTCAAGCACACCAATGTTATGATCCAGTTCATGTCATGTCTGACTATTGATCGGAAATATGCTGTTTATTTGTGATTTTTGCCAGCAATTTTAGAAATATTTGGCTTCCCCTATTCAAGTACATAGGCCTGTGGACTTGCAATGACGTAAATAGGTGGCCAGAGGCGCTGCAAATATGACTGCCGAGTGGCATGACTTCACTCCAAATACCCCCACTTGCGGTCTTTGCACATGAACACTTGGCGACTTTCATGACGTATTAACTGTTTTTGGACCTAGTGTTCTAGAGGGCGTCAAGATCCAAAGTTGGCATGTAGTATTTCAAAACCGATGGGATACACTTAGCAAGTGCAAACATATAACGTTAGTTAATGTGGTGTTTCAAATTATGAGATAAAAAGCAGTTTTACAAAATACATAACTCTGGAGTTTTCACCAATAAAATACCTACATTTTAATACGAAATGATATGTAATATCTAATTATAAAGTCAAGTAATTTATTTATAGAGCGCTTTATTTGTATTGTATCAAAGCAGTTGTACCCAAGGTATACCATACACTTAAAAACTTTTCGCATTCATGCATCATGTTCTGGATACGAATCATGAGACTTTTTGCTCGGGTATCGCGAGATGTTGTGGAATGCTTTCCAGTGCATGTTATGCTACGACTTTTTAGGGTTATATCAATATTTTGTCTAGGTTTGGTTAAGAAGTGTTTTTCTTTTGTTTTTGTTATTTGATTCAATTAAAAAAAGTGCTAAATCTGACTTGACTATATAATTACGTATAATTTCGTAGTAAAACGTTGCTTAACCAACCTGTAAAAGGTGCTTCTGTGGAGTTTGAGATTCAGAAAACAAATTGATAGCGAAGGTGAAAGTTATGGTTAATTGTTGATCGTAAAAATGTTGATATATTGTGAAATTAGCAAGTTATTTTAAAGATATCTTTATTCTACTATTCATGTAGTCTGAATTTGGTGTTGTATTACTGAATTATGGACTCCGATTGCGGAGACTTTTCTTGAAGGGACTTTGGTTCAAGTCAGGAGACGCAATGCGGAAGTCAAATTTGCTATGCGGAAGTAAAATTTGCTATGCGTCTCCCAACCACTAGGTGCTGATACCCAATACTTGTTGTAATAACGACTCTTCTTCAGTCTTGGTCTTAGCCTGTAGCAACACACGTGTGATTGTGCGCATGTGTATGTTTTACTGTAAGTCTTACTTTTCTTACTGAAAGTATTATAATCGGTCTTATTGACCGATAAAACACGAGTGATGTCCGCCTCCGCAAACAAGGAGATACGTGGAGATTCCGACACGGAGCTGGATCCACCCGTCGTGAGCCGCACACGAAGCGGCCGCAGAGTTCGGATCCCCGCGGCGCTGCTTAACTCCGGTACACCGGCGACCAAAACCCCCGTCCGGCGCACCAGAAAGTCTATAATCCGAGAAGATCCTGCCGAGAGTAACGTTAGTGAATCCAGACTAGAATCGGCATCTGAAAAACCTTCCAAAAAAGGTACAGAACAAACACAAGTAGATCCAAGCGCAACAGTGACTGGCGTGATTGAATCAACTAACGTTAAAGTAGAGGAAAATCAAGTCAGCCGGCAACCAGTTTTGGGCAGTGTGCATTTGAAAGAGTCTGACGAGACAAGTGAGAAAGAAAACATAGTTAGGAAAACCGATGCTGTGTCAACTGGTTCTACTGACCCCCCCAAAAAGGCCAAAAAAAGGACTCACTCTGAGTCAAATGAGAATAAAGTTAAGATGGTGCCTCTCGGGAAACCAAAATCTGGAAGAGTGTGGAAAGATCGTAACAAGCAAAGGTAAAAAATTGTCTTTACCTTTTGAAATGAACGTTTTACCCTTCTTTCACCACAGTGGCTATACAATTGTTTTTTAAATTTAGGATTTACTCGGGGCTTAAGGTTTTCCGTTCTCCTGCTTGCGGCGTTTGACTTCAGAAAATATATTAACTTAAACCAAACCGATTCTATTTTAAAAAGCTTCTTGATATCAGTTCGAGTTCATAAGTTCGCCTACCAATGGCATGAGAGGAACACCGCTATCACTCTCATCCAACACAGAGCCATTAAGAGAGAGAGTTCTGCCAACGGAAGTACAAACATACATGGAGCCTTCAGATAGATCCAGAAAGTTATGCTTTCTGTTTAAATGCTTTTTTATTCATTAAATGGCATTCGCGTTTGAATGGATTAGAAGTTTACTTTAGTTGGTCTGTTACGTCGCCTGCGTTTACAAGCAACTTCCGGGAACTTTTGACAGCCTCCATGAACAGTTCCATTGGAGTCAACGGCATAGACGCAACTCTCTCGTTCAATGGCTCTGATTGCACCTAACTCACAGAACATAAACACGGTCGTTTTTGTTTGAAGTAAGCGCAAAAAGTTGAGCGAAATCGGATGTCAATCGATTAGTTACAGCAGCCTTATATTCCTGCTATTCTGTGTGGTTGATGTCAATCAAACAAATAAAAAGAGAAGGACTCACTGCAGACTCTGTAACTTTTGTAGCTTTAATAGGAATTTATATTGATTTCGTTTCACAGTTTGTAGTGCAATTTTTGCCAGTTGGAGTTAAAAAATGGACAATAAACATGTCTCCACTAATTATTATTTAAAAATTAAACAAGCTCAAAAAGGTGATAACTTTTGCATTTTTGAGGGCTTATTTAGGCTAACCTGCTTTGACCAACTGTGTTCTCATTACTATGTGTTGTGGATATGCCTTGTGCCATTCCATCACCATTAATACCTATGAAATTAATGATGAAATTACTTCTTGAGCACAAAATAGTTAAGCAGAGTTCAAAATTAATCATAGATGTAGTCACTTCAGTTGGCTCTCAAATTTCCACCCTCAATAGGACATAAAATGAGAGTCCAATTTGTTTTCTTCTTAAAAAGTAGGATTTTTATTATGATGAAATTGGTTGAATTTGCTTTAAGCTATATTTTTATGTACCGTAATTGCATAAAACTGGTTTGGTTTGTTATACACGTATGGCATAGGATCAAAGTGTAAAAAACGTCTGTCTGAGAAGCTAAAAAACAGCATGTTACTAGTTAGTTTCAAGGGAAGTAATGTTCGAGTAATGTTCATTTTTGTCCACCTCAGACTCTGCAAAATGATGTCAGTTGTCTTCACAAGAAATGCTGCATCCATTTAACAGACTGTCCTTTTTGTAACTGCAGTTGTGGCATTACGCCACAGTTGAGTAGGGCTTGGCGGTATGACCAAAATTTAAATAAGTGTTTTCCAGATTTATACCAGTTTCCCGGTACATGGTGGTATTTTATTTCTACATTTTCTACTGATTGAGACGAAATAGTGCTGTTGATTGACTTAAAATCCCCTTTTAAACTGTCATGGGGACATTGACAGTATCACCTATAATGACTGCAAAGTTTAGACTTCTTTAACAAGTGATTAGCATGCAAATATAACTTGTAACATAATATTTAAGAAAGTGAATAGAGAACAAGGCATGAAATGAACTTTTTTCCTTAGAAGCACTGGTGCTCCCAACTTCAAGAGTTAGAAGCATACACCCAAATATAAAAAGTTGAAAACAAAATAGCAACAATTGTACCATGAAAACATGCATGTGATGTCTGTTGTGTTGTGAAAGGCATCGGCTCAGCCTCTTCTTAAACCAGGAAAAACCCTGTTATGTATGTAGGACTTCATGTGTCACATTGTTTTCTAGGTTCTCGGCTCTTTTAAGGGACAAACCTGTACGTTCTTCATGGGAAAAGAAGATGGAGGCCAAGAGAGAGAAGCAAGTCGTGAAACAGTACCAACAGCAGCTAAAGGATGAAAAAGCCAGAGTGAAAGAGGTAAACTTCTAGAATTACTGTAGGACTGTCGATAATAAGTCGATTTGAGACTGTTGGTGAAAAAAAAGTTACTTCCTACACTTAACCGGAAAAATACCATTCTCAATCCAATTTTCTTTTAATAAAGATCTATATTAAAGTTCCTGATAAATATAAATTAACCTACGTGGCTATAACCAAGTGGCCATGCAAACAATTACTAAATTCACTATTAGAACATATAGGTATTCAAAAAGTACAGTTTATGATGTTTACCAAAAACGTCAAGCTATGCTACGTGGTAATCCCTCCTTGTCTAACTTTCCTGAAGGCTTATTGAAACACGCCAGTGCCATTCAGTGTTTCCCACAGGATTTTGACAGACTTGTGGCGCTGGTGACTTCACAAACAAATTAGCATATTTTTGACGTCATCACGTCGAGTTGGTGTTAGCCCCTTTTTTACAAGAATAATGTCTGGGTGTTTTTCTTCAATAAACTTTGTCAAGATCACACCACAATGTGCACACTTTCATGAGCAGCCCCCAGTGCAGAAGCCTTTTTTTACGAGTCACGAGTCCAAGTCAAGTCGTAGGTCTATGTTCTTGCGACTTAAGTGCGACTCGAGTCAAAGTCACAGACTCGTGTTTCCATATCTGGTTATGCGCATCACGAAGGATAAAGTCATTTTATCCCCTATGACTGCTGTTGCAAGAGTGCTACAGCATACTGTATTGACAACTGTTATTCATGAACGTACAGTAGTAAGCCCGATCTTAGACCATTGGCCATCTGTCCACTGCTCCGGCCTGAGATTTTGCTTTGAGAGGACTGGCTTTCCCTCTGGTCAATTCACTGCAGGTGATCTATTCGAGAATCCATGTTGCTTGACTGTGAAGTTTCCACAGTCATTGATGATTTTTTGCTTATGTTGAGCCACTATGTTTTCTGAAGTCCACAGTCAACGCCCGGATCTACCAGGAAATTTAAGAGCACTTCATGCTTCTTTCTGCTGTCAGGCTTTTTGGAAATGCTGATTTCATTTTCCTGCAGGACTTGGCCACACTGCCGAAGGTACCAAAAGCTGGTTCAATGACCATGGTGTAGGGGTGGGCGATATATATCGTCTGCGATAATATCGTGACTGTGGTGTTAACGTTGTGCAAATTCTCATTATCGAGTATTTAAATTACTCCGAAAAAACACGCATTAAAACTCCACACATTCAGAGGCTGCAGCAGGGCGTCACGTGATTGCTGATCTGCACATACACGTCGTCATCTCTCTCACAGGCATGGTTAGCGCATGGCCGCCCGCAAGTTCAACACCGGTGCTGTGCCGAAATCTGTGACCTATCGAAATCTGTGACTAGAGTATTTATTCACGTGCGAAAGTGCCTGGCGCACGTGAACGCTATCGCGAGCGCGGAAGGGGAGTTTCTTAACTATTTACCTGACCGCCCACTCCACGATGACGTCATGTTGAAGCGCGCTCTTGTATTTGTGTAGCTTATGCCTGAAGCCGACTTCTGGAGAAACAGAAGCACCGACTGAATACTCCACAACAAGCTCTTTCATTTAAAAGACAAGACCCGAATACATTCTGTATTATCATGACGGTTTTTTTCTTGGCTCATAATTTGAAGTATTTCTACATGTGAACAGTGAGCAGTTTGCCTAAAATGTTCTATAAAGTTTCAGCATCTGTCCATGCCAGTGTGTGCTTTAATAATAGTGACTATATTTTATTTGTCTGTAAATTGTTGACCTTGTTTACTTTGATGTCATTTGCTAACAAATGTATATTATATTATTTGAGATACTCTGATTTGGAAGTGCACCTTTTGGGCAGATTTTCCTTTTTATTTTTGTGGAATCTGTGTTCTGGGCAGTACTCGAAGTTAGGTATTTGTTTAATAAGGCCATAGGTTGTAAGGCAATAAGGCCGCAATGACACATGATTGTGTGCAATATGTTACAGATCAGAGTACTTGGTTTACAGACGCTATTTGTTCATTATTATTATATCATCTTGCTTGTATGCTGCACAATTTACATTACAGCAGAGGTGTACAACAGAATGTTGGATGTTCTTACACTAGTTCAATTAGTATTTTGTATGTCTTTGAATTGTTTTTACTTGAATACTTACATGTTAAAGAAAATAAATAAGCACTGTTTTCACTCAACATTGTGCCCATTACAAGTAACTCAGACTTTTAAAATCACATTTTTAATGGATATCGTCTCATTATCGTTATCGTTAAAATCGCCACAAATATCTAGATATTATTTTTTGTCCATATCGCCCACCCCTACCATGGTGGTACTGTGCTTGATTTGCCAGCAAACCCGCCTGACATGAACCCCAAAGAGAATCTATGGGGTATTACCAAGAGGAAGATGAGTAACACCAGACCAAACAATGCAGATGACATGAAGTCCGCTATCAAAGCAACCGTGGCTTCCATTACACCTGAGCAGTGCCACAGGCTGAATGCCTCCATGCCATGCCGCATTGATAATTCATGCAAAAGGAGGCCCAACCAAGTATTGAGTGCATAGAAATGAACATACTTTTCAGAAGCCTGACATTTCTGTTTAAAATATCCTTTTCTTATTGATCTTATGTAATATAAATGGAAAGAAACACTGAATTTTGGGTTTTCATTATCAGTAAGCCATAATCATCAACATTTCAAGAAATAAAGACTTAAAATATTTCGCTCTATGTGTAATGAGTCTCCATAATATATGCGTTTCATTTTCTGAAATGAGTGACAAAAAATATTGACTTTTTTCACAATATTAAATTATTTTGAATGTACCTGTATAGTATGTGTCCTCCGCAGTCACTGTATTTACTGCTTGGAAACGAGAATTGCGTAAAGTGCTGCGTTCACTGCTCGGATAAGCTAAACTATTATGCATTCAGTTGAAGATTCTGAAGCAAGCTGCTTTGATATACCATTTCACAGATGCTGCTTTTTACAATCTTAAGCTGCTTTGGAAAGTGCAAGTTAGACACTGGTGTGTTTTAATAAGGGTTCAGAAAAGTCGAGAAGGAGGGATTACCCCCGTAGTGTAGCTACGCAATGTCTCGTTCCCGCCTCACAGGGAACCGAGGATACGATGGTAACCGGAGACATTTTGATGAATTCATTCTGCACTTTAGTGTCTTGTCACAATTTTGTTAAGAAGTGTTCTGCCCAATTGGCTATAAAATATGTTAAAGATGCAGTTTTAATGAGCTAGTAGTTCAAACTAATCAATATGTCTCCCGCTGTCTTTGTTTTATTCAACACATCAAATAATGCAGCTTGTTCCAAAGCACTTCAGCTGAACTTTAAACTGGAAAATAAGCCATGGTTTTATGCTCTACATTCTTTGCAAGAACTATTTGTTTGGTTACTTTGAATCTAAATGTATTGTAATACCTGTGCTTTGCAGGAGAAGAAGATGCGTAGAGCAGAAAATCTGAAGAGACGCGCAGAAAATGAGAGGAAAGCTGAGATTGTACAAGTGGTAAGTACGAACTAACTAGATTTCTTTTAACACAATCCACTTATGTGTTTGTTGGATTATTTTATGACTTGATTTTTGTCTCAATACATATGTATGTCTTCTGTACTAACTACTATTACCCTTTCAGATTAAGAATACTACAAAGATCAAGAGAATGAAGAAAAAACAGTTGAGGAAGATTGAGAAAAGAGACACGCTCTCAATGCTGCAGAAGACGCCTCCAAGTGTAAAGAAAAGTGCAGGGAAGAAAAAGAGCAGCTAGGATGTGTCCACAGGTGTGAAAATCCTCTCTCCGGCTGAGACTCTTAAGAGGACTCTTTTGTATGTCGACTGTTATGACAAATTGACTCACGGAGGTCTCCAGTGGGTGTCTGGGTGTTATGTAACAATTGTACAGCAAGTAATTCGCTTTGAATACATAGACCTGACATCTATCGCTTCTTTGTGTAAAACCAAGTTTATGTAATTGACTTCATTCTTCTTAATAAACATCCTATGTATATCATCAAAGTTCAGTTTCTTCCTGGTCTATGCATGCACGTGGTTTTGTTATTGTTTTCCTCTACACTACACTACAATTTGGGACTTTCCACAGTGGAATTATATGCCAATATTTATCCTGTCAAGATGGTTTTCCTTTCAGTATCAGTTACTTTTTAGAAAGTATATTTTCACTTTCTAATTTTGTTTCACTTTTAACTATTTGCATAAGTATTTAAGGTTTATTTCTTCCTGGATTATAGATTCTGATCTGCACTGAAACATTTTCATTATCACATAAAACTATGGTACTTTCCACTGGTATATTTGATACTCTTCCAGTATCTGCCACACGCTGTAAATAAAGGTACTTTCGTTTTTGAAGAGTAGTATATAAGGCGGACATATATGGCAGAGACAACCACTGCAGCTGCAGATCACAGCAAGGTTGAAGAATCAAACATACATCGTTCATAACAAACATGTCTTCAGACGTATTTGCGCAAGTAAGTAAATTGGTTTAAATACTATGTACAAAAAGGTTCATTTTTAATTTTTGGAACACAGGAAAAATCAACATGACACAAATGTCTTCAACTGAAAAACAGATTTTAACATTGAAAGGTATTGGATAATTAATCGGCAATTGTGCTTTAATTGTCATGTCATACTTAACGGTTTGTCCTATCTTGTAGGTCCCATATGGACACTGTATACCTTGTGTCAAAGGAAACCCTCAACAGTGTTGGACCATTCCCTTCCATCCTGCCTTTGCGAACACCACTCATGGTGTTCTCATGGTTAAAGAGCCGATTGTATTGGATTCACCAACATCTGGTCCAGTTCATGTGAATATCCTCAACGGTTCCAATGGCACCAGAATTACTTTTAAGCTGAACAGCTCCGACACCATTGGGAAACTGAAGCAGGAGCTCTTGAACAAGCAACCAGAGTTTGGAGGCAACCTCGTTTTCAACGGAAAACCTGTGGAGGCGCACCAGACATTGGGAGAGCTACAGGTGAAACATGGAGCCACATTCATCACTTATCAGAAATGCCACGGAGGTTAAAAAGACTCCTAAACGCAACTATTGTGGGACTCTATCATATTTTTAAATCAGAATGTATCTACTTTAAAAATATAAAATGTATAAAAGGTAAATGTATACCTTACCGTTAAACCGTTGATTGTCATTTTGCTTTACACACGAAAATAAAACAAACAAAAAGTTTCACTCGTTGTTTGATGTGTCATTTTTTTTTCTGGTGTTTCTGTGTACTTTCAATTCTAACCTAAAGTTGTTTAAGAATTGAGCAGAAGTGCTTGTCAAGCCACAACAGATGAAAAGTATGCAGCATTACTAACAATTTAGTTAGTGGGGGTTTCCTAACAGTTTAATTTTTGCCCTATGCATCTCAAGCCCTTGATGTAGGCTAAGTGTTCAGACTATTTTTTGACAAGGAAAAGTTTTTTAGTAAAACAAAACGCTGGCAGCCTTTGTTTACAAATAGCAGCCGAACGCCATTTAAGACATTGCTTTATTATGAAAAACTGATGCTTGCACCTATGAACACGGACTAAGGGACGGATTAACGCACGGGCCTACCGTGTACATATCCATGGCACTAGACCACCTGGGGCCCCTGGCAAATTGAATGTGCACATTTTTTATTTATTTTATTTTTCAACAAAGTAGCACCGAATACAGTGAAATAAACGGATTATTTTTGCAGCTGTGAAGTATTGTCCGTAGCGAATAAATCTAATAAAAAATCCTAGAGCATTGCCGATCTGTTGAGAGGGACAGCTAGAGGCGAGTAAAACACTGTGTAATAGCCTATAAGCGTGCAGAAGTCACGTGTAGAAGACAGCAGAAGGTGAAATGGCAAACGAGTTTAAACCCACAGAAATGTGTCAAAGACATCTACGTCTTTAATGGCCATTTAATACATGGCCATTTAATACAGCTGTTGTGGAAGAGTTTTCTCTGAGGCGGTCACGAAAGATGACTCTCGGCTAAATTAAAACCAACTTTTTTAGTAATATAACGTTAAATGATTTGGTGATTGATATAGCTTAATTTGTCATGCATGAACAGTTAAATGTTTGTCTTAATGCAGAAATGTTAATTATGCAAGGCATAGGCTAAATTTTTTCCAAGTAATATGAGTTGGGCAGGTCAGAAGCTTTTTATAGGTGTTGAGTAGGCCTACTGCGAAATACAAATTAACCAAATTGTGTGTTTTTTTGTGCATTTTACACAGACATTTTTCTACTCTGCTTATGGTTTTATATATAAGCACGCTCAAGACTGACGTGTTTAACTCTCTCGCTCCATTCGTTTGCAGCATCTCTCACACAAGGGCAATGGTGTAAATACGATGTGTCAAATTTAAATAATTTCACACAGCGCAGTTTATCAAAGTCAATTCCCCTGGATTAGATACTTCCACAAACTGAAATTTATGTTGTCCTATTACTTAAATTTGGTGCCTTGGCTATATAATTATCCAGATAAATAAATGACATAATATAGAACATAAACTGTGAGTTCGCTTTGAGCTCCAGAAAAGTATGGTGATTTCCAGTGGAAAGGTTTTCTCAATGATATTTGTCATCATGTAAACACTTGGTTTCTGATTTTCTTGTAAGTCACCTGATTGCCGTGAAGGGATGAGTAAATTTGGTTATTGCAACAACAAAGGGCAAAGTGGTTTCTCTTTCATTTCATAAATTATATCACAGTTATCAATTGTAACATCTTAGTGCAACTAAAAGTGACATTATTATTCTTTCAAAGGTAATAATATTATTGTTTTCTATGGTTTAAAGTTTTTTAGATGCAGGAAAGTTAAGCTTTCTCTTTATGTATAGTGCACAAAAAACAACAGAGCTGCAAAGGCGGAGTCTTTAATATGGCAAATCGGGTGCTTTCCATGTTATCACAGACGATACAATAAAAGTGTTAACGCTGAAGCTGAACCACACCACAACTTGGAAATTCAACAGCGGTCATAGATCACATGAATTATATAGCACCATGAACACAGACATTCTTCAACGGGTAATTTTTTTTTAAATAGTATGAAAAAATAAGTTAAAATCATTTTATAATTGGTGTTTTATGAAATGTATCTTTCTGTCTTCGACTGCAATATAGATTAATTTATTATCATTAAAATATGACGTGCGATAAAAAATGTGCTTTAATTGTCACTTACGTCCTTTTGTCACAATTGTCTTACAGAACCGATATGAACAGTGTATACTATGGGAGTGCGTCAGAGGAGACCCTCAAGACGTCCAGCCTATTCCCTTCCATCCTACGTTTAAAAATACCATCCACAGTGTTCTCACTGTTCGCGAGTCGATTGGGTTGAACTCCCCTATTGCTGGTCCTGTTGATGTGAACATCTTCAATGGTAGCGATGGCACCAGTGTTCCTTTAAAGATGGAAAACACCGATACCGTTGGGAAACTGATGGAGATATTCTTGAGGATGAAACCAGATTTTAAAGGAACCGTGGATCTCGCTTACAATGGAAAACCTGTCAAGGCGCACCAGACGATGGCTGAGCTTCAGGTTAAACCCGGAACCACCTTTATCACCTACCAGAGATGCATTGGAGGTTAAAAACATGCAAAAGCATCGCTGCAACATATGTATTCATTATCTTAACTCTTAATACTACCGAATCCTATAGGGCTAAAGATAAATGCTATAATATATTTTCTGGGATAAAGTGGTTATGGGTGTTATACAACAACAACAAAATTGATAGCCCTACATAGATTGACCAATACTGTAATGAAACGTTTGTGACTGTAATACTGTACACTGTAATAAATGTAATTTAAGTATGATCATTTTAAATTGTAGCTTGGTTGTGTCAGCCCCTGTAGCCAGATTATGAAATAAATTACATGAATCAATAATAAAAACAAAGCACAAACAGTGAAGTAGTTTGCTTGATGTGATTTAAGGTAGACTTTTACAGGTTTCGTTCTTAACAAACAAAGACCTCCTCACAAAACACAGGATTGTAAAGTATGGCCTTGTTTTCTTCTAAATCCTGTGTTTGGTGAGAAGAGTTTGGTTAACCACAAAAGGAAAAAACATTTTCACTTTCATTTTACAAAGGAACTTTTTTACGAATCTAAAGAGCATAACAAATAGTAGATATAATATCTATACCTGTTTTATACATTGTTAAGTTTTTACATTTGGAATCTTTAAGGTAGGCAACTTAGAAAATGTAAGTATACGTGCAGAGCAGAGATGTAATCGCACAGCAATATTAAGAAAGTAAATACGATATCAATATGACGTTAATCCTCCACTGTTTAGTGCAGACAAGGGCGTAGATTTGGTTTGAACATTGGGGGGGTTGAACGTCCCAGATAGCACACGAACATCACGGAGACGTCTATTTGATGTGTGTGTTTACATCTGGAAGACGTATTTTTTAGAGTGTTTGCACATCTCCAATACGTCTATAGGACGTTTCCTGTTAGAAGATGTCTTTAAGATGTAATGATTTAGAATGTATGTTAAACTGACATCTTATAGATGTCTATCAGATGTTAGTAAACAGCAGATGCTTTCCAGATGAACTGATCTTTAACAGACATCTTGCAGACGTACGTGTGCTATCTGGGGTTGTATGCTGCCTGTTATTTTATTTTTATTTTTTAATGTGTATTGTAATTGGATAATTTATTTCTATATCTATCTATCTATCTATCTATCTATCTATCTATCTATCTATCTATCTATCTATATGCTTTAACTGATTACAAATTCAACATAAACTAACATAGAAGAGATTATAAAAAGAAAGAAATTAAGTATTGAAAGCGCCAGTAGGCGGCAGCGATTCACTGTTTTAATGAGTGAGCCACTTAAATTATTCATTCATCCAATTTGTTCAAAAGTCAGATTATTTTAGGAAGAAAATAAAACATCAATGTGAATACTTTTGTCATTGATAATTACAGACACTATTGAAAAATGAACTAGCAAAACAGATGGCTGCTTGTTATACTGATAGTTACAGCTAAATACATTGCAATGGATTAGCTAGCTAACATATATGGTGTGTACTTAGCTATTATTACACAATATTCTCATACCTCATTCTCAGTACATGCTTTATTTTTTTTTTGCATCCCTCTCTGACCAGCAGTTAAATATACTCCGCCGTGCAGCGCTTCTCTTCCTTTTGGCGTACGTTAAGTAACCCGTGTGCTCTCCCATTCAAACACCACTCGCGTTGTTTTGGTGAAAGTGCGACTCATTGGTTGGGCGTTACCAATCGGTTCAATGGAGGGGGGGTACTTTTTGTCCAATTTATTATGACAAACTCATATTTGATTAGGAACAAAATTATTGTCACAAAGTAATTCTACATATTTTTCAGTTGATCTACTGTGATTTTCATGTTGAAATATTGGAGGGGTTGTAACTGATGGATTTGAATATTGGGGGGGTTACCTCCCCCCCATCCCCCCCACAAACTACGCCCCTGAGTGCAGACATGTTTTTTTATTAACTACAGCAAATGTGCAAACAAAATAGGCTTTCAAACATGAAAATGGCCCGCGTACCTTCTGTTCATTTAATTTTCGTTTTATAAAAGTAATTAAAAAAACAATAAAAGCACACTTGTTTTTATTTTCTTATAATAATCCAGAAAAAAACGGTGGAAAGCCATTATAATAAATTGATCAGACTTTACTGCACAATTACTTTTACAAGCGTGCAGTGCAATTCCTTTGCACAGTATTTTCCTTCAACCTGTAGCATGTAGCATGCCTCTGTGTTACAAAGCAAAACCGTCATGTGACGTGAGTAAAGAGTGGCGTTGCTTCCAGCCAATAGAAAAATCATTTTTGGTGTTATATTTATATTCTCATTGGGTGGTCAATACAGACGTTTAGGTGGGCTCAGCGCACCCCTGTCCATGCCTGCAACAGGTGTTGTACCGAAATCCGACTCCCCGGACAAATCATACTCCCCTCGCATGCACGCGCATTATTCACATTTGATAGGCGGAGTTAAGAGTTCTGTTTGCTGCGGTTCTATTTCACACTTCTAGCCCCAGGTATGAATGTGTAAATTAGTCGTTGTCAAAGTCCTAAAATCTACGATCACCAAAAGATGTTAAGCAATACTAAGGATTAAAGATGGGTCAAGTAAATAAACACCCCACAACATGGTAGATCGATTTAGCTCGCTCGTGGAAGCGATATCTTCAAGACCACCCGGACAATTTTATATGGATTATCACAGTAAAGGGATAGTAATGCTTTTTATGCAGACTAATTTGGATGCCCGATGTAATTTATCTGTGCACAACTTTGTTCCAAAAAGTAATGTCACGATATCTTTGGATTCGTGGATGATGTTTCGCTGTTGCCATGTTACTAATTGACTCCGTCTTTCAAATAACTTGTAGGCTGATCCTTTACATTTCCTTTGATACTTGCATATGAATGTCATTTAAAATACAAATATTCAATCATTGAAGTATAGAGAAATACATTTATTCAAGGTTATAATGTGCTCTTATAGAAGACGGTGTTAAAAATGCTTATACTGCCAAAATTCTTTCATTTATCTCTTTTTAAGGATTTTTCCCTTCTGTTACATTTTGTATGACCAATGAAATCACGATTAAAAGACAAAACAAACAGTTTTCAATTGTCTTCTATTTTGATAACATTGAAAATGGGTTATGAGTTATGAAAATACAGAATATGAGTTATTTTGTATCAGGCTTTTTAACAGACCATTCTCGATTCCTCTATTTCTTTTCAGGGCTAAATATTCTATTCAATGTATGTTTTTCCAACCTTTGTGTAATGTTAAAAAGCTGGAATAAGAAGCACTTCATTTGTTTAATATATCTTTGGTTGGTGGCCTCATGACTATTAAGCTTTAGTTTTACTAGAACAAGTTTAATGGGGGAGAAAATTTTCCACAATTTAAAATTTACACCTGCCAAAAATGTACTTCCCTCTTAATCTCACTTTAATATTATCACAGGCACATCACATATAAAATACTGACACATCTTTATATAGAGGTTGTGTCTTTAAAAGCATTTGACTGTGGCTTCAATATAGCAGGTGTCTACAGAACACTTTTGTTAAGACCACAGGTCCGCGTCAAGCAGTTCTTTGATGATGCACTTTTTGGAGCTTCATAAAGTCAAACAGCCCATTCGCATCAATTGCCTATAAATAACACGCGCTGTGTATTATAGTATAATACGGACGCCAAATTGCGATTTTGCGTGCATAAATACGCCTTTTTTGCGTGCATAGGATACGCCAATTACGGTGTTTGCATATTAAACAGCAATTTCTCTCATAACCCTGTTCCTTAACCCAAACTCTAATGTTAGTGTCCGTGCATATTATAACCTCTACCCCTACCCAAACCCTAAACCTAACATTATGTTTTTAATAATTTCAGTGTTTTCTCTTTACGTTTTAAAATGGCTGCTCTCCACCCAGGTACAAACAAACATTGTCGTATCATATGCACGCAAAATCGCAATTTGGCGTATACGTATTAGACGGTAATGCCACAGCGTGTTATTTATACGTAATTGGGTGCGACCAGGTGTCGTCAAAACACATACACACCCATTCTACAACTCGCAAATAGGCAGTGAGCAGCTGGGAGCTGCAGAAAGGATACACAAGCGCGCGCAGACACTCGGTGCATTCCAAACAGAATAGACGGTATGCGTTGGCGTTACCCAACGACACGCCTCCCTTGAGTGCCAGTACACATTTCCTTAGTGATAAAACACGTAGCAAAATGGCTGAGGAGAATAGTAGAAACAAAGAAACCGGGACTAAAACACTCAATGATTTGCTGAAATAACATGCAGCTGGACTCGACGGCGATCGATACGGCTTCCCTACGACTTAAAAAGGAATCAGGTATTCCTGGACACTGAAATGTTGAATTGCATTTCCTGATATTGTAAGCTGTCATTTTGCTGAGTGTTTTGTCACCCAGGAGGGCACGCTCCAGTGTACTCATGTGGTGTTCACGTGGTAAAGTAACGTCTTTGCACACCATCTATATAGCTCCATCCAAAGGGTCCTTTGGTAAGGGGACACCATACAAAAGATAAATTAGTTCAAATAAAGAGAAAAGTATGCGTTTTTATTGCTCCTTTTGCTAAGTGAATTTTAAACGGACAATTGTGTTTTTCCCTTCAGAGCTTATACATCAAAAGCTTTCTTTAAAGAGAGTAGGGCATAGGTGATCACTTCGGAATGGAATGCAGGGAAAGATTGGTGGGCGCACATGGTTAATGCAGAGTCGAGTTACTACTAAATTGCATAAAGATTTTTTTTTTCGCGACTATCAATGGAAGTGTATACACTGACAAAAAGGGTAAATTGTTACTTAAACTTTAGATTTATACTGGGCCACATCAGATTTATACTAACGACGGAGTGCCAGTCCATAAGAACAGAAGAGCGGCACACTTGGTGGGGAGCAGAGCAAAACAGTCAGTCAATATGCTGGGGCACCACCTTGGATGGCGCCGGCCCAATTAAGGCCTGGCGATAGTGTTAGGCAGGGGTGTCCAAAGTCAGTCCTGGAGGGCCTGTGTCCTGCAAAGTTTAGCTTCAACCCTAATCAAACACACCTGAACAGCTAATCAAGGTCTTACAAAGCAGACTAGAAACTTTCAAACAGGTGTGTTGAGCCATGTTGGAGCTAAACTCTGCAGGACTGTGGCCCTCAGGACCGACATTGAACACCCCTGGTATAAGGATTTCTTAATGTGGATGTGGCAAGGTTTATGCGAACATGTTGGCATGCTGAATATGTATAATATGATATTGGCCTGCTAGATTTGTTTCAAGTGAATTACTTGATGTGTAAAACAAAATGCATGTGAATAGCTGATTATTTAAAGGATTAGTTCACTCAAAAAAAAATCGACCATTGTTTGCTCAAAACCACCCGTGTAATAGAAAGAAGATTTATTTTAAGAAGGGTCTTGGTGGCTTTGTGACCATATAATGGAAGTCAAGAGGGCCAAAGATGTTCTTCTGAGTTCTGCGGAAGAAAGTCAAACAGGTATGGAATGACGTATGAGTGATAAACTCTTTAACTAACTATTGATATATGGTGAATTTTGTTTTATTTGGAAATTTTGTTATGCTGTCATAACAAATTAATGTTACTTCTGTAATTACTTGTATTATGGGGCTTATTATTTCTGTAATATCCTTTAATATCCTAGAAATGCTGTATATGCGCCACTGAATATTTTATTTATGCATTATGTAGACACAGGGCTGTGTACCCATACCGCCACATTCCCTGAGTAATGTGCTGAAATTTAATTTGTAGTTTTGATGACCTTACTTAAAAATGTCTCCACTGAAATACTTATGTTCATTGTCAGAACTCAGAAATTGACTTATTTATAACAATACATTGTCACATTTCAAAATGTTATTTTTAAAGAGGTAAATCTTATCCGAGCTAAAATTATACTTAAACTTTCAAAGAGCCATACATTTAACACCAACAAACATCTTTTCAACACTGGATTATTATTACAAAAGAGAAGTCAAACAAATACGCCCTCTGTTACAGTCTGTCAGCTGACTGTCACAAGTCCCATAAACGGGTTTTTGACGTTTAACTGTCTTGGTATTCATAATATGCACTGGGGATTTTGTCAGTTGGGCGTGGCAGCATTCTAATTGTGTTTCATATGCAAAGCTTTGCACTTTTCTTTTAATTCCTGTGAAAAATATATGTGAAGAATGTCCATTGTCTGCTTTAAGCATATCTGAAATGTAATGTTTTTTGCTTTTATGACGCGAATGCTTATCAAACAAAAGCGGCAGTC
Organism: Triplophysa tibetana; assembly: GCA_008369825.1. Classification (NCBI taxonomy): domain Eukaryota; kingdom Metazoa; phylum Chordata; class Actinopteri; order Cypriniformes; family Nemacheilidae; genus Triplophysa; species Triplophysa tibetana. Next base: position 9,915,665 of record CM017896.1, on the reverse strand, counting down.
TGTCACGTAACTTTTACAATTTGTTTATGTGTTCTTGTAGCTGATTTGTATGTAAATGGTCCTTTAGATTATTAAAATTAAGAAATACGGTTCTCATCTTGGCATAGCTGTGAAGGCCCTTTGTACTACCTCTTGTAGTACCAGTTGTTGTATGTGCAAGCTTGTGTTTCTGTATGTGTATTAAAAACAGTCAACACTTCAGCAGATCATTTTAACAAATGTTTTTATTTATGTGTTATTTATATATATTTTTATTGTTAAACATTGATCAGTTTACTGTTAATAGGAAATTTTACTGTAATTCAAATTATTCTACAAAATATTCTACAAAACATCTATCGGATGTTACTGCATGAACATCAGATAGATCAGACAGATATTAGGCCGTTGGTATTTAAAGGGTTATTCGATATGAAGATATCATCTGATTTTGCGTTTCAATTATTGCAAAATATTTAAATATGTTTATTGAATTAAAATTAAATATGACATCTTGCAATATAAGGATATAGCCTACTACACAAACTATGACAAAAGTATTTTATCTTCTAGCAGTCAAACTCAGGGCTGCTTTCATAAGAAAATAACAGAGGAAAAAGATCCACTTCTTCCTTCCAAAGAAAAGCATCAAAATCTAAAAAGTAAATTCCCTTCCCATTATTCCAACAGCCTGCTGTTAAATTAACATCTTGTTTATGTAACCTCAATAAATAAATTTTCGAGGAAAAGTGCAATATCAGGCTTTGTGTATATTGTCATAAAGCTTATTTTTAGAGCAGGCTTGAGTAAATACTTTATTAAATGCAATAAAACTTGCTGTATGTTTAATATGCTAGCACATATTTTGCTCAACTTTCACATTTGATTAAGTAATCTACAGGAAACGTCTTAATATTTTTGACATAATAATGAGGAATGTCACTTGGAGAACACTGGGTTCAATCTTGAGGCCGCTGGAAGTGGTTTTAATTGTCGGAAATATAGTTGTCGCAACTGTTGTAGTCGTAGCTGTAAGAAAACCAAGCAACAGACACGCAAATTAGAACACCATGAAGACCAAACCATTGACCAAATATAAACAAATGTAATGAAATGATTTATTCGAACACTGTAGGTTTTTTTGCATGACCTATCCCTATTTCTTATTTCTATTGTATTAGCATTAGCAAATCTAATACATTAGATTTTGTCAAAATATCATTGCTGGTACTGCTGGATCCCTGTTCTGGATTTAACACTGTAGATCATAACATACTTCTAGATAGACTAAAAAACTGGGTCGGTCTTTCTGGGACAATCCTCAAATAGTCCAGGTCATACTAAGATGGGAGAGGTTATTATGTGAGTGTAGAAAAGCATAAGTCTAAGTGGACCTCAATGGCATACGGAGTTCCACAAGGGTCCCACAAGGCTCAAAACTCAACTGTTTAGATGTTCATTAACTGAAAGAGAACTGTGCTTTTTCCGAACTGACGGCACCGTATTTCATGTATAAACATTGTATTCATAACTGTTTTAATTAACTTTAAATAAAGTTTTTAATACTTTTTAACGTGTTTAAATTCCTTGTTTTTACAGTTGTGATTTTGTTTATGGTTATTTATTATTTTTATGTTAAGCAACTTGAATCCCCATTGTGTATGAAATGTGCTATGTAAATAAACTTGCCTCGCCTAGAAGACTACAGGTATATTTTATAACATGTTCTAGATAAAAAAATGTGGCACATTATACTAACAAACTGTATTCTAGGATGTAAATATTTGGATGTTTCGATAAACCTGTTAGACTTACCTGTACTGTTGACTGTAATTGAGGTAGGATTTATCTTCAGTAACACGACAGTTCCTGCTTTTACTGCATTCACAAGATCTTCTCTGATCCGTTCGCTTGTTGGGAGGTCTGAAGTTCTGTAGTTGAAAACTAACTTTGTTGTTGTAATGATGGACCCAGGGCTGTAATATATTCGTTTAGTTAGAGTGCTATAATGTGTACACACAATGTACGAGAAACATTGCAATTTTCTGTATTTACCTGAATTTTATTACATCCACTCTGATGAAGTCAGTATAGTTTTTGTAGATTGGATTAAGCTGTGAAAATGATAACAGACAAAAATTTAAATGTAGGATTATTAAGTATGTCCATTTACAGTTTATTTTAGTTAATTTTTTTTTATCAGTGACATTAAATTGACAAGATTTAAACCTACCTCTTTCTTTACAAGCAGAACCCTATTCTTGTAGGTTGTAGAGTTGGCTTCGAGGAGGTCATTTGTAAAAGTGTCATCGGAGCTAAACACCAGTTCGGTCAGGACCACAGCTCCTGTTGCTGTGGTGGTAGTTGTAGTAGTACTGGATCTTGTAGATGTTGTAGATGTTGTTACTCTAGTTGAAGTTGAGGTGGAAACGGCCAAAGCTACAGTTGAAGGTGAAGAAGTAGTCATGGTGACGGCAGCAGTGGTGCTGAGACTCGGTCTGGTTGTTGATGGTCCTGAAGTTACTGTAGTTATTGGTGTTGTGACTGTTTCAACTCTACTAACAATTGAGCTAACAGAGGCGGTTGTGGTTGAAGCAGAGGTAGTCGCTGTTAACTGTGGTGCTGATGTGGAAACCGCTTCATTGGACGTGGATATTCCAGCCGAGGTTAAAGTTGTTCTTGAGGATTGTGATGTAGATAATGGGGCTGCACCAACAGTTGAACTTCCAGTTGAAGAGGGAGCGGTTGATCCAAAGGAGGACACTGTTGATTGTGGTGATGTTGAAATTGCTCCATTAGTGGTGGATATTCCAGCAGAAGTTGATGTTGCAACTGAAGATGTTGTTGTAGATGTTATGGCTGTACTAACAGTTGAACTTCCAAAGGCAGCTGAAGAGGGACCGGTTGATCCAAAGGTAGATAGCGTGGATTGTGGTGATGTTGAAATTGCTTCATTAGTGGTGGGTGTACCAGAAGAAGATGATGTTGCTATTGAGGATGTAGTTGTAGATGATGCAGCTATAGTTACAGTTGAACTTGCATAGACCGTGGATGAGGGAACGGATGAAGCAGAGGTAGAAGCTGTTAACTCTGGTGCTGAGGTGTTAACAGCTCCATTTGAGGTGGATATTCCAGCAGAAGTTAATGTTGCTCTTGAGGATTGTGATGTAGATGATGCGACCGTTGAACTTGCTAAGGTAGTTGAAGCGGGATTGGTTGAGTGGAAGGTGGACACTGTTGATTGTGGTGATGTTGAAATTGCTCCATTAGTGGTAGATGTACCAGCAAAAGTTGACGTTGCAATTGAGGATGGTGTTGAAGATGATGCAGCTGTACTAACAGTTGAACTTGCATAGATAGTTGATGAGGGAGCGGTTGAAGCAGGGGTGGATGATGTAAACTGTGATGCTGTTGTGGTAACGGTTCCATTAGTGGTGGATATTCCAGCAGAAATTGATGTTGCTACTGATGATGGTGTTGTAGATGATGCCGTTGTACTAACAGTTGAACTTCCAAAGACAGCTGAAGAGGGACCAGTTGATCCAAAGGTAGACAGCGTTGATTGTGGTGATGTTGTGGCAAAAGCTCCATTAGTTGTGGATGTTCCAGCAAAAGCTCCATTAGAGGCTGATGTAACAGGAGAACGTGTTGTGCTTATTGAGGATGGTGTTTTAGATGTTACAGATGTACTAACAGTTAAACTTCCAAAGACAGTTGAAGAGGGAGGGGTTGATCCAAAGGTGGAGACTGTTGATTGTGGTGATGTTGAAATTGCTCCATTAGTGGTGGGTGTACCAGCAGAAGTTGATGTTGCAATTGAGGATAGTGTTGAAGATGATGCAGCTGTAGGAACAATTGAACTTGCATAGACAGTTGATGAGGGTGCGGTTGAAGCCGATGTGGATGCTGTTAACTGTGAAGCTGTTGTGGTAACGGTTTCATTAGTGGTGGATTTTCCAGCAGAAGTTGATGTTGCTACTGATGATGGTGTTGCAGATGATTCAGTTGTACTAACAGTTGAAATTGCAATGGCAGCCGAAGAGGGACCGGTTGATCCAATGGTAGACAGCGTTGATTGTGGTGATGTTGTGGTAGGAGCTCCATTAGTTGCAGATGTTGCCGCAGAAGCTCCATTAGAGGCTGATGTTACAGGAGAACTTGTTGTGCTTATTGAGGATGGTGTTGTAGATGTTATGGCTGTACTAACAGTTGAACTTCCAAAGACAGTTGAAGAGGGAGGGGTTGATCCAAAGGTTGACACTGTTGATTGTGGTGATGTTGAAATTGCTCCATTAGTGGTGGGTGTACCAGAAAAAGTTGATGTTGCTATTGAGGATGGTGTTGAAGATGATGCAGCTGTAGGAACAGTTGAACTTGCATAGATAGTTGAGGAGGAAGCGGTTGAAGCAGTGGTGGATGCTGTTAACTGTGACGCTGTTGTGGTAAAAGCTACATTAGTTGTGGATGTTCCAATAGAAGCTCCATTAGAGGCTGATGTAACAGCAGAACTTGCTGTGCTTATTGAGGATGTTGTTGTAGATGTTATGGCTGTACTAACAGTTGAAGTTCCAAACACAGTTGAAGAGGGATCGGTTGATCCAAATGTGGACACTGTTGATTGTGGTGATGTTGAAATTGCTCCATTAGTGGTGGGTGTACCAGCAGAAGTTGATGTTGCAATTGAGGATGGTGTTGAAGATGATGCAGCTGTAGGAACAGTTGAATTTGAATAGACAGTTGATGAGGGTGCGGTTGAAGCAGATGTGGATGCTGTTAACTGTGAAGCTGTTGTGGTAACGGTTCCATTAGTGGTGGATATTCCAGCAGAAGTTGATGTTGCTACTGATGATGGTGTTGCAGATGATGCAGTTTTACTAACAGTTGAACTTGCAAAGGCAGCTAAAGAGGGACCGGTTGATCCAAAGGTGGACAGCAGTGATTGTGGTGATGTTGTGGTAAAAGCTCCATTAGTGGTGGATGGTCCAGCTGAAGCTCCGTTAGATGTGGATGTAACAGCAGAACTTGTTGTGCTTATTGAGGATGCTGTTGTAGATGTTACGGCTGTACTAACAGTTGAACTTCCAACGATGGTTGAAGAGGGAGCAGTTGATCCAAAGGTCGACACTGTTGATTGTGTTTTTGTCGTGATTGCCTGACTAGTGCTAAATGTGCCAGCAAGTGTTGTTGTGGCTTTTGAAGTCAAAGTTGTTGGTGCAGGAGTAGATGTAGTTTCTGTAGTAATTTCTGCTTATGGAAAACAAGCCTAATTTTAGATTGAATTTCAAGGTAGGCATAAATATGTGAATATTTTGAATGTTTAATATTATTTAGGTTATTTCATCATCGGAATTTTACTTTACAAAGGTCCCGTTGTTGTCAGACCTACCTGTTCCATTAACTGTAACAGACGCAGTATTGATGTTCAGGGAAGAGACATTACTAGATGCACTTTTTAAAGCGTTTGCAACTTCATAAGATGATGGTATAGCCTGTGTAGAGTTGAAGACTAGCATTGCTTCAGTAATGACTGATCCATTTCTGGAAAATATTTATTGAGAAACATTGTCATTCTGAATTCATTCTGAATAGGACCTTATGGTAAATAATCAATTAACTGCACCAACTTGCTGTTTTTTACACACTCATCCACAGTACTAATGATACATAATATACAATATATTGTAATTACCTGAATGCTATAACACTGAGTCTTATGAAGGAAGCAAACTTGGCCCTGTACACTGGCTCAAGCTGTAACAAAAATAAAGAATGCTGTTAGAAACAGAAATTGATATGAAAAGCTTTGAGTATAATCCTTACATGCAATAGTTGTTTATTACTTAATCAAGAATCCCTTTCAGTAAGTTTTTTTACTCACTGTTGTTTTCACATGATTGGCCCTATTTGTGAAAGCTGTAGAAGCTGGATTGCTGAGTTCAGGTGTAAACAAGTCCAAAGAGGTAAACACCAAACTTGTTAACACCTCATTTTGTGCAGCAGTTGTCAAATGCGTAGTTACTGTTGTTTTTGGTGATGTTGTGTAAGCACCTTCAGAGGTGGAATGGGAAATCACAGGAGAAGTTGTAGATAATGTTGTTTGTGATACTGTTGTTGTGAAAGCTCCACTAATGGTGGATCCTTGAGCAGAGTCTGTTGTTATTGTTGATTCAGATGTGTTTATAGTTGAACTTTCAAAGGCAGTTGAAGAGGGAGCAATTGAAGCAGAGGTAGATGATGTTAATTGTGGTGATGATGTAGTGAAAGCTCCACTAATGGTGGCTGTTTGAACAGCATTTGTAGAGGTTGTTGATGATGGTTTAGTAGATGCTGCTGTACTAACAGTTGAACTGTCAAAGGCGGTTGAAGAAGGTGCAGTTGATCCAGAGGTAGATTCTATTGACTGTGGTGATGTGCTTCTTGCTCCATTAGAGGTGGATGTTAGAGCAGAATTTGTTTTGGCCATTGAGGTTGTTACTACTGTACTAACAGTTGAACTTTCAAGGAGAGTTGGAGAGGGAGCATTTGAAGTAGCGGTAGATGCTGTTAATTGTGGTGATGATGTGGTGAAAGCGCCAGTGGTTGATGTTTGAGCAGAATTTGCAGTGGTTGTTGAGGATGGTGTTGTAGATGCTACTGTACTAACAGTTGAACTGTCAAAGGCAGTTGAAGAGGGAGCGGTTGAAGCAGAGGTGGATGCTTTCAATTGTGGTGATGATGTGGTGAAATCTCCATTAGTGGTGGATGATTGAGCAGAATTTGTAGTGGTAGTTGAGGATGGTGTTGAAGATGATGCAGCTGTGCTAACAGTTGAACTGTCAAAGGCAGTTGAAGAGGGAGCAGTTGAAGCAGAGGTGGATACTGTTAATTGTGGTGATGATGTGGTGAATGCTCCACTAGTGGTGGATGTTTGAGCAGAATTTGTAGTTGTTGTTGAGGATGGTGTTGTAAATGCTACTGTACTAACAGTTGAACTGTCTAAGGCAGTTGAAGAGGGAGCGGTTGAAGCAGAGGTGGATCCTATTAATTGTGGTGATGATGTGGTGAAAGCTCCACTAGTGGTGGATGTTTGAGCAGAATTTGTAGTGGTTGTTGAGGATGGTGTTGAAGATGATGCAGCTGTTCTAACAGTTGAACTGTCAAAGGCAGTTGAAGAGGGAGCGGTTGAAGCAGAGGTGGATCCTATTAATTGTGGTGATGATGTGGTGAAAGCTCCACTAGTGGTGGATGTTTGAGCAGAATTTGTAGTTGTGGTTGAGGATGGCGTTTTAGATGCTAATGCACTAACAGTTGAACTTTCAAAGGCGGTTAAAGCAAAGGTGGATGCTGTTATTTGTGGTGATGACGTGGTTATAGCTCCGCTAGCGGTGGATGTTTGAGCAGAATTTGTAGTGATTGTTGAGGATGGTGTTGTAGATGCCACTCTACTAACAGTTGAACTTTCAAAGTCAGTTGAAGCCGAGGTAGATGATGTTAATTGTGGTGATGATGTGCTTAAAGCTGCACTAGGGGTGGATGTTTGAGCAGAATTTGTAGTGTTTGTTGAGGATGGCGTTGTAGATGCTACTGTACTAACAGTTGAACTTTCAAAGGCAGTTGAAGAGGTAGTGGTTGAGGCAGAGGTAGATGATGGTAATTGTGCTGATGATGTGGTGAAATCTCCACTAGCTGTGGATGTTTGAGTAGCATTTTTAGTGGTTGTTGATGATGGTGTTGTAGATGCTACTGCACTAATAGTTGAACTTTCAAAGGCAGTTGAAGAGGGAGCAGTTGATCCAAAGGTAGAGACTGTTGATTGTGGTGATGTGCTTATTGTTCCATTAGTGGTGGATATTTCAGCAGAATTTGTTGTGGTAATTGAGGATGCTGTTGTAGATGCTGTGGCTATACTTATAGTTGAACTTTCAAGGGTAGTCGAAGTGGGAATGGTGGATCCAAAGTTAGACACTGTTGATTGTGGTGTTGTTGTCGTAAATGCTTCACTAGTTCTAAATGTTCCAGCAGGTGTTGGTGTGGCTGTTGAGGTCCAAGTTGTTGGTGCATCAGTAGAGGGGGTTTCTGGAGTTATTACTGATAATAGAAAACAATGTTTATTCTATATTGAATCTCATGAATACATGAACATAGTGTACATTTAATCATATTTAGGGTAAATGATCATCACAATTTTATTTAACAAAGGTCCAGTTGTTGTCTGACATACCTGTGTTGTTAACTATAATAGATGCAGTATTGATGTTCAGGGAAGAGATATTACTAGATGCACTTATTAAAGTGTTTGCTACTTCATTAGATGATGGTATTGCCTGTGTAGAGTTGAAGACTAGCACTGTTTCAGTAATGACTGATCCATTTCTGAAAATTATTTTTTAGAGACAGGGTTATGCTGGATTCATTCTAATTATAATCACATGGTCAACAATAATCAGTTAATTCCACTCACTTGCAGTTTCTTAAACACTCAACCCAACTACACAGTACATAAAATATATTTTTTAATGCATAAAAAGGAAAATATATGCTGTACTTACTTGAATGATAAAACAATAAGTCTTATGAAGGAGGCATACTTGGCCTTGTACACTGGTTCAAGCTGTAACAAATTAAAGAGAGTCATAAGAAACTGAATTTGATATGAAAAGCAATAAGGATCATAATTGAATGTAATTGTCTTTTATTAATTAATGAAAGATCCCTTAGAGTAAATTTCATAGGTAAGTTTAACTCACTGCTGCTTTCACTTTACTAGCCCTGGTTATGAATTCTGTAGAAGTTTGATTGCTGAGTTCATCTGTAAACGTGTCAGAAGAGGTAAACTCCAATCTTGTAGACACCTCATTTTGTGCAGCAGTTGTCAAAAAAGATGTTGTAGTTACTGTTGCTTGTGGTGATGTTGTGAAAGCTCCTGCAGTGGTGGAAGTGAAAATCACAGGAGTGGTTGTAGATAATGTTGTTTGTGGTTGTGATATGGAAGCTCCTTCAGCAATGGATGTGGAAATCACTGGAGTGATTGTAGAGGATGTTGTCTGTGGTGCTGATATGGAAGCTCCTGCAACAGTGGATGTGGAAATCACTGAATTAATTGTTGAAGCTGTTGTTTGTGGTGGTGATGTGGAAGCTCCTTCAGCAGTGAATGTGGAAATCGCTGAATTAATTGTAGATGCTGTTGTTTGTGTTGGTGATGTGGAAGCTCCTGCAGCAGTGGATGTGGAAATCGCTGAATTAATTGTAGATACTGTTGTTTGTGGTGGTGATGTGGTGAAAGCTCCACTAGTGGTGGATGTTTGAGCAGAATTTGTAGTTGTGGTTGAGGATGGCGTTGTAGATGCTAATGTACTAACAGTTGAACTTTCAAAGGCGGTTAAAGCAAAGGTGGATGCTGTTATTTGTGGTGATGATGTGGTTATAGCTCCGCTAGCGGTGGATGTTTGAGCAGAATTTGTAGTGATTGTTGAGGATGGTGTTGTAGATGCCACTCTACTAACAGTTGAACTTTCAAAGTCAGTTGAAGCCGAGGTAGATGATGTTAATTGTGGTGATGATGTGCTTAAAGCTGCACTAGTGGTGGATGTTTGAGCAGAATTTGTAGTGTTTGTTGAGGATGGCGTTGTAGATGCTACTGTACTAACAGTTGAACTTTCAAAGGCAGTTGAAGAGGGAGTGGTTGAGGCAGAGGTAGATGATGGTAATTGTGCTGATGATGTGGTGAAATCTCCACTAGCTCTGGATGTTTGAGTAGCATTTTTAGTGGTTGTTGAGGATGGTGTGGTAGATGCTACTGCACTAATAGTTGAACTTTCAAAGGCAGTTGAAGAGGGAGCAGTTGATCCAAAGGTAGAGACTGTTGATTGTGGTGATGTGCTTATTGTTCCATTAGTGGTGGATATTTCAGCAGAATTTGTTGTGGTAATTGAGGATGCTGTTGTAGATGTTGTGGCTATACTTATAGTTGAACTTTCAAAGGTAGTCGAAGTGGGAATGGTGGATCCAAAGGTAGACACTGTTGATTGTGGTGCTGTTGTCGTAAATGCTTCACTAGTTCTAAATGTTCCAGCAGGTGTTGGTGTGGCTGTTGAGGTCCAAGTTGTTGGTGCATCAGTAGAGGGGGTTTCTGGGGTTATTACTGATAATAGAAAACAATGTTTATTCTATATTGAATCTCATGAATACATGAACATAGTGTACATTTAATCATATTTAGGGTAAATGATCATCACAATTTTATTTAACAAAGGTCCAGTTGTTGTCTGACATACCTGTGTTGTTAACTATAATAGATGCAGTATTGATGTTCAGGGAAGAGATATTACTAGATGCACTTATTAAAGTGTTTGCTACTTCATTAGATGATGGTATTGCCTGTGTAGAGTTGAAGACTAGCACTGTTTCAGTAATGACTGATCCATTTCTGCAAAATATTTTTTAGAGACAGGGTTATGCTGGATTCATTCTAATTATAATCACATCGTCAACAATAATCAGTTAATTCCACTTACTTGCAGTTTCTTAAACACTCAACCCAACTACACAGTACATAAAATATATTTTTTAATGCATAAAAAGGAAAATATATTCTGTACTTACTTGAATGATAAAACAATAAGTCTTATGAAGGAGGCATACTTGGCCTTGTACACTGGTTCAAGCTGTAACAAATTAAAGAGAGTCATAAGAAACTGAATTTGATATGAAAAGCAATAAGGATCATAATTGAATGTAATTGTCTTTTATTAATTAATGAAAGATCCCTTAGAGTAAATTTCATAGGTAAGTTTAACTCACTGCTGCTTTCACTTTACTAGCCCTGGTTATGAATTCTGTAGAAGTTTGATTGCTGAGTTCATCTGTAAACGTGTCAGAAGAGGTAAACTCCAATCTTGTAGACACCTCATTTTGTGCAGCAGTTGTCAAAAAAGATGTTGTAGTTACTGTTGCTTGTGGTGATGTTGTGAAAGCTCCTGCAGTGGTGGAAGTGAAAATCACAGGAGTGGTTGTAGATAATGTTGTTTGTGGTGCTGATATGGAAGCTCCTTCAGCAGTGGATGTGGAAATCACTGAATTAATTGTTGAAGCTGTTATTTGTGGTGGTGATGTGGAAGCTCCTTCAGCAGTGGATGTGGAAATCGCTGAATTAATTGTAGATACTGTTGTTTGTGGTGGTGATGTGGAAGCCCCTTCAGCTGTGGATGTGGAAGTCACTGGAGTAAATGTAGATAATGTTGTGTGTGGTGGTGATGTGGAAGCCCCTTCAGCTGTGGATGTGGAAGTCACTGGAGTAATTGTAGATAATGTTGTGTGTGGTGATCTGGATGCCCCTTCAGCTGTGGATGTGGATGTCACTGGAGTAATTGTAGATAATGTTGTTTGTGGTGGTGATGTGGAAGCCCCTTCAGCCGTGGATGTGGATGTCACTGGAGTAATTGTAGATAATGTTGTTTGTGGTGGTGATGTGGAAGCTCCTTCAGCGGTGGATGTGGAAATCACGGAATTAATTGTAGAAGGTGTTGTTTGTGGTGGTGATGTGGAAGCCCCTTCAGCTGTGGATGTGGATGTCACTGGAGTAATTGTAGATAATGTTGTTTGTGGTGATGATGTGGAAGCTCCTTCAGCGGTGGATGTGGAAATCACTGAATTAATTGTAGAAGGTGTTGTTTGTGGTTGCGATGTGGAAGCTCCTGCAGCAGTGGATGTGGAGATCATTGAATTAATTGTAGAAGGTGTTGTTTGTGGTTGTGATGTGGAAGCTCCTGCAGCAGTGGATGTGGGAATCACTGAATTCATTGTAGAAGGTGTTGTATGTGGTTGTGATGTGGAAGCTCCTGCAGCAGTGGATGTGGAAATCATTGAATTAATTGTAGAAGGTGTTGTTTGTGGTTGTGATGTGGAAGCTCCTGCAGCAGTGGATGTGGGAATCACTGAATTCATTGTAGAAGGTGTTGTATGTGGTTGTGATGTGGAAGCTCCTGCAGCAGTGGATGTGGAAATCGCTGAATTAATTGTAGATGCTGATGTCTGTGGTGGTGATGTGGAACCCACTTCAGCTGTGGATGTGGAAGTCACTGGAGTAATTGTAGATAATGTTGTGTGTGGTGGTGATGTGGAAGCCCCTTCAGCTGTGGATGTGGAAGTCACTGGAGTAATTGTAGATAATGTTGTGTGTGGTGGTGATGTGGAAGCTCCTTCAGCAGTGGATGTGGAAATCACTGAATTAATTGTAGAAGGTGTTGTTTGTGGTTGTGATGTGGAAGCTCCTGCAGCAGTGGATGTGGAAATCGCTGAATTAATTGTAGATGCTGTTGTTTGTGGTGGTGATGTGGAACCCACTTCAGCTGTGGATGTGGAGGTCACTGGAGTAATTGTAGATAATGTTGTGTGTGGTGGTGATGTGGAAGCCCCTTCAGCTGTGGAAGTCACTGGAGTAATTGTAGATAATGTTGTGTGTGGTGGTGATTCGGAAGCCCCTTCAGCTATGGATGTGGAAGTCACTGGAGTAATTGTAGATAATGTTGTGTGTGGTGGTGATGTGGAAGCCCCTTCAGCTGTGGATGTGGAAGTCACTGGAGTAATTGTAGATAACGTTGTTTGTGGTGGTGATGTGGAAGCTCCTTCAGCAGTGGATGTGGAAATCGCTGAATTAATTGTAGATGCTGTTGTTTGTGGTGGTGATGTGGAACCCACTTCAGCTGTGGATGTGGAGGTCACTGGAGTAATTGTAGATAATGTTGTGTGTGGTGGTGATGTGGAAGCCCCTTCAGCTGTGGAAGTCACTGGAGTAATTGTAGATAATGTTGTGTGTGGTGGTGATTCGGAAGCCCCTTCAGCTATGGATGTGGAAGTCACTGGAGTAATTGTAGATAATGTTGTGTGTGGTGGTGATGTGGAAGCCCCTTCAGCTGTGGATGTGGAAGTCACTGGAGTAATTGTAGATAACGTTGTTTGTGGTGGTGATGTGGAAGCTCCTTCAGCGGTGGATGTGGAAATCACTGAATTAATTGTAGAAGGTGTTGTTTGTGGTTGCGATGTGGAAGCTCCTGCAGCAGTGGATGTGGAAATCGCTGAATTAATTGTAGATGCTGTTGTTTGTGGTGGTGATGTGGAACCCACTTCAGCTGTGGATTTGGAAGTCACTGGAGTAATTGTAGATAATGTTGTTTGTGGTTGCGATGTGGAAGCTCCTGCAGCAGTGGATGTGGAAATCGCTGAATTAATTGTAGATGCTGTTGTTTGTGGTGGTGATGTGGAACCCACTTCAGCGGTGGATGTGGAAATCACTGAATTAATTGTAGAAGGTGTTGTTTGTGGTTGCGATGTGGAAGCTCCTGCAGCAGTGGATGTGGAGATCATTGAATTAATTGTAGAAGGCGTTGTTTGTGGTTGTGATGTGGAAGCTCCTGCAGCAGTGGATGTGGAAATCACTGAATTCATTGTAGAAGGTGTTGTATGTGGTTGTGATGTGGAAGCTCCTGCAGCAGTGGATGTGGAAATCGCTGAATTAATTGTAGATGCTGATGTCTGTGGTGGTGATGTGGAACCCACTTCAGCTGTGGATGTGGAAATCAACGGATTAATTGTAGATGCTGTTGTGTATGGTGGTGATGTGGAACCCACTTCAGCTGTGGATGTGGAAATCAATGGATTAATTGTAGATAATGTTGTGTATGGTGGTGATGTTGAAGCCTCTTCAGATGTGGAAGCCACTGGAGTAATTGTAGATAATGTTGTGTGTGGTGCTGATGTGGACGGTCCTGCAGCAGTGGAAGTGGAAAACTCTGAAGTGAATTCCGTTACATTTGTTTGTGTTGCTGTCATAGAAGGTCCTGTTATGGAGTTGCCAGCTGTACTAATAGATGATGTTGGGTCTGCTGTTGAATTGGTCGTTTGAGAACTGACTGTTGCTAGAAAAGATTAAAAAAATACTTGAAAATTTACTGATGGGGTACAAGCAGGTGAAACAAAGTAATTATGCTTATAACATTTTCAAAGTAATTGTTGTGAAGCTGTTTTACTTACTGATGAAAACAAAGAATAAGATAACAGCTTTTCCCTTCGTCCTGGAACAAGCCAAATAGTCATATGTAGTGCCTGCAAAGTATGCAATATTTCAGTGAAATTTTTTTTACACAGGCACACGCCTTTTTTATTGGGACCTTCTGTAGACATAATGATTTAATTCTGTACAAACTGAATATTATATCCCCTAAACCTAACCCTGACACAACACTTCACACTAAAAAAAATGTCACCAATTTCAGCTGCTTTAATTGTTTAATTAAATCAAATTAGCTGGAAATGGAACTGGAAATGGAACTTAATAAACTGACTTTAAAAATCGAGTTAAAAAGTTGACTTTTTAATCGAGTTTAAAGTTGACGCGGACCAAAATGGTCCCACAAGGTCAAATTGCTTACTGGGATTATACGGTCTGATTAACATTCATATATTTCTTAGTATAACATTTCTTGAAGAATCTACACGGAAATACCATTTATCATTACAAAATTAATACATCAGATAAATAACTTGAGGACAACTATATATCTCATATTATCTTTGTTCAGATAAGCAAAAGCATTTCTTGTCTAGAATATATTTTATCTACTTCGTGATAGATTTTTTTAGTAATCTGTGCTGCGTTTCCCGATAACGTTGTCTCCAGCGTGCTACGAATACTCTAAAGCAGGGCAAACGCGGCCCTCAAATCATCTTTACCTGGCCCGAGTTAATATTTCAAATAAGTGAAGAGACTTAAGAATGGTGTGATTAAAGAAACTCCCAGACTTTGAAAGTCCAAAACACTGCTACTTTCAATACGAAAGTAATTCCTGCGGCTCAATTGACGTCTTATAAAGCGATTTAATCGGTCTGTCCAAGAAACTTAATGTCGTTTGCAATATTATAATCGGCAATCCACAGCCACAGGCAGTCAGTTTGCGCACGCTCGCGGCTCGCCGCATTCCAAACGCGTCTTGTGCCCTTGAAAGCAACTGCAGGAAGAGTATACTACACCACGTGAACTCAGATAATGACAAACGGTGTTGTTTTTATTACTGCATTCATTATGTTTGATTTAAACAGCTATATTTACGAAAATAGCTGTTCATCTCCCTCCAGAACTTGCATATTAAATGATCTGCCCTTATAAGTGCGTGGGGGGCACATGAATGCGTTTGACATTCACCCAAAGATTCCATGATAGCGTTCAGTTTCTTGCACAGACCGATTGATTTACTTTATTACACGCCAGTTTAACGTTAAGGGGCAGGCATTACTTTTGTGCTGTATGTATTCTAATTTTTTACTTTTTTTATTTGACTTTCATTAATTCAATATCTACATAAATATCTTCTTAGAAAAAACAAAACCACCCACATCTTGGAAGTAGCCGGACGGGGGGTGAGTAAATTAACTGCAATTTCTTTCATCGTATTAAGGAATTTAATATACAATTATAAAGACAATATCCCTTTTAATAAAATACAATGAATAGGTATATGCAATATTTGTTTGCATGCTTTAATATATGAACTGTAAGTAAAGGCACAAAAACAGTATAAAATGAACAAAATGCAGCTTGCCCGCAATCTATTTATGCTTTTGGAATCTGGCCCTTAAACAAAAGTAGTTGAAGACCTCCGGCTTGAGATATAACTTAATAACGACACAGCGTTAAGGAGGTTTCGGGGAACGCAGCCCTGGACTGTCTGTCTGTATCATTATTCACTTCATGTAAAATGTAATTAAGTGCCAAATGATAATCAGCATACATTGTCCACTAACATGAATAGCAATCCTCTTAAAGTAATATCCAGTGGCATTTTTTAATCTTTCTAAACAGAACAGCCTTTGTAATGCCTTGTGAAAGCACTTCAATTGAAATACGCTTGAGAACACCAATTGAGATAACTCGGTTAAAAAAATCTAAAATCATGTTTTAATTGTGCATTCCAATTAATTTGAATTAAACCGCAGTTGGTCTGTTTTAATTTAAGTCACTATAACTAAAAAAAACAGCTAACTAACACAATAAAACACAATTAAAGCATGATAACATAATAATAACATGATTTTTTATTCATTTAATTCTGTCCTTTCGTTTTGGAAACATGTATATATATATATATATATATACATTAAGTTAATGTATCAATATATTAGTTAAATAAAATAACTAAATAATTAGGACAGTTTTATTACTTCTCCAAATCTTTGCTTAAAATGAATCCATCCTTACCCATTCTTGAGCTGATAAGTACTATTATAGAAAACAGTTCCGCTGGTCCTTATTCCACTATTGTCTTGATTGCAGTAGGTATTCTTCGTACCAGTTCTTGCACTCGTCTTGTTTTACCTGTCCTGATACTGCCTCTTAAATAGAGTGTGATGACGTCTTGATGGTCAGGTTTTTCTCTCTTACTGAAACGCAAAGATAAGCTTCGGTATGTCTCTTTGACAGACGCAATGGATTTAGTTTTTTTCTTTTGTATCGTGACCGTCAAAAAGTATGTTTGCGTCGCGGAACAGTTCATCACAATTGTGTTGATGATGTCAAAGCAACTTGCAAGCTTTATAAATAGAAACTCACAACAAGCAGAACAATATTAAACCTGTACTTCTAAGTTTAGATATATAATGAATTAGAAAATTAATATTCGAGTTTTTGTCATTTGTATCCTAGATTGACACAACGTTCGGATTTTATTTACTTACTATTGTTTCATTGACATAGCCTACAATAGTTTTATTTGTGTCGTTAATATTTTAATACAATTCTTAAAAACTTGTATAATTACATATACATTTCTTGTTAGATTTGTTCTATAGCTGTGTGGTCCCATAAAGCCAAAAAACTTTTTTTTTCGATTTCTGATTTATGCCAAATTCAAACATTTAGAAGAGTGAATGTAAACTGTATGAGCCCTACATTCTGAGTTTCAATGAAATGAAAGGTGATTCCCGAATTTTCCTCAATGTAGAAAACTGGAATACCTAGATTTTTGCCTGTTGTGTTCATGCAAATCACCATTCGTTTGTCTCGTTGCGTCAAAAGATCATGACTGCGCGTTCAATTAACCAAATCATTCTTCACATTCTTTATTTTGAGACATTTCTACTGGACTTAACGACAGAAGCTGTCTGCTGGCACGTTGCCCTTTTCTTATGAATCTAATGAAAATGTGAAAATCATCACTTTCTCTTTGCTCAGGTAAACTGACCAGTTGGACTCGATATAGCTACGTATTGTTATATCACGATCCTGCTTTCTGGAATAATTATGCATTGGTTAAATATTTATCAATGTAGTTTCATTGTTAAATTATTTACTGCTTAAAATGGTTTTATGTTGGCTCCTTGAAGCAAATTTCCTTCGATGTAATTTAAAATATTCTGTTCGGGACAATGTGACCCAACGCATTATTTAAGCGCATTATTTCACATTGTGTATATGGTTACTGGGGGTAACATAAAATACATTACACATTTATCTATTGAACAATAAAAACAATAATGTTTTGAACTACAATGCGCAGTGTCACAGTGTTAATGAAACATGGATACTTTATAAAGCATATAGCAGAAAATGGATACTGGAATATGAACATAAAATGTGAAAAATTATTAGAATTTAAGAGCGCTTCAAATTAGGTGTTTACATATAACATACAAATCCATTTGCTTAAGTCTATGCATGCGCGTACAACATGCGTTCAAATATTTCCAAGTCAGTGAGCAGTCAAATTACAAGTACACTTTAGACCACATTGCTAGTAACATCTGTTTAAATAATAGCCTGTATTCGATTTCTGACTAAAATTCTGACGGCTACATTTTAAGATAGCAAAAGCAGTGAGCAACAGAACAGTATATCATCATAATTAAACTTGTCATTTGTTCAATTGGCAGAATAATGACGCGGCTCTAGTACTAAACATAGAAGTAAAATAAGCTTCTATTAGCTTGAATTGCTGTCATTCTTTACTATAAACTCTAAGTATGTGGGTGGTGTGGGTGACATTTTTTTAACGTTTTATTTCCTGGTTTGTGATGCTTGTTTTTTTTTCGGAGTTTCCCTCATAACAAACACATTTTTAAAATTTTAATAGTTTTCCTTGTCTTTTTGAGGCCAATGGCTAACATTACCTTTCATAACAAATGTTATTAAGAAGCCGTGACATTAATTTTGGGGGCCTAAATAATGAATAGGATTTATATTTCAGATTTACCCACAGTAAATGGTGAAATTAAATTTATGTTGGGAATTTTTTTATTCAGAAATATAAATTTAGGATAACAAATCAGTAGATTGGGGTAGAATTTGGCATTATCCAATTATGTCATTTTGGAGATAATGGTATATTAAACAAATATAAATATTTCTTAGACACTGAGAAGGTGATTACATGGCCAATGATGGTCAAACTAAGCATAAACATAGCGAGTAAAAATTACTAAATTCTGCAACGTTTTCTAAAATCGAATATTTTCAACAACGTTCCATTCGTTCAAAAACCCCGTCTGTGACGCAAAACACCTGTAGATCTTTATCTTTATTGCGAAGCAAGATTGTCGTTTCCGGTTGTCTCTGGACAACTGAGAGCCGGTGAACTGGAACCAAAACACCGGGATTTATGTCACCAGACGGGAGTAAAAATGATTCGGCAGTTTCCCTAATTTAAGTTTGTGTGTACTAAAACAAAACATCCAGAAAACAACAGGAACAACGACAACAAAGCTTGCGATAAAAAAATCGATATTGGCATGTCACATACACCTCAATGTTGCCACCCGACCAAGTACAATATGAAAGCATAAAGTCATCGTACAATGTCTCTCTTATTTATGTTTAACTAACCGTGAAAGGGGTACGGTTCCTTTACACATATCACGAAACAATTATAACAGCACCAAAAAAAAAACTTTGTGCCACCTAAAGAACGAGTTCAACACGTAACAAAACATAGTATGCGTGAATAAAGAGTGTAGGAAGAACATTTATCTTGTATGCTCATTTATTCTCTTCTCTGAACAATAGACAAAGCTTTGTGTCTTAAAGCTTTCAGTCAAATGAGCTCTTAGTGACATCATTGTCTCTGATTTATTTAATTTGAATGTATACAGTAATCCCTATGTAGTGGTGAAATAAAACTATGTTAAGCATATGACATTTCAATTTTCAAACGGAATATTGACATAATTCCTAAAGATTGCCTACATTTTGATTTTATTTAAATATTTTTACAGGCGTGTCTTTGACCACCTAGTGGCGGTCGAGTACCGTTTTGAGGGGCACTAAATGATCGATGAAAACTAAAGCAAGTTGGTCTTACAAAAGAGGAAACTGCTAAAAATAGCCCATGTATGAAACCCTAAACGTTGTCATACACGTTTGCCTCCTATTCTCTTCTAAGATTCAAAAGATCTTTGACAGAAAGGACACAATTTCATTCAGATATATGAATAGGAACAAAGGCTTAAGATCACAGATTGCAGTCACGAAGATGTGTAAGAGTATAAAGGCATAGGCCTATAGTTAAAATCTGAGTTTGGCTAGAGTTCAATTTATTGTAAAAGAAAGGTGTATCATTAGTTCATCTCTTTAGTTTTAATCTAAGCCTTTGCATCCCAGCTGTGACAAATTTGAACATTATTTTCAGAAATTATGGTGAGTTTCATTATTTAGTGTAAGACATGAGCACAAAGAACTTTCCAGTCTGTAAGAGCAGTATGCAATAAACTCAGTCAAAATCAATCAACAGTTCTCACTTCTGGGCATAATCATTTAAGGGATCTACATTTACTGTCTCTGATTAATTTTCCAATTTATGCCTATTTGTTATGCCCGAGGAAAAACATCTGAGAAAATGATGTATAACTGAGAACTAAACGATGATAAGGCAATACATTTTTCCTTGAGGGAAGATGTTTTTAGTACATTAAAGTACTTTATGATTGCACATAATGTAGGTCTTTGCCAAACAAAGGCTGCCTCTTACGAACGAGAGTTCACAGATATGCATTTAGACAGTGAGACAACATGGGACATCTATTTGCACAAAAACACACACAGATGTTACAGTGTACTGTGTACTTCAAAGCGGGTGTGTCTAAAAACAAGAGTTTAAACTGTCTGCACAGCTGCCACCCGTGACCCCCAGATTGATAAACTCAGTTTTTGAAATAGAAAATGAATTCACTGTATGCGTTTGACAATGATAACATCAAAGGTGTGCCAAAAAAGAAGATAGCTTTGTCAGGTGTGAAGATGCCCTCTAGCCTGCATATTTTCAGACAACCACAAAGATATAATGATTTTGTCTCAAAACAATGGCTTGCCCTCATAGCATTTGCTGTTTCCAGAATATGCTATAGAGTGCTGATTAAAGCACTACCGTGGCTAACACAGGATTAAGATGTCGTCATGTTTTCGTCTCTTTGTCAAAGGAGATAACGTATTAATGAAACGTGCTCTGTAGAGCAGTTTGTCCATTTAGGGCTCCTGTAGAAACAACATGGTGAATTCCATGTAAGGGGACCCGCGATGGATGTAGATAGAAATAGCTCCTTCTATGGTAATAAAAACATAGCGCTTCTTTATTTAAAGTCTTTATACACCTCTGAAGACATTGTTATGTATGTTATATTGCATTTCTGTCAATAGATCATCCAAAAAGTTACACTTTGGACCTTGAAATAAAGATAAAGGCTTTTGTAGGAATTTAGTTAAGAATGTTTTCAATGCCCTGCATAAAGTCAGAATAGATATAGGGCAGAGCTCAGACATACAGTCATGTGGAAAACAGACATACATCATTACCTGCAATTTCAACTAAATTGATCTCGCTTATCAGACACGCAAAAAGAACACAGTCCGCGTGCCCACACACACTAACAGGCATGTACGGGTGGTCCTTGTGAGTACCATAGGCTTCTGATGTCATATCAAAGGAGTACTGATGGTTAACCTGCGAAAACGAAGAGTCAGAGGTCATTGCATTTCAAAAGCATTCAATCTGAGCACTATTGCAGATGGAAACCTTGAAGAAACTAGAGATTAACAGTTGCTAGATTTTAATCTATAATTTGTATTGTTTAATCTGGAGTCAGACTTGCTTTGCACAGGTGCTGGATCTTAGTTATACTTGTTAATAAAATGTGATTATTGAATCATTAACACTCTGCATGTCAGTTAAAGGAGCTATGTTAAATTTCTTGGAGGATCTATTGACAGAAATGCTAAATAATATACATACAGTAATTATGTCTTCAGGGGTGTATTAGGTAAAGACCTTACGTAATGAAATGTTTTTACCACCTTAGATTGAGCTTTTTCTACATACACTGCGGGTCCCCTTGCAGGGAATTCACCATGTTGTTTCCACAGTAGCCCTAAACGAACAAACTCCCCTACAGAGCACATTTCATAAATACTTGATCTCCTTCGACAACAAAGCAAAAATGTGACGATATAAGTTCTGTGTCAGCCACTGTATTGCTTTAAAAGGGAGGATTGAGTATAGAGCTGAGCGATAAATATCATTAAATTCTTATGCTCAGATTCCTCAATTACTTACCCTTAAATGCCTCAACATCCAAAAGCCAGAGGCCGCTTTCGCCCAGAAACTCTGAGGTTTCAGAAAGAATGGTCATATTCGTGTATAAAGTATACACATGTATAATCAGTGAGAATCGCGATACATATCGCCCAGTCATAGTGGAGTGAGCCGTTTATTGCAGTTCACAACCCCACTGCTCGATGCGAATACATTTCACATACTGGACCTTTAATTGAGCCATATTGTTGTTTCAAAAAGGCACTGCTGTTACAAAGCATCAGGGGCTGTGGAGAGCCGGCTGCAATTTCAACTGAGATTAATTTTGTAAAGCCCCTCAGACCAGCAACAATCTATTCATCTTCAAGAATCACCCACACACCTTCACTTATCTTTCCAAATGGGGACATTCCACAGACTTATAGTTTTGTTTTCATACACATAGTTGTAAACCAATAATGATGTCCTAAAAAGGAGGTTTGGCTCAGTTTTATCAATGTCAGGAATATGCACAATAGATGAATATTATGTGTGTAAATATTCAAATAATTTTTTTAACCCTAAACCTTGCTGTTTGACTGTTGAATGTATTTTTAATTGTAATTTTTTTTGTTAAAATAAAACTAGAAACGTGAGTCTCATTTCCTTCTTTTAAAAACGTAAAAATGCAGCACGAGTATACCATAAACTGTGTTAATGCATCAAGAAGCAGTTTGTTTTGAACTGTGAAAATATAAAGATGAGGGCACAAAAAGTAAACAGTGTGTCATATCCTTTGATGACTGTTGAAACTTTTAAACAGACTGAGGTTTATTGGTTACAATAAAAGCACTTTACTTCAGTTAAGGGTTTAATGGAGTTGGGGATTTCTGCGTTGTCTAATGTCCAGGCCATTGAATGTGTGGTGTCTGGATGAATGTCATCTTTGCTCTCTATTATGACAATTGACATTTTTTAGACTATACTGATCGTATCATTTAATAAAATGAAATTCCATTCAGAAACTCCGGCCACAGTTTCTTGAAGAACAAACTTAAGTCTCTGAAGTCTGCAAGTTCTCTGCCACTAGAGACCTTAGAGTCTGTTTACTTGATGTGCCCAGCTTTGGTTCAACCAATGACAAACATTTTGAGTGGTGTTACCTTTATCTGAGCATTTGAGGATGTGTTGGCACATATAAGTGCAATTCTGTTTCCTATATGTAAAAATCACACACATCTAGCCGTCCTAATATTCTGCCCCAACATGCAGGTCTTTCCTATTCAGCCTTTTCTTAATTTTCTTCCTTCTCTCTTTTATCCTTTTCTCTCTCTCTCTCTCTCTCTCTCTCTCTCTCTCTCTCTCTCTCTCTCTCTCTCTCTCTCTCTCTCTCTCTCTCTCTCTCTCTCTCTCTCTCTCTCTCTCTCTCTCTCTCTCTCTCTCTCTCTCTCTCTCTCTCTTTCTCTTTCTTGTCTGCTACACCCATGAGCTGTAATGTAATTCAAGTCTTCCCTATACTTTAGACGAACCACAGCCTTTCAAACCAATGCTGTGAAGAGAGACTGCCTTTACCACCAGACTTCAGCTTTCATGTGCAAACACAGTGCTGAGGGTACAAGCAATGTTTCAAAGTGGCCGTTTTTTCAGCCAAGCTCTGCAGGCGTATACAGTTAGAGTGCTTTGAATTAATGTGTCTTTAAGATTCAATGCACTGCAACTATAACAACAAACATTCTTTAACTCAGCCAGCATCCATAATAAATACGCTGTAGTTTGCTTTCTGAAGCAGGTGACTTTGGAAAGCTCTGCCCGTGTGTTGTTGTTTCTGAAGCACTGACGGCACGCAATCTGCCCAGTTCACCTGTTTCTGATCGAGCATCCAGATGCAATGCGTTTCAGTGTCAGTGCAATGTGTGTGTGCGGATGGGAAATTAAAGAAACACCCCTCCAGCTGTGAAAACAAGTGTGAAACATCTGGATGAAGGTGATTGAGGACGTGCAGCGTAACACGTGTGTGTGTGTTGAGATAATATTCAGATTTACATGTCAACAGGTTCCAATTTTAGCTTTAATGATCAGGTTAAGATTCTGTTTTCAGAAGGAGAGAACACAAAATGTAATATTTACCTGTGTCGCATTACTCCTGCTTAGGTCAGGTTTAACAATGCTTTTTTTGTACTTGCACGATGAATGGGATCCATTTGCTTGACACCACTTCACCTCAGGTTGCTACAGGCTATCGTCTCTGCAACAGTCTTGTAAGAACCAGGATGTTTTGAATGTGAAAGAATCTACTTTGAAGGTATGTTACCAATCCAGAATTCTACAGACTTCTCAGATGTTTCTTCACAGCTCAGTTTCCATCTCCTTTCTATCAATTGCATGTCATCCACAGTTCTCACCTCATTTATTTTGAAGAATATAGGAAAGCAAACCGTTTTGGGCTACTTTTGACTACCATTGTAATTTTCCTCCCGTATGACATATTGCTTATTGACATATAAGAGTCTGCAAAATGACTAAATGCTAATGTTAGCTCTCCTGTAGCTCAGTGGTAAGAGCGCAAGGTTTGGGGTTCAATCCCAGGGGATTGCAAATACCTATAAAATGTATAGGATGTAAGTTGCTTTGGATAAAAGCGTCTGCCAAATGCCTAAATGTTAAGATGTAAATGTTATGTACTATAGTAGTCAATGGTGGCCATGAACTGTTTGACTATAAGAATTCTTCCAAATATCTTTCTTTGTGTTCACCAAAACAAAAAAATTTACACAGATTCTGAACAATTCGAGTGTGAATAAATTTACTCCAAAAATCCATCTTTTATTCAAACCCATGATTTTTAGCCTTGATAAACACAATCCTCTACCATGTAAAAGTGTGAGGAGTGAAGTATTTATACAATTTATGTGATGTTCTATGACATGATACCACACAATATTAACTGTTTTTTGACTGAATGCAGAATACATCGAGTAGACATGTTGCGTGGTCATCAGTCATGCATGTGATGTGACTGTGTGTGGCAGTTCCCTGGTGGTCCTCCTCAAATATGAAGCCAGGACCATTTCTCTTATTCTTTAATAATTGTTTTTGTATCTTTTCAACATCCATAGATGATTTTCTTTTATTTATTTATTTGATGATTACTGACAGTCTTGTGGCTCTGTAATTCAGCCTCAGAACCATATCTCTGTCGAAGGCAGTTACCCGCAGTTGTTATTCTATATAAAACAACAAACATTATTTATTTAATTTTTCATACCTATAAAAAAAACACTGCTTTTATAGTCAATGTTATTTTTTTGTGATATTTGGTAATGCTTAACACCATTATTGATTGGTAAGTGTGATGACATTCTTTCAGACTACTACAACTAACGTACACTCAATCTATTAAAGTCTGTTGACATATTATTTAGAGGCCTTTGCATTGTTTTGTAATTAGTATCTCAGAGAACAAATGCTAGAAAAATATTCTGGAGCTTTATTTTAGTTCTGGTGCTTTGTTTTATGACTGTAAAGCATAGACCTAATGAACACATACTGTGAAATAATTGAGTTTGACACATGTGTCGTGTGGAGAGAGAGTTTGGGACAGACAGGCAGTGTTGTTTATAGTCTTGTGAAGTCTCCGTGTTGTCTGGACCCTAAGACACCTGTCCTGTAGGATTAACAAGAGTGTCTACTGTCAAGGAATGATAAACTTATCATGAATGACTTTTTCAAAACCGTCAAAAACATGTATACGATGGTGGGGGGCATTTATATCGAACGTACCAAAATTATATTTTTCAGTCGCAGAACACCTCCTCTCATCTCCATATTTAACTGTTTTCTGTATAAAGAATATAAAGCTGTTAATGACATGACATGAAAAAGTTGTGCCATAAATGTGCTGTAAAATCATGTTAAATCACAATTTGTGTGTCTATGAACCTTGCAGTCTGTAACGTACAGTATGACGCCTACAGAGTGAAGACGTTGGAACACAAACAGACAGTCTCCGCTGAGTGTGTGGCCTTCACGACAGGTGTTGATCACTGACTGACCTCTTCATTTGTGTACACATATGTGTGTGTTAAAGGGTACTGACAACTTACAGCAGTGCATGAAGGAAAGTACATGCCATAAAAATACCAGCAATAACATTCCCTGTCTTTATGCATTGATAACTGTGACCTGTTCTTTTTTAACCACAAGAAATAAGCTCACCAGCTTTCATTGATTTAGCAATAATTAATGGATTTCAAACTGCTTAGGTAGGAAAGTCATAAAAGTAATTCAAGCAACGGTACAAAATGGGCGGGGCGTCGGAAAACGGGGCGTGGATACGCACCAAAAACGGATGGGAGAGCAGGGCTGAAAGACCGTAAGTCAACGGATCACCACAATGCTTAGGTGGAACTAGGTTGTTTTTCAGAATGAAACCTATTCGCGTAAAAATTAATGGATTGCTTTGTTGACAAAAATAGAAAGACCACTGTAAATGTATGGTATTGAGCCAAAACTGAACTTTTATCAAATACGGCATGATTCCCACGTTTAGCATATTATTTTTGGCGAGGCAAGGACACTCATGGGATGTTGGACGACGAGTTTCAACTTCGGACACCTGAAAGCCCACTCCAAGGTGTCTTTTTACTTTACCATGATCCTAATATTCACTTATTTATTTTACTGCCTCACTGGATACTGCGATTCCATGCCGAGTCCATTGTACGTCCATCAAAGCTTTAAAACCAAACTTTATTCATTGGAAGGGAAGAAACTTCAGCCGGACGCGCACTTGAACATCTCCATCGACCGCGAAGTCCCCGCGTCCGACCCGAAGGACTTGGAAGATGAGACACTGCAAAGAGGTTTAGATTATAACACGTACAACAATCTTTCTGTATCAAACAACTTTGGGACCAAAGAATTTCCTCAGACGATTATTATCGGCGTGAAAAAGGGGGGAACGCGAGCGCTTCTGGAGTTCCTGCGCGTGCATCCAGATGTGAGAGCGGTGGGCGCAGAGCCGCACTTCTTCGACAGGCTCTATGAAAATGGTCTTCAATGGTACAGGTACGTCTGTTAAAAGATCTCCATGGTGTTTGTGTCGAAATAAAGTAGGCTACTTAACTAATCTGTTCAAAATGTTGATCATTGTTCACTCTTCAACATTATTTTTAATCAGGTAAATAAATAATTATGCAAATAACTCTTGATGATTTTGGTTCTTGGTGAGAATGCCATTATAATTTTATTTGGTTACATAGAATCCTGGTGAGCTGTAATCAAGTTAACCACCTGATCTCCCGTTCGCCCAACTTCATTATAAAAAAGCAACAGTGCAGTCATGGAGACGTGTGGTTATAATGGTCGCTCATGTTTTTAGTAGAAAATTCTTAAATAAACTTTTGAATGAATGTGTTTTACTGAAGCGTATATCTGACTCGCTGTACAAATCACATGTTTGGACGCAAGCAGCTATGCATGTGTCTTTATGTACCGCTTAGTTCATAAACATCATCACCCGTGGAACACCCGCCATGGCAAGACATTCAACCATCTTCCAATAAATTTTTGCTTCGACTATCTGTCATCCAGTTAGAAATCAAACGTGTACGATGTGGACTAGGTAGGCTACTACTAGAAAATAATAACAGTGAAATAATCCTGCCAAGATCATACAAATATTTGTAATAATCTTGTTTAAAGATATTATTTTTCTTCCTCGAGTGAGAGCTCGCTTGTAGCAGATTTCCCCTACGGGTTTTGTTTCAATGTGTGGTGACTGACTTATGTCAACAAACCACCACTATGATGGCTTTTTTAAGTATAATTCTTGTCAACACCATGGGTATTCTGTCTGCAGATACGTATGACAGCTGGGCTAATGCGCTTGCCAGCTGCGTTGTGGAAATGCGATGTTTGCCACATTATACAGGCTGCTGTTGCATGGTTACGGTTTGTGTGCGTGCGTGCGTGCGTGCGCGTGCGGGTGATGGAGAGATCTAAATTCTGAGTGAGTAGGTGCGCCCTAAAGTACGTATAGTTTTCGGTCAAACGTATAGGATGTAAATGCAATTAATAGATCTGACAATAAATATAGGTCTTATTGTACTTAAAATAGGTTGGAATAAAAAAATTATTCCAAAATTACCGAATTGTTACCAAATTCTTAGTTTAGTATCACATAATTTAATAAAGATTCATAAATTAACGTTTTATCATAGCAGATATTTATTCTGTAATATTCTTTATTATTTCAAAATAATTATTTCAAAACTTAGCTGAAACCTTTCTACAAAATCTATCCTTTTCATATGTTGTTAACCATTATAACATGTTCCTTAATTCTGTTGCCTAATCCATAAAAAAATTCCTCCCCCACTTAGATCACTCTCTTCACTTCGGTAGCACCTTTTCATGACTCCATGAATCACTATGTGGAATAAAAGTCACTTTCCAATCAATAATCTGTGCAGACGTGCTGCCTATAGATTTTCTCCTTAACCAACTTTATTGCATGCAGGCACAGAGACAGTTAATTAAGCTGTGCATATTCAATCTTGTTGACAAAATGCTGTTACCCTTTAAAGCTTCAGACGTTTGTTTTTATGGTGCTCCAAGGTCCTTGATTATAAAGGTTTATGTTGTAAGACCAAAATTTTATGTTCTATCCACCTGTCAATCCATCCCAGTTGGCTATACAAAGGTAATATGATTAATAAATGGCTATAACAGTTAAGATTTACTTAACCGTAAATCGTTGCCTGATGGCAATGAATACCTTTCCATTTCTCATTACACATGCTGTTTAAATTTTAAAGCCATAAATTTCATGATGTCAAAGTGGTGATCTGACAGGCTTGATTTCCCATATGACCTGGTTGTCTAACATTATACTAGCCATTGATCAATTGTGCTTGAGTGTGATGGTGTGGAATGAACATCATGGCACATCACCATCTCCGTATGGAGACAGATGTGTTATCTATATCGGCACAACCTTATACTGTATGATAATGGAGAATAAGAGCTGGGTCCTGTTTGTAAGAAGCCTTTAATGATAATCGTCCATGTATTGAACACAAAGAGCAAGATTTCTGATTAATAATCTTGGGCACAGATGTTTGAGTTACATAGCATCAGGGTGGAAAAGCGTTTAACACTCACTCTTATTTAACAGCTGAGTAACTGTCCTTGAATAGTCCGTTGTGACAGCTGTTGTTTGGTATGTAAAACTCCATCATTGTTAGGTGCTAGATACGCGCAGTAACTTCTTGTTGTAACAACTGTTTGCTTTAATCATAATTTAACAAAGACTGCTAATGAAGTGGAACGTCCATTCTGCATTTCTCTCATTTTTTTATAAATATTCAAATTTCTTGCCTTAAAGAGTACCAAGCATATGTTTTTTTTAGGCCCTGCTTTGGTTTATGGAGTGTCCAACAAAAAGTTAATGTATATACAATATGTTTAAACACTATAATGTCGCAATAATAGGCAGTTATTCATACCTTACTTCTTGACTGACTCTCAAATGATTCGTTCCGCGATTCATCCGCCTACCTCTGTAGTGTCATGTGACTAGTCAGATGGTGTAGTCTGTTGTTATTGGTCAAACGCGTTCATCATTTGTCGCAAATGTCGCATCAGGAACAAGCGACAGTGTTTGGGGGGAGACATACATTTTCGAGTCGTAGGCCTGCCAAAACATAGGCGGAGACAATATATTGTGACGTAGATATGCAGGTGAACTATTCCACGTCTCGTTTGTGTGATTCAGAGTCGACTCCCATTTTTACAAGCAAATAACTTTGTTATTTATTCACCTTCGGACATACAACTTGGCAGACAGCTTACTTTCAAACACGGCAACATAACAGACGTATGAAATGTCATTTTCATGATCTCATGCTACTTACTCTTTAAAGACATTTTTATATTTTATTAGTTGCAAGGACATAATAGGCAATCAAAACATCATTTATACAGTTTGTTCCAGCATCTGTAGATATTATTTGATTGTTAGATAAACTTTACACAAATACATATACAATTGAAATGACCTTGGTGGCTCTCCTGTTTTTGCACATTATGACCCTGGGGCAACATCTAAATCAACTGAAAATAAGTTTACAGTTTATTTTAAGTTTAATCTTCCAATTTAGGTGAGTCTAGACCATTGTTTTTCACTCATCATTTCCCTCTGATTTTAGGGGTAAGTTATGGTTAGGGTTGGGGTTTGGTGTGGGTTTAGATTTTATTTATAAAACTGTTGTCCATACAGGTCAAGAAAATATTTTGTCCTGAGGACATCAACCACTTGGCAAAATCAGGTCGAGCGTTTACAGCAATGTTAAGTGACGTTAGCACTTTATTTTATAGTGTTTTCATGAACACACCTGTCTGTGCTATGCAAAATAAACAAGTTTAGTTTTGTCCTGTGGTTGTTTTTGTGCGTTTTATGATGTGGTTAGCTAGATAGTCAATTGCTAAGAAGCAACAAAATGCATCATCCCACTGTGGGTGTTGTGCTAGATCTCTGCACTCTTAAAAATAAAGGTGCTAGATTTTAAAAGTATCTGCTTTATAGTCTGTATAGTTTAAAGAAAGTTTCTGTGGATAGAGATTCTTTTTACAACCGAAGAAAGAACCTTTTAGTGTTCAGAAGTATTTAAAGGTATTTAGTGAATAGGTCAAGACATAATGACAACATACAAAAATACTTACCCTTTGAGGCCACTGAGCAACATTAGGGCACTTTCCACCTTTGCATGGATATTTCTTTAAATTAAAATATATAAAGTAAAACCATTATGATACTCAAAACAAATCATTTACAATGATGTTAAACACAAAAACACAAAACCATTGTTTTGGCAATGGTAACAAACTCTCTCTCTCTTTCTCTCTCTCTCTCTCTCTCTCTCTCTCTCTCTCTCTCTATCTTTCTCTGCCTCCTTACTGGCCAATTCATTGACCAGAATTTTTTTATTTCATGTCTTGCTTGAACACGCCAAGTTGCCATGACACAATCTGATTAAATGGAGTTGTACTACTTGAGTTCTATGCAAGTTTATATACACATACAAATATTGCAAAAAATGATCAAATCGGATCTGAAAAGTTGCCATACACAGTGTGGACAATCAATCATTTAAGTTAGATTTCACCTCGGATTTGAGGTGACAGTCTGAACAAAGCCTAAGTCAGCTTTAGCTTTCATGTATAGCAGAAGATGTAAGATTTTTCACACAGCTGCAGACAGTTTTCTGCTCAGAGTTCTGTTATTGACTGTTAAACTGCACAAACGTTGGGGCTGTTAACCCAGCCAGGGATGTGGTTTCCTCCAGACCCGTCTAAAAGCTTCATTATGCTCCTACGCTCCCCATATCGAGTCAGTTAAAATTCTGTTTGGTGCATATATCAACCGATCTGCACTTACTGTTACATCACTTTGTTACATCTGTTTTATAAATTGACTCATGTTCTATGGCCTTTAGATTAGTTAGGTTTTACAAATTTGTCGCACAAATACAGGACCAATAGCAACATACACCACCATCTTTTTTATTATGAAAGTTTTAATTGAGTAAAGACTATGGCAGCTATTTCTCCCAGGGACCTTATATTGTAATCTGTTGATGCCAGGTCCTTGTGGGAATTTGGAAATTCCTGAAGTCTATTACTAGATAGGGATACAAAAACAGGCCGTGTGCATGTACATAGGGCTTAACTGTTATGTACCTTCCAATGCAAAACGCATTCAAATGTTACTTGACATGCCAATATCTGTAGTGTGCCGAAGAAAAACTTTTATAGGCTACATAAATAAAAATCACTATGCTTGGACGCATCTGTTTACTCAACAACTACGATGTAAGGTAGAGCATCCAATTGGCTGTTATGTTTTCCCATATCAATAATATTTCAAAGCTCTAAGCTAAAAATTAAATAATCTCTATTCCAGGCCTCTAGTGAAAAGAAGCTGATGCAAAGCACTTTTAGAAAGGTTATTTGTATCTGAATCTATACACATATATTTATTTAAAAAAGGAATACTTAAAATCAATTTAATCCAAAAATATTTCTACAGCAGTTTTTTTAAATTTTACATTGTGGTAAAGCAGCTTAATATCAAATTAATTTTAGTAGAGCCATTAAAACTTATAACAAATACAAAATTAAAGACATGGCATGACATCAAAACATGAAAATGATAAATTACAAGGTATCTTAAAGTGAGTATTACTAGTGATTTACATATCTTGAAATTCTGCTTTTACAGCTTGCAAAAAGACAAACGACAGTCCTGAAACAATTTTAAATTTCATGATGCTTCATTCGGTTAATGAAATTCTCTTCCTGTTTGTGAGATCTTCCATCCTGCTGTGTCCTGTTGTTGTGTCTGAACCTGTATGTTTCAAAGATGATGTCTGATTATTTTAACCAGATCATTATTCGGAAGTTGGAAACGGAACGGAAGCACATCCTGTCTGAGTTTGAGGGTAATTGGAATTAAAATCAACATAATATCGAATTAGAAACGCTGACTTTTTCTTAGCTTTATAAAGTTAATTTTAGTATGCAGCATTGCTTTTCAAATAAAATAAAAAATTCTGATCACTAAATCACACCTTGCATCTTTTCTTTTGTTGAATATTCTGTTTTAAGCTCAACAAGTGTCGAATACTCTTGCTATAAATAGGCATGGGAGTGTTTGATAATTCTCCAGATAAAGACCAGACAAACTCCATACGCAACTGGCTGCTCGGCTACAGATGTCAACCAGCAGATAAGGTTGTAGCGAAGCCGGCTTTACAGGTCATGTAGGATTTAAAGGGAATACTTTACATTATTTAAAAATGACTGTTGCTGTCTGTTTCTACTATTGTCTTTTCATCTTTGGGTGTGGTCAGCCAACTGCCGGTTCACAGATAATCCCGGCATCACAGATTTTCCCACATGATAGTGAGGGCAGAAGGGTCATTAGTTCCTCTCTCGCTCGTGCACACACACATCTGTAATCCCTAAACTCCAGCACGCTCCCCTTCTCTGGTTGGCGGCTAGTTTGTTTCCTGTCAGTGCAGGACTCATTCAAGGATGTAAGAATTGACCACTTGGTTTCCTGCATCACCACACATGTGGGTACTCACTCACTCACCCACACACACCTTACATGTTTAAAACTTTTAGATATTTAAGTCTTGAATGAAACCGTCTCTCAGGTGGCCTTAATTAACTTTTATTTAAACTATCTCATATTTTTTCACTGCATTTTTTAGAAGAAGAAAGTTAGTCGGTCTATCAGAAACTTCTCATTTAGAACAAGATGTAAATTATGTCATTCTAAACCGTCAACTTTATCTTATGTTGGTCATAAAATTCCGTAAGAAAACTGAGTAGAGCTTAGTTCAACTGTTTTAGGGAATTAGTCTTATTTTGAAAAGGATAGGAGCTGTTGCGCTCCATTTAATTGTATTGCTGAATACGTGATATTTCACTCATGTCAGCGTGTTTTTCTCTACTGTCTCTGCATGTTTAAGCAGTTCTAAGTGAGGGATTCTTCTTGTTTTTCACTGACTTTTAATTGGTTCCCACAGTTTCTGGTAGCTTCCAGTTGCCTCAGTAATGACAAGCCTGTATCCTCGCTGCACCCTAAATAAGAAGGTCCAGCTGGATATATTATAGGTTGTTTGTGTAAAAACATGTGACAATAGTCCCACAGCAGGATATTTTTGCAGTTCAGTGCAGTTTGTGTGAAAGTTTGAGCATAAAAACAACTATTGTATATTTGTAATGCAAAAAATTAGATTGACAAAATGAGAATAAGAATAGCTTCAATTCAATCGAAACGTTCGTTTTTTTATTATGCCATCATTTCGATTTTTGTCATTTAACATTTTGTGATATTTATGTATTCTAGTTTTAGGAGGGGCATTTAAAAAAGGAAAAAATACTATATACTATAACCCTAAACAATTTTCTTTCCTTAATCATATGTTCACTTGTTTTTCCTAACACCTTTATCTTCAATTTATCTTCAAAACGATTTTTTTTTTCTTAAATCACTTCTTAGTTACACAACAAACAAAAACTACAACATTTTGGAGACATCTGCCCCTATAGCTTAATACCAAAAGATACTCACTCATTTCAGGCCCATGGTAAGCTCTTAATAGAGA
Source organism: Triplophysa tibetana (assembly GCA_008369825.1). Taxonomy (NCBI): domain Eukaryota; kingdom Metazoa; phylum Chordata; class Actinopteri; order Cypriniformes; family Nemacheilidae; genus Triplophysa; species Triplophysa tibetana. Next base: position 9,881,983 of record CM017896.1, on the reverse strand, counting down.
ACGAAACTTCCTGTCTGACTCATTGCTGCCAGATGTGCCACAGATCTGTATGGTAACATCTCGGGTCACTGGTTATGGGCTCAAGGGGGTGTTGTGTCTGGAGGTTTGATATACTTGTATCCTGTTCTGAATTTAAAGATCCTTCTCCGGTATTATGTGAATATACAAACAGCTAAGAGGAAGGTTATGGAGAATAAGCTTGTGTTTGTTTGTGTTGTATAACTCAGGCGTGAATTGTTTGTGCCATTGTTTGCGTTTTGATTGTTAGATAAACTTTATACAAATTCATAGAGATACAATTGACATGACGTTAGTGTATTTTAGGAAACCATAAACCTAACATTGTCAAAATGTCAGCTATGTTCCATATGTTTTTTTCAAAAACAAAAAGTTTTGATCAAATTCTTCCAGTCATATTATCAAAACTATGCTGTCCAAATGAATTGTGTAGCTGTATATTTCATTGCATCTATTTGGGTTTCTGAGTTTCTGAGTAATCTTAGCATCTAATTTATATTTATTTATTAACAATATTTTGTCAATGTCGGAACATTTTTTTATTCTTTACTTTGACTACGCGGAATGGAAATTAATTTCTTCGAATTTTTTACCTCTTCACCTTATCAACAACTTTAAATGAACATTGTTTTTTATTTAATTTATTACTACATTGGATTTCAATATATACAGAAGATATCCAATATATGATTCTTCCCAAAATACTTCTGCTTGTTTAGCTTTTGATGATACAGCGTAGGCGTCAGACAAAATTTAAATTTTTAGGTGAAGTATTTCTTCAATAGATCAAGCATGCGTTAACTGATGGGCCTGTAATCGGACATTTCAGCACCAGGCCACCCGTATCCATTCTTTCTGTACCAGTAAACAAATGTAAATCATTGCCAGGTTCTTAGCTGATAAACTTATGCTTGCTCCAGGCTAACATTCCCCCACCCCAGATGCTAACCGCTTATGTTACGCTACATGTGATCAAAACAAACAGCATGGACGCAGATGATTCATCGCCCTGGCAACTATGCAGGTAGCAACATCCGCTGCCGTTGAACCCACCTGATGAAGGGGCAACACACGATCGCCGATGAAACATTCGAGGTTTTCAGACATTTTGGAAACCTACACAAAATTAACTGAAAGACTATATCTCACAACACAGACTTGGATTTTGGAGATTAAATAGATGGATCTGAGAGTGGGCCATCGGTGTGGCTGGAGAAAAGGCCAGCTATTTGCTGGTCTCCCCAATATAAACATGATGTCAGCAGACAGTGAATGTGCCATTTTTGCGTCCATTAGCTTGATTGCGCTGAATTAAACACACATTTAGCCATGTGTACATAAAAGACGCTGCTTGCACTTTGGATGAAGAGCAGGGAATGACAGCGTGGGCATTAACCATGACTTCACATCCTTGCAAAAAGCCTCAGAGAACATCTTTCGTGAAAAATACTTTTTTACTCAATATTGATCGCCTCGATTAACAGTTAGTTTTATTTTCCATGTGATTTAAATGCTATAGACCATGTTGCAAGATGTAAACAACGCTGGTCCAGAAACAGGCCTGTATTGTTTACATCTTGCAAAATGGTCTGTAGTATATGATGTAATGTTATATAAAATTAATATTCATCCTATTTTATTATCAGCATTCTGTTGTCAGTGGGGTTTCTTAAATGCTTGTCTTCATGGTCAATGTGAGAAGAAGAAGGTTCTCTAGGAGAAATATAATTCTTATTTGACCTCAGTAGCCTCATCGCAGAAATAATGGGCAACCTCAAAGTAGGAGTTTTACAAACGTAGACCAGTTGATTTGCTACACATGGTCTCTGTTGAAATAATGAAACATTTTCAGTTAATTCTAGAGCTATAAGACATTTATACGTATATGTATATATATTTTTCTATACATAAAGAAGATCAATAGCTGTTTCTGTTTATATTTAATACACATTAAAAAAACTTTGTCATGTAATAAACTGCTTTCAAGTACTGTGTATAAATATAAAGAAACGAAAGGAAACTGACCTTAGATCAGTTTTGATGGATTCTTGTGGACATTGGCAGCTTGTTCTAAGTGTGGGAGGCCACGTACTCCACTGCCTACACTGCATTCGTTCCGCTTTGTGATAAAATATTCTCATTTGTGCTGATTTAGGATCAGCTTCCAACACTGTAGCCAAGCATTCATTTTATAGGGCTCTCACAAAACTGATCTCAGGTCACCCTAAAGGAGCCTTGAAGAGATCAAGACATTCTGGGGAGAAAGCCCATGAGGAAATGACTGCTAAGAGCTATTATGGTTTTGATCTCTTTTTTTACAGTGACCTTTTGACTTTTTTCACAAGGTTACTATTTAACAAAGTCAACGTTTGTTTATTGAAAAACATTTTATACTTTGCATTACTCGGAATAGAGTGTTAATAAAGGTCGACCTCATAAGAGAATTGCTTATTTTGTCTGATAATAAAAGAACATCTTTTGTCAAATTGAAGTGAAACTAAATCGTGCTTACACTTCATTTCCTGGAAACATCTGAAATGGTTGTAATTATCATGTCTCCAGGGTCTCTTCTAATAAAGTTTTTCTTTTTGCATGTGGCATTCCTGCCTGAAAATTTCCGTTATTTTTATTTTGTCTGGCTGAGAGTTTGGCTTTTTTTGTGGTGCAAGGTGAGTTATTATGAATCAGAAACGAATGGGCAAATTCAGTTATTAAGTGAAAAAAGCACTGAAATGCTGCTGCATATACCAATGAAGTCATTGTCAAGTTTGTCAGGTCATGACAAAAATTCCAATTCCAAAAATTCCAAGTTTTTCTTGCTTTACATTCGGCAAAATTTTAAATGAGAATACTCTGACATTAATTTTCCCTTTCCTGTTCCGCAGAAACCTAATGCCTCGAACCTTAGAAGGCCAGATCACCATAGAGAAAACCCCCAGCTACTTCATCACACATGAAGCCCCGCATCGCGTCTTTTCCATGAGCCGTGCCACCAAACTCATCGTGGTGGTCCGCGACCCCGTGACCCGGGCCGTATCAGACTACACTCAGACTCTGACTAAAAACCCCAGTCTGCCAACTTTTCAGAACCTGGTCTTCAAGAACTCCAGCACCGGTCTGATTGACACTTCCTGGAGCGCTGTTAGGATCGGAATCTATGCTAAACACCTAGAGAACTGGCTCAGGTATTTCCCGCTCTCCCAATTTCTTTTTGTGAGCGGAGAGAAGCTTGTCACGGACCCCGCAGGAGAAATGGGCCGGGTGCAGGACTTTTTGGGTCTAAAACGGGTGGTAACCAACAAGCACTTCTATTTCAACCAGACGAAAGGCTTCCCTTGCTTAAAAAAACCAGAAGGGAGTAACAGACCACGATGCTTGGGGAAATCTAAAGGAAGACCTCATCCACACATACCATCGGAGGTGCTCCACAGACTCAGGGAATTCTACAAACCCTTTAACCTGAAGTTTTACCAAATGACAGGACAAGACTTTGGCTGGGACTGAAGACTTCAAGGAGTTTTCGTAATAATACAGTGGTTCAACTCCAGACTTGGTTTATGTGTGCATAGAGTGCATTAGCAAACTTAATTTAGAACCACAGAAAATTATTTAAAGGGGTCATATGACATTTTTAGAATATGTGTTATTTTGTCTTTGGTTTGATATAAGTTGCCCAAGCATGTATTAGACACGTAAAATTGCAGAAATGAAACTGTGAGAACAAAAGATGCATTCTATCTTAAAGCAAACACTCACCCAGATCTCCCTGAAACGCCTCGAGTAACCACACCCCCTGAATAAGCAAGCTAGATGTGCGTACCAGTCAGTAAAATTGCTTTGGAACTCGATGTTCCACATATGGTATTTCCGTCAGACAAAATTTTTTCTTGCAGTATTCGACCAATCACTACGCACTGGTAACTGGCCAATCATATCACACCTCGCTTTTCAGAGGGATTAGCTTTGTAAAAAATCTGTGTACAAAAATATTCGTTTAAGCAATCTATTCAATCTTAATAAATAAGCTTATAATAACATAAAATTAACTCTAATAATAATAGTTAATCAGCTAGTAATAAAATTACAACAAATTATCAAATTATGAGGGATAGCAGAAATAATGTAATAAAGCAGACACTCAAATAAAATTAACGGTGCTTTTTTGGTTGTTTCAGGTTGGTCTAGCTGTGGGTACAGAAATTGAATGGAGGGGTCAAATGTAAAATAACACTTCATAGTCTTTACAGTACACATGTTCCGTGCAAAAGAAACATGCGGTGCAATGGAGCCTTTACAATAAATTAACTGTGACGTTTTTAAGCACGGTTAATAGTGAACCTCGGTAATCGCTGCATCTAGTAGTATGACCCCTTTAATAATCACAAGGCTTTCATTCATATCCACTCATTTCTCTTGACATCAACAGAAGTTATGTACTGCAATATATTTGTTTGTTATTATTTGCTTTTTAATGTAATTATGTTCCTTTTGTGTTTTTCATGACAGCTTTCATTTAATGAAATTCTTTTTTTTGCGTTATTGGATATACAGTGATTTTTATGGAGAGGACAGGAAGCGAAGTGGATGAGAGAGAGAGGGTTGGGGTCGAGGAAATGACCACGAGCCGGGATTCAAACTCGGGTCGCCCGGGACGCACCAGCGCCACATATGTCGGAGCACGAACCGCTCGACCATCGGCTCCGACATGACAGCTTTCATTTAAAAAAAATACCAACTCTGTGTATGTCCCCTGTTTGAAACGCTCATTTATTTTACAAGCCCATAATGATATAGCTCAAAACATTTGTTCTCAGTTTATTTCTGCAAAAAAGAGCAAAAACTTGGATGTTCTCATTTAACCACTGTTATATAATAGACCAGAGACACAGAGGATAGATAAAGAATAGGAAAGAGAAACAGAGATAGAGAAGCAATATTTATATTCCAACACTCATGAAAGGCCAATTGTTTGTAATAACGACTGATGATTTTTCCAATAAGCACTCAAGTAATTTATAGTTTTCCTATGTATTTACATAGTAACGTCTTATTGTAGACTTTAACTTCATTTTCTGAGGATCATAAGAAACAATGTTATAAGAAATGTTATACAGGGATAAAAACTGGACTATGCATTATTCACATGCAAATATCTGTTGACTGTTGACTGCTTTGTCTGTAAAAATGCTATTATTTATATTAATGAATGTAAAGAATTTAAAAACATTTAATTGTGTTCTCTTTTTTATTTATTAGTAAATCATTTTATAATATTAATACCAGCAAGTATTCATTTTCTGCAAACATTAAAATAATGTGAAAACACATTATCGTGATTTATTTTCCAAAACTAGATATAGACAATTTAAAGCCACCTTTAGCATGTCCAATCAAAACTAATCTAAAACTTAAGCATCCTAAAGAAATAACAGACAAAAATATCAACATCATCAACACTAAATTTAAACTCAACGTTTGAACTGAGGCTTTCTGTCTACAAGGGTCATAGAGACCTATGAGTTGGTCAACTTTGAACTTTGACCCCTGGTTGATCCCAATGACAGATCATATTAAAGCTCCACCAGAGAGTGTCACACAGACACCTTCGCCACTGCATTAATGTTACCAATCTGGAGACGGCCTCCTGATTCCAAAAAATATATCAAAATCAATAACTGTCTGTTTAAGTTTATAGTTGTACTGCTGGGTTCTGTCACCCGGTTCATCCACCGTCATCATGATTTAACTCGGACCGACTGTGGCTCACTTACGAAATCTCGTCAAATATTATTTAAAGGAGGATTGACAACGTTTTCGAAATGCTGATGGTTGAATGTGTCCTATGAGAGTTTAATTGAGGATTTCATACCAACAACATTTTTTATAATACAGTAAACAGAGTTTTAACATGGTTGGTACACATACAGTAGAGATGCACTTATATATCGGCCAATTTTTTTAAAATATTGGCTAAAGGAGGATATTTTAAAAACAGCTAATGATCAAGACTGATACAAACTGTCAATAAAAAAAAAAGGAAAATGCAATGAATTTCCGCTCTATAGAAAATAATAAGAAACATAACCAGTTTAATGTTCAATATTAATAGTCATTATATGGGTTAATATTAGAATTCAGGAAGTTAAGAAATATAAGTGTATTCAGGATCTGCATCAGCAAATTTTGTATCAGTGCATCTATAGACCGTTTCATTGGACGTGCGCACCTGACCCTCAGTTAACTTCCGGTCTGTGTTTGGCTAGTGTCTAATAATATTATATAATAAAACTATTTACATTTTATTTCATTTATATCAATATTAATTTGTATTATTATTTTTCTGTATAATAATTGTATTAAATAAAATATTTGTTGAATTTTATTGTATATTGATTTTATTAAATAAACAATTTGTTGAAGGGATCCTGTAGTTCGGTCAGATTTAAAGAAACCGTTTAGTATCGCAGTCGTAATTCGAAATATCGGAGACAAGCTTAGCCAAGTAAAGGTTCTTCTCGGTTCTTTTGATAGTTATCAGAAATAATCTAAAGGCTCTCTATTTTTTGTGGATGTGTACTTGAAGTTCAGTTTGGGTCATAAAAGTGTGCATGCGCAGTAACGTTTGTTTATGCTGTTAAGATGAGACATGTCTATATAGTTCTGGGATGCACTTTATTTTACAGTACGTGTACCTATAGTGTACTTACAGTGTACTTAGAAAGTACTGAGTAGTATAAGGTAACTAAATGGTATTAGTTTCAGTTTAGGGGTAGTTTCAGGGTTAGTACCTAGTTAATACCCTGTTATTATGTTTACTGTAATAAGTACACAATATGTACATGGGAAACAAAGTACCAAATTTTTGTATTCAAGAAAAATAAAAAGGATCATAATTGCAAGGTAAGACAATACATTAAGATGGGAATTTACACAGGATTGTCGGTGTGCATTATTATTCGTTATTTATGACATTAAAATGTTACACCATCTTTATACTATACTAATTATAAGATATTCAATATAGTTTTCGTATCTGAAATGTCCATAATCTCTTTATGATGCACTAGTGACTAAAACATGGCATGTACTGTATGGTCTTTACCAGTGCTCGAATTGTCGAATTGCCCCCCCCCCCATAAGACTTCTTTTTGGTAGGGGTAAGTCTCGCAATATACAATTTATAAAGAATACACAATATATTTTATAATAATATGCATAACTATACACTATTTATTAAAAACAGGCTTACATAAAAGAACAGGAGTCTTTTACTCTATTTTGGAACAAATCTATGCAGGCTTGGTGAACAGAAATTACTTTTAAATAATTCTAGCATTATTTACCAATGTAGTATTTACTATTTTCCCTAAAAACAACTGAACGATTGAAACTTTGTGGTAATAATGTTTTTCCAAAAGACTTGTTTGAATGCAAGAAACGAGTTTATTTAATATTAAAAATATCAATTGTAACAAGACCGGCTGTATGTCTGTGTGTAGTGGAAGCTTTTTCTTCCCAACTGCGAGTGGAAATGTATTATTCTCCATTTTTTAGCTGAAGTTAGCTTCAACGGAACGACGCCAATCAAGCAGCCATGTTAACGAAGTCCTGCACTTAGCGGTCTTTAGACATGGGGCAGGGCGTTTAAAATTTAATAAGACATGACAACTAGCCCATTAACAATAATAAATTATTAATTCACGAAATGTACCATATCCCTTCCATGAATTTAATCCCATTTGTCATTATAATTTTTACTCAAATAAAATATCCGAGGGATCCCCCTGTCCCCCTTCAATTCGAAACAAATTTGTCAGAGAACAAATTTTCTCTAACATATATAAAGTTTGGGCCCAGGAAGTTATCTTTCCCAGTTGAGTTATCTCTTTCTGTTCTTCAGAGACTTTAGGTTCTTTGTAAAGGTGGACCACGGGCTGATATTAAAGTACTCGGTCAAATTAAAGAACACTTAGTTGGCCTGAGGAGAAGAAAAAGATCTTCATTTTAGATCAGTGCTCCAGGAATCAACACCCAAGAAAAATAAAACAGCTATTTCTGAGGGGAAACATAAGCCCGTCCTCTTCTCCTTTCTACTGAAATGGACTTGAGGAATGTCTTTGAGTGCCTCTCACTTGTAAAGTCTTCTTTGTATCCCAGTGGCCACTACCAAATACTGGAAAGCCGAGATCTTCACCCGTTCTCCAGCTGACTGCCTGCATTCACATGCAAACACATTCTGGTTAGGCCTGTTTATCTCAACAGCCTCTGTGTGTGTGTTTCACGATGCCTGATGTTCTGGCTGGCCTTCCTTGTTGTCAGAGTCTTGGATTAAAGAGGGATTATTCTAGTGCTAAAATCTAATTCGGATTAAAGCTTTTCACGCCTGAGTCAAAAAACATCAATTGACCCCGAAACTAAAGGTCTAGTTTCAGTAGTCATGTGGATCAGAGCTTCTTAAAGACCTTAAACAACACCATAAAAAATCCAGTAAAAAAGATTGGCAAATTTTCTCTCAAACCCGCCCAACTGGCGCAAGCGACTGGACTTGACTGTTCCCCTCACCGCTGGGAGTTCGCCTCCATGTTACATTTTCTTGTCAATTTGCAGACTTTTTCTGTAATTGTACTTTATTTAACTGTATCTCAAAAATAGACTGTATAAATATTGAAATCTTATGGCAACAGGTCCAACAGAAATTTCTTATGAAATTACATGTTTTTCATGTTCAAGTTTTTCCTGTGATTTGAAGGTTTTTGACCGGAATTCAAAAGTACTTGCAAAATGACTTTTTATAATTTTTCACAGTGTGGAACTTCAAATAAATATACATTTTGATCACAACTGCACTTTTCTCAGGCAGAAATAGAATTTTATTTAGCTTGTGCTGAGTACAGACATTATGGCTTGATCGATGGACAAATTGAGTGTCACATGCACATCCAGTGTCCCAGTTACGGATATGCCACGCCTAAACAATATCAAACCTATGCAAACATGTTTTCCAGCAGATTGCTGTGTGGCACAACCACTTGATTCTTCTGTCCTTCACGGGGGTCTGACAGATTCATGCTGACCTCAGAAGTCAGAGGGGAAAGTTCATTCCTAACCTGACTCCCTGATAGACATCACTCACATCCTCTTTGCATGCTATTCTGAGTGTGGCCCTCGGCTCCCTGTTAGTGAAGTTTGCTAAATATAAGGAATTATTTAAAGATGTAGTCCAACATTGGGTTTCAAAGTGTATACCATGAATGCACTGTAAGTGGATGGAGGCGAATACATCAATATTATCATCATTTGCTCCAAAGCAGTGTTTCATGCTTGGACGGTCAGCAGTATATATTTTGGAATTACAGATGCAGAAAATTGCAGTTTTTTCTGTGTACTTTTAATACTTTGCTTTGCAGTTGCTTTTGTTCAAAGATCTGAGATTTCTTTATGATTCAGGTTTTAGTTTGAGTGGGCGGGTAGCCAGCTATAAATCAGCACAAGGGTCTGTATTTCTGGGAGAGAGCCAACTGTTGACCCTTGACCTCTTAGTTGGACGTGACATTGCTAGTGAAAAGTTGCTGTTAGGGTGCAATTTATCCTCAGTAGCTGAAACCGTCACCTTGTAAAGTCTCTTAGGAGATGGCGAATGGGTAGGACACAAAGAACATGGCAACTCAACTGCATTGCTAACCTACAACACATCAGATAGTTAATGTGTTCAATTTTTTTTTTAATGAAATACAATATAAAATCCTTAAAGTGCTAAATTTCTTAAAACTACGTAATGCAGCAACATTGATTTAACCAATGGGTACACAGAGACTTATTCAAAAACAATTCTGACACATTTCACCTTTAACATACTCTGGTTACTACTTCCAAAAGAAAAAAATCTCTTCACTGTGTTTCCAAAATGTTTTAAAATCATATGACTCATTTGCTTCAGCCATTTTATTGGACCTGGCTCCATACAGATTTGAGTAGCCGTTTCTGACCAAAGCCTGAAAAAGTATTTCCAAAACGGGAGGGTTAAGCCTTTCCTTTTCAACACTCTATAAAGGCTCCAGCTACATTATGATCAGGTCACCAGAGCCGAAGTCTGGAATCGAAATTGGAACATCTGATAATTATTTCAAGTCATTCTATTTTGGAACCGGTTGCATTTCCATGTCGTCTTCCAATTAACATTCATGCATCAGTTCCTACAATCAAACATGTCAGATACTTGAGGCAGGATGTTTTTCATTCTTTAACATTTTATGTGTTTTGAGGAATATACTAATAACACTGTGTAAGTGTTGACGGTTAGAAAACTCATTCCTTTCCGGGGTGTAGTTGCACACCAAACATCTATAATCAAAATGATATGACAACAAAGTAAAACCCCAAGTCTTTTTGTATTGTATAACATCTATGTTCAAGCTCTGCTACATTTCTGTTCAACAGTATGAATGTTTTGTAGGTTTTGTAATGAGAGGGTGTGCCAACACAACGTTAGAATGTGCTCTTTTAGTTCCTTGACTGCTGCCTGACTCGAGGTTTGTATAGCCAACATAATCAACCAGATTTATGAAAAAGTATTTTTTATTCACAACGTTCAATCCTTTTGGATAAACTGCTGCAAAACAGCACGTAAAAACAAATCGAACACCCTTAGGTCATTCCTGACAGAGCTGTTCTTGTCCAAAGCTACTAGACCCGACTTTATTCCCATAATTAAAAGTCTGGCTATGTGAGACGATGCTGCAAATGGCTTTCCATTACCAACTGAACTATGACGAGAAAGGAATTGACTGAATCTACACAAGTAGACACTCTGTCCAACGATTCTGTTGGAAACTCACTGTTGATGTGAAATGACCCAAAACCTTCGGAGGAAAAGCTTCAGAGTGATCTCCATGACCCCCGACCTCATATCAAAGGTCCTTTTTCGCCTGAAAGCAGTGGCATTACTGATAACCAGATACAATAAGGCAGTCAGGTCTGAATCCTTAAAAACCAAGCAGTGTGGGACAATGTGTGTTCCGGAGGTTTCTGTGGTCATGAGTTAGTAGTTCTGGTCCCTGAAGACGTGGGATTTAATGTATTGTGGTCACTCTGTGAGTTTCCTGAATTACAGCATGACCTCTCACTGGACACTTATGTGTCTGCCCATTAAGACCTCTCACATTTTTCACAAACTACACTTCATAGAGCAAACCTACACTTGAACAAAGTCCTGTAAGTGCATTAATGTTTACATTACTATTTACATTAATGTGACATAAAAGGGTCAACAAATGAGATAAAAAAACATGAATGCACACAAACATCACAGATCCAGATGATACAGAAGAGAAATAGATACCGCTGACTTTGGGTTCCAGTCACAATGGCACGTTACTTTAAAAACTTGACCGCTTCAAACAAAACCTGATTAGTATTTGACGTCCCTCCTCCCCGGCAAATAGATGGGTGCCGTGAATTCTTAAGTCTAACCCTGCCAGGTGTTGTATGGCGGGGTTAGGTCTAATGAATGTCTATTTGTGTGTGGTGTTCTCAGGTTCAAACCCCACCTGCTTCGCTCCGATCAGGAGAAAGTAAACTACCAAAAACAGAGGGCATATAACATTTGGATTTGTGGTTTCCCTGGGCATTGTAAAAAATTGTTATAGCACCCACAGTGTAATTTTAGTTTAAACGTTTTAAAAGTGCTGTGTGTAACTTTTTGGAGGATCTATTGACACAAATGCAATATGTCTTCAGAGGTGTATAAAGACATTACATAATGAAGTGTTCTGTTTTATCACCGTAGAATGAGTTATTTTTATCTGCATACACTGAGGGTCCCCTTGCATGGCATTCACCATAGTGTTACTGGTACAGAACGCATTTCATAAATACATTATCTCCTTCGGCAAAGAAGCGGAAATGTGACGACATCTTAGTGCTGCGTCAGCCACCGTAGTGCTTCGAAAGGGAGGGGTGGAGTGATCCATTGGTTGCTATTCGCAACCATACCACAAGATGCCACAAAATTTTATACACTTGACTTTTGAGCTTATTAGCACATTTACTAATATTTATAACTAAATACGTTTTACGTCAAAATGCAAAAATGCTGATAAAAGAGACCCACTTCTTTTCTATGAGCACTTTCCCAATATACAGTGTAAAAAATGTTGCTGCCTTAAATTTTTAAGTCCAGTTCAATTATTTTCATTAGTCATTTTAAATGTTAAATGTTTTTAACTTCATTACTTCAACCTATCAAATAAGTTATTTTATCCTTATAAGTTATAGCAACTCACTAGTCAAAATTGAAAACAGTAAGTTAAAAAGACCTGAAAAACAATTTAATTCTACTTAACCATTTCAGGCTGCAAAAAAGGTTTATCATTGACGGTTTTAAAAAAAATACACTTTAGTTTAAAAATTCACATTTTAGTATGCCAATGATATAGCAATAGTATGTAAAGTACATTTTCACACAGTATCGGAGAACCTTCTTGTAGGCTATATACATGAAGACAAACTATTATGATGCAATATATTCGAAAGCACACAATTATAATCAAACATCTTACAGCCACTTGATATCCGGAACACACACATACTCAAGAGATCGCATACCACAGTGAGCTTCCCACCACAGAAATCAATGAAATTGTCCTGTCAGGGTTTTACCGTCATGTGCACCACAGCAGGCCAGAAGATGCATATCTAGGAAACCGAAGAGAAGAGACGAGACGAGAACGCTAGATCAATAGAGAGCTGAACGAACACGTAATAATACATTGATGGATCTGGGCTGAAGAGATGGTGAGTGTGTGGGTATATGTTGGGGGCTGTTTGTGTTGTGCTCTTTCTTCATTTAAGACCAAAGGATAAGAATCCGTACAAATGTCCTGTCACACATTTCTCACATTCACGAGCACTGGATTTAGAGATTTTGCCATTCTTCAGGCTTCTCCTAGTGATAAAATCAATGCAGGGTTTGGCAAAGTCACAGTACTTGTGCTCACACAGTACTCATTTGAGATGTTTATCTCTTTTTAATAATTTTAATACCTTAATATTAAGGAAAAATGTTATAGGCTATGTATTTGTCTTTAGTCCTTGTACCTCTGATTAAAATTATAATTCTGCATCTTTTTTGCTACCTCAATTTAAACTCATTTTAAAATCATAGTATTGAAATGACTACTTCGATGAATTGAAATACAATTTTTATAGGGTTCTCAAACATTTGATGTTATGCATATTATCGCTTAGAGCTGATGTCTCAAAGGGACGTTTTCGGAAGTTCGAAGGACAACCTTAAATTTCCTGGTATTATATTAAATATTATTTATAGTCATTTAGGTTCAACATAGAGGTGAGTGTTTTGAAGAGCCTTTGTTTGGGAAGTTTGGGAAGATGATATGTCGGAAGACAGTGATTTATTTAACAGTAATAAGCACATCTGGCCATTTATGACCCTTCATTTGTGTCTCTGAGACTGAGCCAGTCGGTATGATTTCAGCTTCTGGCTCCTTGAAGATTTTGAGATGAATACAGTTCCCTATTGTTACTGGAATAGTCTATTTAAAAGTGTTATAAAAATATGTCATTGACAGAGTAATTGAAAACATGCTGGTGAGGGAAAATACATTTACAGTAATGTGCAGACAATAATGCATCGAAAAGGGCCACATGTCCCAAAATGTGACACAGTTTACTGTACATGTATTGATGAAAACACATTTGTTAAACATGAAGATAAACATGTTTTAGGGTAAACATTTCTTAGGACTTGAAAATTGATATAATACTAATATAATTTGCAATGAAGAGTTAATTAAAATTAAAAGCAGAAGATGCATCACAGAATGTGTAACATTAACACAAAATATTCAAATTTGCATCAAATAAATAACACTGGTCCAAAAGCATTGAGTTATTGTCATTTTACATACAATATTGTCTCAAAGATTTCTGTTTAACATTGTGATTCAATTCCAAACGTTTTGTTGGTTGAATTTTGTACTAACATTTTTGTTAAACTGAAACAGGAAGTTCTTCTGGACCAGTGTTGTTGCTAGCAAAATGGTTGATAAATCGTTTTGTGTATGACATACAGCCACTAAAAAATAAGAGATTTTGAAATCAATCTAAATTTACTATTTATATGTGGTTAAAGGAGGAGTCTTGTTTCATTCTGTGAACTAACAATATTTCCTGCTAAAAATACCTTATAAAATATAAACATAAAAAAAGTTTCCCATATCCCAGTCAAAGTCATTCAGTCCATGTACATGATTTCTGAATCCCTATATGGTTCATTGATTTTATATTTCTGGTGCCTTTTTCCATTTTGCTAATAATTTTGATGTACAGAATGTAGACAGTTTGAGAGACATGTAGCTGGAAAAGCTCCTTGTGAACCTACTGGGTAAAAATCTATCATTGTTCCAAGGCTGTATTAAACACACGCCACCACATGATTACGTAATTTATTACTTTTATCCCTCTTATGGTGATTATAACCATATGCCACAGGATGAATGAAACCCTGCAGTGATTTATACAGTGGAGAAAGGTTTAAAACTGTCATTAACCAAAGAGGAAATGAAGTGAGTTGATCAATGTATTAGTTAAGAAACATGTCAATGTAATAGAGCGTATAAACATGGCAACATTCTTGTATGTTTTTTTGTGTGGTTGTCTGTGCTACTCCCTAAAGTATGAAGGAAAAACATTTTGTCTCCACTAACTGGGAAAGGTGTGTTAATTAGTTTTTTCTTACATTAGCTTGGTGGCTGATTCGGGATAATGTAAAGTAATGCTGCAGTTTCAGAAATAAACACACAGAGCTCACCAATAATTCATAGTTACATTTTTGTGCACAAACAAATATATACAAATATATAGTGCAATAAAAAGCACTTAAGTGGTATTTACATTTCGTTACACTGTACTTGTGTATGTGTAATGACAATAAAGTTGAATCTAAAAAAAAAAGATTTGGCTAGTAATCATAGGGGAACCACTTTGAGTGCCAAATAGAACCATATTTTGGTGCTTCAGTGGTTCTTCAGCGGCCCTTTGGGATGAACAATACAGGGGCTTTACAGGTTTTTAATACGGAAACGGTGCTATTTAGCATCTAGATCTAAAAGTAACTTGGAAGAAAGCCTGAAGCACCTAGAAATGATGCTATAGCACTAAATTTGGTTTCGAGCAAAGAACCACTTTTAGTGGTATAAAGCAAAAAAATTAGCAGTCTAGATATGCAGATGTGCATGTTTTAAAACATTAAGCAAGAAGAGTTATTAATTTATTTTATCAGTTTGTTGTTATCGTTTCAAAAATAATTTCTTCACACATTTCATCCAAGTTTTGTAAAAATTTGTGAAACGTTTGACCAACAAAAAAATCTATTCCAGCTCACTTGTCACAGTAGACTCAAAAGTTCTAGTCAAGTGTGCAGGATCACTGCTTTTGTTTGAGCACAGCCTGCACTCCTGTTTTAAATTATGGGATGCCATGATCTGACCCAAGCACAGGACAGAAGAAAAGTGAATGTGATGGCGCCCCTGTTGGAGATTTCTTTCACAAGAAAAATGCCAGGGCTAAGGTGAGATCAAGTCACATTAACTGAAGACTTTCAGCTACTCTCAAGTAAAGAGTTCAAGGGCAATCATAACTTTACACTTTAAATAGAGAAGATGCAAATTTTGTATTTTATGTATGATATTTCATATAATTTACAAATTTTTATAATTTACAACCTCCCCATCTTCTTTAATTCAAGAATTTATCAATGTAACAGTAAATGAAACTAACTGTTCAATCAGGTGCTTTAAAAGAAACGGACCTGGTTGAGGTAAAACATTAAGATTTTATTATCTACCCATCTTGAGATTATCGCTGTCAGAGTCTAATGTCATACTGCCCCCCTGTGGAAAAGCATGGTCATCACAGCACTAACTTTTTTCCTTTTGGGTGAATTTTTCTGCGGCCTGATACTTTGTGCTTTCTCACATCTCATAAATACCGAGATTATATTTTTAAATGTTTTATTATTAACTGAATAATGAAGGAAAAGTAACAACAATAAAGTGAAACCCATTAATACTTTTCAAAACCATCACAAGGTGAGATTTAGAATAATATAAAAGACGTTAATTGGTTAGATTACTTATTATATTGGTATTTTATTGTAGGAACTATATTGAATTTCTTTCAATATGCCAAATGTTATAAGCCTTTTATTTTGCACTTTGTTCCTTATGATCACAGACACAGAACTCACTGATGAGGACTCATTCACATTCGTTTTGGATTCTTGCAGTTAAAAATGTCTGCAAACACAACATCTGTAAGTGCATCATGACCAAATAGAGCATTGAAATTCCAGCAGTCTCATTTTCTCTCTACTGCCTCTCTATGCATTCACCATCCTCCCCTTTTTTAGTTTAGATCATAGAAGATTTTAACTAATGGTTATTTTAAGATTATGAGAAACATTGCACACAGACACAGTTGAGATTCCAAAACCCCTTTTATGATTCAGTAAATCTCATCTTCTGTAAATGCACACTTCAGTTACCTTATGTGATCCAACTGAGAAGTGTGAACTAGGAATTACTACAGGAAACTGGAAACTTGTGTAAATTCTAAATACCACAGTCATCTATTAAACCAGTTCCAGAGACTACAAAAGGAAGAGATTTCACATGCTCCAAACTTTTTCAAAAATCCATTAACACCAATACTTAGATGATGCTTTAAGAAGCAGTAAAGTAAAAAAACATGGGCAAAAAATGAGCCGTTTCTTATTTGTTAGAGATTTTGGAGAATATATTATGTGACAATTTACACTTGTATTCTCTCATTTCAACTGCTTCATAGCTGGCGCTGAAGTATGACCCTCAGACAGATGATCCCCTCAGGATTTGGATCTATGAGGTCACAGGTCGAGCGATTCCTGACAACTTCATGGAGGGGTTGAAGGACGGCGTTCTCCTGTGCGAGTGAGTTTCGTCAAAGTTTTTAACATGATTCAACTGTCAGCAAACCGCAGGAGTGGCTTGTTTTTAACAATTAGCAGTATGCATGCTCTTAGGGTACAGTTAAGTGCCCTATTCTAAACTCACCTTAAATGTTCTTACATGGGTTTTGTCCACTAGACTGATCAACAAAATTAAGCCTGGATCGGTTCCTGCAATCAATCATTCAACCCTTAACTGGCACAAGGTGTGTATGTGGATCTACCTCTCCTTGTTAGTGCTTTAACAGTGTATATCAACAGTGTCTGAAAGTTGAAATATCTGTCTAGGACTCACATATATACGCATTTATATCATGACACAAGTAAATAAAGGTCTTATCCCGGATTTTATTTTATAATATGGAAATGATGAGCCCCATGCAGTGACATTCACACAAAGAAATACACAGGGAATGCAGACTTGAAGTTTCCCTTCCGGGAGTATGTAAATAATGACAGGAATCTCACTGTTTGTTACAATTAAAGAGAGAGAAATTCACCACTGCCAAAAGCAAGTTGGCGTTCTGTCAAATAAGTTATTGATTTAAAGAGCAAATAGTTACAGTTGATAAAAGAAACAAGCAATTTAGAGCAGCCTGCATGAACAAGAAATGTAACACAGAAGTCAAACTCATGTAACTAATAGCTGATTTTACCTCAACAACTTTAGAATGTTGTGATTAAATGACAAAAACAGAGCACGTCTTACAAATATTTTGTTTTTGGACATGTCCTAAGGTCCAAATTCTCAAAGTGCCTTTGAAACGAAAGGAATTTGGAAACTACCAAGCAAAGCATGTACTAAGCATGTTCTAAAACAGAGATCCATCATACAGTAACCATTCCCAATTTCTCTCTATATCCTAACCTCTCCATCTCTCTTACTGTAGCTGGAGAACATCGCTCAATTTGTGCGAGCCATTGGTGAATATGGCCTGAAACCACATGACATTTTTGAAGCCACTGACCTTTTTGAGGACATGAATCACACCCAGGTCCAATCGACCCTTGTCGCATTGGCTGGAATGGTGAGCAAAGACGATTTAAATTTTTTATTTAAAAGGTTTTCATAACAGAAGAACTTTTCAGTTGTCAAAAGTTGGGCAACAAACTATTTTTATTTAGCAATGGTTATGAGTAATAATCATTTTGCTTCGCTTGCCATTTTAAATAGTTGTTTTCACTTATCCCGTCACAATTCATTACGGGATTGTCTTCATGTGGTGCATTTGATTATTTTTGTCTGCTTTTCATTTCATGTTTCCAGGCAAAGACTAAAGGTTTCCACACGAAAAATGATGTTGGTGTAAAGTACGAAGCCAAAAAGCAGAGGAAGTTCACACCTGAGAAGATGACAGAGGGGGACGGTATCATCAGCCAACAGGTCACATGATGGTTTTCAACCAATTGACATATTAAAACAAACCTGCTGGTATGATATTAAACTTTATCTAAATTCACATTTGGGCTCCAATACGTTCGCCAGTCAAAAGGGCATGACCTCCTACGGAACAAGACGACACCTCTATGATCCCAATATGGGCATGGAGAAACCAGCAGATCGATCTACTATCAACCTCCAAATGGGCACCAACAAATGTGCCAGCATGGTAAAAACATATCCTGTCACTAGGGATGCACAATACTATTTTTTAAAGACAGAGTATGAGTGCCGATATTTTTCTTCTGGTACTCACCAATACCGATACATATAACCGATGCCTGTATAATTCAAAGTTTTGTTATTAAACCAGTATCTTATTGGTAAAAATGTTTTTCTTTTGTTTTTAGGTCTACTTAAATTTAAGTACTATTTATAAAATAAGTTAAAAACATTATGAACAGTATGAACACGATTTTACCAGCAGATTTACTTTAGTTTGCTAAAGTAAACAATATACTCTGTGGTCGATTAAAAAAAAAAACAAAGAGGGTGGTGTGGTAAAATGTAATGTGTGTATTATAACTTGTTTAAGTCAACCGGACTTTTATTTTGACAGAACGCCGCAAAGAGCGTTTGTTTAAGTTAACCAGACTTTAATTTTGACGGATAGTCGCAAATGGTGTTTATTTATGTGTTCGTGTCCTCGTGCAGTGAAACGCTGGCTCTGGGGCCCGTTTCGGTTAGCAGGGTAAAAGCAAACTCAGAGTATGTCAACCCCAGAAAACGGAATACTCAGGGTTTTTGGTTTCAGAACGCGAGGTATGTCAAACCCGCGAGCGCGGGGTAACTCAAGCCCATCTCAGAAATCGAGGTATTTTATTTACATTTACATTTGGCAGACGCTTTTATCCAAAGCGACTTAAATTGCTTTATACTATACATCTTGCATAGGTATTTGCAATCCCCTAGGGTCGAATCCACTAACTTGCGTTGTTAACGCAATGCTCTTACCACTGAGCTACAGGAAAGCTATCTTATACTCCGAGTGAGTAACCACAGAAACATACTCCGTGAACCTAACCTGGTCGGGAGCAGGTTTTATTCCACAAACCCAGGGTTTGTTACAATCTCCGCCCCCTTTTCGAAGCGCGAGCGGTGTTGAACTTGCATACTCCATTTAATCGCACTCAATTTAGTCACACAGACCTTAAAATGGCATGTCCGTTATTTCAGGAACCCGTAGATGAGGAAGATGCATATATATATATATATATATATATATATGAAGAGCTCTTTTCCAAAACGCTATAAATCCATTTTAATAGTTTTCATGAAAATACCTAGACCCATACATTTTGTTAATATTCAATTTATCCTGTTAAAATGGTCTGTTGGCTCAGTCTGAACATGTTAAACAATGATTGTTAAATAAAACAACAATATTGTCGATTATAAATTCAATTTATTTTTTTTCAAAACGCTACAAGTACAAATCCATCCTTTTTAAAAAAAAATACTAAATAGTAAAACTAAATAGTAAAATAAAATAAATATTTTCATGTTTCAATATTTTCCACCACATACAATAAACAATTTAGAAATAACACTTACAAATACCACTAACGTTCGAATTCTGATTGGTCGAGAGGACATATCGCATTTAGGCTAGAAAACAGGTTCGGGACTTATAG
This sequence comes from Triplophysa tibetana, assembly GCA_008369825.1. Lineage (NCBI taxonomy): Eukaryota > Metazoa > Chordata > Actinopteri > Cypriniformes > Nemacheilidae > Triplophysa > Triplophysa tibetana. The sequence goes on along the minus strand of CM017896.1, from coordinate 9,861,885 downwards.
CGTTTTGGAAAGAAACTGCGTCTTGCAGTAAATTTTAAACAAGGAAATTTACGCTTGTAACAGTACCTCCAATTCGATGGGCGAGAAATACACAGAGCGCTTTTTGTCACGTGCCGTTGCCATGGTGAATCGTGCTATCTTCACTAAATTGATGATGGCTTTTCATAGCCATGCTGCACGCGTGTAACCTAGGGTGAACTTACTCAGGGTTGATTGAACTAACTCAAATCAGATGGTCTGAAACTGAAAACTCAGAGTAGCGATTCTCTGAGTAAATCAACTCAGAATTCAGATTTTAACTCTGTGTTGGATGAACTTCCTTGTTGAAACGGGCCCCTGAAAGCTTCACAAGCACATTGTGTTTAAGGTTCAGTATATGCAACCGCATCACTATTTCACACACAGTCACGCAAAACAAGCAGAATTCCTATTTAAACAGTATCTGAATATTTCGTTAGCTGTTACGTTAGGTGTTAGCAGTTCAGCGCAAATTTCTTGTTAGCAAATAAAAAAATCCAGGATTCCGTGCCATGCTGTGTGGTACAGCAAATTCTGTTTTCATGCCTGGATTCCGTCTGCGTTTTCCACATTGTGGAAATCCTAGGGCTCTATGTATGTCACGTGGGGTATCGGTCATTGGTATTGATGTGTCATTACGAGTACATGACGTTTGTATCGGGCCGATATCAATACTGGTATCGGTATCAGTGCATCCCTACCTGTCACTCATGTTAGATGTTATAAAGAGTCGCCCTTTATTCTTGGCTATATTTCCAATTCATCACAGCCTCTCTACCTTATTGCTTAACAACATTTTACTCCTTTTTTAGGCAGGGATGTTTGCTCTTGGCACGGCGAGACAGGTGACAGAGAAGAATGTGAGTCTGGAGCCAGTGGACACTTTAACTGTGTCTCTGCAAATGGGTACTAACAAAGTCCCATCTCAGAGCAGCCTGACTCCCATGGGCGGCCCACGTCTAGTCTATGACCACAAATATTGCGTCAAGTCTAATGAAGTTAATGGCATTGCTTAATCATTTAATACTCTAAAGCTTTTTGTGTCTCTGCACTGGTAGAAGCTGTAGCTTTTTATGCTGATCGCATACCAGTTTAACTAAATTAAATGTCAAGCAAAATATGCATTCTGATTGGTCAGCTTCTCCTTGCGTTCATTAGGTGAATAAAACTCACATTGTCTATGAAATTTTTCATTATATGCATTTTAGAGTTATGCATATGAAGTAAAACATTATTTAAACACTGTCATTTACACACATTTTTAATTATTTTATTTGAATAGAGGTCACTGTACACTGCTTTAAGAATATGCAGATTTGGTATTTTTTTCTCATTCTAGTACTCTTACATTTTTCACTTTATCAAACTGCCACTTGATTACGTTTCCTTCACAAATAATAAAGAATTAACCATACTAATCTGTCGTCTGGTCGTCATTGCTTCATTCACACATGTAAACACATGCAGAACGAGGCGGGGATACAACTGCTGCAACCGTTCTGCAGGCTGCAGCTAGGACCTCGCTTCAGGTTCGTCATTGAATGTGTCCTATGCAAAACGTTACCAGTAGGGGGAGACACATAGACACTCGCACACAAATTCGGAGTCTTTGCAGAAGAAGGAATCGACATCGCTCAGGTTGTACGGTTGGCTTTAGTTGTCGAGGCAGTTTGTAACATGTCTCAACAGGTACAGTGTTGTATAAAATAACTTTTTGTGCGATTAAAAATGCATGCCAAGTTAAGTCCAAGTTAATACAAATTGGATGACTTATTCTAATTGGTCGCTGCTTCCGAAAGCCGTTAATGTAAACGATACGGTCGTGGCGGTTACAAAGAAAAGTATTAAAGATATTAAGTCAGATATGCACGGTCATAATGCAGCGTTTGACTTTTTCTTTTCTACTAACCAGACAATTTATCAAATTTATTTTGAATTTACCTTCCTATTTTTCTCTTTATCCTCATCCTTCACCCTTTGTGCTGTTAATATGCGCAGTTACTGCTCAAATAAGCTGTATTTTAATGTATTGTATCATGACTGACGGGTTGAGTATATGCTCAAAATCTGCGCATGTTTACACGAGCTTTACCTTCAAAATGCACATAATTTATGAAGCATAAGTTGCGTTATGCTAATTGTGTGAGTTGATTTCAAACACTTATCCTTAAAAATGAAATAACTAAATAACATACATTTAGTCATTTGGCAGACGCTTTATCCATACACTTTGATATGAGTTTAAATTATTTCAGAATCAAGAATATGAGAAGTTTTATTGTTGTCACTTTTCTGTGTGTATTCCTTGTGTATCAAGATATCATTTAAAGAGATGCTGAAAGTGTTTGGTTTGGGAGCCGTAGCCCTCGTGCTGGGTGTCGAGTGGTTTGACTGGCTGATGCGACGTCTGAGGGTCCGCGGGCCCCTGAAAGAAGTCCTGTTCTTCCCTTCAACCCAAACCTGCCTTGAGCACCTGTTCACACCCAATAGAAGCTTCCCCTGGTAACGTTTGCATCTGTGTCTGATTGGCCGATTTGTGAAACTTCACTCTAATCTCAATTTAGCAGTCTTGAAATATCCCACAATGCACTGCACTTGTTTGTACATTTCCAAAGTGATGATTAAACCGGCCATGATATCAAATATGATTTAGCTAGAATGCTTTACACTTGCCTTTTGTTTACATCGAGTCTCCACCCCACTCTCCACCCTAGCAAATGTCCCCTCCCCCATGGCAAGGAGACCTCTTTCTCCAGACTTCTCAGGCATCTCCTCTCTGCACATGCATCACTGGACCTGTGTGTATTTTCATTCTCACACATGGAGCTGTGCAGAATGATTCTTCTCCTTCACGAACGCGGAATTACTGTACGAGTGGTTACCGACAGAGACTACATGACCATCACTGGATCTCAGATCGGCAACCTCCGCAGGGCAGGTGTGTTATTTCAGTTAACATACAGAGGGACAAACAGCTGAATGTGCAATTTTAATGCGTTATATATCACAAAATGTTTCGTCCACTTTCTATATCTTTGCATTTACCCGTCCTCACAGCTATGTGGCATGCAGACTAATATGATTTCCAAAACTTGCATAACTGTACAGGCAGTGAAAGCCGTATCATTCATATGATCAGATAAAAAAACGGCACAGCCTGCACATATTCTGTCTGGCTCAGTCTTTGTTATTTCGATACACAGTGTTGTAACTTCTGTAGGCTATTACACAAGGCTTACAGCTGACTAAAAAATACTGATGTCCTTATGTATAAGTACAAGCTTAAAAGAATCAGGACAGTTTTCTCCTTAAAAATATGCTACAGGTATCTGTGTGAGGCATGAGATGAGCACCGCCGTTCATATGCATCACAAATTTGCCATAGTTGATGGCAAGAAGCTGATCACCGGTTCCCTCAACTGGACAGTTACAGCAGTCCAGAGCAACAAAGAGAACATTATGGTAACAGAGGAACCCGAGCTTGTGCGGCCCTATCGGCTGGAGTTTCAGCAGCTGTGGGAGGCCAATGATCCGGCCAAGCACACACATCGGGTCACAAACGGTTGGTAAATTAGACAGAGTCGTGTGAATAAAAGTATAGCTTACTAGAGAGACAGCTAGTTTTGCTAAAGTTAACAAGACAGTTCTGCTCAGTTTTATGATGCTGAATCACTTACATGTTGAAAACTAATTTTGTTTTATATGGTTTGTAATCCTCTTTAAGATATCTTGTTTTTTTTTTAATGGAAATGTTTTTATTTTGTTATACATAATCTTAGGTCAAGATTTGTTGATGTTTAACCATAATCTTTGTTTAAAAGACACTAGCATATTTTTCTAAGCTTTAAGTGACCTGTTTGTGTATTTTATAGCTGTGCCTTTGATTGCTCAATTTCTTTCTGATTGCTCGCTCTCTCCCCATTTTCCTTTTTTGTGACTCAGAGATTTTATATAAGCTTGTTTCTGAACCACAGAATTAAAGACGACTGCCGAGACATAACTATGTCTTATGTGATGTTTTGAATTAATATATTTCATTAAATGGAATGAATGTATAGCTCCATGTAATGTTTTTTATAAAAGATGTACTGGGTGAATTTACTCATAGTGGAGACTGTCTAAATTGTTGACAATTATAAGGATTATCATGACCACAGTTGCTTTCACATTGTTTGTTAGTTTGTTTTGGAATGCTGTCTGTATTAACACTCATGCTCTAGGGTGAAATAATAAAATTGCTTCCCAGCATTCTGATTCTCTACTTTACAGCAGCAAAAGAGCTGCATTCATTTGTTCCTGAATATATGTTCATGGTATCGTCATGGCATCATTATTAATATGTAAACGCAGAAAAGTTTACATTAAGACAGTTAATGGATGGATTTTATCCAAATCAATTTACAAAAAAGGAAAACATTAAAGCGAAAAATAAAAACGGGAAAGACCACGCCCTTCTTTCAGTGCTCTCTCAAAAGCGATGCCCCCTCATGTGAATTACCTAATGTTTTAATCCTTGTGACACACAAAGCGCATATATAACGTCACAATAATAATTAATGTAAACAACTTATTCACTGTTGCTGTTAGGGTTTACCAAGGTTTTAAAAGCTTGTTGTTTATGAGCAAGAAGGGTGTGGAGAGTTATGCAAAAACATATACCCTAGTGTCCGCTTGAAATTTGCAAAAATGCAATTCATTAACATTTAATCATATTGTTTGTCTGATAAAAACCATCACAGAAACTCTAATGGTCATAATGGGAGTGAGGCCTGTTTGTTTAAATGGAAGCTTATGATCTCTGCGGGATGCGGATGAAAACCAATAAAACGCCATTACATCCTACTTGAATAAGGCACAAAACACTCTACATAAAGGAATTTTGCCATGTTTTATAACAATTAACAAACGATATTTTGTAAAGAAGCCTAATAAAATGTCCGGGTATTTTCAGGAAACCCGTATTGCAGAATGACCCGTATGTAAATGTATGCTGACACACACCGGACCTGTTGATTGGTTACAGTAAGTGCATGCTGAAAACTCGCCAGGGCCGCTGGCTGATCTGAAAACAGTTTCAACCATCCGTCAGCATAATAAAACTGGTGGAGAGCCAGCAGGTCGCGGCAAGCGAAGGCATCAAAGCTCTGATGTTGCAACGCCCCTGTGAAGGCAATGGTCGGGATTTAAACAGCGCGTGCACCTCTCCAGTATCGCGTGCACCTTTTCCAGTATCGCGTGCAGGAAAAGTGAAAGTGGATCGTTGAGGACAACGCGCATCCAAGCACTGGATGTCCCGAACAAACTGAGGAACAGCGCAACTTTATAAAATTAACTACAAGAATATCTGAGCAAGGTTTGTCAGCCTGTTCTACTTGTTGCCTAAGGAGACGCATTTTTTTTGTTTATGTTCGTGTGTTATTTCTGAAAGTGTCCATATGGAAGCATGTTTTGAGGATTCACAGATGCTACTCGGTATTTTGCGTTCTACTATCGATAACGCAACTGTGTGAAAAGTCGTTTGCGTCTGATACGCGATGGAGTTATTGTGTTTGACAGATGCATGTGTAGTTCAGGGTATGCACTGCGTATTGGTGGTGTGGAAACAACAAGATCAAACAAAATACGTCAGTGTATTTACTGTATATCTTTCTTTTTTTCATGTTAAAATGTGTCCTTTGTAGACTGTAGTATATAACATCACTGTGTTCGTTCAAACGTGTTCAAAGGTGTGTCATATCCTGGTAACTCCCTCATGTGTGCCATTTGCAGGTGTAAATATAGGAGTGTATATCCAGTCTTTCAATTGTACACATAATGTTTTCTTTAAAAAAAATGCATGAAGCTTAATGCTTCATACCCTTAGTTTAACCACTTTTCAAACCCAGAAAAGGCCAGAATCTTTGATAAAATAACTAATGTGTTATCAACAGAACAAAAGGAAAGACAGCTCCATTCTTTATTAAGACCAACATGTCACATTCAGTTTCAAAGGCATATGACATCAATGGCTCAAACTGTGCATTATTTTTATGGGAACAACATTTCTGGAGAAAAGTTGTTAGTAAATGGGTAATTGCCAATTAGAAAGAAAAAATGTAGAAAAAAACTGATAATGAAGATAAAACGCTGGTAAGCTATTTATATAATACATTTAAATATTTAAAAAATAGATTATTCAACGTTTTTTTTCATTTTTTTTGCATTCACATCATAGGACACATGGTGCAGATTATTTGTCCACCACCCAAATATTAACTCTAATTGTGGTATGTTCGCACAGTGTATGGGTAAGGAACGATAGGGTGGTTAACCAAAGACAAGATTTTTTTCGTTAGTCTCTAAGTTGAATGCTGAATGCTTTACATTCTAATATAGTTTTCCAGACCAGAATGTTTAGTACTTTAATGGCATCTTAATCGGTGAAAGATATCCACACCGCTGTTATAGTTGACAGTGCTGGAGGAATACAGTACTTGACCCAGTACAGGAGCCAGGAGAAAGGAGTACAGCTTGGACTTGAACCTGTATAAAAGTCATAGTTAGGCAGGACACAAAGAAGGCTTTGTGGAAGAATGTTTGTAATCAAGTTTGTAATCAAGAGTTCTGGGGCACTATTGGACACGATAGTAAGAAAAAAACTACTACTACTATGGTAGTCAATAATGCCGCAGAACTGTTTGGTTTTCTACATTTACACACTGTTCTTTTTTTGTTCAACAGAAAAAAATAAGTTTATAATGGTTTGAAACAACTTGAGGGGGAGTAAATAATGACCAAATTTTTGTTTAAGGGCGAACTATCCTTTTAACTGTTATGAGCATTTCCTACCATTTGAACAATTACTTTGGAGATAATGGCACTATGCCTTCTGGCTTACTTTGTCTTTTTCCCTCCATCCCTTTAGATGGCATCTGCCAACGATACACGTCACCAGACACAGATCCAGAAGGATGTGGCCGATCAGAATTTTGACTACATGTTCAAGCTCCTCATTATTGGGAACAGCAGTGTGGGAAAAACCAGTTTCCTGTTCCGGTACGCTGATGACTCTTTTACATCAGCCTTCGTCAGCACGGTCGGCATTGACTTCAAAGTCAAGACCGTTTACCGTAATGAAAAACGTGTGAAACTGCAGATATGGGTGAGTGCAAAAACGTGACAAGGGATGGCGGATATTTTATAGTTTATTCTAAAAGGGAGTTATTTTTGAAAGTATTTGTTTATTTTTGGTAACAGGATGGAATGAAGCGGCATGCGTTGGTTTCTTCTGAAATAAATTCAGAATCATAGTGCCATTGAACCAAGAGTTCCTGTTAAACAAATCCCTCATTTTATGATCTAATTATTAAAAATATTTCTCAAATAAATGTGCTTTTGCTAAAGTTGCTTTCTGGAGAATAGCATGTGATGTGTCTGTATGATTTTGCAAGACTGTGATCAAGATAATCTGGGTAGTGGTGTGGGTGTGTCAAGAATGATGGTTAATGTTACCAAATCCCCAGCTCTACCCAATCCTGATGGCCCCCTGATTTAATGTGCTGCATTATTTGTGGAACACACACACACAGACGAATCCATTTGTAAAGAACCTCATTTTGAAAAACGAGACATAAAAGCTATAAAACCAATTGGTTGTGCTTTTCTATCTTGTAGACAGTCTGTCTGCTGAATCCCTTAAATTGAATCAATACTGAAACTGGAATGGGGTCGGAATATCAGCTTGCCAATGTTGTCAAAGAAATATTTATGATCTGGCTGTGTTTCCTGGAACTGTGTGTATTGTTATAAAAGAACATATGTTAAATGTAAATTCTTTTTGACTCGTTTGAGTCGTTGTTGTTGTGCGGCAGTTCACAACCGCAACCTTCTTCGGCAGAGGAAGCAGCAGTCATTTGTGCTGATGAAGGGTAGCTGGTGAAAACGCCTCTGAGGTGTTGAGCAGCATTTCCTCCAATCAACTGTGAGCAACTCGGTGTGCCAAGAGTCACGATAAAAGCATTTTATTCAATTCCTCCTAGACTATATTAATCATATGATGTAATAATAAACTGGACTTTTATATTTTCTGTAAAAAAGATTTTCTGGGCGATTGACAAAGAGTTGCTAAAGTCAAAAACATGCAGTCCACAAAATATTAAAGGTATAGTTCAGTTCACCCTAAAATTCTTTCATCATTTATTCACCCTCATGTCCTTCCAAATCTGTTTGACTTCTGCAGAACACAATAGAAGATATTTTGAAGAATGCTGTCGAGCAAACCATTTGGGACCCCATCGGAGTCTATTATAAGGAAACAAAACCACAGAGAAATGTCTGAAAATATCTTGTTTTTTGTTTCTACGAAAAAGAGTCATATACACACAGTTTTGAACGTTTTTGGGTGAAATATCCCTTTAAAAATCACATTTTGATTCAGGCTGTGACTATATGTTAAATCCTAAAGTTAAAGGCCATTTCATTAGAAATAACCACTACTGATTACTTTCCAGAATGATTGACAGCTCTTCCTGACAGGATATGTATACATTTGGTTTCGGTAAAGACCTTCCCCTGTTGTCAAAAGGCCAGAAGGTGGGCCAAGCCATGCTGTGTGTATTTAATGGGTGCGGAGGACACAGAGAGTTACGGCAGGTTTTCCTCTCAACTGTGAAGATGTTTAGTTGATGTTTAGTTAATGATCACCCATGTTTTACCTTAACACATCTTGTACTGCTATGAGACTGTGTGCTGTGAAGAAAACTTCTGGTGTTTGTGCGGTCTCTAGGAGTTTCATGTGCACGCTCATTATATTTCTGGTTTACTTAAGGGAGGAGGTGATCATTTAAAGAGAAAGACAAATTTTATTATAGGGGAAGAGTAAATATTACACGTTACATATGATTAGTCATAGCAGCATGATCAGTTATGTTTGCTGACTTTCAAGACCTTAGTATATTTTCTTGGCATGTAAGACAGGGGTATTACAACTAGTAGTTTGTTTGTATAGTGGTATGGACATTAAATGGGGAACAATGCAAATGGCAAATAATACAAAGCAAACATAACCATGCAAAGTTTTTGATAGCTCATCAACTTTCAATAAATAAAGAAAATGTCTATAAAGGTCTGTCGCTAAGATTGTTTGTTGTAATATTGATAATGTTAATGCAGTGTTTTGTTGTGTCAAACGTAAGTTCGATTACAAATCCGGTTGCTGAAACAAACCAGTTGAGATCTGCTGGGCTATAACGTTTGTAAATGGTATGATTCACTTCTCTTTGTTGTTTAACCAGTCATCAGCGGTGTGTATTTGTGTGTGTGGCAGATGGCACATCTTATCTTTATTGAAAGAAGGGGTTGAAGCTTTTATCTATTCAAGCTGATCACCCATTAGTTTGAATTCAGAATACACAATTCACACACACACAAATATATACAACCCTCTAGCAGCTGCCCAAACCAAGAGTTACTATGGTAACCTCGGTAGGTGAGGTCACGTCATTCGCAATGAATTCAAGGCTCTTCAGTATCATGGAAACTAATCAAATGTTGCCTGGTTACCATTTTAACATGGCTGTTAACCTCTAAACATCTGTCTCTGTTTTTTTCCCATGTTTTTGTATAAATAATTCGTTTTTAGAGGTCACACTAATAAATATTCACTATATGTTTCTTACATTTTGCTATGTTTATAAAATTATGTCAATCAAGATTTTTAATCCCTTAATTTGTTTTCCAAAGATCACTTTATTAGAATAATTTCATGTTTCATTTCAATTTCATTACAAATTTGTTCCACTGAGCAGTATGATTATGCTAAATATAAACCTTAAGAAAACCAGAAGGTTGCTGCCGTGCATTTTTTTAATGAGAGATTTATGAGTGTTTGCATGTGTTTGCATGTTGACCAGGACACGGCAGGACAGGAGAGGTACCGCACCATTACTACAGCATATTACAGAGGAGCAATGGGCTTCCTGCTAATGTATGACATTACTAACCAAGAGTCCTTCTACGCTGTGCAAGACTGGTGAGTTGAAACTTCTCAGTGTTATGGACAACTCAACTCTGGGTCTGGCCATAGGAATTCATTATTTGTGTAGCCGCAGAAAAAATTAAGAGACCATCAATCAGCATTATGTTTTTGTCTATTTCAGTCCAGTGTCTGTTGAATTCCAACAAACCTCAGGAATGACATAACGTTTATAATATATTTTCCTATATACAACAGTAAATTAAGTGAATATAAACTTTTTTGCAGGTCTGAAAAATTCAGAGCATCTTTTGTGTTATTTTGACCTGTTTCCCAGATTTCATTTTCTGCAAATGGAAACAATATTTTTGATTGAAATTTGGGAGAAACATTGTTCACAGAATGAAAAAAGTTAACCATTTTACGTAAGCACATACCTATAAAGGAAATAAAAATTGAAATGGTCTGTTAAGTTTTTCCTTTGGCTGTATGTATTTTAATATGGATAGTTCTGGATGGTTTAGTCAAGCTAAGAATTACCCACAGGCCCCATAATGGTGTTATGTAAACATTCAAGACAGTTTATTCAATTGAAAGTGAATAAGAGTGTGTGTATGTGTGTGTTTTTTCTTCAGGGCAACACAAATTAAAACATATTCATGGGACAATGCACAGGTGATTCTGGTGGGAAACAAATGTGATTTAGAGGATGACAGACTGGTGGCCACAGAAGACGGACAGAGACTGGCTGATGAACTAGGCATGTCACAATGAAAATATCCTATTAATCTCACAGACATTAGCCATCTAGAAAAGGCTTTTTTGGATAAATGGAGATCTTCTTGTCACAATTGTTAAAGTTTATACAAGATCAAAATGTATTGGTCCATTTCCCACTGAGGTAAACTGGTTGTGTGAGTTATTTTTCTTTAGTAAGCACGTGGTACTGTATGTCTGAATCATACACACCACATATAAAAGAGGTCAAATAATTTTTCTCATGATACAGTTTAAACAGTGGTCAGGTTCTATGTTTTATGCACTTATGTTATTCTGCTTTCACTTAGTATTGGGCAGAGTTAAGTTTGGACCCTTTGCATACCAGATCCCCGTCTATGTTTTCTCTCTGTACTACGCAACCTGATCCCGCAAAAATAAATAAAAAGGAAGAAATGCTGTTATACAGGCTTTTGCAAGAAGCAAATGTGTTGCTCAAGTTGTAGTAGCCCAATCTACTACCTTATTGCCCAATTTATTGTTACATTTGTTATTTTTTCCTTCTTTTTCAATGCAACTAATTGTACCTTTTGTGTATGCAGGCTTTCAGTTTTTCGAGGCAAGCGCAAAGGACAACATCAATATAAAGCAAGTCTTCGAGCGATTGGTTGACATCATCTGTGACAAAATGAACGAAAGCTTTGATGGAGACCCAAATATGTTAAACAACCACAAAGGCCAGAGTCTGCAAGACACGCCCCCTGATGGTCAGAGTGGCTGCGGATGTTAAAGATCCTCAAT